>CM053603.1:63594217-63607259 GCA_028646535.1 Procyon lotor | reverse complement strand
GTTATTTTGGTCATCCCAATTCTGTGCAATGGGTAGGACACATGCATTTATGGCCATTTTACTGATAAGGAATGTGATGCTTATATCTTGCCCCTGTTCCCCCAGATTGTATGTGGCAAAAGCAGGATATGATGCCTGTTCTTCTGCTTCTGAATTCAGGGCTCTACCATCATGGCTGTGTAGCGTGAGATCATTTACAGATAGTAGCTGCATAGACCTGATTCAGGGGAGCCTGGATTTCTTGCTCGAGCCCCATGTATCACTGTGATAATCACCAAGAAATATGGCCTACTGGGCACGCTGATGTTTGATGATGTTCTCTCCTCTAACTTTAGTTAGGACTTTATTAATTATGGCAAATACTTTGGATTGCTGTTGTCTTTTCTTCCTTGGTCAGAAAATCTTGATTTCCTTCAGTGTAGCAATGGTACCCACGTAAAATATCCCATCTCCCATGAATGCAGGGTAGCCATGTGACATAGTCCTGGCCAGCTAGATGTGGAGAAAATCCCTGGTTGGGGCTTCTGGGAAAGCTATTTAAATGGGAGCAGAATTGTTGGTTTTACTCTTTATCTTATCCTCTTCTTCTTCCTGCCTGAAATACAAACACAGTGCTGAAGGGGTACAGCCAGCTTGCAAGCGTGAGAATGAAAGTGACATATTTAATTAACAGAGTAGAAAGGTAGGAAGAGCCTGGATCCCTCAGAGCATTACAGAGCCACATCAGAAACCTAACTGCCTACCTTCAAACTTCTTATCCTGAGAAAAAATGTAGGCCTTTTGTCCATTAAGCCACTTGAGCTGCTGTGACTGAGCTTAGTCCTCATTGATAGAGTAAAAGGAATTTAAAATGGGAAGAAGAAAATGTTAGATGGAACCAGAAGAAAACCCAAGGTCTATCTCTCAGGCAAGGATTGTCGTACATAATTAGCAAGTCTCCCACCAACTATCAATCCAAATATCCATGGCTAGAGGCCATCGCCAAGAATGCCTCATGCTAGGACCAAGGTGCACCACCAGCAATGCCTTGAGTTAAGGTCTCAGCTGCTATTTCAAGAGAAGTGAGCCCCAGGGTTGAGTTTTTGTACCATTGCCACTTTATGCCTCTGTTTCTTTACTTGCAAAATGGGGATGATAATACAACCTACCTCTTAGGATTGTTCTAAAGATTGAATGAGAGAATACATGTAATGTGCTTAGAATAATGCCAAGCATACTGGAAACATTTAGTAAATGTCCTCCTAAGATCTGGGAGAGAAGAGGCTAATCATTATTGATTTTGCATAAGCAAGAACTAATTGCCAAAGACCCAGTTACACAAATTCTCCTTTTTCTACCTACAGAACCCAGTAAAAAGGGTCAATTCCTTCTCCCTGTTCTTTCCCATACAAAAGATACTGGAAGTATGAAAGTTGGCCCAGGGAACGATCATAATTAAAAAAAGAAAAATCCTAAAATATACATTGGGTAATTTGGAAGTTACGGCATAAGCGTCAAACCTAATTTTTCTCTTTAAAGAACACACAATCTGATGTGGGGGAGGGAATACGGGACAGTTTATTAACTCGGGCTTTGTGGAATGTTTCTCTGCCATGTACTGATAATAAATAGCACAGTGTTTCAGAGAAAGAAGATCTCAACATTTGCCTGACTCTCGGCAAAGGTTTACTGGTGGTCTTGAACTAAATATTAAAAATGAGCAAAAAAGGAGGATCAGACGAATGGAATGGAATTAAGTATACCTTAGAAGAGGTCTGATAGATTGTGAATGCCCCCAGGGTAAGGATATTATCTTACTCATTATAAAACCCCAGTGTAAATACACATAGAATGAATTTCCCCAGTTGGGTTTTTGATTGTTTTCTGCCTCTGGGATTTTGTTTTTGCAAAAACCACAGTTATTCAACACTTCTACATAGGGGGTTGATGAAGTAGCTTATAGCAAATCAATTGTCCCAGGGAGAATAACTAGAAATATCAGAGAAAATGAAAACAAAAATCTTTCTGAAGGCATCAGAGATCTATTAAGTCATCCAAGACCTGAGGGACCAAGCCCTCTGAGAAAGGAAGACCCAAAACTCTTTCCTCTCAGTAATTTTCTCATTCTCAATTGCATAAGGCAAGGAGTCAAAAAGCCAAGCAAATGAAAACTTCTAAAAAAGCAGAGTGGAAAAAAAAAAAAGCAGAGTGGAATTTTCACGATCTCATGGTGCCTGAAAGACAAAAATTAGAATTCAGGAGGAGAGGCTTTTGTAAATATCCCAGGCTCCTCTTGGGATCCCTATAAGATAATACCATAGGAGAAGGTGAACACACAGTAGACCCACTCTGAGGAAGCTCTGCTCAGCTGAGCCCCTAATTAGATTGAGGTAAACTTCCCCAACTCTAGATATCTAGGCTTACCTATGGCTTTCATAGAGGGTAAATACTTTCTGAAGGAATATAATGTCATCCAAAGCCTCCAAAATTTTTCATATGGAACATCTCTCATTTCTGTCAAAACTTCCCAGAGAGATTGAGCAACAGGACCAAGAAGCAATAGATATTAGAAACAGACCCATGGGTGATCCAGATATTCTCCTTCTCTTTAAAATGAATGTGATTCAAGAAATGAATGACAAGATGGAGAATTTCAGCAGAAAACTAGGCTGTACTAAAAAAAATGACATAGAAATTTTGGAATGAAAAATGCATTAGCTGAAATGAAGATGAAGATCTCAGTAAAAAAGTATAATAGCAGATGGGATACAGCAGAAAAGTGGGTTAGTGCCCTGTAAGATAGGTCAGGAAGAGATATTCAGACTGAAGCATGGAGGAGTGCTAAATGGATAGAAAATACAGGAAAGAGACACAAGAGACATCGAAAAGTTTGAACATATACATTTGGATTCCCAGAAGGAAAGAAGAGAGATAATGGAACAGCAGCAACTTCCAGGAGAAAAGGGCCATGAATTTTTCAAAATTAATGGAAGATATTACTACAGGTTAAAGAACATGATTTGAACCCTAAGCTAAATAAAACCTAATTACGTAAGTCTAGTTTCATTCAACACTATTGATTTGTTCATGGTTTAGAAGTAAAATCTTGTGAAGCTTCATTGAGTACATGTGATTTCAACTGAAGAATAAGATAACTAGTGTTGAATTTGACCTTGACTTTGCCTTTAAACCAGAGTAAACGTAGGAAGATTGGGCTGGGATAAAGTTACTCTGGCTTAACTTTAGAACCAGAACAAAAATACAAATTTCAGCTCTGTGATTTTATTTGTTTTAATTTGTTCTGAAGTAAGAAGAGACTGTGTCCCAAACTCTGCTGCCATCCTAATAACTTTCTCAGCTTTTTTTTTTTCCAATAAGTTCTGATATTTGCCTGGAAAAATCTTGTCGTTTTGACATTTGCATGTTGCTATTTAGCACTTTTATTTCCATTTCTTTCTCTTTTATAAAACCAGCCGTCATCCTTTTTTTTTTTTAAAGAGCTGCCAAGTTTTACAAGCTGTGAATTCTTCTTCAGAAAAAACAAAAAACAAAAAACACCTACCTCTTCCCCTCCCCACCCAGAAGCTTATAGTTGAAGGGCAAAGCCTCCCTAATAACTTTTTATGAATAGTTCAAAGTTTCTTCCTTTCCTGGACAGAATCCACCTGGAGTCTTTCAGAGGCTGTTGATAAGGCAAGGAAGAGCCCAATCTTGGACTAGGAAAACTCCACTTAGAAATTACTCGGGCTTTCACTGCTTGATTCTGCTTTGCGGAAAGCAGGGAGGAGTGATATTTGTCAACATGTCATTGGATTCTCAGCTTGGTTCATACTTTCTTCAGTGATTTTTGTTACTTCATTTTTTCCAGAGGACTCTTCTCACTGATGAGTAGTCCTGGCAAAGCCCTGATGGTTTCCTTCCACATTCACAAGGTGTTGGCTGCACTCTGTTTAACATTCCAACAGGGTTAGCTTAGCTGGCCTGGAGTGTTGCATAGCCAACAGTAACATGCTCCCTGGTAGAAAGCTGACTTGCTAACGCTTATCCCCCTTTAACTCCCCGGAGCCACTGGTTTTTTTCCAAGAGTTGCTGCTTATTAGACCAAAGGAAGACCAGATGGCTGACTTAGTATCCTCTATTTTTAGGGAGGATATGGTCTTGGGGAATGAAGAATCGACCCAATGTACAGAAAGTAAGCATAAATATCCTTCGATATTTCTTTTCATTATCTAACAGACATCATTTAAGCACCTTTTGTTGGGAAGGACCCTAGAGCAGGGGGTAAAGATGGAATAAAGAGAAGGAAACTATGAATTAGGCATGACCTCTGTATTTCAAGGATGACTCACAAGTAGAAAGGCCCTCTTTGGTGATAGATTAATGTTACAGTTACAGTTACATAAAATGAGTGAAGTTTTTCAAAGTTTCTATCCTGAAGACCTCCCCTCATTCTTCTCTTACTTCCACTCTCCAGTTGTTGATTGCTTCTTAAAGAACATAATTTTCTGACTGTATTTTGTCAAGGATCCTAATATGTTTCGTACCCTATCAGCATTTATTCTGTATATATATATATTTTTTAGTCTGAGGAAAAAGAATATTGATTCCATAGGATCTAGGAAAAAATACTAGGAGTCTAATCTTACATCCCTTCAGGCACACTACAGGTCTGTCTAAATGGTATTTTGTTCACTTTTCTGCCGACTTCATGAGACCTGAGCCCCTAGAGGCTAAGGCTATATTTTAACCATGTCTTAATTCCCAGAGATTGCAGCAAAGACCTGACATCCAGTGGAACTGATGAAAGCCATTAAAAGTTGGTTCTTCTGGGGCACCTGGGTGGCTCAGTGGGTTAAAGCCTCTGCCTTTGGCTCAGGTCATGATCTCAGGGTCCTGGGATCGAGCCCCACATTGGGCTCTCTGCTCAGCAGGAAACCTGCTTCCCCATCTCCCTCTGTCTGCCTCTCTGCCTACTTGTGATCTCTCTCTCTCTGTGTCAAATAAATAAAAAATCTTTAAAAAAAAAAAAAAGTTGGTTCTTCTGAGCCACAAGATTGATTAGTAATCTGTATCAGTGATCAAAGAAAAGGACAACCAAAATATGCTTACACACACATTAAAAAGTATTACTACACATCCATTACTGAGTTTGTTGTTGTGGGAATGCATAATTAAGAGAGAACCCTACTGTCACCTGGCTTGAGAGAGTATCGCAGAACTGAGATGTGTGCAGAAATATCCATTACCCAAGACGGTATGGGATGGGGCCAGGAGTGGCACAGTGAACACTCTAGATCTGCATTGTCAAACATGTTAGCCACTAGCAACATGTGGCTATTTAAATTTAAAGTAAATAAAAAGAGACGAAATTTTAAATTCTGTCCCTCAGCCACATGAGCTACATTTTAAGTTCTCGGTATCCACATGTGGCTAATGACCACAGTATTATAGAATACAGATACATTTCCGCCATCATAGAAATTTCTATTGGACAGCGCTGCTATAGGAGGTCAGAGAGATGAGAAAGCCGTTTGGTGAGGTCAATCATGAGGTTTCACGGCACATGAGGAATAGGAAACAGCTTTTGGTGGAGGGGTGGGTCACTGATGAGAAAAGGGAAGCTCTTCCAGAAGAATGGTGTGAGCCAAGGAAATTGTTAAAGCATGTTGGGTGGTAGCATTGGTAGCAATGATATCATAGTCACTGTCCTGACCGTATTCCTTCTCCTCTTGCTTTGGTTGGCTCCCACTAACCCAACAATGAGGAAATTATATGATGTGGGGTGTTCCCTTTCTTTTCTTGATAATCTTTTTCATTGGATTGCCACCAGTTTCCATGACTCTAACCCTTAGGAACATGTTCAGGCATCCTTTCACATCCTGGGCTGGCCACACTCAGATCACAGGTACACAAATACACATACCTGTTGTGTGAGTTCAAAACCTTCTTTGAGGTTCCAGTAGGAGGATCAAAGTGAGTTTTCCTCTATGTGGGAAGATAGGCTCTGAGGAAGAACACAGTGCTCCTCGGGAATTGTAGTTTACTAGGGCTACCATAACAAAATACCACAGAGGGGTGGCTTAATCTATAGAAATTAATTGTGTCACACTATTGGAATCTAGAAGTCCGAGATCAAGGTGACCACAGGGTTGGTTTCTCCTGAGGCCTCACTCTTTGGCTTAAAAATGCCCACCGTCTTGCTGCCTCTTCACATGGCCATTCCTTATGCATACACACCCTTGGTGTTGCCCTAACAACCTCATTTTAACTCATTTACTTCTTTAAAGACCTTCTCTCAAATGTGGTTATACTTTGAGGCACTACGAGTTGAGACTTCAACATGTGAATTTTGCAAGGACACAGTTCAGCCTGTAACAGCAATGAAGCAAGACAGAGCTCGGCTGTGGCACAGCCCCATCAGCAACAGCAGTGAACAGAGTGACAGAGGCCACAGCCACCACTGTCACACCGCAACTTTATGCTCAGATATTTTGCATAGCCTCCATTCACCGTGGTAACAACTGAATTTGTCGTTCCTGCCAAGGCATGGTGATAGCTGCTACTTATCCCACCGCCCCCCTCGTCTGGATGTCTCTGAGTTATCTTTGTCTTCCTCTCTCTGTCTTTATGGTGGAGCAGTTTACCAATCCCTTGAGATTTTCTGGAGTCAACACTGTCTTTCTCAACTCTTTTTTTCTTTCTGCACCATCCGCAGTTTGACAGCTACCTAACTGGCTGCCTCCACCGCCATCTTTTCAAGACCTTTTTGTGGCCATGTCAGATGCCTCTCTCTTTCACCTGCCCTCAGTGGTTCCCTGCTGCCGGTGGTCCAGTATCTGAGATGTTTCCCAGTAGAGACCGACTTTGTAATATCTGCTGCAGGCCTCACAAAAGATGAATAAGCCGGCTGCCCAGGTAGTGTGGTGATCAAAAGAGCACAGTCTTTAGAATGAAAACAGACTTGGATTCAAATTCCGATTGCTCGCTAGCATTTGAGACACGTCAAGTGACACACAGGTCCCTTGTCTAGAATATGAAAGTAATCATACCTTGGATGTTGCCGGAGAAGATACTTTATAATAGATACAAGATGCCTGCTTGTCTGTAGCACGTTCTCAGCTAAAGGCACAATAATGATGATCACTCCTGACTCTGCTTTGGGTATCTTCTTTCTGTACCTTTGAGCATACTACCCCACCTGCTGCCTGTGACCGCTCTCCTTTCATGCCTATCTGAGTTCTATTCTTCAAGGTCCGCCTCTTTTTTATATCTATGTGCACATGCACACGTGTGCACGCACGCATGCACACATGCACACAGTTGCAGAAAACTGTCAGAGCCCTCTTTGTATCCTTCCACCACCCCCCCTTCTGCACACGTGAGGTTGTTGATGTGACTATCTGCAGTGGTCTGCCTGAAGGCATTTTTTCCCTGGCCATGAGAACATTCTTGGCTCTCGTGCAGTACAAGCTAGAAGTGGCAGAAAATTAAACAGCCCTCAGCAAAAATACAAATGGGAAGTTGATGGATAAATCTTTGAGCCTCCTTGCTCTTTGGGGAGGAAAACTCTCAAGTGCGTTCTACACTTTTTCCAAGATGCTCTGATAGATTAAACTCCATTTGCCCATGATGGCCCCTTCTCAGTAACACGCCCTGAAGCTATCTGTCCCTTCACCACTTCCTGGGTTTCCCCCAAATACACTATGTGCGCTGAAAACCTTATCTCATCTGTCTCTGGGAGAACTCAACCTAAGACACAAACATGGCAGCTGTCCCCTTTCATCTTGTCCCCTCCCTTCCTGACTCCACAGTAGCACCTCACTTAATGGGCTGCGAACAACGGGGGCCCACTATGGACAGTTGCCACAAGGAAGTTGGAATTCATGCATCCCCAGCATTACCAGAAGTTCTTTTCCCACTAAGGAATTGTTCAGAGAAGACCTCCTGAGTCCCCAGAGCAGGCAAAGAAAGCGATGACACTGTAAATGTCACCACAGCATATAAAATACAACAGAAACTTTGATGCTGTTAAATGGTCAAGAAGGAGAGTGCTGGTGCAGCAGGTTCCTCATGATTCTGATGACCTAGTACCCTCTGGCCTCAGCCCACTGCCATGAGCTCACTCTCCCTTGTTCCTTGAGACCAGAGGAAAAATGTGTAGCTCACACATATCTTCTACTGACACGACAAAAAAAAAAAAATGTTTTACCTTTACTTTCTTATTGTTTTCCTGAGAGGCCATACAACTGACTTTGCTTTTGTCATTGAGCATCTGCTAGTGAAGGTTCTGCGAACCTTCTTCCCCCTCTTCAGATCACACACCATCTGCCATTATCTGCTGGGGTTGCACATTTTCCCGGTTGACAGTCCCCGTAAACTTCTGCATGTCTGGAACACATTCATCATAAACTCAAGACGTTATTCGCAATCATGTTAACTCTCTAGTGCCATGGGGGAGAAGGACTTCTTCCGATCACCTTGAATATTCAGGATTCATCGATGCAAAACCCCAGAATCTTGTCTTTTTTAACATCGGCCATCAGGATCTCTAAATCGGCACTGTGCTTGAAATTTCTGAATCCTCAAAAGCACTAAAAAGGTTTACAGAGGGTAGACAGTACAGAATTTTGCTTTCTTCATTACAGAGGATTTTGTGGTGGTGTCCTCTCCAGTAATAAGCAGAACCTGGGCTCCACATCCAAGCCAGCTGAGCAATTCCCCAAGTCTGTTCTCCAGAAATTTCACTGTTCGTTTCCCTTTGCATACAGAAAATACTTCAATGCCTTTTATACAGTAGGGTCTTACTTTCCTGTCCCAGAAAATCTTAGGTGTTCTTTTTCAGGAGTTGCAGAAACAATGGAAGTAATGCTAACTGAGGTCCTAGACAAATTCTAACTCAGACATGCCTGTGTTTACTGGGCAGTTTCCCACTGCTGCCGACCTTGATCACTTTCTCATGTTGGAGCGCCGTTTATACCAATCTGGTTCTTATTATCATCCATTCTGTTAGCCCATAATCTATCCATCAGTCTCTCCCAGGGAGATTCTGTACTCTGGCCAAAGTCACCTGGATACCCCAGTCCTAAAAGTAACCAATAACAGGACAACTGAACGTGGGTTATCCCACTGTTCACGGTAGGTTGCCCTTTTTTTGATCTAGCAGCACCCATTTGCAAGCTAAGGTACAACCAAGTAGGCCTAATGTGCAGCCCATGCGTTTCCATTGCCTGGCTAATTAAATGATGCTTTCCCAGGTGCTGCCCTTGAACGGTTTCACAAATGTGTTTCCAGCGTGTGCTTCCAAACCAGCAGCAGAATAAATGCTAGGAACATATTGCTATGTCCCCTAGTTCTCGTCTGAATGAGCTATTCCTTTTTATCCTGGAATCTCAACTGATTGCAGCTGATTTTATAAAGAATTGTTTAACTCATGCTTGGCTTTATTTCTTTTGATTCTTGGAGCAGTGATCGGAGTCTAGAATTATGTTGTTACCCATATCAGGTGTTAATTGTTTCATTTATTTATTTATTTATTTTTTGCTTAATTTGCTTCATGCACCCCTGAGCCTTGTTAGGGAAAATATAGAAGAAGTCAAGGTGGCATCTAAGCAGAAATTTGATTACTAATGGGCGATGGGATGAGCTTTTACTCATAAAAGTTCGTAGGAGCTGATTTTTGGTATCTTTACCCAACTCTGTGTCCAGTGATGTTATATTAGATGATTCTTAAAATTGGTTATGGTCAGAGTATTTACACCATGGAAATCAGCAAATGTTGCAATTCAGGGCTTCTCCCCCACTGAGAGCCAGTTGTTAAATATTTACTAGCTCACCACTGGGCAAAGGTCAGCCTATATTTGGCACAAAGAGTCAAGATTTTATAGAAACATTTGAAAAGCTGTTTCTCTAAATCCGTGGATCCCAACCCTTTCAGACCCAGTATCTCCTTTATATACTAAATATTTTATAACACTTCCTATGCCATTCTAAAATATACTCTCTGCACAAAACTTGTTTAACAGCATAATATTCAGTGATAATATAAATAAAAAATAGAAGTTATTTGTAATAGGACCACCTAGGTGGCTCAGTGGGTTAAAGCCTCTGCCTTCGTTTGGTTCAGGTCATGACCTCAGGATCCTGGGATCGAGCCCCGCATCGGGCTCTCTGCTCTGCAGGGAGCCTGCTTCCCCCTCTCTCTCTGCCTGCCTCTCTACCTACTTGTGATCTCTGTCAAATAAATAAAATATTTTTTAAAAAAGTTATTTGTAGTAGATTAATAAGTAAATGTTTGGGCATGACTATACTGGAAGACAAGATGAGGTAACAAATGCTCATACCCTTATGTAGAACCAGGATGAAAGCAGGAGCTACAATGCAGGCCAATAGAAGTGTGGTTTTGGTGAATCAAAGTGATTTTCTATAATGATGAACTCTTGGTAAAATTCTGTGCAATACGAAATAGAATCCCTCGGTGCAAGTTCTTGCGTCTGGGAAGATCCAGTACCTATTAAAACCATGCAAAGAAACAGTTTGTGTGTATGTACAGGAAGAATTCATTTCTAGATTCAGATTATTTACTTTTATGAGTTACCTGCATTCTAAAGTTGGGTTGCGGGGAGTGGCGTCTGGGTGGCTCAGTTGGTTAAGCATCTGCCTTCAGCTCAAGTCATGAACTTGGAGTCCTGGGATCAAGTCCCATATCAGGCTCGCGGCTCAGTGGGGAGTCTGCTTCTCCCTCGGCCCCTCATCCCACTTGGCCCCTCATCCCACTCTCATGCTCTCTCTCTTTCCAATAAATAAAATCTTTTAAAAAATAAATAATAAAGTTGTGGGGGGATGTAGGTAATTCTTCATTGCATAGAACAGCTGACATTCTAGTACCACCCACCAAATG
This sequence comes from Procyon lotor, assembly GCA_028646535.1. Taxonomy (NCBI): domain Eukaryota; kingdom Metazoa; phylum Chordata; class Mammalia; order Carnivora; family Procyonidae; genus Procyon; species Procyon lotor. The sequence continues at coordinate 63,596,383 of CM053603.1, read as the reverse complement.
TGAGCAGTATTTGGCAAGCAAAAATATGTCCCAAAGACTCGCGAAGGGGCCAAAGAATAGTACTGCCTGGTTTGGAAACCAGTACTCTAAATCAAGGCTAAAAATTGCCCTCCAGGGCCTTGCCTTTACCCTTTTGTCTTGGCAAGTTGCTATCAAAAGGGGAAATTTACTGGCTGAAAAGATGGTGACCCTTGGGCAACCAGAGAGGAGCTCCCAAGGTATCCAAACTCAACAGGTCAAACAGGTGCAGAGATGACTGGGAGAGATAACCAGGGCCTCTAAGGAACGGGGACAATGCAGAAAAGACTCCAGTCCAGCAGGGGCAGTGCAGCATGAGCCCAGGAGCTCTGGGACGCTGAGTGAGGAAGAGGATGGGAGCAGCTAGCTGACTTTGGAGAAATGATAAGCAGCAAGTGGAAGAGCCATTTCTGGCCTTAGGAAGTGTCTATTAGCGAAGAATTGTAGCTAGCCTGAGAAGCAGTCAGTATGGTGCATTCCAGAGCTAGAGACTCCTGGGAAATGACTGTAAATTATCTAATGGCTCTTGGCTTCTAGTAATCCATTGTGGTCAAGGTGCATCCTAGGGGAGAACTGGTAGCAGTTACCTAGGAGAAAATTGATATTTGCCTTTTCTTTTGTCCTCTATGCCTCATTCCCTTTTCTCCTCTGCATTTAATTTCTTAGATATTTTTTTAAAAGATAAAAATTAAGTGCTAATATGTTAAGGTTTTGGTATTTCTTCATGAGGTGTTGCCATTAATAAAAGGACCTAGTTATTTAGATGCTGACATCAGTTTTCACCAAAATGCTCTTTGTACTTTAGAGTTAAATATTCAGAGCTAGTTCTTTAGTGACTACTTGCCTCCCCTTTTCCTCTCACCCCCAGTGTTTGACCTACTTATGATACACACTCTTTACCTTCTCAAGATTATTGACTGGAGTAGTTGTTCTCAGACTTCTTCAATACAAGGACCAATTAAGAGGATTTTTATTTAAAAATTCTGTGAGTCATGTGTCCCATCCACTCTATTTTTTTAAGTAAACACTTTTATTGCAATATACATAGACATGCATAAATCATAAGTATAGAGTATGATGGGATTTTTTTTTTTTTTTACAACTGAACATTTAATCAGCACCCAGGTCAAGAAACAGAATGTGAACACATGATCTCTCTGATATGAAGAATTTGAGAGGCAGGGCAGAAGATCGTAAGGGGGTGGGAGAGGGAAATGAAACAAGATGGGATGGAAAAGGAGACAAACCATAAGAGACTCCTAAACTCTTGAAATGAACTAAGTGTGGCTGGGAGGTGGAGGGTAGGGATAGGGTGACTGGGTTGTGGACATTGGGGAGGGTATGTGTTATGGTAAGTGCTGTGAAATGTGTAAGCCTGACGATTCACAGACATGAACCCTGAGGCAAATATTACATTGTATGAATAAAAAAAAGAAAAAAAAAGAAACAGAATGTGACCAGAATACCAAAAGCCACTTTGTACCTTTCTTTATTCACCAATCCTGACACAATGGTAACAGGTGTCTTAACTTCTAATAGCATAGATTAACAAGGCCTATTTTTTATCTTTATATAAATAGAATCATAGAGTTGTACTTTGTTGTGTGTTTCTGGCTTTTTCCTACTCAGTATTATGTTGTGGCATTTATCCACACTTGACTACAGTGAACTTCATTCCTTCTCATGGCTGGATAGAATTCTATTGCACGAATACATCATATTTTATTTATTCACGCTACCATTGCTATATACTTGGGTAGTTTTCTGTTTGGGACTATTATAATTAGTGCTGCTATGACCATTTTGTATACATGGCTTTCACATAAACATACGGATACATTTCTGTTGAGTATATACATAGGGATGGAGTCACCACATCCTGGAGTTTAAAGAATGTCAGATTTCAGTAGATATTGACAAATGGTTTTCCATAATAGTAACACAAATTTCCATTCCCATTGACCACATATGAAAATCCTGGATTTCCAGAAGAAATCCAGATTTCTTCTTATCTTCATACCCTTGGTATCATCTACCAAAATGTCCTTTGTTTTAATTTTAGCCATGCTGATGGGTACATTGTGCTATTTCACTGTAGTCTTAAATTTTCTTTCCCAGAAAATCGTGAACACCTTTGTGACCGCACGA
>CM053603.1:63561878-63593717 GCA_028646535.1 Procyon lotor | reverse complement strand
TTTTTTTTTTTTTTTAATCCTATCCTGCCCCACTCTATTTTCCTAAATCCTGTCTTTAGGGAACCATAGATCTGTTTTCCACTACCACATATTAGTTTGAATTTTTTAGAATTTCCTTATATAAACAGAACCATACACTAAATACTATTTTGTGTCTGTCTTCTTTCCCTCAACATAATTATTATAAAATTCATCCTAGGTTGTCCTATGTATCAGGAGTTTGTTTTTGTTTTTCGTTTTTTATTGCCAAGAGTTTTCCATTACATGGATATACCATAGTTGATCAATTCACCTGTTGGCTGGGAAAAAAGGCTGTATGATTTTACACTTCTAATACTGGATCAGAGTTTCTGTTTCTCCGCATCCACAGCATCATTTGATGTGGTAGCTTTTTTCATTGTAGTGACTACACCAGATGCATTGTGGTATCTCACTGTGGTTTGAATTTGCATTTCCCTGATAACGAATTATCCTGATGCCTTTTCGTGTATTTCTTTGCCATCCATACATTTGATGTCATTTTTGTTCGAATTGCTCACTCACCTTGGGACGAGGGGAAAGGCTTTGCTTTGTTATTTCTGAATTTGAGTTTCTTTATTCTGTATAGAACTTCATTATCTCATATATGTTTTGCATAGTTTCCTCCTAGTTTTTGATTCATCTTCTCATTCTTTAGCAGAATCTTTCCATGAATAGAAGTGTTTTGTTCTGTCTTTTTTCAGTAGGCTCCATGCCCAACTTGGGGCTTGAACACATGATCAAGAGTCACATGCTCTACCAACTGAGCCAGCCAGGCACCTCTCAAAAAATAGAAGCTGTTAATTGTGTTAAGATCCACACTATTAATTTCATTTATCATGTCATACTTTGGTGTCATTTCAAAGAAACATGAGCCCAACCCGTGGTCACAAGACATTCTCCAATTTTTGTTTTTCTCCTAAAAGTTCATATAAACCTTCACGTTTTACATTTAGGCCCATGATCCACGTTGAGTTCATTTTTGTGTATAGTGTCAGTTATGCGTCAAATCATATTGTTTGTTGTTTTTTTACAGTGTATATCTAAGTGTGCTTGCTCTATTTTTTAAAAAGACTTCCAGTCTATATATATGGGTTGAACTTCTTTATCAGTGAATTAAAAGCACAAAGCTTATGCCATGTGATTTCATCTTTTAAATGATACCATTTAATAATCAGCCCTAATTTTGTTTTGCTGGTAGCAGGGCCATTCTAATTGCTTTGAAACCATAGATCATAGTTGGTGCCAATTTTAAATATTTACCAAGTTTTACGTGGTTCTACTAAGCAGGGTCTGCCAAGAGGGGTGATTTGTTCATTCACTCATTTATTCTTTGACAAACATTTGTCGAAGGATTATTATGTGTCATGTAATGTTCTTGTTATTAGGGTCATTGCAGTGAATTCGATGGAGTTACGGCCCTCAAGGAGATTACTTTCCATTATGGGAGATATACAATAAAGAATAAGTGTTTGCCAGGGGGTAACAAAGACTATAAATTTTAAAATAGAGGATCAAGGAGCAGAAAGTCATGGACATGACCTAGGGGCCTTGTTTTCTAGGATCATTGGTGTCTCGGTTAAGGCAACATATTCAGAAAGACCTAAAGAAAGGGATGGAATGAGTCACGTTTATATCTAAATGAGATATTCCAGGCAGAGCAAAGATAAACTCAAAGACACTAAAGAGGTCTATTTAGCATGTTTTATTTTTTTAACTTTTAAAAAGATTTTATTTATTTATTTGAGATAGAGCGAGAGAGCTCGAGCAGGGGGAGCAGCAGAGGGAGAGAGAGAGAGAAGCAGACTCCCCGCTGAGCAGGGAACCCAACTCAGGGCTCCATCTTGGGCCCCTGAGATTATGACCTGAGCCAAAGGCAGCCGCTTAACCAACTGAGCCACCCAGGCACATAGTTCTTAGGTATTTGAATTAAGAATCTTAGACAGTGAAGAAACCCTCAGTACTCTCCAGTTCTAAGACTGCAGGTAGATTTCATCTTCAAGGCCCTCTTCAACTAGATTGGTAGTGAATGCCTGGAGTTGCACTCACTCGATCTTTTCTGCAAAGGTCCAGGTCATAATATATATTTTTAGCTTTGTGAGACATAGTGTTTCACTCAACTCTGTTGTTTTGCAAAAGCAGCCATAGATAGTACGTAAACGAGTACCTGTAAGGGTGCTGGGCTCTAATCCAACTTTTATTCTACGACAGGAGGTAGGCTGGACCGGGCCCTTGGAGGCCGCCAACCTCTGGGCTGCTGTGGCATTGAGCTGCCTTGCTGGGATCTTTCCCAGGGAGGCACCTCAGCAAGTCTGTCGGGGGCTTACAGGGGGCACCTGGGCCGTGTACTTGCCCCTGGGAGTTACAACAGCCTCCTCACATTGCTGATTACGCCAGACAAGTTCTCACAAGCAGTTAGTGGATTGTTAGATCTCTGGTCTCCCAGCTGAGTTTTGTTACACCAGCCTGCCTGACCCCTTCAGGTCTGCCATGAATTACTCCACGTCCAGGACAGTGGTAGAGTCCTGAGGGTTACCTGCCTGCCCAAGCGCAGCCCGAATGGCTAGAACCAGCCACAGTCTGAGTGGCAGTATGTCCCGGGAAGCTGCTGGCAATGTCCAGAGTTAGAAACAGGAGCTTCTTTGGAGCTATCTCACATTTCGTCTGTGCCACAGAAATGCAAATGAACAACTCTGCCGTTTGTCTAGGCATCCTGCGCACGGGAGAGGTGGGGGGAGCAGTGGACATTAGCTGTCTTCCCCTGCCACTGACCAGTTCACACGATGGGAAAGGAGTGAGGAGCCTGGCCCAACTAGAAGAAAGGCAGGTCTTTAACACAAGGCACCTCTCAAAGGGGCCAGGCAATTAACTGCAGAAGGGAGTACCAAGATGATCCTTCCTCCTACTTTCAATTTTAAACACATCAAACAAGATTCGATTAATTAGAATATAGGCCAAACTTGATTTTAAAAGCTACCCAAAACTACTACAGCACACGTATGAGAGAAGTTTATTTTTTCTCCCATGTAACTGTCTCGAGATAAGTAATCCCGGCTGGTGGGGAGGCAATGGGCAGTCAGGTCTGCATTTTCTTCCATCTTATGACTCTGCCTTCCCCTGCGCTGCTGTCCTCATCTGTACAGTCCACACGGGGTCCTGTGGCATTCCAGTGGGCACAGAAAGGTAGAAATAGCAAGTGGGAGGTAGGCAGTTACTTTTTGAGGAAGTGACGAAGAACTAGAGCACGGCACTTCTCATCATATTTTGTTATTGAGAACGTGAGAGCCACGGCGAGCTGGAAAGGACCTTAGGCAATGTGGCCTCTGTGTATCCTTGTGCTCAACTGATAATCTGTGGATTTCTTTTTTAAGATTTTGTTTATTTGTCAGGGAGGGGTGGGAGGGGCAGGAAGAGGGAGAAGCAGGCTCCCCGCTGAGCAAGGAGCGCAATGCAGGATTCGGTCCTGGGACACTGGGGTCCTGACCTGAGCCAAAGCCAGATACTTAACCAACTGAGCCACCCAGGCGTCCCTCAATCTGTGGATTTTTAAAGGGATTATGAATTAGATGGGAAGCTGGAGTTAGCTGTTTTCCACAGAGTTTATCAAAGAGTGAAAAATATTTTTTTGTCCATTTTCACTTAATATGTGACTAGTAATGCCTAATATTCCATGACACTTTAGATTTAGAATTTTCCTCATACGTTATTTCACTTCATTCTTTAACCTTAGGTTCCTTTCAACTAGACATTATCATTGGAAGTAGACATTATCTTCATATACAAGAAGACTAAGTATGGCTCAGGAAGATGATGAGATTAACCCAAAGTCACACATCTGCAGAGGACAGAGCCAAGACCTTCGTCCAGGCTCAGAACTCTGCCATTTCCAGTCCTCGAAGCCTTTCTTAACACCTAATCCTCTGCAGGGTCTCCTGTTCATTGGCATTCACCAAATGGAATGTCACATCATAGCAGAAGTCTGACACTTTAGCATGGGGGTAAGAACCTAAGGACCTTGATTAAAATGCCGATTACTTTACCAGACCTTGGGAAATTTTCATTAGGTCGCCTTAGGTGTGAAGCCCTAGAATCGCAATGCTTTGGGAATCACTGCAGTGATCTTGCCTTTTATCATTGCATTTGCTGGAACAGAGGAGGTATTTCATATATCTGTCTATTTTTTCCTTTGCTTGCCCTCCTATGCTTATACATGTTCCCTTAAATTTTGGAAGTATTGCTTCTGAAAAATCTTTGCTAATCTCTTTTGAAGCACCACTAACTCAAAAAGAAAAAGCAAACAATGACAAAATGTTAAAAATTAATTTGGAAAGCCACCATGGTATCCTCTCAAACGAAAGTTTTCAAAGCCCTTGGTTGAGGTAGATATTCAGAAAGTGGCTTTATACCCTGCAGTCTGAAAGGAGAGAGAGAGAAAAATATTTTTTCATCAAAAATATTTATAATGTGTTCATGCTGTGTGTGTGTGTGTGTGTGAGAGAGAGAGAGAGAGAGAGAGAGAGAGGTACATATATACATATCCTTGTTTCCCCAACAGAAATTTCACAGAGATTTCTACTTGACTTTATGTTACCCTCAATTCCCATTAAATCACATTGGGCTTTTTTATTTGCCTTTTTCTCTGTCAGACATTAGGATGAATTTAAACTCCAGTCCCTCTCCAATGGCCTCTCTGATATATTTGCTACTTTTTACATTCCCTTTCCCAGTAGAATCTGATGGAAATTCCTTTCGAGCCTTTAGCTTTCCCTCTGAGTCAAAAACTTTTGTGTTGCTAATAGAACTCAGCTTCATTAGCATTTCAAATCCTAAGATGCTCTTAGAGATCAGTGTGTTAGATCTGAGGGGCTCCCCAGCCACAACCTGATTTATCAAAGTTGTTTAACTAAAATCTCCAGTGGCCTGTGCCTTTGACCTTATTTCTGCCAGCACATCTCATCAGGAAATCCTTTTCAAGGAGTCTAGAGCAAGACATATGCATAATCTGAGAAGCTTTACTCTCGTGTGTCCCTCTTGTCCCTCTTGTCCCTCTTTCTACTCTGTATGTTGCCTCTTTGAAAAGCCATACTTTCTTCATCACTTTTGATCATTAGATCATGGGTAGATGATTGGGCAGAGCATGGATAGATGGGTAGATGGATGAGTAGATGGACAGATAGACAAGTAGTTGGGTGGATAACTAGAAAGGCAGATGGATTGTTAAGTGGGTAAATGAGTGGTTGGGCAGTTAGATGAATGAGTGAGAGGACAGGATGGATGGATGGATGGATGGATGATGGATGGATGGATGGATGGATGGAAAGATAAGATAGATAAATAATGCGAGTCTTCTGTCTTCTACAGTCCTTGTCATTTAATTAACCATAATTGGCCTCGGTGCTCCCGAGGCTGAATACCATTTCTGCAGAAAACAGCAAGTCCTATGATGTACGTCCTGCCCCCCACAGGAGAGAACAGGGTAGGGCTTGTGAAAGAATTCATTGCCATTCTGACTCAGCATCTGATTTGTAAAATAAAAGAAACCATTCTCTTATATACAAATATATAAAAATGCTTCAGTGTAATGCTACTTACCCAGACCTATACAGAAAAAGTTTGGGGGGGGGGGGGGAACCTTGTCCTAATTGCATCTGCCTGGACCCCAGACCCTGAAATGTGTGTCCTGATTGAAAATTGATTTCCCTGACAGAGCAGTCTCTGTGCCTGTTACTAGCCATACTAGCAATAGTATTGGAGCTGTGTGTCCCTGACTTCATTTTCTTCTTGCAGACATTCCAAGCACTTATTATATCTCAGGCAATGTTGCCAGTGCCCTTTCTTGTATTACTTCATTTAATCTTTACCACAACGCTTTAATGTGTTTATCATTAATATCTCCATTTTCCAGGTGAGGGAATTGAGGCATGTCAAGGTTAGGTCATTTGCCCAGGGTCACATAATGTATAAGAGGCAAATGGCGGGTTCTCATACAGTCAGTGGGCGTCCACATTCTACGGCACCACCCACCAGGCTCCTCTCGGATCACTAAACCGAGCTTTCAGAGCACTGTGATCCAATAGAACTTTCTGTGGTGGTGAAGATGCTCTGTGCCGGTGCTATCCCACAAACATGGTAGCCACTGGCCACATGAAGCTTTTGAGTCCTTGAAACGTGGCTGGTGTGACTGAGGAACTAAGTTCTTAGTCATACTGAATTTTAATAATTAATTTAAACAGCACAGTTTACGAGCCAACTAAATAGCCTCTCTTCATACATACAATCTCAAAAAATGAAGTGCTGAATTAGGTTTTAAGGTAGGCATCCAATTACAGACATTCTCCTTTATTAATAATATTAACGTGAAATAATTACAAAGAACTCTTAGAATCTTTTGCGCTTCTTTCCATCGTGGAAAAGAGTCTCGCTGTTGTTTTAACCCCTCTGCCAACACGGTGGCACATCTACTTTTAGCTCATTGGAAGATGCATTGAGATGAGACAGAAAAAGTAGTTCAGGCAGAGTAATACAGGGACGTCATGGGCAAGTTGTAGCATGGTGATGCCATTGACATTTCCTCTCAGGAGTCATTGTTCTATTTTCCATCTCCTCAATGCTCCCATCATATATTAGCGGGAGGAAGTGTTGGTGGAAATAATGGGCTTCAAAGCAGGGTTTGGTGATGGAGGAAAGAAAGTCCAGGGGCATCTCGGCTCATTTGAAGGAGATATGCAGTCCTGTACCCCTTCTTAAGGATGTGAAGAGAGTGAAGTAGGAAAGTGAGCAATAATGAGCCAAGAGAGAAGAAGAGAGAATTCTGGATGAAGTAACATAATAAAAGAGCCATATCATTCTTTGTGTGGTATACAAGTTGAAACTGGGTAAACCGTTTAAAGAAGAGGGAAGATTATTTTTATTTTATTTTATTTATTTATTTGACAGAGAGAGAGAGATCACAAGTAGGCAGAGAGGGAGGCAGAGAGAGGGGAAAGCAGGCCCCCTGCTGAGCAGAGAGCCTGATGCGGGGCTCGAACCCAGAACCCTGAGATCATGACCTGAGCTGAAGCCAGAGGCTTTAACCCACTGAGCCACCCAGGCGCCCCAGAAGAAGGGAGATTAAAGAGTTAACAGAACCCAAATCAATAGAGATGGGTTTTAAAGAGAGAGAGAGAGAAGGCAATATAAAATTCAGTGAATTTGTTAAAAAAGTGATTTAGAACAGAAGCAGACAAACTATGGCCCATAGGTCAATGCCAGTCCACTGCTGGGTTTTGTAAATAAAGTTTTATTCAACACACCCATATATCTATGCCTTCTTTGTACTACAACAGCAGAACTAAGCTGTTGCAACAGAAACCGTATAGCCTACAAAATCTAGAATAATTCCTATGACCCTAATCAGAAAAAAAGTTTGCCGGCCCCTATTTTAAAACACAAGGGGAATATATATTAACACAACCATTTTGGAGTACAAATTTGTGTGGTCATGAACATCATCTTTGACATGGCAATACTTCTAGAATTTGATCCAGCAGATGTTTTGGTACCCATACCCACAGGGCTTCTTAAACACCAAAAACCTGGAAATGAGCTAACTGTTCAATAGGTGGGCACTGGCCAAATGAATTACAGTGCATTAATGTGAAGAGATACTACTCAGCTTCTTTGTTTTTGTTTTTTTATTTTCCTTAACTTGGTTTTTTAATTTTTTATTTTAAAGATTTATTTATTTGAAAGAGAGCTAGCGAGCATGCATGTGCATGTAATGGGGGGGGCAAGGGGAGAGAATCCTCAAGCAGACTCCCCACTGAGAGTGGAGCCCAACTCAGGGCTCAACCCCAGGACCCTGAAATCATGACCTGAGCCGAAATCAAAAGTCCAATGCTCAACCCACAGAGCCACCCAGGTGTCTCTTGTTTTTGTTTTTTAGTGAGATTTCTAACATGCACTATTTATTACAAAGGGATTTCAAGAAATATTGCTAAACAGACAAATGTTACAAAAGAGTATGTAGTGTTTTATCACATTTGTGCAAAAGCAACAACCCCCCCAAAAAGATACACAGATACATGCCCAGCAACTTTTTTAAATATCTTCTAGACCAGACTATGAGTTTTTATGAAGGTATATTACTTTTTAAAAATTTTATTTTCAGTGTAGCTAACAGTGTTATATTAGTTTCAGGTGTACAATATAGTGATTTAGCAATCCCCTATATTACTCAGTGTTCATCAAGATTAGGGTACTCTTAATCCCCATCACCTATTTCTCCCAACCCCCCCTCCTCCTCCCCCTCCCCCTCTGGTAACCATCTGTTTGTTCTCTCTAGTTAAGTCTATTTTTTGATTTTTCTCTTTTCCTTTTGTTCATTTGTTTTGTTTCTTAGATTCCACGTACGAGTGAAATCATATGGTATTTGTCTTTCTCCAACTGTCTTATTTCACTTAGCATTATACTCTCAAGATCCATCCCATGTTGTTGCAAAATGTATAATACTTAAAAAAAAAAAAATCTAAATTTAAAAAGTGGAAAATAAGAGGGAAAAAAAACAAAGATAGGTTTCTCCCAAACTGAGGGACTCAATACGGAGGCATTCAGGAGAGCAAGTCTTTAAGCTTCAAGATGGGACCAACAGAAGTTGCTGGACCTGAAGAGATGTCTTTATGAGTCATGAGTCATGCCCAGCAAAAGCAGAGAAGTGCTAGAGAAAATAAGTCAAGGGTAGAAAGGGAGGAGTGTGCCCCTTGTCTTGGGGAATGGTGTTTCTAAGTACTGGGGGGGAAAACTTCATTGTGGACACTGGAAAAAACAGGAAGCTGGGGAGAAAGGAACCAAATGAAAGAAAGACACCATGGCCAACGCTTAAGATGGAGAAACATTTTGAGGAAGAACATATGTTCCTCGGGATTCTGAGTAGACCCAGTCTCTACACGGATGCGTCGAGCCACTCTGCGAATTCCTGTTTGCAGAGCACTTTGGTGTCTTCTGGTGTTAAGATCCGATCCGTGGCCGCCCACAGTCCTGGTACGTTAGCAGGTGTTCAGATGAAAGAGCGAGAAGCAGTTTCCATGTGTCGATGAGTGTTAGAACTTCAGCCCCCAGCACAGCAAGCCGCTGGGCCTCGTGGTGCAGAAGCCCTGGGAACAGCCCCAGCTCTCGCCTTATGCTGGCAGCCCATCCCTGCCTTGGCTTCCGGGCCGAAGCACACATCACTCAGGGCTAGCCATCTATTTTCTGGCAAAACGGTGGCAAGAGGAGTTTATATGACATTAACGGTTACAAAACAAACAGATAAATAAAAATGAAGCAAACCGAAATAACATGGAAGAGGCAGGTGTGTCTTTTAAAATGATCTGTGTCTACCTCCCTCCACCCCACCTCCACGTCTGCCTGCACTCGGCATGACTTGTGCCTCGGGTGGATATGTCTGCGCCTGTGAGAATCTTTTTATTTAGACATCACAAGGCATGTGACCAATTTTGAGCCCAGCCGGCTTCAGTCCTGGTACACAGAGACGCCTGCTCTTTCTTCACAAAACTCTCCAGTTCAAACATGCTCGCAGACCATGATTCATGGTGTTTCTTTCTGGATTGTCCAGTGGGTAATTGCTATACGAAAACCAGAGAAACAGATGTAGACCCTGAACCTTGGCTATAAATTTTTGTTTTATGATTATGGGTTTCAAATGTGCTGTGTCACATTGACAAATACACAGTTACTCTGAAACCAAATGGATTTTGGTCTCAAACTTTGGCTTTTTTTGTTTGTAGTTGGAAATACTTTTATTAGAGTTTCTTTTATTATTGATCAAACACAAAACGGAGGAGAGGACACATATCAGAACGTTATCTTATGCTGTACCTAAGAGAATATTTGGGAAAGGTTTCTTCCAAACTGTTGGATTCATGTTTAAAATAGGCGTCAATAATTTAAACTTCATTTATCCCCGAATTAACTAGGCTTTTTTTTTTTTTTTAACCTTCTACCTACTCATTAATCATTATGGTACATGGATGTGCTATTTAAAGAAGTGTGGTTTATTTGTAGATCTTTCCTAAATTTCACTTAAGATGAGGAATTTGGAGGAAGACTGGTTTTGCAGAAGTCTACGAATTAGATTTCCTGATGAAGAAATGATAAGACACATGGGGCTAAATTTGGGGGCTACTTTATAAATTAATACTTGGATTAAATAATAGCTCTAATAATTGCCATCAGCATAATTAACTCATGATGAGAAATGATGAATAGACTAGTGAGTGTGTTGCACTATAAGAAACCCATAATATTCTATTCACACAGATTGAAATAAAAGATCAGCATTCAAAAGCCCAAGTTTATTCCTCTACAGTTAAGAGAACCCCAAGGTGATTATAAATTTAAAATGTTCTCATGCAAAGAAAGAAAACACCCAGTCTCCTACCCCTCCTACCCTTCCCCCCAGCCCCGCACACTTTATGATTGTTTTTGTGCCATAACAGTATTGAGGGTAGAAATTAGGCAGCAGTCATTTCTCTTCCTAGATGAGGCTGATCCTGTAACTTAAGAAATGCGAGTAAACAGAATTTGGGAGGCACCATCCCCATCTTCATCTCCTGGTGACCAATGTGCCCTACCCTTGGAAAGATGTTTGGGCAGGCAGGGCCATGCCTTCCCCTGGGGAGCAGATACCTGAATACACACACCTGGCCAGGGAGCCATGTTTTTCCTCTCCGAAAGCTTCCTGCTGCTCTTCAAATGTAGCTGCTTCCTCTGTTCTTTTCAGACACCTTTTCAGTCACCTCCATTATCACACATAGGATGAGTCCAGTTTCCAAGGGACTCTTAAGGACCGAAAGTAAGCATTCGGAGTCGTAGATGCACGCACGCAGAGGTTGGTACGGAATGTGGTGCTTTGTGTATCTTTACAACTATCTTAATGACAGTGTGTTAAATGTTTTGTAAATTCCTCTGTGCTCCTTGCTTAAGAAGTGTGTTGTCTTTGTGGTTAAAGGGTTTCTTTATAAACCTCTGCTGCAAAATGATGGCCGCTTGAAAGAGAGAAAGAGATAGAATAACAAACATAGTTTCAGCAAAATCTCACCCCGCCATTGCTCTAGACTTCTCAATAGCAAGAACTGAGTTTGCTGGGCTGAAAATTGTTTTAATGTACCTTCATAAAGGGATCTTTGACTCGGAAAGTGTGTGTGATGCATACTTTTCATGTTACACCACGAGTGCCACTTAGCAACTCCTGGAGACAGAGCAGCCGTTCAGCATGGGGCGGGGAGCCCCCTGACAGGCTTCCCAAAGGCCTGGATGCCAATGAACATTCCAGCACTATCCACAGAAAGGAGACCGGGGAAGCGCTCTTCCCGCAAGGGGCAAAGATACTGTCCCTCAAGCCCACCGGCTCACCTGCCCTGTTTTGTGGGAGAATTACAAGTAAAGACTGGAGAGGTAGTAGAGGAGGTAGGGTGTTTTCATTCCTCCACAGAGTTTCTTTTCTTCGATGTGCTTTGCATCCTGAACCAAGTTGTGCAAAATGGCTGCAATGTGGATTGGCTCTCCCTCTGAAAGCTCTCCGCCTGGGTTTATTTGTAAATTTTGCATCTGTCCTGCTCTGTGTTTTAAGACTGGCTAAAAGCTTTCTCCTTCCTCTAGGTTGGGTCAGTATGGGAAGTATAAAAAATCAAAAAAAAAAAAAAAAAAAAAAAGAATCTCTTTCTCTTAAAATTATTCCAATAAATAACCAAGATTGGGGGCTGGGGCTAATATTGGTGTAAACAGGCCCTTGGAAATATAAAACCTTCACACTTAACCAGTTTTCAAAATATGCGTTTAATTATGTGGTGGTGGGGTGTGTGTGTGCGTGAGATGACAGAGGTCACCAACATGCTATTTGGGGTGCAAGGCTGTGGGAACAGCAAAGTCATTTTCATAGTGGCCTGGGATCCCAGGGAGTTGGGTGCTCGTCACGGTTTTGAACTTTGCGGTCTCAGACAGGTCTCAGCCTACCCTCCCAGGGCTTCTTTCCCTTGGTGAAAAATATAAAGATGAAATGAGAGTTAGTACTTATTGCAGGATACCTACTGAGTGCCATATAAGCACTTTGTGGGGAGGGAGGGGTACTCACAGCAACCCACTGAAGTGGGCAGTAATATATCCCCATTCCAGGGATGAGATTGCTGAGGATCAGAGAGGTTAAACACTCATCCCAGATCACACAGCTGGTAAGAAGTAGAAGTGGAGTTGAAACCTATTTCAGTTTGAGTCCCATATCCACTCTTGACCACTCCGTTTTCTACCATCAGGACCTGAAATCAAATCCTGTATATACCTGTGATTCTATGTGTGTGTGTTTGGGGGTAGGAGTCACTAATTCTTGACTGCTGCATATGGACTTGAGAGAATGTTTTAAAAGTAAATGAATCCGAAAGCTGGTTTTTTTTGTTTTGTTTTGTTTTGACTGCAGAGCAAATGCAATCCCTTTGTCCAGGGCTTCGCAAGAGGGACGAGGAGGGGAGGAGGGAAAAAAACTATCAAATGGAAAGTTTCTCAACCCCCAGGCTTCCCCGAGGAGTAGCTCTCCTCTGCTCTACAGTTTAGGGCTTGCATGTGCTTTTTCGGGAGTGGAAAAATACATAAGTTACAAGGAATTTAACAGACAGGCGGGCGCACAGAGGAATTTACAGGGTGGGCTGGGGGCGCGGGGGTGGGCAGGAGGCGAGCGGGCGAGCGGGGACCCGCGCTTCCCAGCTGAGCCGCCGCGAATAAAGGGGCGGAAAGGGAGTGAAGTTGGCGCTCAACGTGAGCCAGGAACGGTGTCCGGGCTCCTCCCCTGCCCGTTTTAAAAGCACTTCTTGCATTGTTTTTCAGGTGAGAAATGGGAAAGAAAGAGGCGGCTTGCGCGCTCGCCCGCTGCCTGCCTCTCTGGCTGTCTGCTTTTGCAGGGCTGCTGGGAGTTTTTAAGCTCTGTGAGAATCCTGGGAGTTGGTGATGTCAGACTCGTTGGGTCATTTGAAGGTTAGCAGCCCGGGAAGGGTTCACCGAAAGTTCACTCGCATATATTAGGCAATTCAATCTTTCATTCTGTGTGACAGAAGTAGTAGGAAGTGAGCTGTTCAGAGGCAGGAGGGTCTATTCTTTGCCAAGGGGGGACCAGAATTCCCCCATGCGAGCTGTTTGAGGACTGGGATGCCGAGGACGCGAGCGAGCCGGGCAGGGTTTGTCTGGGCACCGTCGGGGTAGGATCCGGACCGCATTCGGAAGGCTTTTTGCAAACATTTGCTTGGAAGGAGAACTTGGGATCTTTCTGGGAACCCCCTCCCCGGCTGGATTGGCCGAGCGAGCCTGGAAAATGGTAAATGATCATTTGGATCAATTACAGGCTTTTAGCTGGCTTGTCTGTCATAATTCATGATTCGGGGCTGGGAAAAAGACCAACAGCCTACGTGCCAAAAAAGGGGCAGAGTTTGATGGAGTTGGGTGGACTTTTCTATGCCATTTGCCTCCACACCTAGAGGATAAGCACTTTTGCAGACATTCGGTGCAGGGGAGATCATGTTTGACTGTATGGATGTTCTGTCAGTGAGTCCTGGGCAAATCCTGGATTTCTACACTGCGAGTCCGTCTTCCTGCATGCTCCAGGAGAAAGCTCTCAAAGCATGCTTCAGTGGATTGACCCAAACCGAATGGCAGCATCGGCACACTGCTCAATGTAGGTTTATTTTTTCCCTTCTTCTACCAAGAAAAAAAATGAATTGTCTCTCTTGCATGCAATAAAGACATTGGAAACAAACTGCACTGGTAGCAAGACAAAGGATTTAATGATTTAATGCTGAAAGGGTGTGATATGCTAGCATGCATATTGATTCCCTCTGCTGAAAATTTCCTGTTAGATGTTTTCTTCCCAAGCAACCCCTCCCGACCCCCGCTCCTCTCCTTACCAGCCTTACAGCCTCTTGAAAACAGTTTTAAAAATATGCATGGGGGGGGGGGGGGGAAGTAGTGTGACCACAGGACTTTGAAACATTCTTCAAGTAAGGCAGTTTGACACATTGTGCAGTTTTTACTAAGATGTGTGCAGAGGGGAATTTAACTTTGCTGTTCTTTGGACTAGCTGCTGGTTGTATATATTCCCCCCTTGTGTGTTTCAACAGTCCAAAGTAATTAAAATATGGCATGGTCCTCGCAAGGAATTTAGCCTAATTAGGGTGGCTGCTGCTCCTGAAGTTCATAAACCACCAGTTAAAGCTGCTGCTTCCAATGTTTTCCTTGCTAAGGAAAGGCAATATTTCTTAGCATTGACCCTGCTGCCACCTTTCCGAGTCACTTTGTTGCTCTAAGAAGTTGCTGTTTTGCTAGAAAACTACTGGCAATGAACACCCCTTGGGCTGAGCCATCCATTATTTCCATATCTTGCAGTTCATCCCAGAACCTGGACATCAGTTAAAGGAGAGGAAATATAAGTGGAGTAGCCCGGTTTTTTAAAAACAATATTGACTGTTTGGTTATCTGATGCTGACACAATGCCGAGGCACGCATCTGGTCAACAGTAGTGTGGCTGCAGGCTTGAGAAATGACAAGAAGTCCCAGAAAATCCCACCTTCGGGTAGCTGTGGTGGGAGCCTGCAGGATGCGTGGCTGCCCTGACAGTGATTTAGATAAATGGCTCAGCTATCTATCAAAATGTTTTTAGTACTTTATTTGACAATTCATTGGAGCATTAGCCTGAAAATGACATTTTAAATCTTTGTTTTCAAAGAGGTCAAAGTTTAACTGGAAGAAATTGAGTTTTCCTAATAACATGGTGGCTTGTGTAAAGAGGGAGAAGAAAAGGGACAGAGAGGGGACAGTGACTAGATTTAAATTGCTCTCTCTGAAACTTTGTCTTAGCGATGCAGACTTGCTTCTTGGGCGAGGAAATCAACAGGTTTGTAGCTGAAAAATCAATAACCATTTGATGCCAACAGTCTGGCTGTCTGACTTAATATTTCGTAGAGCCATAACCAGGGCAAAAAGAATATAGTTTTCAGAAGGCGTCTTCATCTTCAGCTGCTCCCTAAATGCCTTTTCTTTCCTAATGCCTGTTTTCTTTCTGGAGAATTCAAAGAAACCGAGTGTTACAAAATAATTTTACAACCCGCTAACAGATATTTTAGACCTGTCCTTGTCTGTAGCAGTTAAAAGAGTGTGAACAGTTTCACTTGGAATATCAGAGACTGGGGCTCTGCAGAACTTTTTCTTATAAAAGAAAGTTCTATGAAACATACTTTTAACGAAGGGGAAAAAATTGCTCAGGACCCTTGGCGGAAAGCTATTAGACCTAATAGAGCCTTTACAAGTAGACATTCTCCCTTTTGTAATTAACCCTCCAAACATGCCTATTAAGTTGTAGGAGTAGGGGGAAAAGCTTTGTTTGTTCTTGAACAAGTTAAACAAGGGATTTGCCTTATCTAGGGAGAGCGAGCGGTGAATGTGTCATTCGCCTAGGACCAGCCGATAAGCTAGAAGTGTTGATAACAGCAAAGTTCAGCTAATCAAAGAAACTTGCATTAGAAAAAGTAAATAAAGGCATTTGACAAAGGGATTTCAGAAATTCCAGTGTCTTATTTTTGTAAGCAGGGCAATTAGTGCTTATTGTGGTCAATTTCAAAAGGGTTCTAAATCCCACACCCCCAGCTCTAGGTTAAATGAATAAATTGTAAAAATTGCGTATGTCCCTGCAGGGTTGCTTTATCCTCCATAAACCCCTTTATGATGATCAGTTGAGTTGTTCAAGAGATTAAGTTTTTAAGCATAAATAAAAATTCTAACAAATGTCTGCCACATGCTGCTTGGTTCCGGGTGGCATGGGTAGTTAGGACTTTTGAAATAAAAGCATATTAGGGCTTCATTTGGATAAGTAAGAACATAAAAGCCACAGCCTTTTCCATTTTACTTAATGACTGTTTTTGACGAGAAGCAGAGCTGTTTGTGCTCTTAACACAGAGGAAACAGTGGGCAAGAGGGAAAAAAAAATAGCCCTAAATTCTGACGAAAAGTATTTTCTGCTTTGAGATTCTATATTTCACAGGGTGTGTATGTGTGTGTTTGTGTGTGTGTAGTAACTAGAGAAAACCCTTTGAATGGAAAACACAACAGAAGCCGTCTTTGCAAGGTGTTAGAATATTCTTTTTATTTTCTTTTTTTAGTTTTCATGACAGAAAAATGACATGCCAACCAGCTACGGGTTGGAGCAGGGCCTGTGAATTGCTTGTTATAAAAATTCGAAGTCAGGATTAGCGGGCTGTAAGGGAATGTGGTAAAAATAATACGATTTAAGACTGCCCCTGGAAGGTATCATAGTCACAAAGTTTCTATTCATATGCCTCCTGGATTATCTTGGTTTTAGGGCTGCTCCAGATGTTTTCAGCATTAATTGCTCAGTGGGTATAGGATAAATCCTAATATTTGTGGTCTAAATGTAGTGGCTTTCGGTGAAATCATGAGTGTGACAACTTCTTGGCCCTCTTCCCTGTTGTCTCCATGCTCGGCCCATCAAAAGAAAAAAGGAAAAAAATATTTTCTTTTTGAAATAGTATTTTGCCCATTAATGAGGAGAAATAGTCTGTTTTAAAAACAAACAGTGATGTGTGATTAAGGAAGGAAGGAAAGTCCCCTACTCAAAGCCCTGGGACCTGAATTTTAAGTATTACACAGTATCCAAATCCTCTCCTAGTGAGATATAAATTGGGGTCAAAGTGGCAAAATCAAAGATACTCTCTGAAAGAGAGACTAAATAAAGACTGACAGCCACCGTATGAATTGAATGGGGTTTTGAATAAATATTTCGATGAAAAGGCTCAATTGTTTTTCTAAAGTAGGACATAATTTTCTGCTTCTTGGGCACAAGACAGTGGTAACTAATACCATCAGAAAAAAGAAAGAAAAGGGACTTTTGCTTACATATCCGAGTGCAGGAGAGAGTGCAGGGTAGGGTCGTTTGAAAACAAGCAGAAGATTCACAAAGTTCTCCTTCCCCATAGGGAAAAAAAAAAGAACTAGAATTTTGTCAGTGTGCTGATAATATGGTACTTTGTGTAGGGAAGTGTTGATATATGCGACCTAGAAAGAAAATAAAAACAACACATGAGTGTAAATTTTATCACCATACAGTATGGATTCCAGAAAATAGAACGGGAGAGGTACAACTCTGTCCGCTTAAACTTAGGCGGTGGAATTGATCTGGAAGTTACAGTTAGAATTTGATTCGCCAGTCCAAATGCAAAGCCTTCACTCTGAAATAGGCCTTAAAATAAATATATATATATATATATATATTTTAATTTATTTTTAAATACATATATATATTTTTTATTTATTTTTACCTTATTACCTAAATGACCAGAAGGGCCATTGCTGATGGGTTAACTGGCCTGAATCAGAAGTTTTCTTCTCATTTCTGGAAGCCTGGCTCCGACCATGTATAACCAGTCAGTATTGTCAGGAACTTTTCTTTAAAACATACAAGTAATGAAAGTTCTTCTGGCTCTCAGATGCTTGTAATTTACCTTCAGCATGTTAAGCCCCTGAGATGTAATGAAAATCTTGAAATGAAAATGAATGAAAAGGAAAGAAAATCTTTACCGTTTTCCCCTTTGTACATTCTACAAGCATCAATAAACTATCTCAGAAAGGAATACAGGAGAGAAAAGAGAGATTATAAATTCTGCTCTCACGGAATTTATAATTTTTAAAATCAGATTTTTTTCTTCTTTCTTTCTTTCTTTTTCTTTCTTTCTTTTCTTTTTTTTTTTTTTTTTAACAAAAGGCCAGGAATTTTAAAATAAGAAAGTTACTCTCTAGGAGGAAAACGGAAACAAAGGTACACAATATACAACTTTCTTCAAGTCACACCGGTCTTATTAAATAATAAACGCTGTATTCATTTTAGAACATCTTAAAAAGAATCTTCTATAGAGTTTGAGTTACATGTAAGTGCTAATAAATTTAACTTTAAATGACATTTTTATACTTTAAATGTTCTACTGTAGATTCAGTTAACTATCAATTAAATACATTCTTTCGGAAATGGGAGCTTTTGATGAAGGTTAATCAGAAAAATCTTGGCTAAAAAACCTTTCCAAAAGAAATTAATGTTAGAATCTTGCCTTTCAAATTATGAGGTAGTTAGGGCAATCGTACATCCCTGATTTTCTAGAATAACCCACTTTCAGATATACTGCCACAAATCCCACATAAATCATGGAAATATGCCAGATATTTCAATATTACAACATTTCTGAGGCTGCCCCTTGAACCCAGGAGTGGCACAAAAAGTCTTTGTTTGGATTCTATGGTCAATATAGCTAGAGAGCTCATAGCTTAATTTTTCCGTTATGACTAAAGATTGCCTTGTGCTTCTGGGTCATTCTTCTGAATGTGAATTCCTCTTGTGGCAAACTGTAGATCTGTAAATAGAAAGCACCCTTTGCAGAATGGATTTAAGTATTATGACTGTGGTTTCGATTCCAGGACATGTGTGTATTGGGAGTGGGGGAGGGGTAGACTTGTTAAATGGAATCATTTTCACCAAATCTGTATCAGTTCTCGGCCCACTTCTTCTTAAAAAGTTGAAATGGGTGGTGATGGAGAATGGAGAGTGGAGTTAACTCGGGTTTCAGATTTATCAGTATCCTGTCTGTAAGTGGCTTGGCCTAAGTATGTCTTGTTAAATAGGAGATGAGATAACCTTCCCCATCTGTAAGATCTAATAACACAACCGCATCAGTCAATATGTTGTCCTGAATTCTCTTCTTTTCCTTTCTGGCTTCCTTACTTCATTGCTAAGAAGTATGATTCCTGCCTCGTGCCACACCCCTAAACCCCTTCAAATGAATAAAAAATAAAGTTGCCAAAGTTCTCTCCCCCTCGGAAGTAGTAAGGGTGAGTCTGCAGGTATTATATTATGTATCTTGGGCTTTCAGAGCTTCTTAGATGAGAATTCAGACAGGCAGTGGAACTGCTGACTTGCTTTTTCTCTGGACTTGCAGGGTGGGGAGCTGAACGGGGCGGGGGGGGGGCCCATTGGGTAAGATAAGACTCTTGGTCCCCTCACGATAAGGCGAGGATAACAGGAACTGACGTCAGCCAGGCGACGCAGCCTGGCCAAGCATTTCCCCTTGTCAGGGCACATGGATCCCAGGAGTCTGGAGGCCTCCCCCACTGCTGATGCACTGAGCCAGCTGGGAGTGCGGGGCACGAAGAAAGCGAATTTCAACAGGAGTGATAGTGGGTGACCATGTCCCTCGTTCCCAGAAGGAGATTTCTCTGAACAGAGCGAAGAGTCACTTGGGTGGAAGGGAGTGATTGTACGAAAAGCCGATTCTGAGAATATAATGGCAATTTTACATTGTCCTAGAATAACTGTTTGTTTCCCAGCTGTCCACGGTTTTCCTCTGATGCATCTTGAGCCGGTCTATCCAGCAGTCACCAAATCCTATCACCCATGAGTCCCGCCAGCTCTCCGTATATAACAAAATGGGGGGGAATTCACATTGTCAGAGTTAATCCCTGGTACTCCTATTTACTTTTCTAAGTACCAAGTTCCCACCCCCACCCGCATCCTATGACAGCCCTGCTAAAACCATTTCATTTGCCACCAGCCCTGACAGCGCCCCGCTGTTTTTGCTCTCCTCTTTCCCTTCTTCCTTTTTGTCGTAAACGCAGATTATTTTTGCCTTTAGCAAGTATCTGCGATTTGAGGTCTGGAGGAGAGACTCGAATGAAAGCCTGTATTATTTTTTTTCCAGTTCATAGGTTCTCCTGAGTCTACTCTTTTCTCAGAGATTGCTCTGTCGTTGTTGTTGTTTGCAAGTTTAAGTACCGAATAAGCGGTGACTCTCCTAATTTGACTCAGAGTGAAATGTTTGTTTCTGTTATTATTGATCAATTACTGTTCGCCACAGATTGCATTTTACCACGTCAGGAAAAACCAGCTAGCTGATTCCAAAATACTCGGGTGGCAGTAACACAGACGAGACCGGATAAGATGAGAGCATCCGTTAACTGGGAGAAGAACATTTGGATCACATTTATCTCAATTTTTCTCTAATTTCCAGAGCAAATGAAGACCTCATCTACTAAATGCCTCTTCTCAAAAATATTAAAGCTTTTGGGGCTACAGTACCTATGTCTTGTTATCAAAGTCCATAATTATAAAAAGGCTGACGATCTGAAGGCTGTTTCAGCTTCAAAAGATTTTTTAGGGTCTGGTCTATTGGAAAGCTTGGGGGTATAATTAACTAAAATGGAAATGGAGGCAAGCGAAATTTAGTTCCTGATGTTTTAATTTAGCTCAGTACTGCCATGTGTTATTGAAGAAAATTCTTAAAGGCAAACATAATTATTTCATTATGGTCCTCAGAATGCTTTCATTGGCTTTAATGACAAGAAGCTGTATAAAAAGGCATACATTTTAATTAGCCCTTCTTATATTTACATCAGATAAATAACAAATAATTGATGAAAAACAAGTCTTTGGAATGGATGATTTCACATAGTGTGCTGGTTACAGTTTAATGATGAAACATTTCTCTGTTGCTTTGCATTTTAATTATCCAGACATTACAGTAGTGGTGCCATGGAGCTAAAATACCGTTGTTGGCATTTTATTACCCAAAAATCACAATTAATGCCTATGAATCAGAAGCCGAAAAAGGTAGCTAGAAGCACATCTCAGAGGAAGTAAATTGCCAGTCCCATTAATTTTACTACGTTTGTTAGCGCTTGTTTTGATCACTTTTTCTTTTATGCTTTATCTTTTTGGATTAAGACTGTCAGGGGTTTCACGTGCATTTTTATGGCCACATCTTCTCCTAAATACCTTTCTTTCTCTCTTGCTGCCTGTTTGGGAGACTTGCCTGAAAGTCCCTTGCCAAATGTGTGCTGAAAATTGGGAGAGCCTTTTTCCGTGGTGCAGGCTGCCTTACCTTTGATTTTATATGAAAACCCATTTCACATGATTCATCCGTTTTGGTGTACAGAACACTAATTGTTATTATTGATTTTAAATTCCGTGACCATTACAAGTAACCCAGATGACTGGCAGATAAAGGGTAATAATCCATGGAGTTCTGGAACTGTTTCATGTTTGTCTGGAGTACTTTATGTGATCAATATTAACTGCCCCATTGAAACTAACTGCTGTATCAAATAACAGTCAATCAAATGAATGTACTTAGAGATTATTTATTGAAAGCTTTAATTGTTCACTGGGGCCCTGCTTATCAGAGGGAACAATAGGAATTAGAGATAGGATGAGCAGGTTTGGATTTGCAGAGAAAGTTGGAAGATGCAGATGAACAGGGTGTCACTCGGCTACTTGGGCCAGAGCTTCCAGAAACCCGTGTTGGGCTTCTAGAGGACAGAAGTTGCATGTACTCTTCTTAGAAAGGTGGTCCTATCCCCTGTCCCTCTCGAGCTCTCTGGAGAAGAAGGTATAGTGATTTTCTTCCCAAGAGGCTATGAGAAATTGTCAGTCTCTGGGAGTTTTAACGCTTCTCCTCTGCGGGCCCCCTCACATTGACTACCCTCCCACACATTTCTCCACCTGTATTCCCACTGCCTGCTGGTCTGAGGTCATGGGAGTAGCATGATTTGATACAGGATTGATTTCTACAGCCAGGAAATGGGAACAATAATGTCTACGTTGCAGGATTTGCAGAAAGAGCAGAGATCCTGTAAATGAGGATTCTGTTCTCGCCCAGAAAACGTACAGAAGGCACCGAGGAGATAGACCTCCTTCTGCTCTGATTCCAGCATGACACCTGTGGCTTGTGTGTCTTCACTAACAGTGAACATACTGTTTCAGTTGGTATTTCTTGTCCGCAATGAGATGGTTCCTCTGTCTGTGGCTCATAACCTAGGCCCCAGTGCTTCCCATTTGTCACAGTTTGGGTAGCATTGGCCCTGAGTCAGTGACATCCATTTACCAGACCCCCAGATTTAGTACTAATGGTTGATTTTCACAGGTGAGCGTGGTCACAATACAGCTTCACCCAAAGATGTGTCAGGGGTGCAGTTCACTCAACAAACACCTGTTGGGTGTCTGCCATGTTCCAGGCGCTCTGGTATGTTCTGTTCTGTGGGCAACACCAAGATGATTCCTACTCTGTCCCTGCTCCCTCTGGACTCTTAAGATATGGGAGAAATTATATACACAAGTCACTGTGACACACCCCCTTATAACACAAATGTATCTCTCTGAGACTTTGCACACGACTTTGATTATGGAAAGGACTAAAAGCCACTGGAACCACAGCTGGTGCATCAGGAGAGGGATCAGGTGGGCGAAACATTTTTGTCACAGGAGCACGGCCGAGGTCTTCCCGTGTGGATGCCTCATAGGTCATTTCGCACGCCGAGGTCTTCCCGTGTGGAGGCCTCATAGGTAATTTCTAAAGGTGGTATACGCAGCGTCATTTTAAACTTCTCTTGAGCAGTGGAGTAAGTGCATACCTTCTAAACTTGCTTTGTGAAGACTCTCGCAGATATTTCCAGTGTCTGTTAAGTAATGTTCTTTGGGGTGCGTCTGATTAGATTAGCTTTAAAAAAAAAAAACAAACCTCTCCTTTCTTTATGATTGTTTCTATGACTTCTCGCTATGTAACAAGCCGCCCCCAAACTTAGTGGCCCAACAATTTATGATCTCATTAGTCTGCGGATGGACTGGGCTCAGCTGGGCAGGTCTTCCGCTCCACGGGATGTCAGCGGGGGCGGCGCAGGCTGCAAGTCCCGGAAGGCTCACTCCCATGGCTGGCAGTCGACCCGGTCGTTGGCAGAGAGCTCAGCTGGGGCCGGCAACTGGAGGAGCTGCGTGCGGCCCCGGCTTCTCCCAGCAGGGCAGCAGTGTCCTGGGAGGGAAGGAGGAAGCGGAAGCGCCCCGTCCTCCGAAGGGCTGGATGCAGAGCTGGCATGGAGTCACTGGCACTGTCTTCCGTCGGTGAAGCAGTCCCGGGGCCAGCCCAGATCCAAAAAAAAAAAAAAAAAATCCGCCTCTCCATGCGGATTGACAAAGCACTGGCAGCCATCCCTAGCGCCCACCCCCGCCCCCCCAGTCATCACGTGCGCACCTGCTCGCAGGAAGAAACGATTGTCTCCTGACAACGGAGACTGATCAGAAGGACTGACGAGTCCTTCTGATGCGAGTTGGTTGTTGGGCGACTTAACCTATTTTACTAAATTCTACTCTGGTGACTGTGGGTCCGTTGTCATCAGTTCATCCTCGTAGGCAGTCCTGGGTGGAAGATGCGAGTCTCCGCGTTTTACGGGGGCGGGCACTTGTGTCTCAGACGAGGGGAGGAGCGCGTCTGAAGTCACGCGGACGGCGAGGCGCAGAGCTGGCGCCCCGGGGTGGCCCAAACGCCATCCTCCGCGGGGAGTTCCTCACTTCCAGTTTAAGTCTGTCCTCTCCGTCGGCTGCGGGAGGAATTCCTGGAAAATTCCTTAACGCTCTAATAAAGCCAGGGAAGGACCACGGCGTGTGTTGGTTGGGGGGAAACGTGGAAAAGAGCGAAGTAAGGAGCTGCCACTCACGTCAGGCCCTCTGACTACATTATTTCTCCAAAAGAAGCCACGGCTCTTTAAATTGTGGAAGAAACCGTGAGGCCGTTTTATCCTCTTTTGTCCTTGTTTTCCCTCCTGTTCGTGGCTGAAATCTGCATGGGCCTCATCCCTCCAGGCTCGCAGGAGTCAGGGTCAGGATGAGTCTTGTATTCACGGAGGAATCACAGGAAGGTGAGAGGAATGAGGTTCTCGGGTTATTCCGGCTCGCTGGTAACCCTCATGTAGAGGAAACGGTTCCTCTGTTGGGTACCTCCTAGTGAAACATCGCTATTACACCTTCCGAAAGAAAGCTTCCTAAGAGACGATGAAGTTACATTGCCGTTTCGGGATTTGCCACCTGTTTTCAGTATCTCTTTTCTTTAGAGGGTCCCAAACCTAACAAAACTATTACTTCTTGATGAAATTTGCATAAATAATGATGATTATTGGTCTCTCCCATAATGCTCTTATTTCAGTGATTTCAAATAGATTTGAAATGCAGTGTTGTGCTCTGTGTTTTGAATTTTTATATGCCCTGTTCTTCCTGGGGTTCTGTTTGTTCACTTGTTTGAAATCGTTGCTGAATTATCTATGTTGGAGAAATAGAGACAGATGGATGGGATGAGGTGACTTACTAGAGGTCGTAGAGTAGGTTCTAAATGGAAGCTGATCTAAATCTGTAAGATATTGCCATGTGTTACAGGGGAACAGCGTGGTCCTGTGCTGCTGGGCCACTGTGATACAGTGCAGGTGAGCATTCTTCATGTACTGCCTCTGCTGGGGAAGCTAGAGTTCCACATTCCCTCAGTTGTTCCCATCTGTAAAATGGATCCGTGAAACTTACTTGCAAGCTTGCCATAGACTTCAATAAGACTGCGTTTAAAGACCCTGATATGTATAGTATTCAGTAAATGGACTTTCCCCCCCATATTTGATTCTGAAAATATTTTTGAAATATTTTTCAGGAAAGCTGAAAAATTTTACAGTTAATACCTGGATACTCACCATCAATATGTACTATTAAAGTTACCAGGGTTGTTTTCTGTGTTTCTACCCATTCATCCTGCTGGTGTATGTGTTTCTCTTTTGTATTATTGACCGGGTTCCCTTTCGAACCTGGGAAGTTTTTGAGGTCCAATACTGTGTCCTTCTGTTTTCCAGTCATATGATAGTATTTAGTCCCTGGTCAGTACTGAATTAACTGTGGTTAAGTCAGTGGGTATGTTCAAGCTTAGCACTGCTTGGTGGGCTAGCTATCAGTGCTGTCCAAAAGAACTTCCTCCAGTGATGGAAATGATCTATAATGCTGTGTTGTCCATTATGTAGCTGCTCGCCCTGCATGGCACTGGAAATGTGCCTAATATGTCTGAGGAACTGAATTTTTTATTTTGTTTTAATCTATTAAGGTTTCAGTAGCTGCATGTGGCTGGTGGTGACTGTGTTGAACAACGCAGCTTCTCCATACTCCAGCTATTAATATTTTTTCAGTATTTGTTCCTTCTCTTGATTTCCCTTTCCCTTTTGCCATTCTTTCCTATCGCTATTAAGGAGCTCTAATTATCTCTTTATGTAGATGGTGAATAGACTGTTGGAGGATGTAAACAGAGTAAGTAGGGTGGTGATTTCAGTCATTGTTTAACTTGTTTTCCTTCTGGGTGGAACTAGTTTTTCTGGGGCCTGGCAAATGCGTAGCAGCACTTGACTAACATTTTACAGAACTAAACCAAGATTTTTCCCAGAATGCCAGTGGACTGGACTTCAGTTGTATTTATTTATTTTTTTAAGATTTTTTATTTATTTATTTGACAGAGAGAGAGAGATCACAAGTAGGCAGAGAGGCAGGCAGAGAGAGGGGGGGAAGCAGGCTCCCCACTGAGCAGAAAGCCCGATGTGGGGCTCGATCCCAGGACCCTGAGATCATGACCTAAGCTGAAGGCAGCGACTTTAACCCACAAAGTCACCCAGGTGCCCCTTCAGTTTTATTTCTTGTAGTAATCATATCACATATCAAATGCTATTCCTGCCCTGCCCTCTCCCTGCCCTCTTGGCTTTCAAATGGACACACAGTGTATCTTACAGCATTTTCAAGCTACATTCAACTCATTTGAAATATCTTCAACTTCAGGAGGCAGAGAGGGACAGGCTACACTCTAGGGAAGGCTTGCTGTGTGTTCTAGAAAATGCCATGCTGTCTCTCCCACAGGCCCCTTCTCTCGATCGTGCATGTGTGCTCTGCTTTGTAACCCAGTGCCCCGGGCACAGTAGGTGCTCAAGAAATATGCTGAGGCTAGCTCAGTAATAATGAACTTAAAATTCAGAATGTCTCAAGGGGTCTCTGATTTATTTGTATGTTTTTGGGTCACTCCAAACACCTGAAGGAAACTTGGAGGAAGCTCTCAAAACTTGGGAAGTTCGGGATGGCTGTTATGGCAAGCCCTTATCAGTGGGTTAGCCGCAACACTGGCCTGAATGGGTATGGGAGGTTTTCTTGGACTTCTGGCACTTGTTTTGATATCCTAAGAATGGATTTTCTGATGATCCTTCCTCTTACCCAGGACATGGTCATCCCTCCCCCCTTTTTTATTGTCCGTCCCAAGAAATGATGTAAAGAAGGTAAATAGAAATAAGACCAAATCAACAATGAAGAGAAACTTCTGAGCAAGGTTTGTTTCCCCCACCTGGGCTCCAAATGATTTCAAGTTGGGATTGATTTTCATTAGAATGCAAAACCACCATCATCATAATTAATATTTATTAAGTGCATATTATCTGCCAAGTGCACAAAATGAATTCTGTCATTTGGGGAAGGCCCTGTTACTGCTCTGTGGTACAGATGAGAGTTGCCAGGCACAGGCAGGTTCTGATACTCGGTTCGGGTCTCCCAGGTAGGAGTAAGCAGTTGGAAGTTCCCGTACCAGCTTTGCATAATGTGGGTTGCCTTGCCTCTGCCAACTATGCAAAGTAAACTCCTATTTGCTTTGTTGGAAGGGGGAAATAAAGTTGGAAGCCTCAGAACCCACAGATAATAAAAGGGTTTCCAAGTGAAAGCTGGAAACAATACATTTTTAACAAAATGGGCAGTTACTCTAATTGCTGTGCCCCTACTGTTCAATTCCTTTTTATGTCCTAATTCATTAAATTATGTGCACACACAGGCTTATTATTTACAGATGTATGCACTTTTAACTGGCTCATATGAAACAGATGTTTCACGAAAGGTAACGGAGAGCAAGTGATCTAAACCCTCCTTTAGTGGGTATCAAGTGAGTATTATAGCCCATTACCTGCAGGTCTTTTGCTATTATTTTGAACTGCAATGTCCAGTGTGGGGAGAAGAACTCAATCTGTCCCCTGGAGGAACAAATAAAAATACAATGACCCTATAAGCAGACATCTGCATCTCAAAATAAAAGAGGGTGTGTGCAGGTGATAGGCAGGTGGTGTTCACATGTGGGCTCAGGTGGATTTGAATGAGTTTTATAAGCAATTTGAGAAAAAAAAGGCCTACTGCATGACAGTCAACTTAAAAAAAATTTTTTAGGAGCCTTATTCTATGTTATTTTAATCATGACTCTATTGGAATTTATAGCCGAGCGATTATCATACTCCTTTTCATGCAGAATTTCTTAATAATTTTTAGATCGAATTATTCCAGTTGCTCTCAGACCCGACAAGAATGCATGCAAAGTGTACAGTACATGAGATGTCAAATGATCATCTATCAGATTCTAAGAGTTGAAGTGAACCCTTTCTACAGGTTCTTTATGGCTCCACCAAAATAATCCTTAATTAACAATTATAGGATTATTACACTTCTTGCTATTTAACAAACTGACTCAATGCTTAGTGGCTTAAAAGACAATTTATCATTAACTTTCGAGGTTCTGTCTCACTTGGGCCCTTTCACGTGGCTGCACTTGGAAGTGACCGGGGCCGGACTCACCTTTGGGATTGACCTGGCTAGATGTTCAAGAAGGCTTGTCATGTGTCCAGTTCCCCAGATGAGATTGCTAGAACAGCCGGAGACTGCCATAGCATCTTTCTCTCCTTGTGGCTTCTCTAAGGCCATCTGTTCGGACATGGACTTCCTTATGGCATGGTGGTCACAGGGCTCCGTACATGGCTTCCCCTAGAATAAGCATTCCCAGAAACCCGGATGGAAGCTTCGAGCCTTCTTATGATCTAGCCTCATGTGTCACACAGCATTACTCTTGCCACGTTCTATTGATCAGCCGGAAATCACAGTAGCAGCTCAGGTTCAAGAGGAAGGACCTTATACATTGGCATGGATTCCTGGAGTGTGGTTCATTGACCAGACCGTCTGCGGAGACCACTTACCATACAAATAGCTATAAAAATAAATGTATACCTCTTTGTCAATGCAAGGTAACACAACCTAATTAAAAATAAGCGTGACCAGTTCACATTACAATGAACTAGGCATGTGTCAGTGGACAATCCTTTCGGTACCTCCTCAGGATATTGGGGAGCGATAATAGTCACCCCTCAGAGTCCACAGTGAGATTTATTGTTTTTGATTTGTCCGCTCTGTAAACAACAAAAAAAATCAGAGCAAAAAGATGGCTGAAAAATACATCATTTTGCACACTGAAAGCTGGAAACCATCACAACCGAAATATAAAATGGGACATGAAATATTAAGTGGCATATTAGGTTTATTGCATATATGACCATGAGAGTGCATTTTATTTTGTCTTATGGAGCTCTAAAAAAATCCATGTAATGGATTAAAGGTATTAAAACTCCCATATTCTGCCTGGCTCTAAGCCAGGGAACAAGGCACGATAAATAATCCCCATAGACAGAATATGTAGGAAGGAATTTTAAAATGTATTTATGATAGACATATTGACCTCCCTAACTAATAAAAATGTGTCCATGAGGTTAGTTTTGAAGGAAATGTGCAGACCTTACACAGTTATAGTGCATATAAATACTATATGCACTATAGTGTTAGCATCCTTAAAATACTTCCCACATCTCTGTGACATATGGCTGTCATAGTCTATCTTTACCCTGGAAGCAAAGAAAAGCATGGATTTTATAGGAACATGTCCAGTTATTGTAAGAAGGGATAGTTTTAATTTCCTTATCTTAAAGCAGGGGTCAGGAAACTAAGCCGAATCTGGCTTGTAGTATGTTTTTATGAATAATGTTTTATTGGAACATGCCACGCCTGTTCATTTATGTCTTGTCTAGTGCTGCTTTCTTCCTCCAGTGGCAGAGTTGAATCGCTGTGACAGAGACCATATGGCCCAGAAGACTGGAAATATTTACTACCTGGCCCTTATCAGAAAAAGTTTGCTGACCTTGTCCTGAGACATGAACAAATTAATAAGATGCCTCAGAATAGAAGTGAGCGCTTTAATTTCTCATTGATAATGACCCTGTATGTGGATTCTGGAAGCCTGTTTTAGATCAAGCCATTTCCTGTGTGACCTTCACCAAGTCTTATAGCTTCTCTGTGTAGCCTCTCAGTTTCCTCCTGTGAATAATGGAGATTAAAAAGCTGATAATGATAGGACGCCTGGCTGGCTCAGTCGGTTAGGCGGCTACCTTCAGCTCAGATCATGATCCCGGGATCCTGGGGTCCTGGGAGTGAGTCCCACATGGGGCTCCTTGCTCAGCAGGGAGCCTGCTTCTCCCTCTGCCTGTCGCTCCCCATGGTTGTTCTCTCTCTCTCTGACAGATAGATATATCAGATCTTTAAAAAGATAATTAAAAAATTAAAAAACTGATCATGATAATAATCCCTGCTCTTCTTCACACTCTCATCATAAGCCAGCAAATGGAGTGATGTGAGATCCAACACAGACCGAGTCTTCTTCTGCCAAGTAATAGACTGTTGATCCTTCCTCTTGGAAGGAAGATCCCATTGAACTGGCCACAGTGTCTCAATTATGTGATCTCGCATATGAGAATTTCTATGCAGATTTTATTCTTTCCCTCACTTAGGTTTTCAACTACCATGAATCGAGTCCCTCCTGTGTACCAGGCATTCTTTTGAGCACTGAAGGTGCTCAAAGAAGCTCAGGAGGTGTTCAAAGAAGTTGTTTCTGAGGGTGCTGTGCGCACGGAATGAGGATGGGCCAGGAAAGCCCATGAAGAGAGGACTGTAGTAGCACTTTGGCTTCCTGCCTGACTGGCCGGGAGAGAAGGGACTGTTGAGAGAGATCATAAGGGGGCAAAGCTGACACATACTGCTTTACTTGTGTTGGCTTGTAAAGAATCTCTTCTGTAAGGATGGCTGCTGTTTGGGGAAGGAAAATGGAAGTGAGGGTCAGCAAATCAAGACAGGAGTCTGAAGTGTAGGAGAAACATGGGAAGGGTGGGCGCCTGGCTGGCTCAATCAGTGGAGCGTGTGACTCTTCAACTTGGGGTTGTGAGTTCAAGCCCCAAGTTGGGTGTAGAAATGACTCAAAAATAAAATCTTTAAAAAAATAAAATAAAAAAAAAAAAAAAAAAAAAAGATCAGAAGGTGAATGACATTGAGATTCAGCAGCACAAGTGTGATCCTCGATACCTTAATGATGGTAACTCTGCTTTAGTGACACTGCTATGTGCCAGGCATTGTGCTCCTGCTTGTCATTGTGTCCCTTTACAGTGATTTATCATTTAATGCTCACAACGACCGGATGAGGGATACACTCTCATGCTATACAAGGAACCACTGAAGCTCAGAGAAGTTAAGTAACTTGCTCACAGTCACACAGTAAGTAGCAGAATTAGGATTTGAACCCAGACCTGCGGGCTTCAGAATCCACACTTCCAACCACATGCCTCGACTTATCTGTAAAGATGGGAAGTTCCCTGAAGGAAGAAATATCCAAAAAAGACCTGAGCTTGGGGACTGCTCCCATTGGAAGATTGGTGACTGTTTCTCTGAGTTATTTTTTCAGGTTTTCTTTAGCAATGTCTTTTTTAAGAAGTACAATAAAAACACTTTGAAACTGTCATTCTTTTTTTTTTTTTTTAAGATCTTATTTATTTATTTGACAGAGAGGCGAGAGATCACAAGTAGGCAGAGAGACAGGCAGAGAGAGAGTGCAAAGCAGGCTCCCTGCCGAGCAGAGAGCCCGATGTGGGGCTCGATCCCAGGACGCTGAGGTCATGACCTGAGCCAAAGGCAGAGGCTTTAACCCATTGAGCCACCCAGGCCCCCCTGAAACCGTCATTCTTAAGAAATATTGAAAAATCGCTGTTATGAAAGAAAAACCCAAGTGTGGTAGCATTTTCATAAACTTCATTCCATATGGAAACTTCAGAAGTTTGCTGGTGTCCCCACGTGCGTCGTATTGACCTGCTATGTTATGCTCTCATCCCTAGCACAAACAAAGTCTCCTCCTTAGTCAACTAGAAGGTGCAGGGAGGATGTTCACTGTTGTCCCGCTTCTAGTCCCTCTCCCACCCACCCTGGTCCTCCTGGGAAGAGAGTCATGCAGCCCCTCATTTGGAGCTTTCCAAATCTATAGACAGTGACCCAGGAGCCATGGCACAGCCTTCGAATTCTGGATGTTGCTTTCATTCTTGCCAAGTAAGATTTGGTTAAAGGAGTATATGTGGTGCACTGGCAGGAGAGGGAAAGCCAGCTTAGGGGTGGGGCTTCCAGAGCTGCCCCCCCACCCCATCCCCCACCCCAACCCTACAACCTGGCAGTTGTGCAAGCCACATTTGGCCGGAGTTACTGCCCTGATAGTGTGTAGTCACACACCCTTGGAGCACCGCCAAAGGCCTCTGGAACCTGGGTTTGAGCTGCTGCCTGCCATTCTGCCTGCTGGGGGTTGGTTTCTCCGCCTGGCAGGGAAGATGTGGGAAGGGCCTGTGGGTGTGTGTGGGTGTGTGTGGGTGTGTCCGCGCCTTCTAATTCCTGTGTTTGCTTCTGGGGGACTTTCCTACTTCGTTGCTCTGACTGGAAAGAAAAGAGGGCATTATTTCTGTATGCTTAGTTTCTTTTTTACTTTTCCAGTTTTACTTTTGGTCCTTATGCTGGATTAACTCTGTGTATGTGTGTGTCTGTCTGTCTGTCTGTCTTAGGTGTCACCTATATATGCTCAAACTTGCTGGCAGGGACTATGCCAT
This sequence comes from Procyon lotor, assembly GCA_028646535.1. NCBI lineage: Eukaryota > Metazoa > Chordata > Mammalia > Carnivora > Procyonidae > Procyon > Procyon lotor. The sequence continues at coordinate 63,562,037 of CM053603.1, read as the reverse complement.
CCGCTTGCCCAAGAAGTTCCATGTGGTGCTAATGATGTCTTGTCTTTGGCCAACACTTGGGGCACACTCCTTCTCATGAACCCCAGACCATTTGCATTTCCATCCCTGCCCATCCCATCTGTGTGGCCTTGACCAGTTCTATAACCACCGTACCCCCCC
>CM053603.1:63542804-63561378 GCA_028646535.1 Procyon lotor | reverse complement strand
AAGGCAGAGGCTTTAACCCACTGAGCCACCCAGGCGCCCCACATGGAAGATATTTTTATTGTTTCTATGGGCTTACACAGGTCTGCAGGTGGGAGCAAGGCAACGGGAACAGACGGGGAATCTAGGGGCTCACAGCTGTGCCCTCATGAAGAGAACTCAAGGGGCTGCTAGAACAGGATGCCCTTGCGATTTTACTCGGTGTTACATTTTTGCAAGCATTCGCCCAGGAGAAGGAAATTCAGAATTGAAAGCTCTCTATTTAACCTTTCTAGCAAAAGCTTTAGAAAGAGAAAAGGTTAAAACACTCAGTTCCCAAAAGTAACTAAATCATCACATAGGACAGCATAAATCTGATTTAAGCAGAAATGATTTCAGTCATAATTTCTATCCCTCTCAGGAAACCGTGAAAATATAATTCCCTGACAAAAAATACATTTTTGTTTTTGTTTGGTGTAATTGTAAGACATGGTCACAATTCATTTTTAGATGATGGTCCCTAGGAATTTTGTAAAAGCAACTTTTTTTGCTCCCCACCCCTCCATTTGCTTTCAATCAGAAAAAAGAGTGTTGATTTTTTTATTTTATTTTTTTTTCAATTAATTGACCAGAACATGAAACAAACACTTGAGACATCACTCACTGGGAGGTAAGCCATTGTCAAAGCAACAGGTTAACTGCGAAATGAATATTGGGAACTGCTTCTGTTTTGTATGACAGACCTTTAGCTTGTCTGATATAAAAAAAATGTCAAGTGAAAGTGCTCCAGATATTTTTAAACAACAAGCAAAGTAGGCATTTCAACAAGCACTTATGAACCTTAATCATTAGAAAATTTATAAACCATTTAAAACCACTAAATTAAATATATTGTTTTCACCAAGCCAACATGAGGAAAAAAAAATACAGGCTTGCAGGCTAATTCAAAATTCACCCTCCACTTCCTGTTTATTCATACACCAAGGGGGAAAAAAAAAAGACTTCTCTGCCTTTTCAAGCCAAAGTGATTTCTCAATGTAGAACAACATTTATCCAGTAAAAGAAAAGTATTTTCTCCTTCAGTGGGATCTATTACTGGGAAAAGTCAGATTGCCATTTCAGCTGTCTTGATGTTTCTCCACATGGAAGTAGATTCTAGACGTTGAGATTTTATCTATTTTAAAGCACTAAGAACCCACAGTGTTCTTGAGTCTATCATTCCAGTTGCAAGACCTTAAGAGTTTGCTTACAGTATCAAAGACAAAATAAATGTTAGCTCAGAAGGGTTAACTCTGAGATGTAAGGCAGAAATTGCTAAGAAAATGAACTGCACTTTGGCCATGAAAGGTCTTTTCCTGTTTATAAATTTTATAGAAGTTTTCATTAAGGCATATTACCACCCCTATATGATTAGATGCAATTAATTATATAATTAGATAGGATGTATAAAATTATGCTATGTGCATTACCATAGAATTATATACCTGCTTGAGTATGTCATTTATTACTATATTAATTACTCCATAATTAGGTCTAATTTGTGATAAAAAGTCACTCAAGCGCTGAGGCCCTACTATGTGCAGAGTGCTGTGCTAGACAGTGAGACCAGCCCCAGCCCTCTTGGAGTTTATAGTCTAAAAGAAGCTGGTATCAAACCAATGCCTCCATAAATAATAGGTTGATTACAGTTGCAGTAACTGCTACAAAGGAGAACAATAAAAAATGCAAAAGAGGGTACTCTAACCTGGGGGTTTGGGAGAAGTCTTTTTTGAGGAAATGATACCTAATGAGTCCTCCAGAGCCTCTTTAAAGCCTGGCTGGTCCCCAGTTGCTTGCATAGGGCTATGCAAAACTAAGGTCTACAGAACAGATAAATTTCCATTTTTCCACATAATTCTTCATAGGCTATTCTGCGTTCCCTTGCCTTCAACGTCTGCCTCGAATAATCCTCTCCCCTCCCTCCTCTGGAAAATACTTATACATCTATAAGATCTTCTCTTGTCTAACGCCTTCCCCAGACGTATCAAAGGGGAGAGGCTCCGTCTCCGTGCTCACCAAAACCCCCAGGCACCACAGCACACGGTACACACACTACTAGTCTCTTTACCCTTCGTTCATCCATTCAGGCCATAAATATTTACCACGTCCCTGTTATCCAACAGGCACCCATCTACGGACTTTATAAATACTGGGATATAGCTTTGGGGACCAAATACATAAAAGCTTTCCTTTCCACACCTGAAGTTCTCCACTGATGGCCGATGTTTACAAGGAGAACAGCTCTTTGGGTCTACAAGGAGACCCATTTTGGGTGGTTCAAAAACTATAATAATGAACTTGATGGCAAGCTGCACAATTCACTTGCAGCTATTGGAGAATGCAGACACTGTCCAGTTTTTGTTATTGCCTTTCGCATGGTATATCATTCTTGGGTCTCCATACTGCGGCCAACCTCTGAACAGAAGCAACCATCAGGGCAGCAATGCCAGGAATGTTCTTAAGGCAGAGCACAACGTTCATGTTTATCCATGCCAATTAAAACCAGAAAAAAAAAAATCCCAGCAAAAAAAAAAGAAGAAAAAAAAAGTTGTTTTAAATGGCCTTGGTCAAATAAAATCATTAAGCACATTTATAGTATTTAATAGAAGTTCTAAAATTAAGTGCAGACATCCATCTTCCTGATTGCAAAACTTTTTGTGACAGAGCATACTACTTGCCATCTGCCAGGAAAAACTGGGCAGCCGAACACTGTCGTGGAGATGAGGGCCTCCCTTCTTCAGAGGCAGGGAAAACAAAGGCAGTTGAGAAAATGGACAAAATTAGCCCTGAGGGACTGAGGGGGCTAGTGGAGTTTAAACTCCTAAAGGCTGCTTTAAATAGAAGGCTACCAACGTGACCTTAAGCAAGCATTTCCTCTGTGCCCTTGTGGGGAAGGCGCACCATCATGGCGGCACCCGGGGCACAGTGGAGGGGGCTCTCCATGGGGGCTGGACAGTGGTTCCCAAAGGCTAGCATATGGATGGGAAGTTTCCACCCGTCATTGGCAAAGCAGAGAGAACAAGCACAAAGCGCCATTTGGGAGGGTGCCCGTGGGTGGGTCCTGTAACCATCCCTTCTTGGGAAAGACTGCCTCGTCAGCTCTTCTTTTACTTTGTGTTATAAAAATGCCATTTCTTTTACAAAATGATCAGGACAACAGGGTTGTTTTTCTTTTTAAATATACCCCACCTGTTTTTAATTTGTTGCCCCACGAAACCCCTCACTCCAGAACATCACACACCATTGCTTCTTACCTTCTGTTTCAATGCAGCTAAAACAGTGGAATGTTTTCCAGCCGGCCTAAGACTTTAATCCTAGCCCTTGAAAAGACTAGCTCTGTGACCTTGGCCACTTTCCTTTATGTCTCTGAAACTCAGTTTCCTCATCTGTAAAATGGGTATCATCAAGCCTTCCCTCTACAGTGCTTTTGCAAGAATTAAATAAGAGTATAAAATGCCCCAATGCCTGGTGTAGAGAAGGTATCCAACAAGGGCAGTCTTCTCCTTCCCCTTACCCACCTCTCAACTTACCACACCACATTAACCATCCCTAAGAAGAACTGAGTATATTGTTTTACCACTGTATCTGGTGTAGAACTGGGTTCAGATTTATGAATTTTACTTTTACAAATTTGTTGAAGCCCAGAGAAGCTAACGGATACAGTGAAGAAAGGAAGAAACGGCCCTGGATTCTAAGTATTCAGTTTCTGCCCTAAAATGCTCTCTCCTGTTACTCACACAAAGCCGGTTTCTTCCAGTCATAAGATCTCCCCGACTCCCAAATAAATCAGGTGCCCCTCCACTATTGTTTATAGACCATTCTGTTCCTTTTCTTCCAACTCTGAACTGTTTATCATCTGTCCATTATTTATACAAGACAGTGAGTTCCAGGAGGAACATCTCCCTCGTGCTCACTGTTGTATCTCCAGTGTCTGCGTAGGCCCTGGAACTTAGTACGCGTTCAATAATTATCTGCTAAAAGACGATGGGGTGGTGAATATAGGCTATCAGAAGAGACTGACACATGAAGTCAGGAGTTAACAGAAGACAGTATATCGTCAAATGCCAGCTCTAATGGGCTCACCCTTTTGCAAGGTGGCTTTGCCACTTTTCCTCTTCAAAGGTGGAGTCTCTTTCTCCACCCATCAGACTGAGGCTTGACCATGTAACTTGTCTGACCAACAGGACATGAGCAAATGTGATGCAACCAGAGGTTTGCACTTTGAGGCTTTTCCTCACTTACTGATGGGAACCCATCCACCACCCTGTAAACAAGTCCAGGCTAGGCTAATGGATGAGGAATGAGAACATGGGAAGATGATCCAGTCATCCTGCCAAGGACCCAGTCATGTGAGGCCACCTAAACCACCTGCCCAAGACAAGCCAGACAAGACAAGAAAATCTGCACAGAATTGTGACAATACAGGTCTATCGTTTTAAGCCAACAAGCATTTGGGTTATTTTTTTAGGCAAGAAAAACTTACTAAGACAGCAGCTCATAAAACACATCCCACAAACCTCTCCAAAGTAAGATGCTAGGTGCCTCCAGAAGCAGCTCACTTATAAGGAAAGTGCTAATTTCTAGGACTTTGGATGACAAAAGAAGTGGGAGCTGAGTGGGAATAAAGGGGTGGAATGAAAACAGACAGAGTAGTGTTGAAGCTCCCACCTTGGAGCTCTGGGCAAGTGGACATCAACTTTTGTTCAATACCATTTATGAAGCAAGTGGCGAAGAAGTACTGCATTTCCCAGCCTACACTCTACCAGAAATAACTGGCCTGGCATCTTTGGCATGAGTGCTTTGAACCATCAGCTCTTGAGTTTTAGAAATCCTAAGAAAGAATATATCCCCATATACTTTAGCAGAGCTCAGGAAATGAGGCCAAGGGCCAAGTGCGGCCCACTGCTTATTTTTTACAAATAAAGTTTTATTGAGGTACCTGGGTGGCTTAGTTTTTAAGCATCTGCCTTTGGCTCAGGTAATGATCTCCAGGTCCTGGGACTGAGTCCTGTAACAGGAGGGTTTGGGGGAGGTGGGGGGGGGGGTCCCTGCTCAGTGGGGAGTCTGCTTCTCTCTCTCTCCCTTTGCCTCTCCACCCCATTCATTCTCTCTCTTCAATAAATAATAAAATCTTAAAAAAAAATAAAGCTTTATTGAAACACACCCATGGCCATTGTTTGACATATTGTCTGTGGCTCCTTTCATACTACAGTGACAGAGATGAGTAGTTGTGACAGAGACCAGATGGCCTTCAAAGCCTAAAATATCGACTACCTGGCTCTTTACAGAAACCATTTGCCAACCCCTGTAGTGGAGTAATCAGGGTAGATTTGGTGGAGTGGTTGGGTCTTAAACTGAATCTTGAAGGAAAGAGGCAGTGTTTATTTTGGTATAAAGAAATGGAGAAGTGCTAAAAGAGCATTATAAGAAAGAATACCAAGAATATAACTGATGTTACATCACTGTGCAAAAGTCATTAACACAAGTCATTGTGTTAAGTGTTAAGTCATTAACACAAACCATAACTGAACGTATATACCACTTATGTGCCAGGTACTGTCTATATGCTTCATAGTAACTCATTTTATACTCACAGCAATATGATGAAATAGTTTATCTCCATTTTTCCAAATGAGAACAGAGAGACAGAGAATTAAAGATGATTGCCCAAGGTCACAAAGTCATCAAGTAGCCTAACTAGAATTCAGATTCTGGTATCCTTACCCTAAACTCCATAATCAATATAAAATATGATAAAGGCCAAAACTATGCATAAATTATAGCTATGAGCAATGACTCGGTTTCTTAAGGACACATGAAAATCAACTTTAGCACTCTATACTGCTGAACCTTCTTGGCTAACCACAACACGTGTTCACTTTATATACTCTTTGTCCTCCGCACAAAACTGCCATGGCTCAGCTGGAAATCCCCTGAACGGGACATCCCAATGGTGCATCTAGTGGTTATGTTGCCATAGTAATGCTGGGTCAACACAGTAACCACTGGCCATTCCAAGAGGTGGACCATAACCCATTCATTAAATGCTGAGTCTGAGAATGCCACTGTTCCCTAAGAAAATAGAAGGTTCTTTTTCCCAAACAATAGTCAACAAGGTCATCCTGGTCAGGACAGGCTAAAGCCACCTTGGGCATCACTTCTTATAGATATAAACTGGATTTTGTTTGGGAGTCCTATTTTAGAGCAGAGGCTCCCAACACGGAATAGTGATCTTTGATCTCTAACCAAGAAATGGGCCAGCCCTTATAGGTCAATTAGGGACGTGTGGTGTATCTGTTGGGAGCCCAAAATGGTAACATGCATTGGGCCCATCATAAACAACCTAAGTAAACAGATGCAGAATTCCAGAAGAGAAGTTGTTTCTTGATTCATTATCTTATTATCACATGAGAGAGATTCCTGATAGTCTCTAATATGATTAACTTTTTTTTTTTTTTTTTTTAAGATTTCATTGATTTATCTGACAGAGAGAGAGAGGGAGAGAGACCACAAGCAGGTGGAGCAGCAGGCAGAGAGAGAGGGAGAAGTCGGCTCTCTGCCGAGCAGAGAGCCTGATGCGGAACTCAATCCCAGGACCCTGGGATCATGACCTGAGCTGAAGGCAGATGCCTAACTGACTGAGCCACCCAGGCACCTCAAATATGATTAAACAGACTAACGGAACTTGAATTGATATATCTCTTTTAGAGGGTATTTTGGCAATTTGTATCAAAAGCCTTAAAAATGTTCAAAGCTAATGACCTAGAAATTCCAATTCTAGTAATTTACTCTAAAAAAAAAATGATCACAGATATACCTCAAGACTATGCATTAAAGTATTTGTAATAGAGGAAAACTGCAAACACCCTAAATGAACAACAGGGAATTTTTAAAATAAATCATGAAATAACCATAAATTACTACATTAATGTTATAACCACAAACACTATGCAGTGCTTAAATTTTGCTCATGAAAGACTATTAAATTTAAAAAGCAGATTAAAACCAGCATCTAACATAAATTTCTATTTTTCTAAAAACCAAAAATAACAATATATATTTTATATGTGTATGTGTGTGTATATATATATATATATATGTGTATATATATATATATATATATTCATGCACCGGTAGAAAAATAGTTCACAGAGGTTTTCTCCCAGGGTAGAACTACGGTGGTTTTAATTTTCTATTTTTCACACAATAAACGCTGCACTGTTTTAGTAACTTTTAAAAATGATAACAGTGATTTTTTTTAATTGTGTTTCTCTCCTTCGGCTGTTACATTATTATACTTTGCCCTTATGATGGTCCATTCTGTGAATTCTACCGCTATGTTTTTCCAGAAAGCCAAAATGCAGACCAGTCTTTCTCAACAACCTAGGGGAAAGGCAGTCCACATTTTCAGAGATCCACCCACCATACAAAAATACCCTCCAATCCGACGACTGGCTGACCAAAGCCTTATTGGGCGTCTATTCTGTTAAACAGCTATGCCATAACATGACTCTGAACGGCTTCACCAAGTTTATCCAAGTTGCTTGTTCTGGTAGGGGTTTTGTTGTTACTGGGGTTTTTCCTAAAAAGAGTCAGAGTCCAAAATTAAAATAAGAGGTCAAGGGAATTAGCTGACTAAGAGCTGATTAAAACAGTGTGTACTGTTCAGATTGTGAAACAGTTGAATATTGTAGGGCCTGGAATCTGGCAGGGAAAAGAGATGCTGGGTAATCTCTTATCCCAGGGCAGAACGGGAGCAGGTAAGCTGAGTTAGAACAAAACGGCCTTCCCATTTCTGGACAGGACATGACTTAACATTTTTTGAAATAAAGGAGTGTCTTTTCATTTCACTTTCAAATGATCATTAGGAAAGGGTTTATTTATACATTGCACAACAAGTGGACAAAGTCATTTTGTATTTGGCTGCGGCTGTCCCAGATTTCAGGATAAAGTTAAGTAGGTTCAGCTAGCAATCAATAATAAAAGTAATAATTAGACACACAGATGTTTTGCTTTTCATCCAGCTGCCAACTGGCAGCTCTGTGAACTTTCCTGACCACCTTATCTGAAGCTACTGGAGGAAAGGACACTCCTTTAAAACAACCAACGCAACCCCAGAGGCAGAGAGATGTTCCCTAAACCAGCCTCGCTCAGTAAAATAATCCATGTTTATTCAAGTGGCTTGAGAAGAGGAGAGAACTCATAATTTCTTTCAGGGGCAGAGTGACATTTCTGTGTTTGTTCAGCCTCTATCTTTAAGCACCCACGACACGCCAGACTCGAGGGAGGCCCTGTGCACTCCAGCTAGGACCCTATCCGTTCCGGGTCACGGACCACAAGGCATTCAGTGTGGTAGACTCTGTGCAGAAATGACCCCGTTTGTCCTTACCCTGTATTCTTGCCTTCTTGTAATGGGACTTTGCAGCTCCTTGCATTAGGAAGTTCAGTTTCTGTTCCCTCCTCCCGAGTCTCACTGGCTTGTGACCTACTTTGGCCAACAGAACACGTCAGCAGGGACACCGTGCCACGTGTGAACCTGGGCCTCAGGAGACCTCGTGTGCCTCTGTTCTTTCTTCTAGAACGCTGCCTGTGCAAATAAGCCAGTACCAGCCCAATAGGCATGAGAGACCACATGGGGGAGAGCTGAGACACCCCAGCTGACAGGAGCCTTCGGTAACCCCCAGAAGCACACAGCCACCTAGGAAACCTGCAGCTGACCCGAGGTACACAGCAGAGCATTGCTGAGGGCGGGCGAACCGCCCAGAGGAACGTGGCCTCAAGTGCCGCCCCACAGCACTGTAAGCTAAATGCAAGGTGGTTGTTTCGGACCACCCAGCTTTGGGACGGTTTGTTACACCGCAGTACCCAACCAGTCCACACGCTGACAATAAATGCTAACTCCGACAAGCCCAATACAAATGCCACGGGGCACCTGATGGGACCACCTGTACTATTCCAGCATGCATATAATTGCAGTGACTCACCCAATGGAACTATAAAGAGAACCGATCGACCAGCTGTAGGAGGGACCCTAAAAAAGCTGGGTATCTGGGAAAGGGATAGCTCAAGACAGCCATAGTTCCTCTGAAAAACTGTGGATGAGTTGGATGTCTATGAAGTCATTCTTTGTTGCTTTTCTCTCTCTCAAAAAAAGAAAAAAAATAAACAGCTCTTTCACTCAATTAAGACTGTTGGACTCGATAGCAATTGTCTAGCTTGATTCAAAGCAGCCATATCCTCTCTGACACATGTTCAGCCTCCACCACTCCGCAGGCTGGAATTTTAAATCCAGCTCTCCTGAATTTATGACACACGCACACGGTAGCAAGTCCCTACAGGCTGAAAATCAAACTGTAATTCAAAGGCCACAGGGCTGAGGAAACAGCCAGAAGATAAATCCCAATTTCAACCTTGGATTCTCAGCAAGTTGATTTAGTGGACTGTCAGTCATATTTAAAAATAAAATAAAACTACAAAGACAGCAGACGGCATGTTCTAAAGAGAAACAGGATGATGCTTTTCAGGACTCCTTCAAAACGCTCTCGTTACCTGAAAGGAACCATTCTGTTATTTTAGGGGCCCTAGAAACATTTGGCCCCCATCAGTCATTTGCAGAAGTTTCTGAATTTTTCACTAATGAGACAGAAGGAAGAAATGCAACCAACAAATACAGCCGAGCCCCCCCTCCCCACTGGAGGTGGCATTACAAGATGGCAAAGCAGCCTGCTTCTGGAGTCAGGCAGGCTCCCCGCCACCCAACAGAGCCCGTGCTGAAGGAGCGCACGCTGGGCACAGAGGTGCGGCTACTCACCTTACAGCCCTCGCAGGCGCTGACCCCATAGTGGTACCCCGATGATTTGTCCTGGCAGACGAAGCAGGGTTTGTACACACGAGGGGGAGGAAGTGGAGACGGAGGGCTCGGGACCAGTTCCTCAGAGCTAGTGCTCTGTGTTTCAATCGCTGTGGTGGAAATAGAGGGGAGGGGGAGACAAAAGGAGAAAATGGGTCAATTCATTTCTTTTTCACCAGCAAAAATCAAATCATAGGCCCCTGCCCCAAGTTCAGCAAGAACGCCAGCAAGGACAGGCCCACAAAAACACGTGTCATTGTCAGCCCAGTGGTGGGACACGTGATGGAACGTGGTGCTCTACCGCTCACAGGGCGAGCATAGTTGCCCCTCTTCTTCGTGGTGCATCCCAGTGCTGTGAGGGACCTGAATTTCTCTCCACGCTGCCCTCCAGAGAAACAGAAACCTGGGGGAGCGCCACCACTCGTCCAAGATCAACAGGCCGGTCCCAGAGCCATGACACAAAGTCAGAGTTTCATGCTGCAACCTGCAAGCTCCTTCTGGGCTCCTGTTTCCCTTAGCTTCTGATTCGTGGAGGGTCTCTGAAGTGACTTGTTTGACCCTGTTGCTCACTTAGCCAAAAGTAAATTTCCCAAGAGAAATGGAGAAAATGCCCACGGCAGCCACTGGACAAGCGTCTGGGGAGGGCCATGCAGCCATGGCGGGTCGTCATTGATAACATTGCTAAGACCTTGGCTACCCCAAGACTGCTCCTTGGACCGGTGGCCTCAGCATCACTTCAGAACTTATCAGAAAACAAAGTATCAGGCCCCAGCTCAGGCCTAGGGAATCAGACGAGTTTGAACAAAACTCTCCGATTGCCAAATATACAATTGATGTTTGATGAGAAATGGGTTATACTGATGACGCCGGAGTCACGCTGCTCTTTATCCTAGATTTAAAAATACAGGATTCCCCATTTCATTTTTTAACCACCCAAATTCCATAAAATAGGAATTTACAGAATTTATTCTCCCGTCCCTTCTTTCCAGATTTATGTTCCCAGGCTCTTTTCCTACCATAGGCAAAAATGCACACGAAGTAGGATGGAAATGGGGAAGGGAGTGAGTGACCCAAAGTCGTCCAATAATGTTCCAGAATCTTCCAACCTCCCAATTTCTTTACTGTATACAGTATATTCCCCAGAGAGTAAGATTTCCCTTTGTTCCACTACTCACAATCTTCCAGGCTAGATATTTTACTGACTTTATTGTCCTATAGCCAAACCTTCAGGAAGTCAGGGCAACTCTACTCCATATACATACCCTCATCTTGTCATCCTGCTACCATGCGAGGCCATTGGGCCACCATCATCTCTCACCTGAGCTACTGCCACAGCCTCTTCAATGGTCTCCTTGTGTCTGTGCTCCTACCCTAGGGTCCCTTCTTCAAATACATAGTCAGATAACCTTTCAAAAAGGTAAATGCATTCCCTCTCCCTTACTTGTTGGGAGTAAAGCCCTCCACTAGTCGCCAATTAGATCAAAGTCAACCTCATTAGTGCTTTCAACAGGCTCTTTATGATACGGCCCCTCAGCAACATCAACATCACTGAGTTCATCATTATCATTTATCAACCTCTAAATACTTAGCTTCTATTCCATCTCTTGAATAGGCCAAGCTCTTGTACCAACATAAGGTTACTGCAGTAACTGGGTAGCCATACCTGGAAATTCACAGACCTCCACATGTCTGGTGACATCTCTTCACCTCTTAGATCTTAGAGTAAATGTCACCTCCTCAGAGATGGCTTTTCTAAGTAAAATGCCCCTTCCCCCTCCTGATCACTACACTCCATTATTTTATTTTCTGTAAAACCCTAACCAGTATCAAAGTTTAGAACGTTTGTTTATGTACAGTTTTATATTCTACCTCTGCTACCTTCCAACTCTGGGTTTCAGGAGACCAAGGAACTTATCTGCATCACTTACAACTATGCTCCAGGCCAAGAGGAGGTCCTGGCACATAGTAGGTAGGATATCAGGAAATATTTGTGAGTTAATAAATGAACTTTTCCGTGCTCCTTTTGCTTCTCATTCCAAGTACTAAGTGCCCCTCTAAGGCATTAAGGTAACACAATTACAAATCAAATAGCTTTCATATACTCATTTGCTTCCTTAAAAAATTAATTATCCTTTTGGAGTAGAATCAACTATAATTACAGTATTTTCATAATTCAGAAGTATCTTGGAATGAATTCATTAGAGTAACGCAGGGCTAGCAGATAAATCTATTACAGTCTTTACTGGTTAAAAGCAAGATGTCTGGGACAAAGACAGCCCTTACTCTGGGCAGCTTGGCACCATTGTGACAAGTATTCCACATAAAGGTTGGCATCCGAGGCGTCACCAAAGCTTATCAGATCAGCTTTCAAGCTTCAAATGCAAAAGCAGTCCCCACACTAAGCTAATCAGCTTCACTGAAAGCAAATGAGTAATAATGACGTCAACAAGAAAACAGTACTTGTTGAAAGTACAGAATAACGTATTGCTTTGTTAAAATCTAAGAACAAACATGCAGAGGATCACCCCCAAGCCGCCTACTTAGAGAAAATGCATGGTTATCACCTTAGCATACATCCTTCCAGACTACTTTTCTAGGCATCTAAATGCTTTTGGTTTGTTTGTTTACTGAAGTGGACTTCTACTGTGGATTTTGTGTGGGACTCTTGTTTATTATGTCATTTATTTCCTTGTCCATAAACATTTCTCCTGCAAAACATTCTCTTATGATGCACCTCTTTTTAGCTAATCTCAGTACATGCCTATTTAAGATAAATTCTCAGAAGTGGAATTACTAGCTCAAAAGGTATGATTATTTAGAAATGTTTTGTTAGTTTTTAATTCATGCTGATAAACTGGCTTCTAGAAAGGCTAGGTCACTCCCGTGCAACAGTACAAGGGAGTCCTCCCCTAAATGCCTCCCCAAAGTCTTGGATTGGTTTTATTTGTATGGCTCTACGTCCACCCAATGTTTCAACAACTCTGACAGAGTTATGTCATCGCCACGATCAATCCTGCATTGTGTTCGCCACAGAAGCAATGTGGGGTGTGTGTGTGTTTTAATGTTCTACTCGCTCGTGTAGAACAGCTAATCTGGCTTGTCTAGGAAAGTTGTAAATAGAATTCTGTTAGGGCTGGATTCAGCTGTCAGAGTTATGCCCTGAATTTCAAAAGTGGGTGGTAATTTCCATAAATATGTCACTTCAAATACATGTCCTAAAGGGAATCCAGCATTTCACCCTCCCGAAGAGAGGAAACAGACCTTGGGCAATTTAATACCCAAGAAACTCAGGGCAAAGCACACTTTTGAAAAGGCAGGAGAACTCACAAACCCCGAAACATTTTACGAAGTTTGGTGAAAGCCTTTTTCTATCGACAAGAGTCACTTATAACAAACAAATGGATGAATCCAGAATGATTTCCTGAACAGGTGCCACGAACAGAAATGTTCTGCTGTAAGCAATCAATAGTGATGGCTCTAGACTTTTGTTAAAGCTGTGGTGATTTCACCAGGAATGCTCTGAAACTTCCCACCTTTGTGCAGTGGATGTTCGTGCGTTCCATCAATTATTTTGCTGAATGACCAGACCACAGCATCCCACACATTGTGTTATAAGCTATGGATGGTGCATGGTATGATGCCTTAGCCTTGATGGTTTCGCCTGATGGAAAATAAACCAAAAATGAGAATATAACACAGTTGTTCTCTAAGCCGGTTGTACATTAGACCTATGTAGGGAGCTTTTAAACATTCTCATGCCCAGGCTGTATCGAGCTATTAAGCCAGAATATCTGGAAGTGGATGCCATGGGTGTTTAAAAAAAAAAAAATCCCAGGTGAGTCCAAATTGTAGCAGTTTGGGGACCACTATAATACAATGACAGAGAAAGCTAAAAGCCTTTTTGAGCCCAGAGAAATCAAAGGAGACTTCCCAGAGGAGGTGACCAGGCTATGTTTTGAAGGATGAATGAATGCTTTCTATTGAGGTTTGTAACTTGAATCCTACAAATGCCCTAAATGAATCCCGTCCAAACATAAATAGGAAAAAGACTTATATATGACAAGAAATAATCATCTTCAGAAAAACTGTCCCACCAGTAGTAAAGAATTCAACATTGGTGCTAATATATACTCAAACAACCTCCTCCAAACTGATAATATATGGTCCTCTGTTTCCACTATGTGGTCTATACCACAGAGAGCAACGCGCAGCAAAACAGAAAAGCAAATCTCCGTGGTATGGTTGAATGCCAGAGCTAGCCTTAAGCAAACACGTTAAGGCAAGTTCTGGAATTAGAACCAGGACATGGCATCAATATAAAAGCAGATTTGTACTTTAACGCAACCTCTGGATGTTTCAGTGAAAATATACTTTGGCAAAGTTTATTAGCGCTCCTCTTCCCCTTCCGTCCTCCCCCTACCACCACCACCACCACCAATAAAGACACTGGGAAACAAGGGAGGGGGGCAGCCTAGGGCTCCCCTCCCAGTAGCCACTGTTGGTATTTAAGAGAGCTACACAGCCTGGCCATTGATCTCTTCACTGTCATCCTGCTTAAATCAATAATCTATTAGTCCCTTTAAATTAGAGTTGGATTCATCAAATGCCCTTGAGAGGGCTCAAACATTTTGTTCCTTATTCCAGGCGAGCACAATCAGTCTATGGAATGATAAAATTTTTGCTTGAAAACTCTGCCGGCTCAGCAGACAATGTGTCCTGTATTAGCTCATTCAGCGATCTCAGGCAGGCCTAAAAAGCAGTTTTTAGACTTCCCAGGGGGGAAAAGAGGCTCGTGTCATTCAATAAAACAACTGCACTCCAACCATCCTGATGCGATTTCAGTTTGGGGGAAGCAGTCTTTGAGGAATAATTCGGATCTGCTTTTTGCCTCCCGCTTTTATTTATTTCCTTGCTTACTTATGGCCTTACTCACTTCTGTCTGGTGACTGCATCCCCCAGCAAGCAGCAGCCCAATGTGGCCTCCAAACCGCCAACCAGATGGGCTGCCTTGCTTTGTCAGGGAACGGCCAAGACAGAGGAACTTCGGCGACTTGGGGCGAGATGGATGCTTGGCTCCGTGGGTCCCTGCCCAGAGCAGAGTCTCAGCACCAGGGCTGCTGAGGGGGCTCCTCGGGGCCGCACACATGCAAAAGGAGACAGCCGAACCAAACCTGTGCCGACAGAAGCTTCTAGCCCATATCTGAAACCTTTGTATCCCTGCAACATGGAGGCGGCTGTCACTAAGGAAGCACAGCTAGAATCATCTTCCTTCTAGAAAAACTCCTTACAGCTTTTGTTTGCCTTTCAGTTAATGTTCCTCCAAGTGTGGTTCAGACCAGCCACCGGCAACAGAATTCCTGGGCGGGTGGGGCCGGGAGGCATTTGCTTTAAATTAGCGATTTTCAAACTTTCTAGGGTAAAAGCCCATTTCTACCTCCCCGCCCCGGGTCCTTCATGGGTGATAAAATTCAAAAAAAACCAAATCCCTGGGTGGTGGGGGGCATACACACAACATTAATTTTTAGAAAAAAAAAAAAGAATGAAATGGAACAAGATGTCTAAAACGCGAGTGACCACTTCAAGGAAAAAGAAAGCTGTATTCGACATAAAATGAGTCTGTCCAAGTGCTGTAAAAGTTTCTGATCACGCGTGTCTGCTCATCCGCAGAGGGCACTCTGAGAAGCCCTACTCTGCCGGGCTTCGGATCCAGAGGTCTGCAGACAAAACAAAAACAAACTAAAGGGAATCTCCACCGACCGAGCTGGTGTGAGAGCAGAAGACCAGCGCTCCCAAGTGACACAGCTTTCTTGAACGCTGCCACAACTCCGGGGGTTAATTTAACCCCCAAATAAAAGAAAACCAAAAAAAAAAAGAAAGAAAGAATCAAAGCTGTTGCCTATTTAAGAGGACTTGGCACTCGCGAACTCAACTCACCTGAGAAAACACAGGATAAATGTCCTTGTTGTTACAACACACCTGAGTGTCATTTAAACACACGGAAAGTCTCCAACAATAGCTCCCTTCACGATTCCTAACATGCTTGGCATTTTTCTAAAGGTTAGATTAAGTAGCAGATAACATTTTTAAGAGAGAGCACAGTATACTGTTTTTTTTTTTTTTCTTTGTGAGAACTAATTTAGTGCTGCCTAAACCATGTTGACAGATTTCGGGATTTTATGTTGGGCCTGATTAGCGGCAGGCAGGCAGGCATCAAACGTTATGAAAGCCCGGTCTTTTTACTAGAAACTTCCATGATTAAGACAGTATTTTAATGCACTCTCTGGGCAGCTGAGCCTTAAAAGAAAAAGGAGTTGTAAAGCAAAAGGCATTTCCTGCATGGCCCGGAGGGAATTTTGAGCCCAGAGCTCCAGGACCCGGTGGGAGGGAGTAATTTCAGCTAATTAAGGGAGAATAGCAAAGTGTTGCATTTGGTCAAAACATTCAGTGGGGCTTCATTTTTGTTGGCACCAAAGAGAGCCGGTCTGGATTTTTTCCCCCTTTTCTGTGGACTCACTGCAGGATTGCAAGGCCCACAGCTCACATACATTAGGGAGAAAGTCAAAGGAAACGCCAAAGTTCAACTAAAGTACAAGTAATTAGAACCAGATTCTCCGCTGCCTGTGTGTCCGCATGCGCGTGCGAGCGCGGGTGTAGACGTTTTATTAAAATATAATTTACATCCCTCAAAACATTAGAATAGGGGAAAAGAAAAAAAAAACCCTCCAAACTGTCGCTCATTTAATTTTCCTGTCACCTCATGGCGGGGTGGGGGGAGGGAAGGTCAGCTTTTAATCATCTTTCAGGAGAAGCGGTTTGTTTCCCCCACACATGGAATTTGCAAATCTGTAAATCGCATTGTGAAGTTAGGTAATTGCCAAACAAGAAAACCTTTGCTTTGAAATTGTCTCGCCTCACTCTGCCGCTGGCTTTGTTATTACTAAGCAGCTCCAAGATCAGTCCGGGGTTTGAGGCAGGCAGAGAAGGGGGGGCAGGGGGGCGGTGGAAGAGAAGGAAAACATCAACGCGGGGCTCTGGCAGTCTTGACTCAGTAACCTGCCCGTGACCCTGAAGGAGTGTGTGTTTGCCCGGGTCACCCGGGATCCTGGCCGAGGGCTGGAGCTGGGTTATGAGAATCCCTGCTATTCTGACCACACAGGCAACAGGTGCTGAACACAGGCAGGGGACAAAAGCAGAGGCCAGGAGAAGACTTTGATTTTGCAGTCCTCAGAGAAAACTTTGCTTTTCAAGGTTTGGCCCCGGGACCAGCAGCATCAGCATCACCTGGGAACTGGTTAAAAGCCAGGCTCTCAGCTCCACCCGAGAGAGAGGCCTGCCTGCCGAATCAAGACAGGCATCTTAAAACAAAACCCCCGAGAATTCCTATGCACGCTAGCACCATTTGAGACACCATGACATAAAAATGTCCTGTTACTGCCTTAACCTCCTGAAAATCCCAAACATTTTGCTGAGTCAAGTTGGCATGGGAACTCTGTCGGCTTCCCCTTTGCACGGGTCCTTACTAAATTCTCCACTTTGTTAAGTACTGAATATGTTGAGAACTTCAGGCTGTGTGTGTGTTTATGCTCACCATAAACCAGAAGCCTTCGTTCTCTCCCACGGAATTCTGGCAGTGGGTTGTAGCTGGCAGCGGGCTCAAAGTTGCAGGGTAAGAGGCTGAACTTCTAGCAACTGCTAGTTACTGAGCACTTGCTAAGAGCCAGGGTCTCTACTCCTCGCTTCATTTGTATTAACTCATTTAGCCCCTCCCCCCAAGCCAGGGGGAGGGGCAGCACCAGGAAGCCAGGGTCTTAGAATTAGGAATTTAAAAACACACCACCACTCTCAGCCTTTACAAAAGAGACTGAAATGGCTCCCTTTACAAAAGAGACTGAAATGGCTTCATAGACATCGCTATTATTTTATGAAAACCCACTGCTCTTTTTCCAACTCCCTCATTTATTTTCTTTGCTAGAAAGGTCACTGGGTCCCGTCTGGCCAGGCGTATTTACTCCAATTTGAGAAAAGCAGGATTGTGGACCTCCCTTTCTTTTCATTCATGGTTATAATTTTCCAAACACTGATTCCAGACATCGTTAAATTCGACAAGATAGTTCGGGCTTTAGAGAGAGAGAGAGAGAGAGAGAGAGAGAGAGAGAGAGAGAGAAGCTTGGCATCCACTAATCACTCTGTATTACTGCTACACCTGCCTGGGCTCACGGCCAGCAGGAGAAATTATTCCTGGGAATGACTTCTACCATGGGAAGTGCTGTCATATTTTCATAAGGGACCATGACACGTTCAACACCTACATTTCATTTTGATAATACGCTTTCTTGCTTCAAGGGACATGGTCGAAAATTATCTCATAGGTTGTTTTGGGTGACGTTTTTAACAGACGATGCTTTCTATTACTATTTTCTAGGACATACTAAGATAGCTTATGACAGGGTTCAAATAAATTCTCCCTTAAAATCACTTAACAGGCCGATACATCTAACTACTTATTAATGATCTGAACTGAGGCCTCAGAAATGGAGCTGCATTAACTGAGCAAATGCTGGAACCGGTCTCGGGAGTCACGTATAGATGAAGCTAATTGCGTTGCAATATTAAGGTCCCCCTGAAGAGTTTATCTCAACACCAAATGATTCAGTTCAATATTCCACTTCTAATCAGGATTCCCATAATTTCTAAAAAAAAAAAAAAAAA
>CM053603.1:63528334-63542304 GCA_028646535.1 Procyon lotor | reverse complement strand
TGCCTTTGGGGATGTAGAAAGGAAGAAGTTGCTGCGGCTAAGGTCGAAGAGATTGCTGCCTGTGTTCTCTTCAAGGATTTTGATGGATTCCTGTCTGACGTTGAGGTCTTTGATCCATTTTGAGTCTATTTTTGTTGCCATGACTTTTTAAAGTAGCAAATCCATGGATTTTAAGGAGATCTGTACAACGGTGAAAGGGTTTTCATTGTTGGTTGGGCAGAGTTGCGAGATCTTGGAAGTTCTGAAATCTCTTTCTTAGCCAAAACATTTCCTCGGGTTACCACCTGCCACCCCTCTGCTATCTTTTGGGAGGAAGGCTGGATTATCGCTGATCACAGAATCCCCAGGTCCTATTGATCCCTGTCTACTTCAGCCCCTCCCCTCCTGGATGTTGTGAAGAAAAGCCACGTGGAAGTGAAGTGGTGTGATTGAGCTCCCTCCCTTTCCACGCTCCATGCATTACCAGCGGTGCAGTGACCAGGAAGCTAGAAAAGAACTTGAATGATCCCCAAACTGGCCATCATCCCTGAATAACGAAAGGTTGGTTGCATTCCTCTGGAGAAGAGAGCTGCGTGTCCTTCACCCGGGTCTCAGTCCTGGTGAGATGGAATATTGCCTTGGTGTGGTTGCTGCTGTTCCTGTTGATGGTTTGCAGCCCCTCTACCTGAGCTGGTGATTTCCATCTGGCTGGGACTCAGGTGGCCTGGGTTCATGTATCCCAGCCACTCCTCACTGAAACCTAGTTTCATCTACTATAGAATGAGGATAATCCCATCAGAGTGTTAGAATTATTTTGAGGAATAAACACTGCAGTGAATATACCCAATGTTACTTTAGTGAGAAAAGCACTTGTCCAGCACTTTTTGTGTGCTAGCTGGACGTATGTAATGTTCACAACAGTTCTATGAAGAAGGCACTGTCGCTGCTCACATTTTCCAGGCAAGGCATAGCTCCTGGGCCAGGCCAGTGGGCCCCAGCTTCTTTCCCTTTCCCTTTTCCTTTAGAGACCTCATTCTCCACCTGCGATGTGAGCCACGTGAGGTTCAAATGATAATTGAGGCTACTAACGTTCATCTTTGAAATTCCCTGTTTCTTTACTTCTGTAAGCATGGCAAGGATGCATTTTGGTCCTGTTCCTTGTAATTCTAAACATAAAAGTTCATATTCCACTCCATTTAAGGTTAGGCTAAAATGATGCCAGATCGTTTCCTGCAAAAAGTAGCCTCATTAAGAAGTTGTTTTCATTTTTCCTCGTTGGAGTTAGTTTTACAGTTGGAGTTGAGAATTCAGGTGCTTTATCAGGAGCGCCAGGCAGGGAAGTGAATGATGCAGGCTAATTTGGGATAATAGAGAGGGGTGAGGGGTGTGACCAAGATAACCGCTGTCTTCTCATTGATTGCTGCCCTGGGTGAGTGGAGTTCAAGCTTTTGCATCGATCGGACTCCCCAGGATGGCCTGTTAGACCATAGATTGCTGGGGCTCTACCCCTAGGGTCTCAGGTTCAGGAGGTCTGGTGTGGTGCCTGAGAATCTGCATGTTTAACCAGCTCCCAGGTGATGCTCCCAGGCTGCCACAGTTTGAGAGTTCCTCCCCAGTGAGAATGTGGGACTAGCGTTACCAGGATTTCCAGTATTTCAAGTGAATCTGCTTTTTCAAGGTCTTTTCTGGTCCTGCAGACATTTCCCTACTGAAAAACACAGACCATACAACGATTGGTCAAGAAAAATCCTAGGGAGAAACATCAAGTCATTGTTGTGACTTGATTGAAGTCTTCTACTTTTTAAATGTTGGCAGTGCCCTTAAACATTTGTAAGTCTGTGCCGGCCACCCCTGTCTCAGCCAAAAATAAACATGTCTTTTGGCTCAATTCAGCTCACAGATTAGCAGTTTGCAACTTCTGCTTTAGATGCTAAGGACACACAGTGGATGAGAGTAAAAGAATTACATTTTAAAAAAATTTCTGTGAGTAAACTATCATGGAAAGCTTTCGCAGAATAGAAGAAAAGCTAGTTCCAAAACCCGCAGCAGGTACTTGGCTTTTATAACCTGAGACAGAAATCCATAAACCATAAAGACGAACAGCACATCATTCCCTCACTTAGGCAGGTGCATCCTGTGAGTTGTTGCTAAGTGAGCCTGTGAGCTAGCGACAGGCATGGCTCACGGGAGGGATCCTAGTGGGGCTGCGTCCTCTTCATCCTCCCCTTGCTGTACCTATGTACCTCCCAGACTCTTCAACAAGTCCCACCTACAGCCAGCTTCCTAGCTTTCTTGACCTCACTTATCTTTGGTTTCAGCGTGCCCTGCGCCTTTTGCCACTTCCGTTTACATTGTGAAAGCTTCTCTCTACCCTTCCGATTATGACTGATAATGGTCAAAATGACAATAGCTCATATTCGTGAGCATTGATACTGTTTGAGGCTCCCCATTGTGTCTGCTCATTTAATCTTTGCAACAACCCCATGCAATAGAAAACATTACTATCTCCATTTTAAAGGTAAAGAACCAAGGCACAGAGAGAGGTTATGGGACTTTTCTAAGATCACGTAGTTAATAGCAGGAAGAGGCCTTTAATCCAGACGAATGAGGATGGGACCCAAGCCCGCAACCACTAGACTGTCTCCATGGTAAGGGTTCGACCCTTCATTCTTCCCGTAGGACCTGGACCAGTGAGGAGGCTGAGCCCACTGCAGCCTGCAGAATCGTCCCCACCTTCCCTCTATCTCCAAGTAAACATCTGGCTCATCAAATGTGTATCTCAGTAGAAATATGGTGATGCACCACGTGAGACCAGGCTCACCGCTCTTTGAAATGTCTGGCGTTGCCTGATGGGATTCATGCAGGATTTATTTGATCAAAAGCTTCACTTGGTTTGGCCTTTTAATAGTAATCATTTTGGTCAGTAGCAGAGCTAGTAATCAACAAAAAATTTCAGGCATCATTGCACTGGGGACCCACTGGAGCAACCCTACCCAACAAAAATAGAATAGGAGCCACAAATACCAGTTAGATACATAACTTAAAATTTTCTAGTAGCCACATTAAGAAAGTGAAAAGGGACAAGAGAAGTTAATTTCAATAATATGTTAGTAACTCACTCTCCACAATATTATCAATTTCAACAATTAATATAAAACCGTGGAGAGATTCTACATGATGTTTTACATCCAGTCTTCAAAACTTGCGGTTACTTTTGCACTTAGAATACCTCCCAGTGTAGACCAAACACATTTCGGTGCCCTGTAGCCACATGTGGCTAGTGGCTATGGTACTAGCCAGACAGCACTGCACCAAAGGGATGTGGACATCACACACAGTGAGAAAACCCTGAAATGCCAAGTGCAAATAGGAGAGGAGCCACAGAGGAGAAGAGAATCAAGAAAGTGTCTGGGTACAGTTCTAACGATTCTGGGGGTGCCCGGGTGGCTCTGTCGGTTAGGCATCAGACTCCTGATTTGGCTCAGGTCATGACCTCGGGGTCATTTGAGATCGAGACCTGCACCAGATTCCACACTCAGCGGGGACTCGTTTGAGCTTCTCCTCCCTCTGCCCTTCCCCTTGCTCATGCTCGCTCTCTCTCCTTCTCTTTCTGGAATAAACTTTTTTAAAAAAGTGATTTTGGAGGCAGATAATGAGAAACTTTGGGGAAATTTTGCTAATTAGAAAGTCTAGTTGGAGAAAAAAATACATCCGTTTGCCCCTCACTGATTTATTTAGGCAAGTTGATTTTTATTCGAAGCTAGGGGGAAAAAAAACTGCACATACCGTAGTTGAGGATGTCAGATCATAATGAGAGAACTTCAGGAAGAACTATTTGAAGGACCAGAGTTATTCCATTTGAGTGACTTAAGCTTCTTGACCTCTAGACAGACCTTTCCAATTTTCTAGATCAGATGAGCATATTGAGTGATTAAATCACATTTCTTCTTTTTCCTGCTGGTAAGAACACACGTCTTCAGCTCTTGGGGTGCTTTCGGTATGGATGGTACAAAGAAAGCATTGGCTTTCTAGGCCTTGTTTAGGTAGTGTGGGGGGAAAATATCACAGAGATAAGAGCCAGGGAGACTGGAGGATGTGATTATGAGTAAAACTTCTTTGGATATGTAATGCCAGCAGCACAAACTGTTTTCATTCCCCATGTTAGTTAATGGCTAATCTAGAGATTGTACTGCCATTTGCTGATAGAGCACAGTTTAAAATATTTTATCATTAATGTGACAGGGAGTTGGATAAAGAAAATGAAGCGTGATTATAAAATGCTAATTATCGTCCTCAAGTGCATATTGGGCACTCTCGAATATTTGCAGCGTAATTTGCTTTATTTATTATTTCGGTTTGGTTATAAATGTTAATTCAATTGCAGATGGTATGTTGGCAATTTACAGAGCTATAAAGTTATTTGGAAATCCTAATATTTTCTACCAAAATGTTCTGTTGGTGATGGATGAGCTAAATTAAAAAGCCTCAGCTCTTTAGAGTTAAATACATTAATTGGCAAGTAGGCTGCAGGGATTTGCAGGCCCGTGCTGGCTACGTTAACTCCTTAAAGGAGTCGAGGACAGGAGGTGTAATTTAGAGTGGGAATTTTCTCCATGAGAAAGGATGGGAGGGGAGAGGTCTCTGTTCTCCTGCTAATGTTTCTGCAAGGCTGTGATTTTCTCCATGTTCCGGTTCACAGGTCTAGACACATGCTTGAAGCCACATTTTTGCTGGTACTACATTAGTGGTTTCAGAGACCGTGATGTTGACGGCTGAGGTGTATCTGTGTGTGACCGTGTATACTTGTGTGTCCACGAGTGGGAGCAAGAACCAGAGATGGTGTTTTCTCCAGCCTTACAGATGCCTTAAAGATGCACACGCGTGAGGCCAGTGGTTGCCAAACGGACTGCCCACAGGCTCAGTCTGGTTTGCCACCTGTTTTTGTAGTGCCGAAAGCAAAGAATAATTTTTACGTCTTAAAGCTTGGGGGAAAAAAATTTAAAAAGAGGATATTTTATGACGCATGAAAATTCTATGAAATTCATATTCGGTGTTTCTGAATAAAGTTTTCTCAGAACACAAGCAGGCCCGTTCATTTATGACTTGTCTATGACCACTACCACCTTGATGTGGCAGAAACCGTACGGCCCACGGCCTAAAAAGTTCTCATCTGACCCTTTGCAGAAGGAGTCCGCCAGCCTCTGGATCAGACTACCTAAAGTGTAGTTGATAAAACGAATCCTTAACCTTTGTATGTGGGTTTTTTTTGTTTTTTGTTAACTCTGTAAGATTTGTGGGAACATAAGCAATTTGGGGAACAAAAAGGTTCAAAACACAACTCCTCGTTTTTGAAAGGTGAGAATGAGATTATAAATACCAGCGCTGCCTTCCTTCTTTTGTGGTGATGTTGATCATTCAAAGAAGTGATACTGTGTTACAGATGTAAATAATTTTGTGCTTTGCATACACGCAGTATGCTCAAAACCTTCTCCTTGCCCCCAAAATGAGGATAAAAGTAAGGATTGTTTTCTTTTATTGTCAAATTAAAATCATAAACCAAGCCATGTTGCCGGATCATTCTATTTGTGTTTAAGGATCGTACATGGAAGCCCAGTACTATCAGAAAATATGGCTACCTTATAGAACTCGTTTGGAAAAATGTCATTCTTTACTAAGAAATACTGTGCTTAATTAATTCTTGCTCCTAGGAAGTCAACTTGGGGCACTCATTATGGCCTTAATTGGTGGTATAAATTCTGAGACCCTGGAGGAAAACACATTGCATGGTTAGTGGTCTCTGGCCCTTTGGGGAGCGTGCGCTGGTGCCGGCCCCATCTCTGTCTCGGAGAGTGACAGCCCCTGGTTTTGATGGCTTCGGGTCTGGCCACACTGATATTAGGTTTAAAGGCTAGTGTGCAGTTAGAAAAGAAATGCAATGACTTGTCCCGGTGTTTTGCATTAAACAGTGTGAGACAACCTTCTGACTTGGAAAAATGTGTTTCTCTGAACTCCGGTTTTTCGTATTAAATTATATTCATTATACGGCCCATCTGGAATCTCCTGCCAGGCCAAAAATCATCTTACAGACATTAGCAAAAGGAAGTTAAGTGTAATTTTTTTTAATTGTATACTTTTCATTTCCATTTATTTTTTTCCCTTTTATTGGAGCAACCAGATGGAAAGGAAGGCAGGAGCTTCTTCCTCACTCTGGTTCCCTTCGGGAACAGAGGCAGAACATTCCCGGCTCTGCTCCTCTCATCCACTGACTTGAGGTGGATGACGGGGCTGTCTAGATTCCGGGGATAATTGCTGGAAAGGTCAGGAGTTCAATTTGAAGTGCACACGGGATCGGGGTGGTGGGGTCTGGAGAGTAAGCGCGGCGTGGTGGCTGACTTGGGGCTTGCACTGGTGTGGGCTGTCACCGACTGTATCTGACAGTGTAGAAGTGCCCCTCACAAGTATCCCATGTGATGCGGTCCATTTTTGTGGACTGGTATTGACGGTGGTTGTGCTGGTAGTTGTTTGCTGGACTTTGACTCCGTGGGAAAAGGACCCGTTTGGGGGAGACTTCTGGCGCTCCTCATCTCTTCGCTTCTTGCTAAACCACCCGCGTCCCACAAAACGTACAGACCCGAGGCTCATCGTGGCGACATAGGAAAGTGGGTTTCCTTGTTCAGACACATGAAAATCTCAAATGTCAGCGCTCGAAGGTGGAGAGATAACTTCGCATGTGTGAGATGGAACTGCTGGACAGTTGAGTAGTTCACTCCCACGGCCCAAAGCCAGATAAAGGCAGAGCGTCCACTAGCCCACCACCCTTTGGACTTGCATTTGGGTGTCTCTTCAGCCATCTGCTGTTCTGGCAGAGGATATCTGGCAAACTGAGTCCTTGCCCCGTCGACTCTGCACCCATCTCTATGAGTAGGTATTTATCAAAAGCTGGGTAAGATACTGGATTAGGTGCAGAGGATACAAAAGCTGAAGCATGATGACGAGTCTCCAAGCGTAATCAGCTCCATCAGAACAGTGCTGGTCATTATCTGTATATACTCTACCGCTCGTCTGGAGGTTCACCCAAATGGATTACGAGTTGCTGCCTTTTGAAGGAATATTTTAAATTCAGATGAGGCTGAGATACTTTTTAGTAGCATACTAGCATATTTAGTACCTGTGGTCATTTCTTTATTTTTTTCTTTTAAGATTGATTGACTTATTTGAGAGCAAGAGAGAGAATCAGACGCCCTGCTGAGTGCGGAACCCAACACGGGCTCGATCCTGAGATCATGACCTGAACTGAAACCAAAAGTCAGACACCCAACCGACTGAGCCACCCAAGCACCCCTACCTGTGGTCATTTTTTAATGAAGGTCTTTGGGGGTCACAAGAGAGGAGAAGCATTAGGGTTCATTTTGAATTTCTAGTAACGAATCTTCATATCCTATCTACAATTTCACTGCATTCAGATGCCAATCACAGGTTAATAATTTTATTATCTAAATGTATTTTCATTGTCGTGAATATTTTTTTTTAGGACAGTGTCTTCAAGCGTACCTCGAGATGATCTCATCTGACTTATGTTGTTTTTTAGCACATACCTGAGAAGTGGAAGGCAGAGAGTAGAGGAATGTGGGGGTGATTCCAGCCGCCCCCCCATCACTCACACACAATGGGAGCCTTTGTCCCTGGATGCTGGTGTGAAGTGCGTGCGGTCACGGACTTCCTCGGCCAGGAGCTTCTTTAGGAAGCTGGCTCTGTCTTACCCCTGCTCATGTTTGACGCGGTAATAGACACACATTACAAACGTAAATAGCAACTCCAGGTTTTCTCTTCCTTAGCAGTGTGTTAAAAGCTACTTCCACTAAATGGGTTACTTTGGCTTTAAATAATAGACCCCATCACATCTCTGTTCCTCTGCGTGTGAGGTGGTTTCACATACCACTCTCCACTTTCAACAGAGCAGATAAGGTATCAACACAATTAAAAGTGAAAAATAATCTGTCTGCTTTGCCGGTAGTGAATGCTTATAGAACACACACTGATACAATAGATTTTAAATAATTTATATCCGGCACTTTTTTTTTTTTTTCAATCTGTAAATGAGGACACCTAATGCGGAATGGCCAGCATGATACTCTATCCTTCCCCCATTAAGATAACAAGATGAGGGGGCAATGATTCAGATCGGCATATTTTTGGAACACGGTGCGGATAAAAATTAAAAATTAAAAGAAATGATGCTCTGAAATACTTTGGGTAAGCAAGCTCATAAAAGCCATTAGGAAACCTGAAATTACAGATTAATTCAGAATCTCCTTCAGAATCTCCTAAAAGCCCTTTCTGTTTTCTTGGTAGGATTCAAACATTATTTTTGTGTTACCACGTGGTGGTTTCATAAGGTTCATTCTGACTCCTGCTAAGGTGTAATGCTCAGTCCTGATGTGTCTCTTGCAGCTGTCTTTGGTCTGAACCAAGTAAACTTCAGGTGATGTTAAAAACAAATAGGAATTAGTATGTGATAATTAGGTCTCTCCCACCCCCCCCCCATAGATACGTTAACTTTCAAATTACCAGGATCATACAATTCATCGCTGCTTTTCCAGCCCTGAAAGGGTATTTGGTCCAATCCTGAAGGATTTATCCTGTTGGCGGTGAGGGGAATTACCCCCGCAGATCCCCGAGGTTGAGGGACAGTCCTGTCCCACAGAAACAAAATGGCTAAACTGTTGACAAAACGTCATTCAGTCCTTTGGTGGTTAAATGTAGCTTGATCATGATTGATGGAGGCCCCCTCTTTTTCCTACACCTGCCTATGGACATCTTCTAATTATTCACTTGAGAAAACTCTGGATAGAAATATCAATCCTAAAAACGTGTGTGTTCCAAGGAAGAAGGCCAGCCATGTCCAAGGAAATTTTTACTCCCGTTTGATCTAAAGAAAATAATTCCAAAATTCCAAGCACAAGCTGATGTTTAAGAGAGGGAAGTTCTTTCAGATGGGTTCAATATAAGCATACCCTCCTAAGTTCTTTTTTCTTGTCCTTTTGAAGAAACTGAGGAGGGTACGTGAAGTTCCAGGGGTGGTCAACAGAGGAGAACAAAAATAGGAGGCAGCACTCCCTAGATTCCCCCGTGAACCTCACTGGTCTGGGGGGCCAGATCTGACCCCCCACCCCCATCTTCCAGAGTGGGGTACAACATCTGGGACTGCTGTCCATTAGCAAACCCATCCTGGGCAGCAGAGCTCTGTGAAGCCAAATGGGCAGTAGCCACTGAGAAGAGAAATAGAATTTTGATACAAGAAACAGAAGAACATAGAGCTTTTCACTCAAGATATATGTTTCTTCTGTCTAAAGCCAGCAATTTTGGAAAATGAAGCTAAGAGTTTAAAAATAAGGGCTCTGTTAGGAAAAATAAAACAGGTCCCCCTCCATCCATTAGGCTGCCTTTAATGGAAAACTGGAGAACAATCTAACTAATTGGCAGGTACTTCTTTTATTGCTGGGCCTATTTTTCCCCTTCTCTCCAGTGAAATCAAAAGACTACTCTTTTTTTATCAACCAAAGTGGGGTATGAAATGGAAAAGCAGAGAAGTAACACTTAAAAATTAATTGCGTGTATTCTGCCAAATTTTCTCTTATAAAATGGGCACAGAAGCTACAGAAGTTAAGGTCCTCAACACAGTAGTAGCTCCAGGAGTGGGTTTTTATATAGCACGGTGCTGAGGTGGAAAGTATAATGTGCTTAATTGCAGGCAGGTTCGTGTTGTTTAAAAGAACTTTACCTTTTTCTTTGGGGACCTATTTAATTTCAAATCCTAGCCCTGTGCTGACATTATATAGCAACTTTAATTTGAAAGATCAAGAAAGAGGAGCTATGGGTGAAATTTGAGCCTATTCCTTGCTAATTTGGAAAAAGAAAGAAGGGAGATTGGGATAAATCATGAAGCTAGAACTGCTGTCTGAATTATGATATTGGAGTTTCACTGTTGAATATATAACTTCCTTCCTTCCTCTTCCTTATACTTAAAGAATTTTGGTGGTAGTTGGATTTATTGAAGTTAGGATTCTCTGCTCGTCTTTTTTTTTCCCCCTTCCTTCCCCACTGAAGCTCCATATGATGTTTAAAGAGCAAAATAACTTGCAGCATGTTACTTTTTAATTATAAAAGCTGCATATGCTCCATTGCAAAGATGATTAAGATACCGCCCTCCAAGGATTCCTGCTTCTGGGAAGAAAGAGAGGCAAGGATCGATGGTTACAGTGTTGTACCAGGAATGTTAGAACAGAATGTGTGCTGGTGTGATGGTGATGCACTGCTGTCTTGGGGCATGAGCTGGCGTGGAAAAGGCAGGGAAAGGACTTTTGAGGCACAGGGAACAGCACGGATAAAGGTACAGAGGTGAAAGAGAGCACTGTAACTCTGGGGGTTCTGGCTAAGTGTGAGTACAGTGAGGGCCGGCTGGCTCTAAATTATTTCACTGATGATGTCATTGTTTCGATGCCGTGGGTTTGGGATAATACGGCATGTCAGGTCCTTGCCTGGAGGGTAGACTACAAAGACAGAATGCATTTTGAGAGCTGAAACTTGAGCAATATTTTCTCAATAAACTGTATGAGGTTTAGAGTCTGTGATGAGGAGAAGCAGAAGACTGCATCTGATAAATACCCATTATTTTATAGTTGTCAGACTCCTGAAGACCTAAATGTAAATGCCCGACCAGCTTCCCTTCTGCTCCGACACCCTCTGCGATTTCTTCCTTTTCAACTCGGATTCAGGATGTAACCACCTATAACATAAGCAGGAGAGAGATTCCAGTGAGATCCCAGAATGGCCCTGAAAATTAAATTGCCTTGGAAAAAGTGCAACAAATTGTGGACAGGCATTTTTTTCCTTTTCTAATTTCGGTCCTCCTTAGCATTATGAAATAATGTAAGTGTGTGATGATTATTGGGTTCAGTGGAAGGCTTTTGAATTCTGTGATATGCAGAGTTGCCATGGTGATGTACATTGTCATCAACCCACATGTTATGACAGAGCTAAGACCTGGCTTTGTTGATGGTGAAATGTTGCATACCAAACTTCTAAAAGAGATTTAGACATTTATGCTCCTCCGCAAAGAGTTTAAGCAGATTTGAGCATGTTTTGGCTCTGTCTCCTTTTGCTTGCCCCCCACCCCCCTTTCAGTCCAGATGAGGATCTTGAATTTGGGTCCAGAGGAGATTTAGTAATTAATGCTCAGAGCACCTGGGGTCTGCTAACTCCTGGGCTGTAGCTGAGGAGCCGTTCTGGTGCATTTTCTCAGTAAAATATTTGAGAATTAGAAAACTTAAAATGCATTGGCTTCTTGCCCAGTTATATTTAGAGTAATCCTGATAATAAATCGGTAACTATGGGTTTCACCGTGGAAGGGCACAAAATAACTGACCCAAGTAATCTAGAAAACAGATGTCTTGAGTTCGTTTAAAGTGAATTCTCAAGACCAGATTTAAAGAAAGCTATGTGGTGCTCAGTGAAATCATCCACTTCGGACTTTTTTTCCTGTCTTAGGGTTTTTCTCCCTACCATATCTCAACTCAAATTCTTGAGAAGAGGGGCAGTGGTCCCCAAGATACAGTATTGGTAATCTTTAACCTGCTGTGCAGAAATGCTTTGAGTAATGGGTGCACGGCTTGACCTCATATTCCTCACCTTCTTTCTAATTCACTCCTCATTTCAGTGGGTCCCAGGTGGGGGTCAGATATCTAGGAGGTGTATGAATGAGCTTCTGGGCACCCTCCTGAACTTGCACCTAAATATATAAGCTCTTTGGGGGAACCCTGTATCCAATTCTGAAAAAGTTCTTCATATTCTTCCTAGTCCCCCCAGCCTCCTCCAGAGGCCCTTACCCGTGTGAGAAATAAAGCCCACTAGTAAAACATAAAATGCTTCCCAAATGGTGTTACTTTCTGGCTCTTCCTAGGATTGGGTTGTGGACTTGCTTAGAAGCACCCCAAAGAGATCCTGGGGTAAGTGTGACTGTGGTAGACTTGTATAATTCTGTCTGATCTACAGTCTTAAAAGAAGCTTGGAGGTCAACCAGAGAAGAAGAGAGATTACCCAAAACTTCCATGTCCTCACAAAGGCAACACGTTGGAAATCTTTAGATAGAGAAGAGATGGGATTCTAGAGCCAGGACTGGCTTCTTAAATGGCAAGACCCAATACAAAATGAAAATGCTGGCTTCTCATTCAAAAGTTATTCAGAATTTCAAGACGGTGACAGCAGGACAGTAATCCGAGTACCAGGCTGTGTGTGTGCCCAGGTCACGTGCCTGCAAAGCCAGCCCTGACCAGAACGGATCGCTTTACTTTTTTGAAAACAGCCAGTTTTACTAGCAATGTGGATGTGCCTTATTTATGAAACTCTCTCCCCCAAAATTGTGTTTTGAGATTATTGGCCCCCCAGACCTGGTGGATTAGAGTGGTATAATAATAATCGGACCCCTAGGATAGCTGGTCACTTAAAAATATATATATATATATATATATATATATTTTTCATCCAAGGTCATGTTTTGAAATCTAAAAAGACGTTTTCAATGAAATTAAAAGACATTTTATCCAACCGACTAATCTCTCCTTACTGTTGGTTTCCAGTTTATATTACTTAGTAGCGTTTCTTCCCTGGATCATGTTCCTCTAAAACAAAGAGCACTATGAACTGAATGTGTGGCTCAGTGCCCTTCTGGGGACACTGAAAACTTTGGAAGTTTAGACCGTGATTTTCTGATGTTGTGAGTTCAGGTTCTCAGTTAAGAGCTGCCTATTCACTGGTATTCCTTCCCAGGGAGTTTTAATTAATTGGGGATTAAAAGGATCGAGTGCACTGGCCTCTGGATCTCCGGGGGGTGAGCTCCCAGGGATTCACCCGACAAAGTCCAGGACGGTGCCATCATCACCCTCTTCCAGAACGACTGGTTCCCACAGAGGTGATGCTTTTGCTCAGTCTGTCCTCGTTGCCTTTCTAGTACCATCTTCCTACACCTCTCCCAAGATAAAGGCTTGCCTTGCTAACCTAGGGAATTGTAAACGCCAAGGAAGCTTCTGGTCCAAGGGACTTGGAAGGAGACAGCCCTAAAATCTATAGTCAGATTCTAAGCGAAGGGACAGGAGACACTCCTGGTTAGCAGGCAAGAGGCACCGTGGAGTGATGGACCTTCTAGAAACCATGCTACTGAACAGCAGAGCCCTCGGGCTTCACTATAGTCATTCATTCATCTTTACTAAATTCCCAACAGTGGGACCTTGTCCTGTCAGGAATTTTTTTTTTTTAAAACCAAAAAAAAAATAAACAACTCTAAGCCTCTACCCCTTGGGACAACTCAACTTTCTTGTTTGGAATATGAATCTTAGGTTGTTTTCCTTTGCGTGGCTCCGAGCGCGGCCCCCTCCCTAACGCGCTCCCGTGTCCTTTGAGTTACGTTCGTGCCCACCCTCCCTGCTCAGGAGGAAACTCGGTTTGTCATCAAAATAGTAGGCTGTTTTTCTACTTTCTCCCTCCCTCTCACCCATTGTCTTTCAGTGGGGTGAAAAGGTCTCCACTTTTCTCTTTCTCCCCCACAAATCTTGCTATTAATAACTTTTCAGCCGTTGTCACGCATAGACTTCCACTCACTCTGGAGGGTGTTTTTTGTTTGTTTAAGGCAACGTGTTTCCTGGTCTGAAAACCGTGTTTCCCAAAGTAGCCGTGATGGGATTATTCCATACTCACCTCCCACGGGCCGCATCTTCACCTCTGGCTGGAAATGGGAATTGCAGCTCTGTGCCGGCTGGCCGGGGGGCCGCACCTCACCGGGGCCCAGCCCT
This sequence comes from Procyon lotor, assembly GCA_028646535.1. Classification (NCBI taxonomy): domain Eukaryota; kingdom Metazoa; phylum Chordata; class Mammalia; order Carnivora; family Procyonidae; genus Procyon; species Procyon lotor. Next base: position 63,528,481 of record CM053603.1, on the reverse strand, counting down.
GCTCGCAGGGTACAATGACTGCCCACCGGGGACAGCCACCCCGTTACTCTCTGAGTGAGAGGGCCTTGAGATATCTTCCCTTTCATAACCGAGGGAGAACGACAAAGTAACACTCCTCTCTGTCTCTCTCTCTCCTTTCACTCTAGA
>CM053603.1:63439743-63528234 GCA_028646535.1 Procyon lotor | reverse complement strand
CCCCCCCCCCCCCCCCCCCCGTGAGCAGGGAGCCCTATGTGCTGCTGGATCCTAAGACCCTGAGGTCGTGACCTGAGCCGCAGGCAGACCAACCAGCTGAGCCACCGAGGTGCCCCAAGAAATAAGTTTTTACTTGTTTCTTTCTTCAAACTATCATGACACATTTCACACATGTGAACCTGATGCAAATGACTCTAGGCCTACAAAGCTGCTTCCACTCTAAACACCGCACTATGAATTCTCACAAGTAACTTTACGATTAAATACGAGTCAGCAGATTGGCCTGTTATTTCAGAGATCAAGGATTCTGGGGCTACTCTGGCAGCTCTTAACTGGTTCCTGACCCGATCTGAGGGCAGGTTCAGGGGTATAGGTATTTGTATTCATACGCGGAGGTCACTGTCGACTTCAGTAGGTATTAAGTTAATGCATGAGGAAAGCAGATTCGCGGCCTCCTGAGCAATCTTGGTAGATTGTAATTCTGACGCTAGCCTTCTCCTGCACAGAAGAGTGAGTACTTCCCCAGTAAATGCCCACCATGGCCATCTAGGTCCTGCCCAGTCTGACCGTCAGTCTGCTCTTTCAGCTGTGTCTTGCTCACACACACAGTCCATTTACATCTCTGCCAACCCAGACCATGGCCCCTTCCCCGTACGTCCCCACTTGGGATCTTGGTAAAGCTGAGCTCTTCCTTGAGGGATAGCTTGCCATGCAAATCCCACCCCTTCATTAGAGCTGGAATCAAGTGCCGACTTCTTTCTAACTCCTTTGAATTCTTATGGCCTTTACTCAGTAAACATTTTAAGTGTGCCTGCTCTGTGCCAGGCACTAGGCACTTTTTCACTTTCTCTTCCATTGAAGTTCTTTTTTATTTTAAGATTTTATTCATTTACTTAACAGAGAAGGAGATCACAAATAGAGAGGCAAGTAGTAGAGAGAGAGGGGGAAGCAGGCACCCTGCTGAGCAAAAAGCCCAATGTGGGGCTCGATCCCAGGACCCTGAGATCATGATTCCAGCCAAAGGGAGAGGCTTTAACCCACTGAGCCACCCAGCCCCCCCTCCCCCCCCGCCCATTAAAAGTTCTTATCACACTGCACCGTGGCGTCTGGTGCAGAGTGGTCACTTGATTTAATGTTCCTGGTAAGTTGAGAAAGAGCAGGAACCAAGGTTTCTGTATCTTTGTATGCCCCAGGAGAACCCATCATCTACTCCAGTTAACTGGCATTGGATGAATGAATCAGTATGGGAATGAGTTTAAATAAAGATGGCCTTTGGAATCATGAGGTTGTCTACCCACAATAGTCTGTACTGTTCAGAGATTCAGGACAGTGTTCTTTCCTATCTGGGAGTCTTTATTTTAAATGCAGAATGTGTATTGGAAGTTTTCCAGAAGAAAGCTTTGAAAAGACGAGGTTTCACCAATAACAAAACTTGTCATTCACTAGACACTTGCTATGTGCCGGCATTGGCTTCACACTTTATATGTGTCCCTTAATTGGGTGCACTAGGTAATCCCACGAAGTGTAGGTACTTTCCTTACCCAGATGAGGAAATGGGCCTTAGCGTAACTCACTCAACGACTCACAGATAGTAAGCAGCAGAGTCAGAGTTCACATCCACAGGTAACTCAAGCGAGCATCAGTTCTTAATCGCCAGACTAGTATCTAAACTAACAAAAATAAGGATTTAGGAGACAGTGGGGAATATTATGTGTGATGGCATCTGAGAACCAAAAGTTGAAACATGGCCCACGAAAGAAAAAAATGAAAAAATTATCAGAATTAGAGCAATGATTTGAGAGTATTGGAGGAGAGAAGGTGGCCAAAGTTATCCTCAGATCAAAACACAAAGCAGGGAGGGCTCACAAAAAAGTGAGCCACTTTTCTCTATGTCCTTGATAGATCTGGAAGACATGACTAGTCTATCAAGGTAATTATGAATTTTAGATGTTTAAAAGGGACAGGAGAATATTCAGATTCAAAAGAGATTGTTACCTTTCCTTTTGGTTTAGGAGTGTGTTTACACTGCAGGTAGAGGATTAGGTGGGACAGTGGTACTTTATATCCCCAAGGGGAGACCGAAGTAATCTGGGTAGGCAATGGGCATCCCAGGATTATTGCTAAGACACGAAGCAAATCACTCCAGTGCGTATGAGCAAGAATAGAAGAGCCTGAATGAAGTAAGAGAGGTTTGAAAAAGCTGTGGTCAGAGAACACTGGACTCAGTTTGTGGTGCAGATCGATCTTCTCAATTCCAGTAGCTGGAGTGTTCGTTGTGTTTCTCACAAACCACAGGAGTCCTGGTTTACCACCAAAAGTCGTAATTCGAGAAATCAAGATTAATCAACAGAAGTTATGATCAACAACAGAAATCGTAGCTAACCAACACGAATCCATGTTAACGATGGTTAACATGGTTAACCCAGAAGTCTTGACTGTCTGAGCTGATTACATCTCAGACCGGTGGGTCTTCTATTACTGAGAAATCCGGCAGCTTACTTTCTTAAGTACAGACGATATCATCCTCAGGGAATGCATCACTGTGGAGGAATATTTGTGGAATTAAGATATAGTACATCCAGGAGTCTCACTCTGTCTCTGATTAGAGCTGAGGGCATCGTCATCATTCATTTATTCAATTAACAGCTGTTTATTAACCATCTACCATGTTAATCCCTGGCCCAGTACTGGGGATATTCAGCTAATATGCACCCATACGGTTTTATTAGGTGTTGAAATATCGAAATACTTTCCTACCACCTGCCGAATAACCATTGCCTCTAGTCTTTCTCTCTCCCACCCAAGTCGACTGACCTAGTTCCAGGGAAGACACATTAAACACTGCTTTGAGGCCATGTGGGAGCCCAGTAACCTGCCCACCTTCATTCTGGGAAAGCTGGCCTCCATGTCCCTGCTTCTCCTCTGTCAGGCCATCAGCAAGGAAGATGTCACACTTGCTCGTGGTCGGGTGACACCCCGTTGTGGAAATGTATGATACCCACTTGGCTCCCCGAGGCTGTGACTGCTGGCCACAGGCTAGCATTCCCCCATGTTGCCCAGGTAGCCTCTGAGGTGAACGGTGATATTGTTTAATATTTTAAATATTACACTTGATTAGGAATAATATAGAAAGATAAGCAAATACCAAGGTTGCCTAGAAGAGGAGGCTTCCTAGATGAGGTGATACACAACTTGAAGACAGAATTTTTCTGGGTTTACTGGGCAAAGGGTGTTTTAGGAAAGCGAGAATAAAACCTGGGTGTGGGGTGCAGGGCACCTGGGTGGCTCAGTTGGTTAAGCATCCAACTCTAGATTTCTTCTCAGGTCATACTCTCAGGGTTGTGAGATTTAGCCCTGTGTCCTGCTTGCACTGAGCATGGGTCCAGCTTAATATTGTCTCTCTCCCTCTCCCTCTGCCCACTCCTGCCCCCCGCCCAAAGAATACAGTTGTAGCATTAGCAGCCCTACACTAGTCCCACACAAGTGTCAGTTTTTGTCCGTACAGGTAGAGGACCTATTCTTCCTTGGTTTTCAAACACCACCTCTTCCTTGGCCGTTTTCTTTGCTCACAGAAACTCTTTTCACCCTCACTTTCAAGGCATCCCACCTTGTCACTCTCTGGTGTGATGATGCACTTGGAATCCCAGAAATGTACAGCTGGAAAGGATCTTGGAAGTCAGGCATCCCGCCCCTCACTGAGGAAATGAGCGAGCTTCACCTCCTTGGGCTGAGTTGCCCAGGGCCACATAGTGGCCGCGAACACAGTGGCCGTGAGGAGGCTGTGATCCAGCCCCTGGACTTCCTCTCCACGGCTCTTCCTCTCCTACTCCTACCTCTTCTCTCTCCCCCCACTGCCCAGACTTCTCCAAATAGGGCCCAGTCCTTTTACACACTCAAATTTTCAGTGTTTTCTCCTCTAGGTATGTCTCTGCCCATCCACTTGCTTCAAGGACTGTCACACTTTGGACTCAGCACTTTTAAAGCCCATTCTTATGTATGATAAGACTTAGGTTGCAGTTTTGTTTCTCAAAGTATGTGGCTTCCAATTTTAGGTAGCACAGATTCGTAGCTTTATATTTCACTGAACCACAAAATGAAAAACATTTTCTCTGAATTCCTCAAAGAGGAAGTCTCAAGTCAGTGCTGATCTGTCTCTGACACTTGCCTATTAGCTCCCTTTTCAGCAAGAAGTGACACAGTCTGGGGTTTTAAGGCCTTAGATTTAGTATCCAGTGAGCAAAATAATATCTGATTATTATTTTCCTTGACTTTCAATTTATTTGTGTTATATTTGCCTTCTAATATTGACAGTCAACGCTGGGTTTCTTTCTTTTTTTTTTTTTTTTAAGTTTTTTTTTTTTTGTGTGTGTGTGTGTTTTGTTGTTTGTTTGTTTTTGAGAGGGAGAGACATAATGAGAGAGGGAACACAAGCAGGGGGAGTGGGAGAGGGAGAAGCAGGCTTCCCACTGAGTAGGGAGCCCGATGCGGGACTCGATCCCAGGACCCCAGGATCATGACCTGAACCGAAGGCAGACTCCTCACAACTGAGCCACCCAAGCTCCCTCATTGCTGGTTTTCAAATGAAGCCAGAGATTAAAGGTCTTCCTCCATTTTAGGTAATATTAAAAAGAAGAGTCAACCAAAGTAAAAATATTAAGTAGCTAAAATTGAGGTGGCTTGGGGCTACCGTGTCACACACAGGCACACATTAGGTCCTCAAAGCAGTGGTCTGTGAGGAACTAAGGTTTAAATAAGAATATCTCACATCTCCTGGGAGGAGGATTTATAGAATGCAAACCTCTCTTTCGCCTCAGAGGGCTTTTCTGTTTACCCAATCCATGTATAAATGTACCTCCCAGCACATATGTTAGTCAATCAGTATTTTACCATGGTGGAAATGATTTACTGAAACTTAGACCTTCTCCTGATAGCTAGCCAAAAATCTGATTTGGAAAACCAGGAAGACCTATTTAGTTTCTGCCGACATTGTTAATGAACCAGACTGAGTGGATAACTGATGACATAGAAAGGTTTTCACTTCTCTCTTCTTTCATTTGAGTATCATGAGACTGTTTTCTCTCCCCCTCTTGGTCACTCACTAAGAATCTACTGAACTGAGTATCTGACTTTTGAGTAAATGGAGGAGGTCACCTTTGTCCATACCTCAGATGCGTCACACGTGCAGAAAAGACTAGATCTGCCATTGAGTCAGTGTTTCTTGGCAGGCGAGTAGTGCAGTTTCTGTAAATTGAGTTTGTACATCTGGCAGCCAAAAGTGTCCTGTAGGTATATTTTTTGCATGGAAAGATACGTTTGAGGCGACCACTCCGCACAGATTCTATTGGAGGTTGGGAGTATCGGTAACCTGTTGTTTAAGATTTGGGGCATATTTGTAGCTTTAGAGGTACCAAAATAAACTGTTTTCTTGGAAGATGTGTATTTCTGGGATGTCACAGGAGTTGCAACCTTAAACAAGATTTCCAGGCGTTTACAGTTGAACCACGCCAGTAAAAATATGTTTATTTAGACATTAAAATCCTAGGGTGCCCACGTAAATATCCTAAACAATGGGTGTTACAGGAGCTTTCTTTGTTAATGTGCTTTAGCTTTAAATGTTTTTAGTTCCGGCTCCTGGAGTGTTAATGCACTACAGGGAAAGTTGAATTCAAATGGTGAGACTTACGCGCTGTTTAGCACATTCGGTGGTGTGTTTCTTACGTCCAAGAGCATTGGTGTAGGTAAAAGTCACATCACAGTTGAGAAGGTAAAGCTCCCTGCTCTTAATACTCCTAGCAATATCGGGGTTTCTGTTGGGCAGTTAGGAGAGAGAAAAGACAGCAGGTATGCCCTTCACTCACTGCTCATTCATCTGTGTAGTAACAAGCAGCCCTTGATTATCCACTGTCTGCCAAACCGTGTGGGAGAAACGAGGAGGACACAGAGGAGAAGGTGGCCACCATGTGCTCATGAGCCTACAATCTGCTTTATTTCATCAGCGTTTCACAAAAATGGGGATAAACTGCTGCTTTGGCCAAAATATACTCTTCAGAAAGTTAAGAAGTAACAACTCATTCAAATATTCAGTAAGCACAGAGTTGGGAGATTCGTTGAACTTAAGATTGAGAGAAATACCCAGATGGCAAAACTGGCTCAAAGGGGGATTTGAGCAAAATATCTAGGTGTCTAGGTACATTGCTTGATAGATATGGTAAAAGGAAAAAAAAAAAATGCTGGGATCAGACTGCGAAGTCAGATACAAAACCGGTTAATGTCCAACAAGGCAATAAAACAATACTCTGGTTATGTTTCAGCCAGACAGAAATCTTTGCACCGATCCTTAACAAATAGATTTGTAATTTACCAGCCTTCTACAGTCTTTACAGAGCCTGTGTCCAATCAGTCGTAAATAGTGAGTCAAACAAAGTTACATTTCCCAAGAGTGTCAGATGACTCTTAGGTAAGCTTGTCAAAAAGCCCGTGCTTCAGAACAGTGCTGCTCCACAGAATTTTCTGCCATGATGAAGATCTTCCATACATGTCGCTGTACAGTGTGGTAGCCGCGAGCTCTCTGTGGCTCTTGAGCCTTTGGAATGTGGCTAGTGCAACTGAGGAATTGATTTTTAAATTTCATTTCATTGTTATTAATTTTCATTTAAACAGCCCTATGTCTTTAGTAGCTACCATTTTGGACAGCACCGCTCCAGTGCGCCATCAACTGGGCAGGCCTTTTTATGCCTAGTTTCCAATCTTGGATAAAGTTTCTCTAAACACTCTGTAAATTAAATCATGTTTTAAATATTGTAATGAGCAAAGTATGTGGGAAAGAAGTGGAAAAGACTTTCTTGAGAAGACCTCATTCTTCCATGAATCTTATCATTTCTTTTGCAAATGTAATTTGCAAATGCCTCTGATACTGGGTTTCTTGATAGTGGGCTCACCTGAAATTTTTCTGGCCGTCAAGGGAGCTGCTTATGAAGTTAAGCCTGTTTGGAGGGAACCCAGTCCCGCATTATGTTTTCCAAGTGAATTAGCTTGGTATTCATTTTTCCTTCAGCGAGATAATAACGGTCGTGTCTAGTTTTGATTAAAAGGGGCTTTCTGATTTGAAACAAAGGGGGAGCTGACTATTAATATTTCACAAGGATTTTAAGGCTCAAATAAGTTAACTTTTCTTCTCCCATCACTTCATGACTCAGACCAAGCAATCAATGCATTGATAAGGCTGGCTTTGATTTTTCACGAAACTTGGTAGTTTTACTTAGTCTTCTCATCTTCTCGCTTGCTTGCAGGGCTTTTTCCGCAGAAGTATTCAGAAGAACATGATTTACACTTGTCACCGAGATAAGAACTGTGTTATTAATAAAGTCACCAGGAATCGATGCCAATACTGTCGACTCCAGAAGTGCTTTGAAGTGGGAATGTCCAAAGAATGTAAGTGGAGGCTCAAAAAAGTTTTTTTCCTGTCTTTGCCTTATCTATAAATATGCTTTGCTCAGCTTCTGAAGTCAAGTTGTGGAGGACATAGTATGTGGAACTTGGACCTGACACTCAGGATGGATTGCCAAGGCTAGGCGTGAGCAGAGGTGGTACGAAAACAGAACGGCGGGGATTTTCAGATAAAACTTGAGTAGCAGTTGGGGAAGAGGCAGGAGCTGTGTTGTGGATGGCAGATTTGTATTCTAGAGCGCTACGAACTCCCTGTGGGTTTCAGAGCCACTGGTAACTCAGGTATATCACATAGCCACTTGGAGACTCCCATTTCCCCATCCTGACAGTGGGAACAAAAAGTTTTGCCTGTATCCGTGAGAACAAAATCAGATCAGAGACATGAATGTTAACAGTAGTAATAATCAGCCCTTTTTCAGAGGGAAGGGGGACATAAAACTTCTGTTGTGGGAGAAGTATTTAGAAACTCCATGCGTTTGGCCTTTTTCAAACTTGATTTAGCTTTCTTTCCCTCCCAGCCACCCCCTCCTCCAAATAATTAAACATTTTTTAATGCAAAGAGAACATTTTAGTAAATTAAAAATTAGTGGTCCATAAATATCTGATAATGGGGACTTGAAATATACATCATTTACTATAGACATTATGTTCACCACAAAAATCTTCATTACTTGCATTTCTCTCTTTGGTGCTTTCACGTGGAGGGGACAAGAAAGTGACAGGCAAATGGCTTGGCTCAGGCAGGCCGAAGGAAGACGTAGGATCATGTGCCCGGTGACGCACTTAATGTGATGGCTGCTGCTTTGTTCAGCTCATGACTCGGGACTTGGTGAAGGCAGACTGTGAGTGAGGTGCCGGGCTGGTGGTGTGAGGGGGCGCTGGAGATGCCTGAGTCATGGCTCCTGCCCTTGAAGATAGGGGACAAAAAGCCAGGTACCGGGGCGCCTGGATGGCTCTGCTGGTTAAGCAACTGACTCTTGATCTCGGCTCAGATCAGGATCTCAGAGTTGTGAGACGGAGCCCTTCATCAGCCTCTGCCCTCAGTGGGGAGTCGGCTTGAGATTCTTTATCCCTCTTCCTCTGTCCTGTGCACTCCATCCACCCTGCACGTGTTCTTTCTCTCCCTCTCTCTTTAAAAAAAAAATTCTGGTACTTCAGCCGTGATCTTAAAGGCTGGTTCAAAGATGCATATTACAGGACAAGGGCTCTTGGATTTTGGAACTGGGAAATGTGGCCATTGGATGGTGGGAAGACTGAGGAGGGAAAGACCCCAGACCCAAGTGACACTGCTCTGAGGGTGCTCAACTGGTCAACTGTCTTCCTGGAGTAGCTTCTAGAAGATGTTGCCCAGCATCCGTTCCATCCTTCACCTTTCCTAAATGTACCCAGGAAACTTCTTGGTTTTCTATACTTCTTGGGTTTCTATACTCGAGGAAAAACATCAGGATTGGGAACAATTCAGTTGACTCAAGCCGAGCATCCCATTCTGTGTCCCAACCTGTCATATTCTGTTTACTGGTTCAAGGTGTGACTCTGTAACTTAGGCCAGGCCAGTGAGAATGAGTTCAAAACTTGTGCTTAGTATCCATGAAAGAGAAAAAGATAAATTAGACTTCGTCAAAAGAAATGTCTGCTCTTTAACAGTTACTATGAAATGAATGAGAACACAAGGCACACTCTAGGAGAAAGTATTTACAAATTGCACATCTGATTCAGGACTTGTATTTAGGGAATACAAATCTCTGAAACCTCAATAAAAAGAAAGCAAATAACCTAATTTAAAAAAAACAAACACTAGTGCCCTTCAAAAATGCCAAGATTATGAATGGCAAAGACAGACTGAAAGACTGTTCCAGATTAAGAGAGACCTGCCCATTGTATGCAACGCGTAATCCAGATTGGATCCTGGGTGACGGGGGAAAATAGCTATAAAGGACATTATTGGGACAGTGAGTGAGATCTGAATATGGACTGTAGATTACAGCATTGTAATATTATTTTATACTAAGAATTGTGAATTAGATGAAGGGTGTACAGAGGTTCTTTGTACTATTCTTGTAACTTCTGAGCAAATTTGAAATTTTATCCTGATAAAATTACCTAAACAGAACAAAAGACGTGTGCTTCGAACATTGGAACAATTCCTTGATGCATGTGAACAAGGAAACAAGTAGCCCCAAATGTCCTTAGTAGCTATCCTCCAACTCCAAGGGACATCGCCTGTAGGACAAAGCAGGCACTAGGGATGGAAGAGTGGAAAGAGACAGAAATCGGGGCCTAATTGGCATTATTGAATTGCTAAACCAACCGACCCTAAAACCTCTGCCTCCTGCTAATTTGGTTATGTTTTGCCAAGAGGTGCCCATTAAAACAGTTGAGGTTGGGAAATTGTTCATATTTAGGGTACTGATGAAAAAAGAATGGACTGGGTCATCAGACAGGGAGGCATCCTGCCATCCCTCCTGGGAAGGGTTTTTTTCCCTCCAGAAAGTTACGTGTATGGATGATGGGTCAGTTGACCACATTTCAGCCAGTTCTCTTTGATCCCTCCAAACTTTAGAGCTATTGAGTTACTTAAAATCAATGAATGTGAAGATACAGAGCTAATATTCACTTGCCCCCCCCCAACCCTACCATGGAAGAGAAAAGCATGACATTGCCCTGAAAGAGCCAGATTTTTTTCTATGTGTGAGTGAGACCCATAGGATGATCCCTTGGCACTCCATTTTTGGTCTGACTTTCTGTAGATATGACTGTCACACTGCAGTTCTGTGGGAGAATTTTAGTCTAGGCTGAAATTATAAATGAGTAAGCCAGATGTGGACTCAGGGTAAATCAGTACTTTTGCATTTATTTTGTGTGGGCTGGAGACCCATTTCCTGCTTACATTACTTAAAACCCATATCCTGCTGCTCTGTAAAACCTGGCAGCTTGGTTGCCAATTAAAAAAATATAATGTTTATACCCACAGGAAAACTCTAGTTTCAACCCTCAAGGAACTTATCACCTTAATTAGATTTAAAAATATAGAAATGAGAAGAAAATGGGATCATTATGCCCAAGTATACAAAAATAAATATATTTTCCTTAGAAGGAAATTGAAGGGAAAGAAATAAACGCTTGGAGTGTAGAGACTGAGGGTCTAATAGGATATTTTAAAAGTTGAAACAGCAAGAAGTAGGAAAATATGAGAATCAGTAACCAATTATACCACAGTATTTGCAACTGAAACAAATCCAAGCATAATAGAGACTCATAGAATGTTAGACCTGAAAAAGGATCTTAGAGATTGATTTTCACCCACCTCTCTCACTTGACATACAAGCACATGGGCCCCAGAAAGATGAAACGGTTTTCCCGGCAACCCCCTACTGGCTAAAGACACATCCAAGATTATAGTTCAGTTCTCCCCTCTTCTCGACATGCTTTCTCAGCAGTACCAAGATTTGCAAGATTTGCATTCAATTCTTGCCGTAGTTCTTGAGGACTCATTAGTATGTGGGGATGCAAGTGACAGAAAACTCAGCTCCAACTTGGCATAAGCTTAAAACATCGGCCCAGGTAACTGACAGTCCAGAGTAACCCGTATGCATCTGAGAGCTTGCATTCCTTTTCAGGGAATGGTTTCCCCTTGCCTTCCTCGACTGTTTTGTTTTGTTTTTTTTTTTTTTTAACTCAGTTGGCTTTGTTTCTGGGAATGTTTTATAAATGGCTGCTAAAGATACCACCAACAGCTGTGGCCGATAGTCTACCTGACAGAAAGAGAGGCTCGGGTCCCCATCATTCCATCACTGCCTGGGACCTGTTCTCATTGGCCTCACTTGGGTCACATGCCCTGTATAACTGTCTCGCGGGGGCGGGGGGGGGCGGTGAGGTAGACCACTGTGATTGGCTAGGTCTGGATCACGTGCCAGTCCCTGGAGCCCGGCGTTGAGGTTGACCCTGCCCAAACCAGGTGGGCTGAGAGTGTGGGAGGAAAGCATCCCTAAGTAAGGAATTCGGAAAGACAGGGTAAAAACTTACTCCATGCTCAGGAAGACCCATCAGGTCCCACGGTGCTGCTGTTGTTACTCTTTGTGCTGTTGAAGGAAAGACAGAAACCGAAGAATCCTATTACAGTAATAGCTAACATAGGGTCAGTGTTTTCTATAGGCCAGGCACAACTTAACCATTTTTAATACTTTGTCCCATTCGATCCTAATGACAACCCTGTGAAATAGAATAGCTATAATCCCTTCCTTCCCCTTTTTTGGGCAGATGTGGAAGCTTAGGTACAGAGAGATTAATTAATTTAGGGTAACACAATTAGTAAGGGGCAGTGCTGGGATTTGGAGCCCAGTAGTAATATATGCTACATGTCATAGAAAAGCAGCTTTTAAAACTCTGACTTTCCTTTTTAACGCTATTGTGAGTGGTTAAACAATAATCACACTCCTTGTTGTATATCAGAGATGTACCCCCTAGAAAATCATGTGCAAATTTAATTTCTATAGCTCAAATTTGGTTTTCAATGTATAAGGGGATTTCCTAGTAAAAGAAATCCTGTAGTGTGGCAGATCAGAAAAGCATGATTATTTCTTCACGTTTCTGTTCTGTGAATGTTGGTGGGTATACCTTATATTTTCCAAGGGCTTTGTAAAACTAGGGGAGCCTTTTTGCAGAGGAAGAGCTATTTTTCAAAGCACGGGATCTGAAAGCGGTAGCAGCAAGGGAAAAAAAATCGATTTTCAGCAGCATTCTAAAAGTGGTACAAAAATTTAGGAAGAACTTGAGGAGGCAGAGGAAGCAAAATGACTCAAAATTGAGTGATGAGCTTCTGCTCGTGGGGTGGGAGGCTTTAAACGATGTCAGCAAAGCATGTGGCCCTAAAATAAGAAATAAAAAAGAGAATAAAGGAAGACATAAAATTTGGGATTGTGAAAGAGATGTCCAGACCAGCTTATGAGACAGATAAACCACTAATTGTCCATGATGGAGAGGAGAAGGTTTAAGACGATGCCGCATAGAGACCATAGGAGTATAGAAAGCCTGACCATTTGCATTTGGGTCAGTTACAGAAATCCAAATGAATAGTTCAAATCCTTAAGCCAGGGATCAGCAAACTTGCTCAAAAGGCTCAAATAAGAAACTATTTTTGGCTTTGTGGGCTGTGTGATCTCTGTGCCTGTCACTATATCCCAGAAGGAACCGTAGAAAGTACGTAAGCAAAGATTGGTTGTATTCCAATAAAACTCTATTTACAAAAACAAGCAGAGGGCTGGGTTTGGCCCAAAGGCCACCCTTCGCCTACTTCTGCTTTGGGCGGCTCACCCGGTGTTCACTTTGTGCCACTGATGGCTGCTCTGTGATCTCCTGCTCAGCTCGTCTCCCACTGTCCTCTGCTCTTCTCCTACCAGCTTCCAGCCACACGGGGCCGTGCTGACCCAGGAGCCTCACAGCTCCATGTTTCTCTGGAGGCTGTGCCCTGGAATTGACTGTCTACTACCTTCTCCTTCAAATGAGCCCAGGAGCTGGCAGAAATGTGCTTTTCTCTGGGAAGCCTCCCTCAGCCCCACCCCACACTCCATCTCCCCCATTCTCCCCCATGTTCCTATATGCTTTGAATATACCCCCACAAACTGCAAACTTACTACCCCATGATTCTTCACACACCGCCGAGGCTCCCTGGCTTGATTGATTATAAACTCCTAAAAGGCAAGGCAAGCAGCGTGTCTTCCTCACCTTGTAGCCCTGATGTTGGCATGACGCTTTGCTCAGTGAAGTAAGACTGGTCAAATGGTTAAATGTGACTCTTTACTTACGTAAATTTTAAGTGGGCTCTACCACCAACAAGGGACTTGAACTCATGACCCTGGGATCAAGAGTCCAATGTTCCACCGCATGAGCCAGCCAGGTGCCCCTGGCTGTTTTAAAAGACCACGAAATCTGACATCTCTGTTCCTTTTCTTCCTGAAGAGGTGTCAGGCACAAAACCGTTCTGGGTACGCATGCCTGTATTCATCCCTCGGCCCTCACTTACCTGCTGCAGACCCAGAACTAGTTAGGCAGCTTCCTTGGGGTTATGTTTTCTACCTGAGTAAAAAGAACTTTAGTATTGACCGGCAGCCTGGGCATGATGTGAGAACGGATGCTTTTAATCCTGTTTAGACAACAGCGTTTCTCCAATCAGCTTCCTCTTGCCAGTTCTCTCCCCCAGAGGATATTAGATCTCCTGGTGGATTTGCCGTCAAAAATGGTTGCGCTGAGCAGGCATCTTGTGTAACTGTATGGCAAAAGCCCAAAAAAGGTGGAGAGGCTCACATGGACAAGTGGGAGGATATGGGGCTCCCTGGGCCAGTCCTAGGCCATCAGGTTGCTCACTGACAAGAAGGGGGATCCAGGAATGGGCTAGACATCGGGGTCGGGAGACGAGGAGGAAAATGAAAGATGCAAAGTTGGTGGGAATCAAGACTCATGTGCCACGATTAAGGGGAAGCAGTGGGCTCTGGATGCTTCTAACATTCGACCAGGTTCCCCTGGGCCTCTGGCCTTCCAGATGGGATGCCCTGACCCCATGTCTATAACAGAAACACTGTGGAGGTTACTGTGCCTGCCACCCCCATTCTATTTCTTTTCTTTCTGAAAACCATTGGCCACTAATTCACAAAGGAACCTCTTCATATTGCCTCTGAGCTTATGTTTATGTGGGCCATGTTTTTGAGTGGTGGGCAAAACATGTCTTTGATTTTGCTTGAGAATGCCGTTCAGTGTTAATTTCACAGCAGTTTTTTTTTACCGTGACAGTTGCATAACTTTATTTGTAGAATAAAACAGTTGAATAATCTCTGAATTTAGGAATCCCTAAGTGCTCATTGACACCTTCTCATTTGGGCCATATTGAGCTTAAAAGCAGCTTTTTATAAAGTCTCTAAATTCTGATTTCTCTTTTGGACGCGAGAGTTCCCATGGGTCAATTGGCTGGAATGAATGTTCTTTGCACGGACACTTTGATACCTCCTTGAGAGGTATCTGTTGTTCTGTGTGTCATTTCCCCTTTACTGTTAAACTTACATTAAAACAAACCTTTTGGATTAAAGGCACTTAACCTCCGTTAAAATCACTTCTGTTGAGGCACAAATGATCTCGATGTGCTCATTGGTTCTATGGCTGGATTTTACTGGCTTTAGAACGAGGAAATTCATATTGTAGGTTGCCCTGTGTACTTGGGAAATTACATAAAAATCATCATCGGGGCACTTAATGTCTTTCTAATTTTAGTTTATTTCTTCATTTGTTCCCATGTTACGTCCTGGCCTGTTCCTGCCTTCCCAAGGTTCAGAGTGAGGGTTTTGTTCTGTCCCCCAAGAGGTAGCGTTAACCCTACCCCTCTCCTTTCTACCCCACGCACACACCGATCCCCACAGAGCCCCCCAGAAGTAAATGAAAGGCTGGAAACTTTATATTTTTGTATCTAAAAACGTCACGGAAGCTGAAAAGTAAAAAATCTGCTGTCCCTTTCCACTTGCCAAATGTTACTGTTTTCCTGCATCTGTTCGGGAGATTAAAAAAACCCAATTCCGTTTGGGCACTGGCTGCCCAGTGATGTCAGTGCCACTGTGGGACTTCAGGGCCATTAACACTCAGACTGCAAAGGAAGTATTAAAATTCCTTCAGCTTTACTAACACATTTCTCCCTGCAGCCTGTCTCCTGCAAAAGGGACGCTCAGCACATTCTCACCTCAGAAAAAGGAGAAATTTCCGTGACATAATAGGACAGAGCTGAGCAAAGGGAACAAAGGGCTTCGAAGTGAGCCTGAGCTGGGTTCAAATCCGACCTTGCCCTCTGGTGGCCTCATCCTTGGCAAGAGGTGTCGTTTTGTTTCAAGTGCAAGGAGCGACCTTGCTGGGCTGTTCTTGCATCGCTCGTTTAGGAGGGTGATGCATTTAGCACCCTGCGTGGCACACAGTAGGTGCTAAATAGTGATTGCAGTTCTCCCAGGGAGAGCCTTCCTCTGGTGGTGACACAGGCTCCGTTCTGTGCTTTGGTTGCTGCTGCCACAGCTGCTTTTTATTTTAATAACTACACAGCCCGGCTCCTCCTCCAGGAGAAAAGCGAAGGGCAGAGGCTCTCGTCGTTTTGAATTGTTTGTAACACCACCGTCTAGATATACAGCTCCAAATATTATGTCACAGCATTAAAAATAAAGCTTGCAGGCATGGTTTCTAAAATAACTCTACGCCTTCCTCAGCTACTGGAAACTGGGGAGGCAGATGGCTCATTTGCCCGGAGATGCTGGGACATGTGTAATCAGAGAATGGGATGGGATCCTGGTATCGTGGAACCCAACTCCATGGGGAAAACCGAACTGGGGTGTTAGAAAGGACGCCTGGGCCCCTCCCCGCATCAGTCAGCTCAAGGTGAGGCCATTGGGGTGTCCCGGGCAGCATCTGCTTGGCACCCGATCATCAAGGAAGCAAAGTGTCTTTCACTCCTTGCTTCCTCTTTTGTCTGTCCCTGGGGTACATTCCATTTCTCCCCACCCTTTGTGTGACCACCTTCCCTAAGTCCATCACCTCCCTTCTCCCAACCAAATCTTACCCCTGGCCTACTTGTGCAGTCAGCCACATGGCAGGAGGTACATGGGTGATAATAGGGCAGTTGGTGGCCCCAAAGTGCTTTACCAGCAGCAGAGGCTCCCAAGACCTTGGGTCATCCCATGTGGCAGGTGGAACAGGAATAGTATTTGGATCCCGGGGGTCCTAACATTCAGAGAGGCTAAGAGTCCTGACCACTGTCTCACTGCTGGCTTTAAGCCATGGGTCCTCTTTCTCATTCCTGGGAGCTTTTCAAGTCCACTTTTCTTCTCTAACCACACCGTTCTGGTGTGGATTTAATGCTCCTCGGTTTCAGTATCTTACCCCTTCTTCGGTCACATTTTCCATCACGTATGATTTAATTTCACATAGGTGCAAGTTCAGTGCAGGATTTTCCCCAGAGTAAATTCTGTACACAGCCTATGAAACCTAACTTGGGAGAGCACTAAACTTCATATGTGATCATATCAAATCAGAGAGTGATAAAGTCAGCCCTTTTCCATATTCGTCTGATCTTCGTATTACTGATGAGAAAATCTTAGTTTGGTGCCAGTACATCCTTAATTCATATCTCTTAAACCTTTGCTATGCCCTCTTTTTAACAGAGAGACGACAGGCAGCTGTACGTTATTAGGATGAAGTTTTATTTATTCCAGAGGTGTGCAAACTTTCCTAAATGGCCAGACAGTACACATTTAAAGCCTCACAGGCCCTTCAGTGTGTGTTGTAACTACTTGACTCTCCCATTGCGGCACGAAAGCCTCATGAAAGAGCGTGGTTTTGTTCCAGTAAAACTTTATTGAGGCAATCAACCTGAAAACCCTGTTTATTTTTTACTCTTAACTCCTATTTATGTCAGACAATACTGCTTTTACCGTCACAGCCGTAATATAAAATTCTGTAAATTTTATTTAAGCAAAAAAAAAAAAAAAAATCAATTTAGATAGAGATCCTGAGGACAGTGGCTCGTCTGTGAAATATCATGAGGAGGATTCTACTTGTTAGTCGGCCGTGTGTTTCTGTATCTTGACCGGAATGGAACAGACTCTGGAGGAGCCTCGGCTGCTTCCGGAGCCCCCTTGTCGTGCCTCAGTTGTTGGTCAGTAGCCCACTGACCTGCCTTTGTCTTGCTCCGGGCCCCTCAGCCCTTCCCCATCCTGAGCTCCGCAAAGCTTGAGGATGGGCAGCTGAGTCTTGCTTTCTTGGATCCTCCGGCCTCAGTCCTGTTCTGATACAACGAAGGGTCACTGAAGGGGAGGATCTGTCCTGGTGGGATTTCAAGGACCAGGTGAACTGGCGGAGGGACTGTGAGGAACAGGGAAGACCTCAAGTCTGTTTATCCCTCCTTCTGAAGAGCAGCAGGGGAAGCGTCGTGGCTTGAGGGACAGTCTGGATTCTGACCCTGGCCCGCCACTCACGTAGCTCTGTGTGATCTCGGACAGGTCACTTAGCATCTCTGTGCCTCTGGTTCCTTGTCTGTGGCAACAAGATAATGATAGTACCTACCTCGTATGGCTCTGGGAGGGAATACGTGAATTACTTTATGGCGGGAACTAAAGACATTCCTTAGCTAAGTGTTAACTATTTTTCTTCCTCCTGCTAGGATAATGATCCATTCTGGCCTCCAAAACGTGGTCACTTCAGTAGAGCCCTTTGTGACTATACAGAACAGCTGCTGCTCCTTATGGTCCAGGGGTCCATTTATATAGAAGACTCTTAAATTTGACATTTGTCCTTGGGGCTCAGGCCCAAAGCGTCATCTCTGAGCTAGATAATCCCATGCTGGGATTCACAGCCCTTCCTCACTTACAGAATCTGTTCCAAGTGTATGAGCATGGGCATGGCCCAGCACAGCTGGCTCAGCCTGCCTCAGCCTGCCCGGAACACTGATCTCCTGTCATGCGCCCCAGATCACTGGTCACCACCGACCACTCCACATGCCTTTCGTGGGAGGCAGCCTTGGGGGTTTGCGCACTGCCTTATCTGCCCGTGATGCCCATCCCTGGCTTTACCTCCCACTCCCCTTTCAAGCCACTTTTCTCCTAAGTACGCATCCCCATTTCTCTCATGACAGGAAGCAGGTGTAGGTCCCCCTCACCTCTCAACAATGTGACATGTTGGAGTGTGGCATCTCTGTCGGGTGACTTGGAAAGTCAGACTTGCTTTTGTGTCCAGGAGGTAGGTAGGGGTGTGTGTGTATGTCTGTGTCTGTGTATGAGAGGAAGAAAACAGACACACGTGTTCTCTACGCTCACAGTGGGCATCCTGAGGGCAGGAACAGAGCCTCGTTCCTACCTGAGTAGGTAGTACTTTGTACAAGCCCAGTACCTTGTACAGCATAGATATTTCTGGAATGAACTGGAGGTGAAGAGCAATTGAGGAGTAGAAATTCTGAATCAGGAACTTTCGTCCGATCTTTCCAAGAGTTAGAGTCCCACTGACACGATGAGCCTGTTTTTCCCTTTTCCCTTTTGCGTCCTTCCCTAAACGTGCACCATGTGAATTCTAGCACATAATCCCTCGCATGACAAGAAGTCTCACCGTTGTCTGGGTACGTGGTGGAAGCAACCAGATGGAGCTTGTAAAAAAGTCCTGACGGGGAAGATTTGCTCTCTCTCAAAACTGTACACACATATGCACCCTATTTCATCAAATCTATAATTTGTTAAGGCGCACTATTATTTTATGTGCCACTAAAAACAAAACAGCGGCAATTAAACGAGGACACGCCAAAGATTGAGAGACAGGTGGCAATTTCAGAGAGGGAGAGAGGGAGAAACCAGATACCAGCCCTGTAAGAGAAGGCAGCATCTCACATTCTGGGCTGGAAATATTCTATGTTTCCATCTTGAGCTATTTTTCATTCTGCTTTAAATAGACGTTGATAAAACCTCGGTGCCCAAAGACAATCCCCGGCCCAGAGTTGACTGAATAAATATGCAAGTGCTTCTAAAATAGCTGGCAGAGAGCCCTTTGTTTGGAAACAAATGTCTCCGTGAAAATAGCAACCCGAAATTTCCCCACAGTCCCTGTGTTCCGGGGCGATGAACATGGCCCTTTAAGTACCTTCTCCCAGTGACAGCAATTCTCTGGAGGGTGGCTACCTAAATTGCTCAATAAATCCGTGCATAGAGTACGGTCTGGATTTGCTCTTCCTGGAGTGGTATTGAGCACTTAAACCGGTTTCCTCTCCCTCTGCCGTCGAAAAATATTAACTCTCACAGTTAGGTTATTTCTCTCATCCGTCTCCCTTTAAAGCTGGAAAACAAAGAGTTGAGCAATTATCCGATGAACTAGATTAATGGAGACAGGCGTCTTTTTACACTGGGACCGAGGGGAGCGAACACCCTGTTTCCTCATGAGGAAGAATGTTTTCGCCCCCAAATCCACACTTGATTGTTCCAGCACTTCATTTCACTGACATAAAATACCTACCTGACTTTTAAACATTTCTGATGGTTTTATCTTCAGGATAATTTGAGGGCAGAAATGTTGTGTTTTGATGTTGGAGAATGCAAGTCCCCCATTTTTCTTGTTTTTCGGGGCAGGGTGTTTTCTGGCATTGCTTGGTCAGGCTTATAAAACAGTGTTTGGATTCAGCAACATTGTTTAAATCTGTTTTAAAATAGCACTAAGGAATTCCACTGGCCTTTCAAAATGGATCCACTTAGGAGCCGGTCATATGATACAGCTCTTCCAAAGGGAAAGATAAAAGTTGCTTCTAGTAAACTCTGTCGACTCAGGGGATTTAATGAGGACAGGAAGAGAAGCAAGTGCAAAATGTAATGAGTGAAGGATTCCCACTTTGTGTCCTGGAAGTGGCGGGACAAAGCGCTTGAGCAATTTTAGACTAAATGGAAACTTGGCTCGGGCGCCCTTGGACTCTGAGCTCTCAGAAATGTGAAAATATGCAGGCTCAGAATGTACTCCCCACCCCCCACCAGTGGACGTGGCCCAGCGAGTTATTTCTGGAAGAGAGACCTCAGGACTTCCTCCTGCCTCCTGGGGCTGAGCAAACTCTTGGAGATGGCTTTCCCCGCATTCCCCAGCATGCTGAAGGGATCCAGATCTACACAATGCAGAGCCCCGTTTTGTTTTGACGAGGCTCCGTGTGCCTGAATAATAGACTTACGTCCGTGAAATTGAAATGTGGTGCTTTCCTCCACCCGAAAGTCTGACCTGCGAAGGACTGACAACACCAAGTGTTGGTGAGATGTGAAGCAACTGGAACTCTCTCACATGGCTGGTGGAAGTATATATCGAGCCAACGTTTGGCAATATCTCCTAAATCTAAACACACCAGGGGAGCTCAGTAACTCTAGTCCTGGGAACATCTTCAAAAGAAATGCGTGCATAGACCCACCAAAAGATAGATACAAGAATGTCCACAGCAGCTTATTCACGATAGCCAAACACTGGAAAACCCCCATATATCCATCAGCCGCAGAATGTGTAAGTAATTTGTGACATATTCAAATAATGGAATATGCACAGCAATAAAAACAGAGCCAACTCCTGTTAAGCGTGGCAGCATGGGTGAATCTCATAGGCATAATGTTGAATAAAAGAACTCAGAATAAAAGAGAGCATTCTTCATAATTTCATTCATATAAATATTAAAAATGAGCAAAACTACTCAGTGTGATGGAGGGGAGTGCGGCGGTCACTCTTGGGACTCGGAAGGGGCACCCACAAGCTTCGTGATGTGCTGGACGTTCTGATCCTTAACTGGTTTATACTTAACTGTGTCTGTGTTGTCTTAACCTCAGTCAAAAAGCGAGGGGGTGGGGGAAGGCGATGTGGAAGGAGCGTCGGAGAGTGTCACGCCGTCCCGTGCATACAGGAATTGTGTTATCACAGATGAGAAGTAGAACATCCTCTCATTAAAAGAATCCCCCCTCTTTCAACACATCATATTATCTCCAGAAAATGTATCGACCTTTCTGCCTTTGCCTTTTCTTCTCACTGGGGACCTTTTCCAGTTGCAGCTTTGAATGCGTAAGGAGCACCAGAGATGGGATGTTAGCCCTGATTTACTCTGAGTTTTCTGCGGATGGTTGTGTAATACCTGTAATCCCATCAACGCCCCTAAAGAGCTTCTCCCTTTGGTGCCATGCACTGCAAATTAATAGCCCGTGGATCCATTTACAGCTTGTTGTGTTTTGGAAAACAGTTTCAGCCATCAAGTGGTAAAACGGCTTTTAAAAAGATGAGAGTTGTTATTTTTAAATGTTAAATTAGCAGTCGTGTCCGTAATTCTTCACAGATATGTAGGAAGGCCAACACTGATTTATGAACCTGTGTAGATTCTAGTTCGGTAATTAGCCAACTATCCCTTTTTCCATAATGCAAAAAAAAAAAAAAACAAAATAAGAGGTCTTTTCATTTTGATCCATTCATTTCAGGCAAATAGGACTTTAGTAAGTGACCAAATTGAGACTGGTTTAGAGAAGTTAACAAAAAAGTTTGATAGAATAGAAAACATACTTTTTTTCCCTTCTTTTCTTTCTTGCTTGCTTGCTTGCTTTCACAGCCATCAGAGTCATTTCTCTGTGAGACTGTTCACATTTAAAGAAAGAGCTCTAGATTTACAGAAAGTCTGTCTTAATTTCCTTGTCCTTGTTATTAATTTTTAAATTAATTTTTAAAATAATTAAAAATTAATCTTAAAAAGTATTTCAAAGTATTTAATATATACTGACACCAGAAAAGAATACCATGGGGCGCCTGGGTGGCTTAGTCGTTGAGCGTCTGCCTTCAGCTCAGGTCATGATCCCAGGGTCCTGGGATCAAGCCCCGCATCGGGCTCCCTGCTCGGCAGGAAGCCTGCTTCTCCCGCTGCCATTCCCTCTACTTGTGTTCCCTCTCTCGCTGTTTCTCTCTGTTAAATAAATAAAATCTTTAAAAAAAAAAAAAATACCATAAACATTGCTATCCTTTCCTAATGCCCATTGGCAGTCCAACAATTAATTCAGCATCAGAAATTTAGACATAAAGACACAGGTTTGGTGGATGGTAAATTAGAGTTAATTTAAGGTATAGAATATGACTTTAAACAAATCAAAACTAATGGAAGTAGCATTTCTGTAAATTGACAAATATAAATAAACTCCAACCCTTTTTATAGAGATATATCTATCTCACAATGCCATCTTCAAAGAATGCAAAGGCATTTTAAAAAGTATTGTTAGGGGCCTCTGGGTGGCTCAGTCGGTTAGTTATCTGACTCTTGGTTTCATCTCAGGTCATGATCTCATGGATCATGAGATTGAGCCGCACACAAGGTTCTGCCCCTCAGTAGGGTGTCTGCTTAAAGATTCTCTCCCCTTCCCCCTCCCCCACTGGTGCATGCTCTCTCAATCTCTCTCTCTCTCTCTCTCAATCTTTTTTAAAAATATTGTTTCTAAAAGTTTTTGAAAAGATTACAACGCAACAATAAGACAACCCTTGAAGAGACATTTTATTTCATTATATTTAAGATTTATTTATTTTCCAGAGAGAGAGAGAGAGAGCAGGTGAGCTCAAGCAGGGGGAGCAAAGGCAGACGCTTAACTGACTGAGCCACCGAGGCATCCCTTGAAGAGATATTTTAGCAAAAAAGATAAACTAATGGTCAATAAGATCATGAAATGATCCTCACCTCTTTGGTCATTGGGGAAATACAAATCAATACCACAGTAGATGTCACTCCACACCCACATCAAAAGGATAATAACAGATGTTGGCAAAGATAAGCAGAAATTTGGACCCTTGCACACTGCTGGTGAGAGTGTAAAATGATGGTAAAATGGGAAAGCCACTTTGGAAAATAGTTTTGTGATTCCTCAAAAAATTAAACACAGAGCTTACCATATAAGCCATCAGATCTCTTACGTGTTTACGTGGAGAAATGAGAACATAAAAACATGAGAGGAATGTTCGTAGCGCATTATTCGTAATAGCCAAAAAGTGGAAACACCCGAAATGTCAATTAAGGGAGAGACAAATAGTACATGCGTGCAGTGGACCACTCAGCCGTAAAAAGGAATGACGTACTGATACGTGGTATAACGCGGAAAACCCTGGAAGACATTATGCTAAGTGCAAGAAGCCAGCCTTGAATGACTACAGACTACAAATTCACCTATGTAAAATGTTCAGAGTAAGCAAATTTATAGAATAGTAGTAGTTACCAGAGGCTGGAGAGATTGGGAAATGGAGAGTGACTGCTAATGCGATTCTCTCGAGGGAGAGAATATCACAACTTTAGGAATATATTAAAAGCCACTGAATGTCACACTTTCAAAAGTATGAGCTCCCTGCCGCATGTGAATTATATCTTAATTTAAAAAACAACCACCGTAGGACAAAAAAAAAAAAAAAAAAAAAAGGCTGATTGACTTAAGGGAAAAGAGGAAAATGAACTTTGGAGTCAGATGAGGTCACTGAGGTATATGTATATTAGACAAGGGTCCCATTTAGTTTGGCGTTCTTGGCAGAGCAAAACAGGGATGAAGTCAGTAGCAGGATTCTTGGTGTCCACAAGATGAAAACAGCCTCATTATGCCGAAGAATCACAGATTTTCCAGACACTGATGTTGGAGATGAATGTCTCTCGTGAGTCCTTATAAAGAGAGTGCTGGGAGATGTCATTTAGGATGTCCTTGACATTTTTCGTTGCTCTTCCTTAGGACATCCTTCCTTGTAGTTAAATCTCATCTGTTTTCCAAATTGGAATAAAAAGAACATAGAAAAGCAAGACAATCTGTATGGCCCCAGACTCCAAAAGAAGTAAATATGGACGTGAAATTGAAGAGTCAATAAAGATCGTCACCTCAAGGGTTAGCTCTCCTCCTCGTTCCATTTCAAATTTTATCAGTTGCTCTCTGCTTCAAATACTGCCTTTCTGGATATCTCCTCAGTTTCTATTTGATCTTGCCTTTTAAGGCAAAAATCAATACTATTATCGAGCATTTTTCTCTTTATCAAGGTATAATTTACATATCTTAATGATACAGACCTAAAGTACACTGTTTAATTAAAGTTTTGATAAAGATCTCCATCTTTCTAACTGCCTTTTAAGTCAAGATATTAGAAAGAGACTAAGGGAACATTGTGGTTTGGGAACATTCCCTGACTTGATTTTGGTGGTGGGTACAGGGTTCTGTTGTCTCCCGTCAGAGATTCCTTTTGCCTGTTGAACTTCCTCTGCATGCAATCATAGTCTACACTTTTGTGTTACATGCTTTTCATTCATCATTATGTTTGTAGGATTTTTCAATATTGGCGCAGGTATCGGTTATTGACTCCATATTTTGCTGCGTGGTACTCCGTTTTATGGATGAGCAGTTCTCAACTCAGTGGCTGTTTGGGTTGTTTCCAGTTTGGAGCTATTATAATTAAAACTGTCACGAAGATCCTCGTTTGTGCTTTGTGGGGGACATAGATGCTTACCTCTCTTAGGTACATACTCGGGAGTAGAATTACTGGGTCACAGGCGCACATGCACTTCATTTTATTATAAGCGGTCAGTTTTTCAAAGGTTCTACCTACCATTTATACTCCCAGGAGCAGTCTATGTGAATTCCAGTTGTTTCACATCCTTGCCTTGATGTTTCAGTCTTTTTAATTTTGACATCCTACTGGATATGAAACGATATCTCATTAGTGATGTTTGTTTGAATCTTCCTGATGACAGGTAACACTGCGTTTCTATTTTTTCTAAGATTTTATTTATCAGAGAAAGAGAGTGAGAGAAAGAGAGTGCACAAGCAGGGGGAGCAGCAGGCAGAGGGAGAAGCAGGCTCCTCACTGAGCAAGGATCCCAGGACCCTGGGATCATGACCTAAGGAAAGGCAGATGCTTAACCAACTGAGACGTCCCAACACTGCATTTCTTTTTATTTTAGCAAAAACTCGACCTCTTGTTAAATTAGAAAATGTAAAACAAATCTGTGCATGGTTTGATCTCCTGTTTGTAAAAACGAAGCTTGGAAGATACAGCTCAATGTGTTAAAAGCTATTGTCATATTTTTTTGTGCTTATCTGTATTTTCATTTTATTATTTAACCCCTGCGCATTTGTTAGTTGTGTGATAAAGAAGAAAAGCTATTTATTTTTTTAAGAAAAGAGGTTAACTCTTAGACTGATCGAGGTAGAACTTCTGTTTTCCTGTCTAGCGCTTGAGGCTGTGTAACATTGGGTATTGACAGAGCTGTAGACAGAAACAGTTGAGGAGATACACGCCAGCACTGTTTTTACATTTGTCTGTTTCCCCAGCAAGAGAGACAAATCCATTTCCATACATTTAGACATCTTGAGTTCTGAGGATGACATCCATTTTTACCTCAATTTAATAGACCATAAATCAGGGGTCAGCAGACTTAAGCCTGTAAGCCAAATCTGGCCCACTGCCTGTTTTGATCAATAAAATTTTATTGGAATGTAGCCACGTACATTCATTTACATACCATCTACAGCTGCTTCCCTGCTATAACAGCAGAATTGAGTAGCGGGGACAGAGACCATACAGACCGCGAAGGCTGAAGTATTTACTGCCTGGTCCTTTCGAGAGGAGTTTGCCAACCCCTGCCATAATCCATTCCCCCTCTTTAAATTTTCTATTTTAATTCAGTCGCTGGTTCCGAGAGCTTAGTTGCATGCCAGACATATGTGCCATTTATAACTTCCCCTTCGTTACTGTCCGCTTCGTTTACTACGCTACTAGTGGTTACCTGCCTTACAGTTGTGTCTCGGTAATTCAGTAGGGACCCCGTCTAATTTTAACTTTGGACTGGAAATTCATAAACAAGTCCTTTGGGAGCATCACCCCAAAATCTTTTCATGTTAGAGGAATAGTAAAAGAATTTTGTTCCGGATAGAGTGCAGCTAACCATAAAGCCATCTCTCTTCTTTGCACACGCACAAATGAGAACTTGAGCATCCCACTGATAACTCTTTTTAAGGTAAAACCAGTCGTAACTGAGTAAATGGGCTTGATCTTCTTGCCTAGAAATTGTCTCTGAAAGCAGTCGTAGAAGGTGAGACTAATGTGACCAGTAGCACTGGAACTGGGAGCATCCCACAGTGACGTCTCTTTGTCTGAATGGTCCCGTGTTCTCTTAACCCTCATACGTCATATATAATGAAATGCTTTAACACTTACATCCACCCGTGACGAACATACTACTCTACGCCAGCGCCTTTTCTAAATGACCGAAGAGGAACCTAAAACAAAGACACTGAGTAAGTTAGCATGGTGTCCGGGCCGGTTGTAAGGACAGACTCCAAGGTAGAAAATAGCCACAGTCTCCGTTGAGTAGCTTGTCATATGAAACTATACTTTCCTACCCTGTGAGAATAAAATCTCAAATGTAGGAGAAGCTATGAAAGTACTTTGATGAATCCAAATGCTGGAGAAACAGGAGAGGTGATTGTGGTGAGTTTTATTGGCCCATGGCTACCGAGGAATCCCCCAACGGGGAACAGGGCAGAACTTGTCTCCTGAAATCCATGCTCCACGACTTCCCATGTGCACAACACAGAGCCCGTCTCCAGCGGAGCAAGGTACTCGATGCAAATTCTTGTCCCAGTAGCACTTTCCCAACCTACTTAGCATTCCAACTTTGCTCACCTGAAAGATACAACCATCTTTTCTAGAGTTTCCTCCTTGAATCTAATTATACGAAACCGGGAGTGCTTTGAAAACTGCCTCACATCCGAACTCATCACAGGGGTTTCCGCTTCAAGAGTGAATCAACTGCAGGGAGCTGACAGCTCCTAAGTTATTCGTGGGATGTCTGACAGTTTCTAGGATGTTAAAAAAAAAAAAAAAAAAAAAAAGATCCACTGGTGCTTTGGTTCTGCTGGACTGTAACTTATTAATAAATGGAGAAGAGATCTGTGCACTAGGCATGAATGGATCCTCTGTAGCCTGTTTTAATCATGGTCTGTTAAAAAGCAATACACTGAGAATACCAAAGGTGAGACGTAGAGAGTAGCCATGCCCCTCGCTAGCTGGGTGACCATGTGCAAGTTACCTCGCTGGGCATTACACATCTGTAACTCTGGGTCACGGAGGCCGCGATTGGTAGGATCCTTTCCAGACCTCGCTCTATCAGAGACAAAAGATTGCAACATCCCTTTAATTAGAATCAGTAAGACCTCTTCCCTGGAAACCATATTTACTTCCGGGATACAATTACAGCGAAACTGAATTCATACCGTGCTCTGCTCCTAATAAAGTAGAGAATTGTCAAGTGGTTTTGGAACATGTGATGTGCCAAGATTGACTTCTCTTGCTTTTTCTTCCTATGTCCCCTCTTTATGTGGGGCGTGCTATGAAAGAGTAACACCATTTTTGAGATGAAATACCCGAGACAGAAAGAGGTTAATTACCTTGCCCAAGAAAATACAGAAGGCAAAATACTTTAAGCAGAAGTGGTGGAGAGGCGGAGTTACGGGCTTGGCACAAGACAAGTGAAGTTGTAGTTCTGCACTCTACAGTTTCTAGGGCTTGCGTGTGAATATGTAGATTTAAAAATCCATGAGGAGATTTGTGTTTGCCCCATCCTGAGACTGCCTCTAGGCAGTAGTTGGGAAGGGAGAAACAAAGAGAATGGGTGTAAATAACTTCTGAGGGGTGCCTGGGTGGCTCAGTGGGTTAAGCCTCTGCCTTTGGCTCAGGTCATGATCTCAGGATCCTGGGATCGAGCCCCACATCGGGCTCTCTGCTCAGCAGGGAGCCTGCTTCCCCCTCTTTCTCTGCCTGCCTCTCTGCCTGCTTGTGATCTCTCTTCTCTGTCAAATAAATAAAATAAAAAATCTTTAAAAAAAAATAAATAACTTCTGAGGAGGCATGAGAAGCCAGGTGTATCTAGGGGTAGGTGATGGTATTCACCCATCCCTCACACCCCAAGTCCCAGGCAAAGCCCACTCATCACTGGCTTGCCATCCTTGACTTTGAGGGGTTCTTCACTTAGTAGTATGGTTTTCTTTATAATTCCATGAAAATAAAGTTCCTGGGGAAAGGGGGCAAGTTCAATCACTTTTTAATATTTTTGAGGAACCAAGTGTTGGCTCTTAGATTTGGGGGCACCTGGGGGAGGAGCAAAGATGGAGAACATGGGGGAAGGTTTGGCCCAGAATCAACCATGGCACAAAATTTGGTGTGGAAGCCCAGCTCTAGGGAAGTGAGAGGTCTGCAGATCCTCACAGAGCCCCCAGCAGCCCCATTCCTGAGGAGCCTCTGTCCTGTACCCCATGCCCTATGCCTGTAGTAGACCTGGGGTACATTTGGGTATTATGAGGTAAGGCCCTACCTTCTTGTCTCAGGATTCTGTCCATAGTGCAGGAGACCCAGGCTGGTTGGTCTCCAGGAGTCCATCCGGGCTTGGCCTCAGTAGGCACTGGATGGGGGAACAAATGAATGCATGATCAGAATCCAGTTTGAATGGTCAGCATTTTTATGCTGCTATCTGGAAAGTTCTCTCGGTCACCAGAGCTCAGATTTAACACATGGAAATGTTTCAACTAGTGACAGCTTTGCTCAGAAACCCAGTGCCCAACACACAGCGGTGTCACAATAAACATGTGCCTGAATGTATTGAAAATGTCACTGGTTTCTAGTAAGTTCTGCTGCCTCAATTAGAAGCATTTTCTCTTCACGTATAAGAAGTTGAGGGATGTCTGCCCAGGGGAATGGTTTTTTGCCCTTGTTTCTACTTGATTTCTGATCTCTTCCTTTCCTCTTGCAGGAAAAATCAAATCCTTATCAATGGGAAGACTTTTTTTTTTTTTTTTTTTTTTTCAGATACACAGTTGATGTTGGGAGGTCACTATTTAAAGGAGCTGTGGGGTCAGGCTTTACAAAGGAAATGGTCCTTAACATGAGCAATCATCACCTTCAAGCAGTAGGATCTTGTTAAGTATCATCTGAAGCAAACAAGGGAGATACTGAAAAATCCTGTAAGACTCAGGAATAGAAGATGTGTACAACGAAAATGACTTGGTCAGTGTCAATGGCTAATGATGGTACCAGAGATAGAACGTGGGTGCCCTGATTCTGAGGAGAGTACCCTTATTCCCATAGCATCCTGCTCCTAGGAGAGCATTTCACCAGCTGAGCTAAATAAACCACAAAGTAGGAGCATCTAGAAATCAGGGATGTCTACCCCACGTACTTAATACAATTTCCTCAAAAACTGCTTACCGAGTGCTTTTTGAAAATGATGAGGAAAAAAAGCTTACCTATCACTTCCCTTTTTGAGTAAAAAATCAGCCCTCGCTCACACTCTCAGAGTTGAAGGGGGGCGGGGAAGAATAACCATAAAACTTCTGTGGTGATTTTTACACTCTTTCTCTTTCACAGGACCTGTTAGTAACATGATATAATTTTTTAAACGGGCCATTTTTAGCAGTAGAAGAAAAAAAAAAAGTCTCTCGCTCCCATTCCCATATAAAGTACAATTTGAAAACTGCCTCTGACAAAGTTGTGGCATCGCATCCTATGGGCAGTGCCTAAGGCGGATGCACATTTAATTTTCGGTGAGGTTTCGCGGCTGTGCCCTCAATACAGAACAGGTTGCTCATTGCAGCTGGAAGGGAATTTGTTTAAAAAGTAAAGGGAAAAAAAAAAGAGAGAGAAAAAAAAGAGAAAAAAGAAAAAAAAAGTAAAGGGAATTCTTGAGCTATCTAAGAAGTGTTTTGAAGTCAGAGCTAAATGGAACGCTGTCTTTCCCTTTGCACAACATGTGGCTGATGCAGACACTTGCTTTTCAGAGAGTTTGAGCTTGGATAGTCACCTGACAGTGCTAATGGAGTCAGAAAGACACGCAACCCAATCATGGTGACCTACTTTCGTTACCACAGCACCAGCCTAAACGTTCATTTTAAACCAACGCCTTGAAAATTTAAATTGAACAAAAGGTAAAGTGCATTAGCGGTTTCTTCAGCTCTCTTTAGTCAAGGTGTTGGCCAGAAGAGGAAGATCAAAGGATGATTTAACCAGAATCTTTTCCCAGTAGGAATTAGGGTTAGATTTGAAAAGGCCCACTGTTACTGCCATCTTCTCCATCTTGGCTGGAATAAAGATGAGGCTCCTGACTAACTTCGTACAAATCTTTTTCATCTCATAAAGGCAAGCATTAAACCCGTAGTCTAACAAACACCTTCAGAAGAAGAAGCCCCCCCACCCACCCATTCCGTCCTTCCCTCTTCTCTTCATTTTGAAAGGTTTGCTATTATGGCTCTGGGAATACAATCTGAAATTAGACTTTATGTGGAAGTTTTTCAACTTTCAGTTTATTTCACAACCTCATAAAGTATTCTGACAGATCTCTTCAAAAATCCCCAAACTTGTGGTGCTACATGGATGGCCCAAAACACAAATACTCACAGATCTTTCATGAAAATAGAATTCCCAGAGACTGCTTTCTCCTGTCTGTCTTGGAGTAAAACACCCAGTATTTACTTGAAGGCAAAAACAAGATAGATAAAATGAAAGCCTGGTGTCATTTTGAAGGGAGAGGCAGAGGTAGGAGGGATGGAGAGCGAGCTGGTGTTGGAAGGGAGCAGAGAAAGGATGCAGGTAGGAGGGTGATGGGTAAATACGTACATGACGCCAAGCTGCCCCTGTTTCCTGTCCTCAATAGTAAGGTCTTTGAGGTCAGAAATTTTAACTTCATTGTGTTCATAAACCTCCCCCTGTACCCCCAGCAAATATAATTTCTGGCTCATGAGTTCACTCATTTATTCACATATTTCTTGAGTATTTACCATTTGCTCTTCCAACCAAATGACCTATACTATACCAATATATGACCTACACTATAGGTCATATGTTCTAGGTGCTGAGAATCAACATTAAAGAAAGTCCCTGTTGTCATGGAGCTTTTGTTTGGGGTTGGAGGGGGAGGGTAGCCAGATGTTATTAATCAGAAATTTCGCATAATACATCAGATGGCCATCACTGCTTCGAACTGGGCTGTACAACATGGTAGCTAATACATATGGCTCCTGAGCACTTAAAATAGAAAAACACAAAGCAGGGTATTTGGGGCCCAAGGGGCTATTTAATAAAAGGTGGACAGGGAAGCTCTGTCTGGCGAGGTACTATTCAGGCGGGAAATGAGGGAACAAGCCAGGTAGATACTAGGGAAAGAGAGTTCCAGGCAGAGGAACAGCAGGTGCAAAGCTCTGAGCTATGGAAGATTGAGTGGTAAATGAGACAAACACAGTTATGGTCTGTGCTCTTAGAGCTTTCATTCTGCAGGTCACATAGACATTAAATTAGGAGGCAAAGAAATAGATCATCCGTTGCCCCTTGAACAATGCAGGGGTGAGGGGTACTGACTGCCCACACAGTCAAAAATCCATGTGTAACTTCTGACTCCCCCCAAAACCTAACTAGTAATAGCCTACTGGTGACCAAAAGCCTTACCTGTGACATCAGCCATGAATGAACTTATTTTTCTATGTTACATGTATCATATATTGTATTCTCACAGTAGAGTAAGCTAGAGAAAAGAAAACGGTAAGAAAAGCTGTACTGTGTTTGCCGAAAAAAATCTGTGTATAAGTAGACGGACACCGTTCAAACCCATGTTGGTCAAAGGTCAACTGTATAGTTAAAAATCAAGCTGTAGTAGAAAATAAGTAGGAGAAGGACTTAGAATTGGCTGACGAGAGAAGACTGCGGTGAGGCAAGTGTGAAAAGGAGCTGACCATGTATTTAGAGGGGAGAGGCTATTATAGGCAGCGGGAACCACTTGAGAGAGGGTCTGAGGCTAGAATAAATGTGGTGTCCTCTGGGAACCCACATGAAAGATATCCCTGGGGCCAGGCTAATGAGCGCGGGGAGATGAGGTCTAGCGCGCCATTGGAGAGGAAGCCGAGGCCCAGATGAGCAGGCTTTTGTAGCCCACGTGAAGGAATTTGGTTTGATCCTTGTGGTGCTATGGCACCATTGGTAAATGGTGAACACTGAGGCACATCACATCTGTGGCTTTAAAATATTGACTGCTCAGCCTACTGTGTGGGGGATGAGTTGGGGAGAGAGCTGGGAGTGAAAGTGGGACAAGCAGTGAAGAAATCCAGGCAGGAGCTGACGATGACTAAGACGGTGGCAGTGACGCTAAAAGAAAATGAAAAGTAAAATTTGAAAATAAAGTGGCTGGATTTGGTAAATAAATTGGAGGTGGAAGCGACATGATATAGCACCTAAAAGGCACATGGGGAATGTTGGATAGATGGATGTTTGGTTGGGTGGATGGGCGAGTGGTTACTAGTTCTCTGGCCTTCAGTACACTTCTGGCAGGCCAGTCTCAATCTTTAGGACAGAGTGATATTTACACTGGTTTTTAGAAGTGTTCCCCTTGCTCAGGTGGGTCCCTATTTTCCCATGATTCCTCTCTCATGATTTTAGCGATGGAGTTCTGCTGGTGACGGTATTAACATGATTTACCAGTAGTCGTGCCAGAAGACCTTATTTGTGGTTAAGCAGCTGGGCGAGTGGTCATTGTGTAATTACCTGGGAGCAGGGTGTGTAGAGAGCCAAGTTTTTTGGAAGTCTTCTTTGGGCCAGGTAGTGTGCTGGCTGTTTTTTTATAGGCTACTTCAGTTTATCCTTGGGACTGTCCCATGAGGTTGACACCATCCAGCCTCTTACACAGATAAGAAACGTAAAGCTTAAAGAAGGCTCACTTGCTTGAAGTCACAGAGGGTCATTGGTGGGAATGATTCCCTTCCTGGCCCAGATGTGTAGTTGAGGACCTTCAGTGTCTATTCTTACTTGGCTTTCTGTGGTAATTTAATGACCATGACTTTGAACCGTAGCCCTAAATGTTCAGTGTTCTAGCTCATTCCTCAGTGAGGCAAAAACTCCAGAGATCCCTGTGAGCCACTGCCAATGTAGACCCAGTGGTGGGCACTTGGACTCGATTTCCTCCCTTACAAGGAGACCTAACTGGGAGTCCTTCAGCTGAGAAGCACTAAAGTTGATCACGAATGATCATTGTATGTTTCCAGTAAACCAGTTCCCTTAGGGTAGCGGTCAAGAAAGCTGGGCTTTGAAGGCAGTCAGCTGTCGGTTCAATTCCAGCTCCAGGCTTCCTGTGAACTGGAATTTGCTTCAGTACAAAATGGGGCTAAGCCAACCTCAGGAGTGTGTGACAGGATTAGCTTATACACGAAGCATTTAGTCCAGATCCTTCCAAGCACAGGGTAAGTGGAACAAAGAACAACTATTACTCTATGTCTCAAGGCAAGGAGGGGTTTTTTTTGAGGGTAACTAGATGTCGTTGGCATTCCGCTAACCTAAATGTGATTATTTCTCCTTGAGTGAATAAAAATTAACTGTAGGTAATTATCTTTCCCTCCACAGAACTTAAGAGAAAAACAAACAATTCACTCTATAAACCTCAGAAAAAAGCCTTTTCCCCCAGATTTCTTGCTGTTTGTTCTTTACCTCAGTCTCTCCTATTCAGAGCATAATGAGCCCTGCTCTTGCTCCGGCAACAAGGCCCCTCACAAAGCCAGGCGGGAGGCCTGTGGATGAGGTGCTCCACAGGCTGAGCCAGAAGCCTGAGGAAAATGCTTGCCAAACACTGATGTTTGACTAATTGGTTATGTCTGGGGAGTTGGCACCAGGAGAAAAGAAAGTAAAGAGGCTGGTGGATGTTGAGAAAGGAAGAAAGACAGACTTGAAGCCAAACATCAAGATTCTGGAGAAAGAGCTTGGCCAACATGGAGTTCAAGGAAGTTTGTCAAACAGTTTTGAAATGGTCAATTAAACCCCTGAAGGACAGTTGGCCCAAGTTTCCAGCGTTTATTAGCTCTAGGCCAGTCAGATCGCAGGAGGGGTGAAGAAGGAATATGAGTGGAGTTTCAGGTGCGCCCTCTTGAGGCCAGACAACTCCATGCAACATTGACCTGAGACCCTGGTTACTGAGTTTCAGTGGCACCTAACAAGGGTGGTGGTGTGTCAGGAGTATAGGACCAGCCCTCTTCTGAGTTGAACTGAGGTTACTCAACCATCATATTCCCTATGCTAGTGAAGCTGGCAATGAGCAGCCTTACGGAAGTGAAAGGTTTCTGCTCCTCTGTTTGCACATTGTCAGTAGGCCACACCCTACAGAGTCTACAGAGTCACCTACCCGGTCCATTTCCAGAAGTGGGCCGGTGACTTTGAGAAGGTCGCCATTGAACCATAAAGACCCACCTCACTAAGAACCCTTCGATGAATCTGATCTATTCTTTGCAAGTTATAATTTTCTCTCCTTTCTTCGGCTATGTTCATTTTCTCACATTTTCTCTTGATCATGGTGATCTTTCTGAGGCAAAAAAAAAAAAAATCCAGCCATGGCTCTCTCTCACTGAAAATTGTTCAGTAGGGGAATGAAATGAGGAGTAACTGAAATGGTGTTCCTAGTTGTTTAGATGGCAAATGACTACAACAGCTTTGAAAAAATAATTTAGCATTATCTGGTAAAGTGGAAGCTATGTGTACCTGGTGACCTAGCCATATTCTCTCTTGGATGTATGTGTGTGTGTTTTTCTCTCCTAGAACAATGTATACAAGAATGCTCCTAGCCAGCAGTATTCAAAGTAGCAAAATGCTGGAAATAATTCAGTTTTCCACAGCATTAAAATACAGAAGTAATTTCAAACTATGAAATACTATACGGCAGTAAAATTGTATAGTACAGAACATGAATGAATCTTAGGTTGCCTCCTGCCATAGGATTAAGTCATAGAGAATTATAGGTGTTTTATTTCTATAAATCTCAAACCACATAAAACAAGAACTGCCTTTTCTTTATGGGTGGAAATGTAAAATTAAAAAGGAAACCACAGAAATGATAAAACACAAGATTGAAAATAGAGTTACTTCTGAAAGATGAGAAAATGGGAAGAGGAGCCCAGGAGACTTCAAAGGAAGACCAGGTGTGCTTTGTCTTAAAAGTACTCGATGGAAAAAAAAAAAAAAAGTACTCGATGGAATTTTGCAGGGTGAGGGAACTCTACTGTATCTTGAGCCTGGTGATGTTTACATGACTGTAGGTATTTGTTAAAATTCCTAGAACTAGCCATCCCAAAGGGTGAATTTTGTAATATATAAATGATAGCTCAATTGAAGCAACACTAGTCAAAGAAAAGTATATGGTTTATTATATTGTTAATTATATTGTGATTTTTTTTTTAAAGATTTATTTTCTGCTGGAGTGGTGGGGTTGCGGGGGAGGGGGGGAAGCATGTGAGCAGGGGAGGGGCAGACGGAGAGAGAGAGAAAGCCCCAAGCAGATTCCCCACTGAGTGTGGAACCTATGTATTGCAATTTTGTTTATACCTCATATGGAATTTGTATTCTTTTATAGTCTACCCAAAAGCCATTTTTGAAACCCCTCAAGGGTTCGCCATTTTCCTCAGGTTAGCCTCACATGGTAATTGTGGCCACTAGTTCCTTGGTGTGTCGCCCCGCCCTGCTTGCCTGTCCCGCCTTCCCCCCTCCCACCCTGGGCTACCCCATGTGCCCACGCAGGCTCCCCTTTTCCTAGCTTGGTGCTGACCTTGTCAATCATCTGTGGATGATCTGTCTCTCTGTAATCATCTGTGGATTGCTCTGTCTCTCACTAAACTGTAAGCCGCCAGTGTAGTATCTACCCCATCAAACCCCAGCTCTAGCGCATGGTCTGATACACAAGAGGAGTTCAAGGATTTGTACAGTTTTTGTCAAGATACAGGCATCCCGTCTGGTCCTGTAGGGGCAGGAGCGATGGGAAGAAATGAGTGGGGGATGAAAGCAGTATATACTGTTAGTTACTTCCGAGTGGCTCGTTCTCTAGGTGTATTGGTTTCCTATGGCCCTGATAACAAATTAGCACAAATTTAGTAACTTTAAACAACCCAGATTTATTATCTTCTATTTCTGGAAGACTGTAGTCTGAAATGAGTCTCAGCTCAAACTGAGGCGTCAGAAGAGCTGTGTTCCTTTCTGGAGGCCCTCGGTACGATCCGTTTCCTTGTCTTTTCCAGCTCCTAGAGGCTACCTGCCTTCCTTGACTGATCGTTCCTTTCTCCTTTCGATCTTTAAAGCCAGCAAAGGCTGGTCTCTTTCACACTGCACCCATCAGTCTGGTTCTAACTCTTCTGACCCCGTGTTCCGCATTTAAGGACTTGTGATTGGCCCACCTGGATTATCCATGCTAATCTCCTCAGTCGAAGGTCAACTGATTAGCAACCTTAATGTCATCTGCTACCTTAGTTCCCACCCACCCCCACCTTGTAATTTAATGT
The DNA here is from genome assembly GCA_028646535.1 of Procyon lotor. Classification (NCBI taxonomy): domain Eukaryota; kingdom Metazoa; phylum Chordata; class Mammalia; order Carnivora; family Procyonidae; genus Procyon; species Procyon lotor. The sequence continues at coordinate 63,491,944 of CM053603.1, read as the reverse complement.
ATTCACACATCCTGTGAATGTACCATTCACACATGATATAGACATTTGGGGGAGTTGGGTGGGGACAGCCTTCTGCCCAGCACACGCAGTAAAGAACTAATGAAATTGCTGGAATATCAGAGAGTGATAGCATCTAGCAAAGCACTTGCTTCCCAGTTTCGGGATGTCACTGGACTTAAGTTTTAGTTTGTGCACCCCAGAAGCAGACCCGGAGGGTTTGTGTGCATATAGTTGTTTTTGGTTTTGTTTTTAGATAATCCCTGGAAACACTGGTGGGAAGTGAAGGGAGATAGGGAGGAGAAGTCTGCAGTAAAAAGCATGTTATCAAGGTACTTACCATGTGCATAGTGGAATTTAATCTGGGAACAATGAGAGGCAGTGGGGAATGTGACCCGCAGAGTTATCCCCCAACAAGCGTTAGTTTTTGGTGGTGGGCTACTCTTGGGGAAATTTAATTCTCAAGACCTTGGACCACGGGCACTCCAGGCCAAACAAAGCCCTCAAGCGAAGTGTTGGCAGTTGGGAGTCAGGTCAGAATACATTGAAAAAGTCAAGGCCAAAGGAATACATATATATCAGGGGGTACCGGCAATGTCGGTTACAACTTGGATTGGAATTTGGAAATCTGAATGCAATAAAATCACGATGCTGAGTAGCTAAATGGGTTCTTTTAGTGATAGTTCATGAACTTTCCAGCCTGTTTTCTGAAAGATGACACAGAGAAGACCCACAGCTCCTTACAGGAAAGGCCCCAGCGTATTCCTGCTTCAGCAAGAGGCATTCCTGTTTTTCTGCTTTCTGTGTTGATAGATTTTATATGAGAGAAAGAAAAGTTACAGACACTTAGAGAAAAAAAAAGAAGGAAAGCCACTTTCTTGGCCTACAAATTATAAAAATTGTGTGTCAGGAATCTTTTCTGCCAGGTAGGAATTTGGGGAGCAAAAAAGAGCTCAATTTAATTTCCCTCGGGGTCTTTGCTGAAGGGACAAGAACAGAAATCTGGATTCAGTTTCGTTGGTAAAAATAATCTTTCCACCAAAAAAAATGTGCAAAGCTACGTTTTTCAGGATCTTTGGACTTACTCATTTTAACACAGGCTGGGAGGTAGGAGTGAGGAGGGGAGATTTTGAGCTGTTTAGTTGTAATGAAATGTTTAAGGCTGAAATAATGGTTCTATATAGCTTTTGACATAATTTATTCTATTTTGTGTCAATTTGCCTGAAGAATGTAATGTTGTGGGGTGGGGGGTTGGGAGCTGCAAAGGGCTCTCACTGAGTCATGGATTATAATTTACATCTAGAAAGTCTACACATTCCATAATTATGGTGTGCTGTGAATTAGTAGAGTAATATTGAATATCTCCAAACCCCTTATTACGGCTTCTCACTTGAAATATGTTTTCAATATACATTTATTCAGCAGTGCTTAAACATGGCAAGTCATAAACACAACGCTTTTTAAATCATGTGGCTACATTTTCTTCCTGCTTAAATGTAAGATCAGATGTTATTAACAGCAGAGGGCGGTGGAACGAGGAGAGAGGAGCTGTTAAAAAATAGTATTTTTTACTTTAAAAGAAATGTCTCCTGTTTATGAGACTGTTCCCCTCGGCGAAAGAGGAAAGAGTGCTTCGAGGCTTTGGTAGTTTCTCTGGTGACAATTTATTTTACTTTTGTAACACTTTACCTCCTAAGAGCAATGTATGTTTGAAATCTGCCATATGTAACATGGATATGCTTGACCAACTGATTTGGTCAGTAATGCTCTCTGGCTAAGATCCAGGAAGAAGAGCTAATGATCCAGCTCTCAGATGATTAAGAACACAGTCCAAATGGCTGAAGCCCTGAAGAGGCTTCCTATAACTGTCTCTGAAGTGAGAATTAACTTCATCTTTGTGGCAAGTGGCCCAGGCACTGAGCCACAAGATGAGGGAATTCCTGCCGGGGAACACAATTAAGTATTTTGGAAAAAGGCATTGCTCTCCAGGACACTTAAATTTCACTGTAGAGGCTGGCCTCTCCATGTTTTTAGCACTCCTGAAGCGGCATATTTGAGTCCTACGCTTGCAATTTCAGCACGCTGACACCAGGTGGCAGTCAATAGTGAGGTCATGCCAGATTTCCTATTCTACCCAGCTAGGTTCTCTTCAGTGCAGCAAGTGAGTTGAAGGATATTGAGGAATTGAAAGAGAAAAAGTAACACTTGCTAAAAAATACTACAGAGATCACCTCCACTTTTAAATCTCACATACTCGCTATAAAGGTCCTGTGAATATGCACTAACAAATAGCTTTACCTATTTTTATAAATATAGTGAACTTAATCATAATGTGGTTTTCTAGGGGGAATATTACTGTGTTTATGTAAACACAATATGCTCTCTACCACAGTTCAACAAGCTGTACCAAGCTTTGGATATGTGGTAAAGTTTTAATAGCCTTGAATAAGAAATCCCAGAGGTAAAATAAATACATTGGTTTTGGGAAATAATAGAATATAGAAAGATTATAATAGGACTAAAGTAAATGTAAAACATTAAGATAATGGGCCAAACTTAATGTCTAATGAGTTGCCTGACTTGTGGCTTGTTATTTCACAAGAGGATAAAATTATTATTTTACATCTTGTGCTTTACATCCGTGGGTAGTACAAGTATATGAAATGCAGGATAGTGTTTGCATATATTTTATAAGTGAGGAGGAGAGGAGAGATTGCATTCCTATGCCAGCAAATAAAACAAGTACTTACTTGGCAAATGATATATCCAGGTCTCTACCTGGTTGGTTTGATTCTGCTCAGTCACTAGCTGAAATCCTAAAATGATCTGAGAGAAGGAGCAAAAAGTAGCCCATAAAGAAAAAAATAGTAACCCACAGTCCTTGATTAATGCTAAACAAATGAAGAAAACCAATTACAAAGTTTAGGTTAAAAGGAGGAACTGTTTGGTGTGTTTTTTGTTTTTTAAGATTGTATTTATTTGGGGCGCCTGGGTGGCTCAGTCGTTAAGCGGCTGCCTTCGGCCCAGGTCAGATCCCAGCGGCCTGGGATCGAGCCCCGCATCGGGCTCTCTGCTCTGCAGGAAGCCTGCTTCTCCCGCTACCATTCCCTCTGCTTGTGTTCCCTCTCTCGCTGTATTTCTCTGTCAAATAAACAAAATCTTTAAAAAAAAAAAAAAAGATTGTATTTATTTGAGAAAGAGAGAGGGAGAGCCTGGGGAGGAGGAGGGGCAGAGGGAGAGGGACAGGTAGGCTCCTTGCCAAGTCGAGAGCCCAATGCAGGGCTCGATCCCTGAACCCTGGGATCGCGACCTGAGCTGGTGGTGGATGCTTAGGCAACTGAATCACCCAGGTACCCTGAGGAGGGACTGTCTTATTTAAAAGTTATTAAGTTATATAATTGAGAGCATGATTTAAAGAAATAGGACCTCATGGGCAAAAATGAATGCCATCCTTCCTAACACTTTAACTCTTTGGAATTAATTTTAAAGTAAACATTGTTTTTCTTTCTTGCGGTCGTAACGCTGACTCCCACTGAGAGTGCTTTCCCCGGGCTTCTCACAGCTCCTCCCACGGAAGAGAAGTCCTTCCTCGTGTCTTCCGTGCATCTTAGTTTAAGAAATGCTTTAATCACGGGCTACTTGAAGCCCCCAGATGGTGTTTAACTCAGCTCTAATTTCTTGTAGCGTTAAGCATTCAGTTTATTCTTTCATAACCAATGGTCAGCAAAACCGGGGGTATCGACCTTGGAATGAGTCAAACACCAAGCTTCACTCTTCACTGGCCATCAAACTTTGAGCAAATAATCAAACGATTTGTAAAATTAGAATAATAGTACCTACCTCCCGGGTAGAGAAGGTTGGATGGGAGCCTATGGACAGTGGGTAGGTTCTCTGGACCTGATTTACCGTAACTACTCCACTCGATGAATGTTAGTTATTAGGACTGTCGCTATTATTGTTTTTAAGAATGGGTCTTCACTTTCTAAATCTGGGTATTCCAGGTTCCTAAACTTGTTTTTTTACTGAAGTCAAAGCAGAGAAAGGTCCCTGCTTCACAAATCCTATAGCGATATCTCGTGTGCTGGGGCGCCGGGGTGGCTCAGTTGGTTAAGCATCTGCTTAAGCATCATGCTCAGGTCCTGATCCCAGATCCTGGGATCAAGTCCCGCATCAGATCGAGTCCCTGCTCAGCAGGGAGCCTGCTTCTCCCTCTTCTTCTGCCTGCCACTCCCCCCTGCTTTTGCTCTCTCTCTTTCTCTCTCTCTGGCAAATAAATGAAATCTTTAAAAAATACATCTCATGTGCTTTTCCACTTCCCCCTTTCCGCTATGTATCTGAATGTAAGCCCACAACTGGTGTGCTTAGCAGTGGTTTTCCTGGGTCCCTCTGGCATAGTCTTTGCTAAACTTTTTTTTTCTTTTTGTCAGAACTATATTTCTTTTCAGAGAAGATGTTTCAAATAAACACATCTAGCAGTGTTTCAAGTTTGCATTTTGTTTTAGATAAGGATTGGATTATTTTTCTTTCAGTGTTACCTTAGTTTCAGGTGTACAACATAGCGATTCGACAATTCTACACTCAGTGCTCATCATGATAAATGTGGTCACCATCTGTCACCATACATTATTACAGTATTATTGACTTTATTCCCTATGCTGCCCTTTTCATCTCCCTGGCTTATTTATTTTATAACTGGAAGTTTGTACCTCTTCATTCCCATGATCTGTTTTGCCCATCACCTCATCACTTTTCCCTCTGGCAACCACCAGTTTGTTCTCAGTATTTAAGAGTCTCTTTGGTTTTTGTTTATTCATTTGTCTTTTAGATTCCACATATAAGCGAAATCATATGTATTTGTCTTTCTCAGTCTGACTGACTTAGCATAATACCTTTCAGGTCCATCCATGCTGTTGCAAATGACAAGATTTCACTCTTTTTTATGACTGGGTAATGTTCCACTATATATATATATATATATATATATATATATATATATACACACACACACACACACACACACACCACATATTCTTTATCCGTTCATCTGTGGATGGACACTTGGGTTGTCCAAGACATGTCCAAGATATCTCTTGCCTGTTGTAAATAAGGCTGCAAGAAATACAGGGGTGCATATACCTCTTTGGATTAGTGCTTTCATTTTCTTTGGGAAAGTAATCACTGTGGAATTACTGAATCACATGGTATTTTTGAGGAACCTCCATACTGTTTTCCACAGTAATTGCACCAATGTACATTCCCACCCACGGCGCACAAGGGTTCCTTTTTCTCCACATCATTACGAACACTTGTTATCTCTTGTCTTTTTGGTAATAGCCATTCTGGCTGGTACGAGGTGGTATCTTATTGTGGTTACGATTTGCATTCCCCTGATTATTAGCAACGGTGAGCGTCTTTTCATGTGTTTGCTGGCCATCTGCATGTGTCTATTTAGCTCCTCTGCCCATTTTTTTAAATTGGATTTTTTTTTTTGCTATTGAGTCATATGAATTCTTTACGTATTTCTAGATATTTGCCCCTTATCTAATACATCACCTGTAAATATCTTCTCCCACTCAGTAGGTTACCTTTTTTTTGTTGACTGTTTCATTTGCTGTGCAAAAGCTTTTTATTTTGATGCAGTCCCAGTAGTTTATTTTTGCTTTTTTCATTGTCTGAAGAGATATATCCATAAGTACATTGCTAAGGCCAGTATCCAAGAGATTACTGCCTATGTTTTCTTTTAGGAGTTGTATGGTTTGGGGTCTCACATTTAGGTCTTTCGTCCGTTTTGAGTTTATTTTTGTGTATGGTGTAAGAAAGTGGTCCAGTTTCATTCTGTTGCATGTAGCTGTCCAGTTTTTCCAGCACCACTGTACTTTCTTGCTTTTTGTTGTAGATTAGTTGACCGTTTAGGTGTGGAATTACCTCTGGGCTCTCTCTTCAGTTCTATTGCTCTGAATCTGTTTTTGTGCCAGTAGCATACTGTTTGGAATAACTGTAGCTTTGTAGTATATCTCGAAACCTGAAATAGTGATACGTCCAGCTTTGTTCTCCTTTCTCAAGATTGCTTTGGCTGGGTTGATCATCTTTAATAAAAGGGCAGATGATTGTAGGGCTGCCAGTGCACTGAAAACTTGAAGAAGTTCCTTCTTTTGCTGAGGTGGGGTGAGAGGGTGCCCACTTAGCCCCCGTGACGACCATCTGCGTCACTCTGCAGCAGAAACCGTATTTTGTATGTTACCAGTAATGGGAGTGAAATGGTCAAAATATCAATGGGACTTTGGGAGATGTAGAAGAAGACCAGGTTGGATTTATTCTATTAATATGGAGTAAGGGGAAGGCAAAAGTAATCAGATTTGGGTTTCCCAGTGGAAAAGAAAAGCAAAGATGCAGGCTTGGTTTTAATTTAGCCATTAGCTGGGCCAGCTGAATGTTCTGTAGGTTACTTCATTTCTCAGGGCTCTGGGTCAATAACTATAGAACTCTGTCCTCTTTTTTTGTTTCTCTATCAATGAGTATTGATGAGTTCTGATTTGGAGATCTCTTGTTTGAGGTCGGTGGTCATTTGGTTGGGATGAGGTCAGAGAGGACATTATTGTGTGGCGTTCAGGAGCTTTAGCTCCTGCCTCCCACCACCTACTGGCCATATGATCTTGGGCAAGAAAAACCTCTCTATGCCTCATTGCTGTTATCTCTATAATGGGGGAGGTAGGGATTCCTACCTCATTAGGGTGCTCTACAGTTGGTAGGAGTGCTTACCAGGGTGCTGGGCACTGAGGAAGCCTCCATAAGTGTTAAGTCAAAGTGAAGAGACAGGTGAAGATGATTATAGTGATGCCAGGATCCCCTGTCTACCCTAACCTCCACCACACACAACTTGCTTTCCTACCTGCTCTTGCCCTGATGTTACAGGAACTGTACAGGAAGGCATCTAATCTCATTGTAAGGACACAAAGCTTGAAAGTGGTTACGTGTCTTTTGTAAAGTCACACAGCTGGTTAGGGTCAAAGCCGGGCCCCAAAACTGTCAATAGCAAAATACCAGTCTAGCACTAATCATATCACATCTGCCGTGCCAAATTCCCACTGGAATGAGGCATTTCAAAGTGGAAACGCCCAAGAAGACTTAGCAGGTCCAATGTCTTCAGGACTTAAATGAAAGTTAGATTATACCCATTCATTTCGACTGTATAGCTAGCTTATAGGAAAGCCCACGAGGGGAGAAAGACAAAATGGAATTGAGACATTTAGGGGATGAGCGATGTTGCAGGTCAAACCATTCCTCACAAAGAGGAGTGCAAAGCTAGATAACATTTGTGGCTTCAGAAAACACAACTGTTCTGTTCTGTTTTGTTTTGTTTTATCTTTGGGCTCTGGCGAATATGGGGAATTTAGTTTGGTAGAGCTAAAAAAGTAGGAGTGCAGTGAAAAATAAAATGCAGACGTCTTGCTCTTCTGAGCAAATGTGGCTGGGTGTCTCTGGAAGAAATAGTATCTTAGAAATTCATTGATGGCTGGAGGCCCAAGGGGCCAGGTTGGTGAGGTACATAGTAGGGACCTGTCTATGGCTGTTGCATAAGCCATGGGACAGGAACTTTTAAATCCCTAAAAAAAGAAAGTTGGGGAGTTTTCCGCTGAAATTTTGGATTGAGAAAGAAAAGAAACCTACGTTTTCCTAAGCAAGATGGCCAGTCCAGTTCAGAGAATTGAGTAAGAGCTGAAATTCCCAGAATCATGGGAAAAACTAGTCAAGGACTTCCCTGGGGAGCACCCAGATCAAACACTGACCCCGGGGATCTCCTGCAGTTTGCTGATGAGGTGGGGGGGGCGGGGACTGCTGCAGTTAGAGGCTTGGAACAGGCTCAGGAAAAGACCCCAAACCCACAGGGACTCAGGGAGTTGAAAGTGTGGTTTGGCCCTAGTGGAAAAGAAAGGAGGTTGGTCAAGAGAGGTCTGCTAATAGAAAGGCGGCTGAAAACAAGAAGCATCTGGAAAGGGCCATTTAATGCTTTAAACTCATGCCAAGCTAATTGAGTAATGTGAGTGCATGTTCTTGTAAATTATTTCAACTGCATATAGTTCCTCCCCTGAGATTGCCTTACCCTCCAGTTCATGACTGGTTGTGTGTTTGAACAGACTCTGAGTGTAGGGCTGGCCCTCCACATGTGCACGCGTGGTTTATAGATTGCAGTCTGTGTTCCTGGTACTCTGCGCTGATTGATTGGGTTTTCACAATTGGGACAGATACTAGAATTCCCATATTGCAGATGTAGACACTGAGGCTCTCTCAGGGCTGTCTGGCTGTGCTGGTCTTAGTTCCTTATGCCACGCCGCCATGTCCTGAAGATGCAGTGGGATGAGGCGAACACACAGACGAGTGTGCGTTTCTGAATCCTTCCGTCAGGAGGCTTTCCTCTGTGGGCCAGCCTTGGATGGTGATGTCTTTTGACTTGTGAATCCCTTCTGGAAAGCCTGGCTGAGGCCCTTTCCCTTCATAAAGCTGAGGGTGAAAGTTGTAGCCATCATCCAAATGAAGAATCTTGCTGTTCTTCACACGGGACCTTTCCCCATCCCTGGTGTCCTACCCCCTCTGCTCTCCTCCCGGATGGCCCCCCAGATCTCAGCCAGCCTATTGTGTTTCTGCATGGAAGTCAGAGAATCTAGGTCAGTTTATCCGAGTAGAAAGTGTTATTTTATTGAGTTAACTCTGTGCAAACTGCTGCCTCAGTGCTTTATGGAAACAAAGTCCCTTGTGTCCAGGGCATTTTCTCTGGAAGTTTTCAGAGGCCTTCAAGTAATCACTTAGATTTAAGATCAAACAATGAAAACCCCCTTTTTTTTTTTTTTTAAGAAATGGTGTTTCCCGGTAACACATGTCTCTCTTTTTAACTGTTTTGTCAGACACTAAATCAATTCAGCCTTTTGGACTGTGGAGAGGCCGTAAGTGAAATTGCCAGTGCCACTGTACCAATGTCTGGAAAGATCGGAATGCACCTGACAGAATGCGAGGCTTAGACCCATTTCATAATTACAGAATTTCCTTATTCTACCCGTAACTTGACCCAGTGCCTATCATTAAACCCGAACCAGTTATCACCTGAGACCAGGATCCTTTTGGTTGCTAAATACCATTTTGAGTTCACTCTTCTCCTCAGGGAAAGATGTCTTTATAATTATGTTTTTTTAATGTCTTAACACGAGAGTCATGCTTTCCAGCCTTTTAGAGTAGTGTGATTCAGAGTGTGGCCTATAGACCTGAGCGGGCCCACAAACGCTTTGTTACCAAGATACGTACACAAGTTAAGAATAGGCATTTAGGGGGCGCCTGGGTGGCTCAGTCATTAAGCATCTCCCTTCGGCTCAGGTCATGATCCCAGGGTCCTGGGATCAAGCCCCGCATCGGGCTCTCTGCTCAGCAGGGAGCCTGCTTCCCCGTTTCCCTCTGCTTGTCTCTCTGCCTACTTGTGATCTCTCTCTCTCTCTCTCTCTCTGTCAAATAAATAAAATCTTAAAAAAAAAAAGGAATAGGCATTTAGTAACTTTTAGCGTTTTGTTGCTGTAACATCCAAACAGCATTTCATTTTTCTATCAAGTTCTCTTTATTTTAGTAAAGTATTTATTATAGAGTAGAAATGGACCTCTACTCCCCCCAGCCACACCACAAAATTCTGGTCTTTCCCCGAAGATAATTTGAGAAAAACTATTGTCACAACATCCATCGTCTTGTTTGCTGTTGCCTACGGTTTTGCGAGGGAGATGGGGATTGCATGTTAAGGTCCATCTTACAGATAAATTAAGCTAGGCTCAGAGAGCTGAAAAGACTGGCCTGTCACACATGTTGTGTTGTGATCTAGTTCTCCTCTCTGTCATCCACAGACAAGTTAAAGCAAACTCTTGCCTGAGCTCCCCCCCCACCCGCCCCCAGGAGGTATCTCTGTGTCCGATTGACCTGACTGACCTATGAACAGATAACCTTTGATAACATTGTTCTCATTCAGAGAACCCCTACGGGCTGGCTGATTCCCTATGCTTTGCAAAAACAGTTGTGAGGTAATATTGGCAGAGAAGCTCAGGGTTTGGAAGAGCACCCAGGGGACTGTGCAGCCCTCTGTCATTGACCTCCACACTACCTGGGACAGCCCTGCACCATGGGAGGAATGTACCATGCTAGACAGCATATTGTTGGGAGCAAAAGGGACAGTTAGAAAGTCCTTCCTCGTGTCATGCCACCCCTTCTTTTACCTGTTGACCCTGTCTACATCCTCAAGATACTAAGTGTGAGTCCCAAAATTTAGTTACAGGGTTCCTTGGTTGGTATGGCTTCCAGAATACCCTACCTCAGTCTCATCATCCTCGCCACGCTCTGAATTCTCTCTAGTCAATGTCCATCCCAAAATGGGTGAGCTTCCCACCCCCCACCCCAACACACACACACTAAACCTGGCATTCAGTGGTGGTCTGTTGAGATTATGGAAAAAGGACCATTTCCCTTCATCCACACTATTTTGCAGCAGGTCACTGTTGCTGGGTTGTAATAAGATAAAGATGTTAAGTCTTTCTGATATGAACATCTGCATTTGTCTAGCAGTTGTTCTCTTTGTTGATCCGCTAATTTATTAACTGATGGATTCCTTTCTTCGCCCATCATCCAGTCAGGCATCCGGCCAGCCAACCGGTGGCACTCTGTAATACCTGCTTCAGGAGTTTAATCTTGTAATTTATTTGGGGACAAACTACTGCTCAGTGGAAGGAAAGCAGGTTAGGTCTTTTAATCTTCCTGGTTAATTTGATTTGGAGCCTCAGTGTCTGGGTGCCTACCCAGGCGTCAGCCCTCCGGTCCACACCTCAGGGGATGGTTAGCTAATTAACGAAATCCCAACTAGCTGCTGAGCTCGCTCGAATCTGAGTTTATCAGTGAGCTCCCCGGGTAGACATTTCGTGGGTTTGGGCTGCCTCCCTCATCCTCCTTCCCTTTTAGAATCTGATCACGGAGGTCTGTTTGCTGTGGCCTTTGTGATACCTGGTTTCATCACATCCGGGTTGGGCCTCTGATTGTACCCAGCATCGCAGGCCCTGATGGCAAGGTCGCGGCATCCGAGGACCACGCCAGAAATTTTATGTGGGTTGCCTCAGGGGCCCGAGGATGGAGGAGGAGGAGGAGGGAGATTGTTAACATTATTGTTTCACATGTTATAATAAGCATGTGTGACTCCTGTAATTAAGAAAATAATAGAAAAGATGAAAGAGAGAAGAGAAGCCCCTACTCGCTTGCTGGCTAGAGTTCAGTCCATAGTAGAACCTTCCCCCTCAGTGGCCGCCTGACCCACTCACTTCCTGACTCCTCACATTCTAGCCTCTACCCTAACCATTCCACAGAGGGAATAAATGCTTCTCCCGGGCTTACTAATGACCTAATTCAGAGGTGAGCAGATGACAGCTCAGGGGCCGAATCCAATGGGTCACCTATTTTTGTAAATAAAGTTTTATTGGAACACAGCCCTGCCCATTTATTTATACTAATTGCCCATGGCTGCTGTCCCAGTACCAGCACAGAACTGAGACGTGGTGACAGAGACTGGACAGTTCACAAAGCCTGAAGTATTACTCTCTGGTTCTTTATAAAACTCAGTTTGCTGACCCCTGTTCTATGTTAATAAAGATCTGGCCCCTCTGGTAGTCCTAAGTTCCTTCCCATGCTCCTCAGCCTCTCAACTGCCTTTGGCTCTCAGGATCCACATTCTTGATGATTTCTTCCCCCAACCCCTGTGACTGTGAATCCTTGTTATCCTCTCCTTGTCCATCTGACCACTTTCTTGTTTCTGTCTTCCCTTCTGACCCTTACTTCAACCATAAGCATACACAAGGGCACAGACTTTTGTCTTCTTGTTCACTTCTGTCTCCCTCATGCCTTGAACAATGCCTGGCACGCGTGTAGGGACTGGACAAGTGACCCTGACTGTCTAGAGGAAGGTTGATCAGAGCTGTTCCTTTCACATCACCTTACAGAAGATCCTGTTTGGACTTCGAAGGGGAGCAGGTACATCCCAGTAACAGTCTGAAGAGAAGAGTTTAGCTTGGAGTCATGAACATGAACCTGACACAGCCAAGACTCAGGGGCTCTAGGGCACCAGTTTCCATTTCATTGGTGCCAACATTTAGCCTTTATTCCGATACACCCCATGTGTGATGCAGGAAGGTGGTGGTGCTTCTATTCACTTCCACATTCGGTCTGGTCTCCTTGATCACACAAAGGAGAGAAGCTGAGAACTTGTCAGGGTCATGAGGAAAGAAAGTAAAACAAATGAGGGTGTCATAAAATGGTTCTCGGGCCCCTTTCTTCACAGACTCCTGGGTCCCTCTGTGACCACCACCACAGTAATAGATGAGGACTCTGCCATTCATTTCGCGGAAGGTGGTTATTTTTCTCTGGCCTCTTTGAATAGTTGATTTAAATTATGCTTCCAAATAAATTATCATCTGAGAAAGGAAGAAAGCAGGGGAGAGAAAAAGGGAAGGAGAAAGGAAAGCTAACTGAAGTCTTTCATTATCAAGGTCAGGGTGGGCAAAGAGGTTCCATTTTCTTTGTTAACACTGCTCAATCGGTAGTGGTTGCTGACATCTACGCGGGTCACTGTCCCGAGAAGGATTCTGAGGCTATCTTCAGGTTCAGTGAGAAAAAGAACTATCATCAATTAGTAATGTCTGCATGACTGTGGAAGGAAGCTGCAGCTTACAGAAAAAGAAGAGGTGAGAGAGGAAGTGAGCAGAGCCCCAGCTCTGGAGGGGGAGCATTATTATTTCAGATGAGGTAGCTCCGGAAGGCCTCCCCAGGGGAGCTGATAGTTAAGTGAAGACCTAGAGATGAGGAAGTGAGCCACGCAGAGATGTCCAAGCGGAGAGCTTTCCAGGTATGAGCAAGTGCAGGTCCCCGGGCCCTGGTGCAGTCAGGGGACAGCCAGGGGGCCACCAACTGGAACAGAGCGAGCCGCAGGGGGCCTGAAATCATTCTGTTTCCGTTACTGATCTTAGGAAAACATATATAATCTTGGGCGTTGTGACCATCTGCCCTCTTCTTGAAAACTTCACCTTTAGAGATCCAGCAAACCTCACTGATTGAGAGAACAGTGATGGCTCTGTTCTAGATGGGCCAAACGCCTGCCTCCACAGCTGTGGAGGTTGAGACTGGTAATAATAGCAAAAGCAAGCATTTTGTTCATAACACTATTCCTCTCCCATGTTCTGTCTGCATTTAAACCAGCTAACGGTGGATTCTCCTCTTTCTGTATGAAGTTCTTCTGTGTCTCTTTCACCTTGACTATTTCTCTAGTTTTCTCTTTTCCCTTCAGAATTCTCTGTGGGGATGTATCTGTCAGGGTCGTTTGGTCATAAGCAACAGAAACCAACTTGGCCAACTTAATTGAGGAGGAATTCATTGAAAACCTGCTGGGGACATCCAGAATGGACTAGAGGCTAGAGGGCCAGATTTGGAGAAGAACTAGAACTGAGTGGCTCTGGAAGGCTGGGAACAAAGCCTCCTTGGGAACAGTTTGGCCAGAATGCCGCCATTAAAAAGACTGAACCTGAGTCACTCATTTCATCTTCCAGATTCTGAATTCCAGGAGAGAGAGGGAGCCCAACTGGAAGACTGGGATCAGTCCCCCCTCCCCATACAGAGGAAAGGGGGCATGATTGTGTCTTCTCAGCCTCTCTAATGAATGAATGGGGCAGGTACCTAGATTTTCCTTCCTGTCAGAATTCTAAATGGTGGGGTAGAGGTGATTTTCCCCAGAGGAAATTAAGGTAGTGATAAGGAGGAAAAATTGATACTAAGCACTGCCCCCCTGCCCTCCCCCCAGCTCTCTGATGTCCACTCCAGGGTGCAATCAGGAGTCTATTTCCAGGCACCTAGGTGGCTCAGTCAGTTGAGCGTCTGACTCTTGGTTTCAGTTCAGGCCATGATCTCAGGGTCATGGGGGGTCGGCCCCACATGGTCCCTCTCCCTCTGCTCCACCTCACTCACGTGCAACTTCTCTCAAGTGACTAAATCTAAAAAAAGAAAAAATCTCCTATTTCTACCATTCTATTTTCTACTAAAAAAAAAAAAAGCTGTTCAGTTTAGTTGGGTCTTGATTCATCTAAGAATGGCTCAAGACACATGAAATTTGGCCAAATGACAGAATTTGTATTATCAAGCTTTGCGGCCATCACCTGTCGTCATTTCCCTGAGCGGGTCTGCAGATAAGCCTGTGACATTAGTACCTGCCATTTCTGCAGTGCTTACCATTTTGCACATGAGCATCAGAGGGAAGGAAGGCTAAGTGGCTGGCTCACGTAGTGGTGGTGATCGGTCTGCTTCCTAAGCTTGGGCTGCAGTCACTCATTCATTCAAGATGATGACATTTTTGGACACGGGTGGATCCCAACCCCGGGGTGGTTTTGCCCTCCAGGAACATTGACAGTGTCTGGAAACATTTTTGGTTATTACATACAGCTGGGGTAGGTGCTACTGGCTTCTAGTGGGTCGAGGCCAGGAGTCTACTAAATGTCTTCCCATGCACAAGACAAGCCCCACAAGAAAGAATGATCTAGTCCCAGACGTCAGTCATGCCGAGGCTGAGCGAGCCTGAAATGTACACATGGACACCTGGTTTGTGACTGTCCAGAGTCCCCATCATGCTGTGGGGTCTGAACAGGAGCATCAGTTGGCTCTTAGAAGATACAGCTCACTGCGAGAGGGAATCAGCTGCTAATACGATCTTAATTAACTATGACTTGCCACAAAGAAATCTCACCTAGAATCCCCCCAGCTCCTACTCTCCCTTGACACACCTCCTCCCAAGAGGACAAAGGTCAGTGGGTCTGCTCAGACAGTGAAACTGATGAAGCCCTGTGCTTTGGGATGGGCCCGGCCCTCCGTGAGTGTCTCAGTAACTCCGCACGGACAGGCAGCCTGGCAAATCCACTCACTCTGAGCAGTGGCTATTTGCAAAGCAAGGCTGAGGTTGGCCAAAGAGGTCACAGTTGTCCTGTAATCAGATTATGTTGCTATATCCGACCATTGGCCATCTGTGGCCCAATAGGGAACTATTAAGCCAACAGCACAGACTTAAGTGAGATGGACGATAGCAATGTTCCTTGCAACGATGGAATGACCAGAGAGACTGTGTAATAGCTCCACTAACGGGGGTTAGCAGATGGGCCTTTCTGACAAGAGTAGGGCTTGTCTGCTCCCCAGAAAGGTGAATGAGATTGGGAATGTAAAATTAACTTCGTCCTATAGAATGTATCCCACGATCCGCAAAGAAGGGCAAGAACCAAGCCTACTGCAGATTGACCCAAGGTTAATATTAGAAGCTGCCTGTGATTTGGCTGTGTATTTCAAAAGCTTTTATAGTCCCCTTCCTGGAAGCTATCTTAAAGAAATAATAAATATGTGCAGTGATGATGTACAGAGATGTTCATTGCAGCATTATATATATAAAACAGGCAGTAACATAAAGGACTAACAAGAGAAGAATGGCTATATAAATTAATTCACACCCATAGAAAGGAACATTATACTGCCACTGAAAGCAATTTTTTCATGATATGGGGAAGTATCCGCAATGTTAAGTTTAAATGAAAAATAAGATTTAAAAAAATGTGGGGGCACCTGGGTGGCTCAGTGGGTTAAAGCCTCTGCCTTCAGCTCAGGTCATGATCTCAGGGTCCTGGGATCGAGCCCCACATCGGGCTCTCTGCTCAGCGGGGAGCCTGCTTCCCCCTCTCTCTCTGCCTGCCTTTCTGCCTACTTGGGATCTCTCTGTCAAATAAATAAATAAAATTTTTTTTTAAAATATGGATATTCTGTGATCTGTAATAAAAAATATATGAATGCATAGAAAAGAGTAGAATAAAATAAAATATCAACAGGATTTTTTTCCTGGAACATGGATTATGATTTTTTTTTTTTGCAAATTTCATTATTTTTCAGATAATCTGCAGTGAGCCTCTGTTGCTTTGTTGTTGTTTTAAAAAGATGCTGTTTTTTGTCTGGTTGGTTTGGTTGGTTTTTTTGCTCAAACGAAAGACTCAGGTCCTCCTATTGTGTGGCGACTCTATGTAACTAGTTGTCCAGAATCTAGCTTAGCAGCTATCTTCATCAAAAAATAATTTTTACCTGGAAAAGTAAGTTCGTCTCGTACCTTATGTCCCTTGTGCTCACACCAGCGTTTACTTGAACACCGGAGAACCCTCCTCCTGCTGCTGCTGGTAAATTGCATCGCTGCCTGTCTGGAATTTGGAAAAGAGATGAAAATAGTTGTTTGACTTACTTGATCTTCCCAGAAGTGCTTTGCCAGCATATCTACATGGTGAATCGTTTTTTTCAGGGGGCTCCTACCTTCCTGGGCATTTCCTTTCTTCTCGGCTTCTCTCTGCGATATTTAGATTTTTGTTCTAAGCTGACGGCAGTCTTCCAAGCAAGTTTCAAGAACTAGAATGTAGGAGTTTGGGGAGTTTTGTTCCGTCCTCTCCATATTCCCACCCGGCACACTCCTCTTAGGAAAGATGGTGGCCACGGGCTCTCTTAAGCCACTTTTTTTTGGTCTGCTTTGTACGCATCACATAGTCAAGGTGCCCTAGTGGCTCAGGCACGTGCCTGCAGTTGCCTCTCTCTCCCAAGGCGGAAGCCCACATGAAATCCCAAGTTAGGATCGTTAAGGCTGTGTGACTTGGATGGCTCATCCTCCGTTGGCCCAGCCAGCAGAGGTTAACACGCTCTTCACCCTTCCTGCTGCGATACCCCTGTGCATAGAGTTGGCACCACTTTGAGTAGCTGGCAAAGATGGGAAAGCGAGATCAGGGCTTCTGAGACAGAATGTCTCTCTGCACCCCCTGCACCTCTGCTGCAGCTCCTGCATGGGTAGCTAAGAGCCCCCAGACTAAGCTGTGACCCCCCTCCCTGCCCAGTACTAAGCTCTCATTCCAGAGCCTTTGTCAACAGCCAAGACTTGTCAAGGGCCCCATGCCCATGCCCGGGGCGCTGTTGTGGATGATGGTGATAGCACGTGAAGAATTCCTAAAATTCCTGCCCTCGTAGAGCTTTAATTCTAGGGGAGGGGAAAGATAAGAAAGAAGACAAATAAAATAAGGATATAAGTAAAACTGGGGAGGGTGATAGGATTGTTAGAGGGAGGGCGTTAGAATATTTGATACAGTAGTCTGACGGCACCCATCTGTGGTTACACCGTTCCCTGGTTTTTAAATTCTACCGCTGATGGAAGCCTCGTGAGAAAATGACATCTGAGTAAAGGCTCAGAAGGTGAGGGAGAGAGCTGTAGGGGCGTCTGAGAGGAGAGTGCTCTAGGCAGAAGGAACAGGCAGTGCAAAGGCACTGAAGTGGGAGCCTTCCCCTGTATGTTTGAGGACCAGCCAAGAAGCCAGTGTGTCCAGACGGCAGTACACAAATGGGCATAAGACAGGAGATGGAACCTGAGAGGCTCCAGGGGACTTTGCACAGACCCGCTCCTGCTCCAAGTTTGATGAGAAGCTGTTGAGAGAGTTTGGGGCAGAAGGGTGACATGCTGGGGTATTAGTAGGCCCCAGCTGGCCACAAGTCCGGAACTAGACTCCAGGGGAGGTAAGGGCAGAAGCAGAGAGAGCGGTTGGCAAGCTCTGAGCAGGTGGGGGTGGGGTTTCTGGAAATCGCACGCCTCTTTCCCTCATGGATTCAGGCCCACTTGATAAATCACTGCATAAATCAGAAGGAAATCAAAATGTCTGCCCCTAGTTTCCAGGAGTCACCTTTGAGTCTGAGAACCTTCTCAGTACTAGAGAAAAACTATTTTGTTTGAAAAGAAAAAAACAAAAAACCCCAGCATTTTTAAAAATAATTGAAACAACATAGACTTGCTACAGACTATTTGGAAAGCACTGAAATTTATAAAGAAGAAAATATAAATCATAATCCTATGTCCCAGATATAAGCCCTATTAATAATTTGATTTATTTTATTCTCCTTTTTTTCTATTCTTATGTGTGTGTGTTTATTATTTTAGTTAAATTTAACATTGTAACTATTTCCCCATGTTATTAGTCTTTGAAAAAGTATTTTTAACAGCAATCTACTGTTCCTTCCTATGATTATAAATTAACTTATATAGTCATTTGCTTATTGGAAGATGTGGCTTACCTGTATAGCCCTGATGGACTTCCTAAACTACACCCCCAAATCAGATACACTTAACCACACTGACCTAGGCAGTGTTGATACCTGAAGGCCTCCTCCTAGGGTAGAGCCAACTCACCAGAAATTCTAAATCGTGGAACCCAGGCCCATGTGCCCTTTCCTATAAATAGGCAGGCAGGTAGATGTTGAGAAGGCCCAGAGGGGCTTGAACCCGAAACACTAAGTGCCATCCTTCAGACTCACCAAGACGAGTCCCTAGGAAAAGGAGAAAGAGAGGGAGGGAGAAAGGTCTGGAATGTCACCCTACTGAAATACCTGCACAGGGAAAGCCAAGGCCAGGGAAGCAGAGGTATCCTCCTACCACTGAGGATTTAATAGGTAATGAACGTCAAGTTCTTGGTCATGGCAAATGCTTAATAAATGTCATCTTCTCCCTCTCCCTACCATTGTGAGGAAAATACCAAAATTCCATAAAGTGAGAGTATTCACATGTGCCTGTGTAAAGGCATAAGCTGGATTAGTGGATAGTCATTCCTATTTGTGCCAACCTAGGGAATCCTCCACAGACTGTAGGATCAGTAATTCTCCCCTGGATGTAATTTCGTTAGCTATCCTTCTCACCTTGGGCATATTTGAATATCCTCAAGAGAAAAAAGAACCCTAAGTTGGCCAGTCTCTCAGTGACCTCAGTTGGAGTTGAACAATTGTTTATTGATGAATGAATGGATGAAGAGGTGGATGGGTACATGGACGGATGGATGGATGGATGGACAGAGGGGTGGTTGCATGGATGGACAGATGGAAAGAAGGAAAGGAGAAAGGGTGGATGATTGAAGGAAGAGTAAATCAAGACAGTCATTTATAATTTTTTTTCTTTCTCTGAAAAGATGAAAGGGGAATAATGTTTTTACACAAGCCAATGTCTTTTCCATTTCACAGGTAAAATAAAACCCCAATATGAAAATCTCTCATTTCTGCTGGAAGAAAGTAAAGAGCCACATTACAATCTAAGTAGCATATTTTATCTGTTTGAGCTGGGGAGGAGGAAGATAGGGTTGGTTTTCTGGCTTGAGTGACATAAATCTGTGCCCCCCCCATCAAATATATTGTTATTGCTGTGATTCATTTGGCTTTTTTTTTTTTTTTGAAGTGGACTATGGTTTGTGTGCAGTGGATGAAGTAATTGGAGTGAGTGCTTCTCCCTAGAGACAGAATCAATCACCGTTGCAGAAGATGATGACATTTTAGAAAGAAACTCTGAGGAAAATGTCATGCTTAAAAAATTAGATTTAAACACACTGGCTCCAGATTGATTTTTATTACACTCAAATGGATACCCTGATTGATTATCAGTCTTACAAATGTTTAGCACATTTCTCACTTCTCTAATAATCAGAATAATCTAATTTTCAATGTCATTTAATGTACTGTATTCAAGGTTATAATAGATCATATTTCTAATAAAACACAGCAATTATGTAATGAATAATACAGGAGGACCAGCATTCAGATTCCTTGGATTTTAAGGCAGTGCCAATGGATAAGCCCATTCCTTTCAATGTGATGTACATTCTAAGTCCTCGACCACATCAAAAAGGAGTTTTTTTTTTCCCCTGCTGGTGCTCTGAATGGGACTTTGCCAGACTTGACCAAAAAACAAAACAAAACAAAACAAAAAAAAACAAAAACACCACCACCAACAACAACAAAAAAACAAATATCTGGGAGGAAACCACAAGGTTTGAATCTTTTTTAATATATGTTATTTGTGCACCTGGAGAAAAGTGACAGGTTGCCAAGTTATTTATTGAGTTTCTCTGGCAATTGCTGCTTTCCCCCCATTTTTGATATACATCCCCTGGAGAAATACCATATTTTAGTTCTAAATATTTTTCCAATATCCATTGTAGCAGCAGCTGACATTACGGATGTTCCCCGGTAAGCCACGGGATATCTAATTTTGAGGAGGTTTGACTCGGTATTTAGAGTCTAATATTTACCTGATGGTGTTTACTTTGTTGTTGTGTCGCTTTCCTTTGAAGAGGTCTGACTCACTTTGGGAAGTGAGTTGTGCTTTTTATATCTGTGGCTTCTCATCCGTTCTAGTCATGTCAAAATCTGGGTTCGGAACTGCGGATTTCTCAGTGATGGCTTATGGCTCAGTTTGATGATCTGACATGTATGAAGTGGTGTGAAAACCTGATAAGCTAACAAGCAGTAACACTTCAGGATTTTTCCCTTTTAGGCTGTGCTCTTTGGCAGGGGCATCCAGGGGCAGCAAGAGGAAAAGAGGAGGCCAATGAGTTGTCAGACCTCAAGACACTTAGAGACTAAGGGGAAGGACTTCAGGCAGAGGCTCACTCCTAAAATCGCCCCGCATCTGAACCTGGTAGCTTGAGAACCTCAGAAGGTCTGAAGGTTCTAGAAGGTCTCAACAGAACCAGCTGAGGGGCCAATACAAACAAGATATCGTGTAACAGAGATGAGTATCGAGTCCTGATTAAGATTCATCCAGGTCAATGGTAGAAGAACAAGCTGGGGTTGAAATCAGGTAAGGATTGGATGGCTAAGCCTTGCTGTGATCTAACTCAGGATAGGAATGTGTCTTCCTTCTGAAGATCCTTGGTTAATCAAATCGTGACAGACCGCCAAAAGCATCTGGATTTGTAGCTGGTCAGAGCACATCTTGGGACATTGCTGTTTTGTGTTCTGAGGCCCTTACTTAAAGAGTTAATTTATCTAGAACATTATCCATGCCAGGATGACTAGGATGGCAGGAGGCCATCTGGCTATCTGCTATGAGATATAATTGAACACGTTGGAAATTCAGAGGGTAGGGAAAACCCAATGTTGGGAGAAGATAATGGCTCTCACTGGTTTGAGAAGTGAAAAGGAAAAAAAAGAAAAGTTTGCTAACATTTCTTGGGTACTAGATTTTTTCAGCTTCTCTGTTTGATTATTGCCATTTTCTAATGGTCATGGCAACTAACATTGAGAGAGGCCAGGTAAAATGCCCAGATTTACATCATGTACCGAGTTGCGGAGCTGAGATTAAAACCCAGCTCTCAAGACCACGGTAACTGGGCGCTCAAAGCTGTGGTCACTTGGGATACCCCATAACTGGAGGATCACGAAGGTCCCTCCCAACTGTCTGGTAGGTTTCCATTCAGAATATGAGTTCCGTAACATTTCCTGGTATTGGAAACATTTCGAGCATGAGGAGGAAGTACTCTCTCATCTGGAAGTACTTGCTGCTTAAATAAACAGACGTGGAGAGAGTTAAGACACCCTTGCAGTTAGGTTGTCTACACTGGCACTAAAATTCTCTGTGCTGTTGAAAATGCCAGTTCTCGATGCTGGCTTACCACCAGGATATTTTCTGGAGCCTCAAGGAAAGGCTGTGTGTGTGTGTGTGTCTGGGTGTCCTTCTCTCCTGAGGGATTGAGAAGGAGATAGCCTATAAAATTAATAGGAAAAATAATTTTTGCAGGCTTTCGGGACAAAGCTTGAGCAGGGTACTTGGAATGGGAAAGAGAGGCTTTAAATGATGTCCTCGTGGTAAGGACTGAAGGCCATCTGAGTTCACAGGATGTTACTGGGGCCCAGTGAGAGAGAGTGAGGATACATCTGTGGAAACAGCCTGTTTTAGTTCTTACAGTAATATTTGTACTTTTCTTTCAGATTTGCATTGTATTTTCCTACAACTTACAGATGAATCGATGTCTGTGAAGAATCATTAAGAGAGAGAATGGGCTTAAGCAACAGTGGGTAGACTAAGTGGACCTCAGTAGACACATAGGATGAGGAGGAGAGAAGGAAGGGTCTGCCTCTCTCTCTGGGGCTTGGGCTGCTGGACGGCCTGTGGTTGTGGTCACAGAGATGGCAGCTCCCATGGAGCAGGAGTTGGGGAGAACAGCTAAAGAGTCTGTTTAGCAGACAAAGTGAGGGGCCAGGAGATATCTAGTGAGAAGTCACATACACACATCTGATGCTTAGGAGAAAGGCCGGCGCTGGGGATCTGAGCCTTCTGCATCTGCTTGATGCAGAAGGGCTTGGGCATGGACTTGGTGACCCATGAAGAGTGTGAGAGGGTAGGGATTCCAGAGGCGGAAATCCTTTCATGGGGCTGCCAGATAGGCCTTGTGGGGCTCCCAGGATGAAGGTGTCTCAGTGGAGTGTTTCTTGCCTTTCTTGATCAAGCCCTCGATCTCCTTTTTGGAGATTGGGAGTCCCAGCAGTTCTAAGAAGGCAACCCACACCACGTCCCCCAGCATTCCTCTTTTTGAAGTTAGTCCGCTCAAGGCACTTTTTAATGACCGTGATTCATAATTCTTGCTATTTGTAAAGTCTGGACACATCCTGAGAAGCTCCCATAACCCACTGACCTTCCCCTGTTTCTCAATAAATGTGGACATTGGTGAGAGCTCTGGGACAAGAAGGTGAAGCTGATAGTCTTAGGTGACCACAAGCCCCTCAGCAGTTAAGGTACATGGTAGCAAAAACAATCTACTCAGTTGAAAATGGCAGTTCCTAGAGCTGACCAACCATTCATTGTGCAATTTCCTGAATTTAGTCAAAAGATCACGGGGTAAGTAGGGGAACAGGCTGGGCAGGGGATTCAGTGGCATTAATGAGAAAAATATTATTTTAGAGCCCAGCATTCCTTTCCAGCTTAAGGTCCGGCCAACCTTAAATGCGTGCAAAGTTATGCCATATGTTTTTCCAGATAATGAAAGTGGTTAAGAAGGGAGGAGGGGTGGGGGGCAGGGGTGGCCAGCTCTTGTGGAAAGTGACTCGGTTGTTAAGTGGAAGGAACCTGGTAAAGAAGAGGGGAACATCCTCATGTCAGTGGCTAGAGAGGACAGCGTGTTCTCTCTGCTTATGTTCTGGAAGTTTCCAGCACAGCTGCCTCTGCTTGGAGTGCATCAAGGTCAAGTGGGCACCTGCACAGCCTCTTTCATTCTGGTTTCCCCTCCTGTGTTTTTAGACGAGCAGTTCTCACCTTTGACTTCTCTGCCTACTAAAATCTACTGGAAGGAGATAATATCTCACCCTAACCCCAGAGTGAAGCAAGCGTGTGATGAAAAATTATGAAAATGGGGCACCTGGGAGGCTCAGTTGGAAAGTGTTGACTCTTGATTTCGGCTCAAGTCATGATCTTGGGGTCGTGAGATCGAGTCCTGTGTCGGGCTCCACACTGGGCATGGAGCCTGCTTAAGATTCTCTCTCTCTCTGCTCTCTAAGATTCTCTTCTCCCCCACCTCTATCTCTCTAAAAAAAATATATATATATATATGAGAGAAAGGAGTTTGAACTAAATACAGATGAAAGCATTCAATGGCAAGAGTTTGCTTCAAAGTAATCTGGAGGAAGGGATGGGAGTGAAGAGAAAAGATGATGGGCCATAAATTAATCATTGACAATGGGCTTTGAATGGATGGGAGCTCATTACAGATATTATTTTCTTTACTTTTGGTATGTTTGAAATTTTCCATAATAGATGTGCTTAAATATATACACATATGTCATTTGTCAAGACAGGGAAAGTTAATGATGGACCCTTTAAGGTACAATTCGGTGTTTTGAAGCTTTAAAATGTAAAAACAGAAACTTTACAAAAGAAGATATGCAAAGTATAGTTCACTTGATGAATTTTATGAAACACATGAAAAGCATCAGTGCTTAAAATTTTTTAAATTTTACTCCTAGGGAGATGATATTTTTCTGCCATCTTTTGCGGGGTTTTTTTGTTTGTTTGTTTTTTTATTTTTTTCAGGACAGACTTGAGTTAAATAAAACAGAACTCTGGGTTGCAATCTTTGGACCTCTTGGCTCTCTGAGCTCTTCCTGACTCTTCCTTGGATGGGGGCCTTCCTGGTGGAGGGTGACCTTTGCCCCCAGTGCCCAAGTGCACCCTTCAACATCCCAGGAGGAATGACAGGCAAGGCAGCAGATAACTTCTTTAGGGAATTCTCAGACTCTTCACCTCTTCCCTCCACCTCTGTGTGAACTCAGTTTATCTCTCTGAGGTTCCTTTTTTGACTAAGCCACTTTCCAGAAGAGCAGCAGGTAGTGCAGGGACTTCAGAGAAACTATGAGTTTCTATGAAACTTATCGAAGGAGAGTTAGGATTTGGGGAGGAAAATGTCATTGGATGTCACATGTGGTTGGGAGGCCATGCTTTTTATGAAGCTTAGTACAGTTGAAAGTTCCCTCACATCTCCAGAAGACCTTTCAACCACGGGAACCTCAGGTGTCCGAGATTCTCTTTCTCTTCCCAAGATCTTGCTCCTGTTTCCCCTCAGCCTAGAATGTTCTTCACCTAACTAGCTGCCACTCAGCTCCAACCTTCCTTGTCATGGGAAGAATTTCTCGGGCCACCCTCCCGTCCCCACCCCCCACTGGGTGGAAGCCAGTGTTCCGTGTCTCTTTTGACCTTCCTGCTCTGGGGTGTATTGACCCATTATTCTGCATGTGGTTAGGTGAGAGCCGGCCTCTCCTCTGCAGAGGTGTCTGGACCATGGGTCTGGAGATACCGTAGGCCATTATCAGGGGAAGGGAAGGGGATTTCCCAGAAGAAAATGGCGAGGGGGTGGGAGGGGGCAATGGGTTTTTTGCCATGCAGAAAAAAAATGTTTTCTTTTTGGTTAAATGTGCTGTCTCTACTGATTTGGATTCACCACACAAACAACTTCTTAACAATGGAGAACGTTTTCTAAAGTACGGCACTGCAAACTATGTTCAACGTCCTACATCCAAATGTGGCCTCCAGCTTCTTTTGGAAATAGTAAGTTCTGTTGGCACCCAGCCGTGCTCTTCACGGACGTACAGTCCTGCCTCTTGTCATCCTGCAGTGGCACAGTAGTTGCCAACAGAGGCTCTGAGGCCCGCACAGCCTGCTACCTATACGCTGGCTGGTGTTTTAGGGAAAAAGTTTGCCCCCCTCTCCCCGCCCCGGTCTGGACTGGGACTTGATGAGGGAACCCCCGGCCTCCCTCACCATCTCCTCCAGCAGCTGTCACAGTGCGGGCGCAGGGTGGCGTGGGTGCCCTCTAAAGATTTGAGTTAAATCAGCGAATGAATGAACAGACAGATTAATCAATAGCTATTCTAGCTCGTATTAATTTCTGTGACCCTCTCTTTGCCCCAGTGCATGTGATCCTTTCTGCCCTCGAGCTCCCTGGTGCTCTCCCCTCTCCTCTGCCCACCCTTCCTTACACAACAGCCTCTGCTCCCTCTCTGTCCCGTATGTGGTTTTTCTTTGTGACACTTATCATCATCGGACCTTATATTGTCTATGCATTTGTTTATGGGCGGCCTTCCACAAGTAGAAGATAAATTCCGACAAGCTGATAACGTTGCCTTGTTCACCATTACATCCCCGGCGCCTGGAACGGTGCCTGAAACACAGTTGGCCACCTGGTAAATATTTGTAAATTAAGGACCACCTTTAGACTTGACAGCCTGTAGCCCAAGACTTCCTTGTATCCATCCCATGGTGTCTTGGATGGGAGCTGTCTTCCCGCTAGATCCCAAACCCTGTCTTATCCTGTGGCCGCACCCCACCGGCTGGATTGGTAAGAAACAGCAGGCCACGGGCGGGAGGTGGGAATCTTCCACCTCTTTCTGTCCTAGGCGCTCCTTTCCTCTCCCCGCCGAGCCCTGAAGGCCGTGTCTGCCTTCGAAGGCACCGCAGATGTCTTTTTGATTATAAGGAGAGAAAAACGTGTGCTGGGTGTGGGTGTGCGTTTAACGGAAGGGCAGAGGGAAGTGAATTGTGCAGGTCTGGCAGGAACGTCGTGTGTCCTTTCTTGGACTTCTTGTATTTTTTTTGACCTCTCCGCCGAAGTGTTCCCGGGAATAGAGGCTCGGTTCTCGGCTCGTGTTGAGCATCCAGCTACACGGCCGGGAGCAGTGCAGAGGATGGGGAAGACGGCTCTATTTCTTTTCCAAACGGCTCTCTGGAGAAATAAATACCTGAGAATTAAAGTTGTGTAGGCCAGAAAGAGGATTTTTGTGAGCTAAATAGGATTTTAGCAATCCCTCACAGATGAGGACAATTTAGGATGATCTATTTATATTGAGAAACTGATAAGTTCACCCGAGGGAAGGCTGAGTTGGCTCCCATTTGACCAGCGCTTCACGTACTGAGATTGACTTGGGGGCTGTGGCTTGTGTGTCTGCTGTTTCCTTTCTAACGTTTTCTCTTAGTCACACATGTGGCCTGAGAGTGACCTCTTGCTCGTGTCCGGGCCAGCCCAGGCCAAGTAGGAAAATTCCTTCATTATTAAGGTCCTGGTTACATTTTTGTTTAACGCTAATCTTTTTAAAAAGCAAACCGATTCAAGAATTCTTTTATGAGCAGTATACAGTTTGGAGTTAGACCCAGGTTTGAGTTCTGGCCTCATCGTGTGACATTTAAGGCACGAAGGCACCGGAAATTTCATACATCGTGTTCCTCCTCCTTTGTCCCTTCTTTATTCTCCAAGCCAGAAACCAGCAGGTCACCCCTGTCCGCTTCCCACTGCCCAGCACCCCCACACCTCTTGCCCTGACCCTTCCCAGTTCAGACATCCCTCTTCCTGCACTTGGAGCTTCTAGAGGCCCCCTCAGTGCTCTCTCTACCCCGCATCATTTCTTCACCATGAACAGGCATGAACGGGCTGCCTTTCGAAAAGGCAGCTCTGATAGCATCACGGCTACTCAGGACCCCAGTGCACCTGACACCCGCGTCTCCTTGGCGAGAGTCACAGGGTCACGTGAGCTGTGGTCCAGCCCGAGTCTGACCCTGAGCCCTGGCCCCGTTTGCAGAGCCTCAGAGCTGCCCTGTTCTGTCCAGGCCTTCGGAACGGCTCTGCCCTCTGCCTGCGGAGCCCTCCCGTCTTCTAGCCCCTGCTCAGCCAAAGTCTCCTCTTGCTTTCCTTCTCTGCAGGGACAGATCTTAAGTGACTGCATCTCCCAAGATCTTCCTGCTCCGTGCCGACCTTCCAGGGAGCCTCCACAAATACACACAGCTTTTCTCGTTTGTAAACATGGGTGCTTCCACTGACCTCTCTCTTGCAGGTTTGCCTGTAGAGAAACAAGTTTTCAAGGGCCTGGACTCAAGTGTATTTCCTGGGCTGAGTTCTGAAGGGCTTTTCCTGGCCTCCTCTTAACCCGCCCTGCCCCCAGTCTGGCTTCCATCCTCCTCGTGGCTCTGCTAGAAATGTTCTCTTGAGAGTCACCACTTTCTCCATTGCCAAAACCAGTGAACTTTGCTTCCTCTTCATCCTTTCTGTCAGCCGCAGTGGAGGCTCGGCCCGGTGGCTGCTGCTTCAGACTGTTTTCTCCATCGGTTCCTAGGATTTGTTACCATCCCATTTTCCTACCCGCTTTTCATCTGCTTCCGTCATTGTGCCCTCTCACCTTTCCCACCAACTGTGGGCAGCTCCCAAGAACCGGTCCCTAAGCCTCCCGTTTTCCTTCCTCTCTCTCGCATTGGCCGCCCACCTCGTGACCTGGGACAGTCGTCCCTCAGGTTTCAACTCCTGAGTGATCTAACATCCTGTTGTCCTGCCTGCTCCGTAGTTCCATCGCCCAAAGAACCTCTGGGCATGCCACCTGCCTTTCCGTCTCGTGTGCCCCCAAGCCAGCCTCGTCATCCTCCTGCCCAAAACTGGGTTCTTTATTCCCCACCAAACTTTACTTTTATTTGGGATACCATCAATATCTCAGGACCGGGATTAAAGTACTGTTGCTGTGTCCAGGTCGTCGTCTTCATGCCCCGCATGCGGCCCGTCGTCAAGCCCAGCAGACTTCTTCGCTGGAGTGTGTCCCTACGTACCCCTTTTCTCTCCGCTTCTCATTATGCCAATCTCATCTTTCCGTCCCACCAATCCCCAGTCTCCACTTTTTCCTCTAGGCAGACCAGCCACCCACCCTGCTCTCCTACAAACCTGATGCAGACATTTCTGGAAGCATTTCCTCATGTCTCCCCCATCCGGAATGTTCTCCCTACCTCTTTTTGCCTCCCTACTGAGACCCGTCCTTCCAAAGCCATCTGAAAACTAACTTCCCTCCTAGAACTATGTTGTTTCTGACCCTTAGGCCTTTCACGTACTGTGCTCATCATCCTGAGTGTCTCCTTGCCCTTCAAGCCTTACTCATTTAAGGAATTATTTGTTGAGTGTCCTTGGAAAAGGTACTGCCCTGAGGATGGCAGAATGAGTAAGACCTAGGATACCCCTGTAGGGTGCTCAGCTCGAGAGTCCTCTTTCCCATCACTTTTTTATTGACTCCCAAAGACTGAACTACCAGCTCCCTCAACTGAGGGTCTAAGTACCATGTCACAACGTACACCTTAGATGTTGTACTCCACCTGTTGCTTCAGTCAGCGAACATTCTGGCATCTACCTGACTGCATGATAGTGATTTGTTTAGGTGACTATCTCTTACTACAATGTGAATCTCTTAAAAATGCTCAGTAACTATTTGAACAGATGAAGAACTAAATTAACAGATGAATGGATGGGTGGGTGAGTGGATAAATAGATAAAAGGATAGACAAATGGATAAACGGTTAGACAGCTCGATGGAAAAATAATGGGAAGGAGGGATAAATGGATGGACAGACAGATGAACAGCTGAGTGGATGGGCAAATGGATAGATGAAAGGATGGATGGATGGATTGCATGGATGGATGGATTGCATGGATGGATGGATTGCATGGATGGATGGATGGATGGATGGATGGATGGATGGATGGATGAATGAATGAATGAATGAAAAAAAAAAACCCTGCAATTAAGAGAGATCTCAGTGGGGGCGCCTGGGTGGCTCAGTGGGTTAAAGCCTCTGCCTTCAGCTCAGGTCATGATCTCAGGGTCCTGGGATCGAGCCCCGCATTGGGCTTTTTGCTCAGCAGGGAGCCTGCTTACCCCCTCTCTCTCTGCCTGCTTATGATCTCTCTCTCTCTCTGTCAAATAAATAAATAAAGTCTTTAAAAAAGTTAGAGAGAGAGACCTCAGTGGTAACCCTCCCACTCATTTTAAGACTGCCTTTTAAAATAACTTAGAACTAAGGTAGCCTCCAAAAACAGTAACAGTGAATTTAAATTAATTCAAATTATTAGGAAAGAAGGTTATAGTTAACTGAGTAACTATATCCAGTAGTAGGCTAGCATATATCTCATACATGGACTGCCAGTTCCTCAAAAATCAAAATTCATAGATTGCATTTAGAATAAAAGCTCTACTGAACAATATACTTATTTGGTGATTCTGAAAACCCTTAGAACCCTTAGGGCTTCAAGGACACCAATGAGAATCACTTAGGGATATATAGGCTGGAGTAAATCATTTAAATGCCTTAAAGCGAGAGTTTTTCATTTAAACTACCTATGTAATATATACAACCACACATTCACACGTAGACCATTTTTCTGGGGATTTGGGTTTCTAAAATTGACTTGACAACATGCAGGCACTTCTCTACAGTAATATCCTAAATAGGGTGTTTGGCACACATCAGGCTGACATGCAGACATTTGTCTGTGCCTCTCGGACACCTCATTGACACACAGATGGAGGCAGAGATTCATCACGTGTGTCAGGCAGTATCTGGAAAAGCTGGATCCCAGGGAGGCAAACATGGTCACATCACTTACTAAGTCAGGTTCACATGGAAAGTCCTGCTGTCTAGGTGAACCCATTGGAAGTTTAAAAACTATTCAGTTTACCTATCCTCCATCCTCCCCTTAATCTCCAGTTATACAGGCCCCGGGCTGGAGCATTGGTCTTGGCTTGGATAAAAATTCTCTCCTCCCTCCCTCCCTCCTTTACTTTATTTTCCTTCCTTATTTTCTTCCTTATTTATTTTCCCTGTTTCTCTTTTTTTTCTCTGCTGCTGCATCAAAATTTCACATCTCAAAGTATTCCATATATATTAAACCCCCATAGTCTATACTATATATCATGTGCATTTCATTTGGGGAATAAAGAGTGCTTTATTTGACTTAATATCTTCAGTAGCTATAGGACTCAGTAAATGGTGAAAAGAAATTGGTGTGGGGTTTCCACTATTTTAGTACATATTACACTGTGTTGCAACTATTTACATATCTAAATATACGTAAGAGTCCTGTGGGTGATGCGAAAAAGAATGAATGTCCCCATTTTTCAGATGAGGAAACTGAGGCCTAGGGACATTTAGAGATTATCCTGAGTTTGCACAGATAGTAAATGAGGCACCAAATGCAAGCCTCTGGAATATTAGCCCAGTCCTTCCCACTTGTCCTTTGTACCTTTCATATAATTTAAGTCCCAGGAGAACAATTTCCTAACTTCTGTGTGTTGTAGCAGGGTAGGATCTTGAACCTTGAGTTGGAGGAATGACAAATTATCTTTTTTCTTGCCTTAACCACTGAATAAAAGCAACCATTGATTCAGACATACCATGGGGCTAAAGAGCATGGGAGTTTGTGCTACTGTTGCAGAAACACTCTCTACACAGACCGTATCAGTTAGCTATGGCTGTATAACAAAGCACCCCAAAGCTCAGTGATTTGAAACAGTAAGCCTTTATTGTTGCTTACAAAACTATCGATTGGCTGGGTGGTGCTTCTGGGTTCACTGGGCGCTCTCGTGAGCCTGTGGTCAGATAAGCAGATCTGCTCATCTTTCCTGTATGCTCTCCCAGGTTCCTGAGCAGGTTGGCTCTAGATTGATCTCAGATGGCCTTAGCTGGACTAATCAGACTCTCCCCAGCGTGGTCTCCTGTTTTCCAGCAGGTTAGCCCAGACCTGTTTACATACAGTGATGAGGCTGTAAGAGGAACAGGCAAAAGTGTGCGAGATCTCTTGATGTCCAGGCTTGGAAATGGTATAACATTACTACCACCGTGTTCTGTTGGTTAAAGTGAGTCAGAAGCCATCCCAGATGCATGGGCTGTGGAGTGGTCTCCACCTCTTGATGGGAGGGGCTGCAAAGTCAGTGCAAGCAGGGCACAAGAGGAAGACACAGAGGATTAGGGCCCATCTTTGCAGTCAAGCCACATGCAAACATGGCCCCCATTTCCTGGCACTCCGGAGCTGCCCGGCCTTCTGGTTGTGCAGGGTTTATCATAGGGTCATACTCCCCAAGAGGAATTGCTGAGCCTCCTCAGAGTTTTTTGCTGGCTAAGTAACGTTACCTCACTTTTATTTTAAAAAAAATTTAAGAGGGAAAATGTAAGAATGTAAAGAACTGCAGTTCATTTTCTGAAAATTAATTGGGTTTAGAGAACCATAGGGATGAAAATTTGGACCATTAGCATTTATCATGATAGAGATTGTTGTTTAATATTTGAAAGCCTATGACTTGCCATGAAAAATATATATGACAGAGCAGGACACAGGTTTATCTGGAACAGTGCCACTGGGAAATTTCTTTTTGTCATCCCCACACCCCAGTCGGATGCTACTTTGAAAGGCAGTCCATGTGCCTGGATCACTGCTCAGTCATTTACCCTAGATGCATGGATCCTGACTTTAAGATGGTAGAGTCCTGAATCTGAGGCTGCCGGCATTTTTATGAAGTTAGAAACAAAAAAACAGGACCACACATTCATTCAGATACACGAGGGCACGTTGAATTTCAACAGACTTCCGCACAGTAAACTTCAACTTGATATATAACAAAGAACTTGCTGCCCACGGTATGGCTTATGGGAATCGATGCTGAACTCTTCCTTTCTCTATGTTAAGCCCTTCCTCTCAGCCCCCATCATGTGGGTTAGCTCTGCCACAAGCACTAAGCCAAGGACACATCTGCCTCCCATGGACAGGATTTAGGGAAAGCCATCACTGATACTAAGTAGCCCATTGCTAGGGGAGGGAACGTGCAGAGAAGTTCTACTGATTATGAAGGAACTCCTCATTGTCAAAGCTCTTGTTTTTTAACATCACGCAGGACCATTTTTTTTTTGTCCGTCCTCTCTGGAACTGAGCTTAGGCTGTTTCCTATGATTCATACAAGACTCTTGTCCGAAGGATAGGGTCTGTCACTTGTAACGGAGCCTCTAAACTCTAAATCTCTTGCCTTGCAAGGATGGCCACCCCACAGGGCCTACCCAGAAAGGAATATGACCCCGGCAGGCCTGGCCACTGCAGGCCAGACAGAGGAGGAAGAAAGTATTTGGAAATAAAAGACAAAAGAAAGGCTCTCGCCTTGATAGGAGCCCAAATCTCCATATCCAAAAGCACCCAGTGAGAGGAAAATGTGTTTAAAATTGTTTTGAAAGTTTTATTGGTATCATATACCACTTTAACTAGAAAGAGGTATTTGGCATTGGTACATTCTGATATTTCAGGGATTTTCTATAAGTGCTTTGAATAACTCTAAGAAGCTGAGCTAGGCTGGTAGATCCTTGTTAAACTCTCAGAATGCTATGTCCAGACTATTTCCCCCATGACTTGAATATTTAATATTCTGTAAAAATTCTAAGTATGCTCTGTGCTCTGTGACTAGCCCTATGAAAGCTAGGGCATCCCTTACACTTTGCACGTGGGGGGTGCGGGGGGGGGGGGGGCGGGGGGGGGATCACGTTGCCTTCGCAAGGCCTCGCCCACACACTGCTGCCTGGCAGGTTGCAGCCGTCCAATCAGAGAAGAATATTCATCGAAAGGCCACTCACGATGCCCCGCCCTCAGCTACCTCGGAAAGGCCTGTGTCCGATCTGGGAACCTTGACGGCAGCTTGGTTCACTAACCTTCCCTGTGTATGTTGTCCAGACGTCTACCAGTGCTTCCGCAGCGAGCGCTGTATTAGGTGCAAGGCAGAGCCTCCACCCTTAAGGAGTTTTGGATCTTGAGTGAGTATTCGCTCACCCCAACTCCACCCTACGTTGGGACCTGCCAACCCCCAAATCCTGAAATTATGGGAAAAGTATGTCTCTTGTTAGTCATAGATCCACCCGCCTTCAAGTCCATTCGTTTGCAGTTCATTTACATAATGAGTTCAGAAAATTATTTTTAAACTAAGATTAAACTCTATTTTTTTTGTGGTTTTCTTTTAAGGTATTGATGTGTCAGTTACAGGCTCTCCCATGTGCAGGGCAACCAGGTAGCTCAAATCACCAACCGTGACCCATTATTCCTATAGTTAGCAAGGTGAACGGATTCCAGGCTTTAATATTCGAGCAAGAATAAATAGACCATTATGCTTTCTTTGCTAAAATGAATATAGAGAACTTTATGGACAAAAACACTGTCGATTGTATTTCCCTTTTTCCCTTCTCTTTTTTCTTTTTCTCTCTCTCTCTCTTTTTTTTTTATGTCCAGGAATTTTTAGTGAAGCGTTGTTTTCGTCTTTTCCTGAATCTAAGTGAAATCCACATCTTTTGCATGTGTCCTGCATTACAGTTTTATTGTGTGCGTGGAAATCAATATTCTAGGTACATGCACAAGTGCACACATTAAAATGAACATGACTTCATTTATTTCCATGATTAGACATTCAAATAAAAGTGCTTGGGTGTCTGTTTTCATATTCATAGGTCGAGATCCGTACATCAGAGGTATTTGTATAAGTGACACTTTTATTACATTCATTTCATTTGCAATATGATAGTGGATCATAAATATGTTACTTTTATGCCACCAAATCTGATTTGTAGCACTTGGCCCTCACAAGGAGAATACTTGATATTTTATGGAGCACCTTGCGTCCAAGAACCGCTTTGCAGACATCAGGACCGGTTCTCCCCAGTGTGTAAATCACACTCGTGACCCTTTGGATGCCCCACCTGCTTTATCAGCCTGCTGGCTCGTGTATCTGGGGGTGGAGAGGGGTTTCTGAGTCCCCTACAGGCCCGGAGGGGGCAATGAGACCTTTAATTTCTGGACGAAAGAGGTTCGGTGAGCTCTGTGTTGCACACAGAGGCCCTGACGGCTGGCCAGGCTTAGTCTCATGTCCACCTTGTCCTTCACCAAACAGCTTTTGAGCCCCCACTGTGGACCAGATGCTGTATTAGGCCCTGGGGAAAGAGGACAAGGTATGACCTTTGCCTTCCAGATATTTGGCCCCCACCTAGTGATAGGGGCTCTGATGCAGAGGTGACAGTAGGTCCCCCCGCCCCCATTCCAGTCTCCGTCCCTTCCCAGGCACACACTGTGCCTGAAAGTCACTTGTCCACCCCCAGGTCTGTCCTCACCGTGTGGGGGGATCGCGAGTGTGCGTGATGCGACTGAGCAGGGGGATTCCAAGGGCCCTGGTGCCGGCTCTTCTGAGTTCAGCTCCCCACTGTGTCATTTACAGGATGCCCGACCTTGGGCAGGCGACTTAGCCTTCTGTGCCTCGATTTTCGCATCTGCAAAACAGGTATAATAAGGACCACCTTCCCTCTCGGCTTGTCAAATGGCCTAAAAAGAGAGGAGGGCTCCTACGAGGGCCCCGTGGCTGCCCTGGTAGCTGCGATGAGCATTTCCAGTGTTAGAACACCGCTCGGGTGTGAGTGACAGCACACAGCACAATAGTGACACCGGTATCATTACTGCTTCTATTGCTGCTGTGTGATTACTGCCCGTCTCTCCCCGTAAGCGAGTCCATGGCAGCAGTGACCATCTGTATGGCTCATCCCTGCAGCAGATGGTACATACTAGATGCTCAAAAAATATCCGAACAAGTGAATGGACAAACAATGAAGGAACACACGAGTCCATCTGCTCGTTTGGGGCCGCTACCAGGCGGCTTCCTCGGAAACATCACCGCCACTTGCAGCCGTGGGCCTCAGGGTAGAGCCCACGAACCCTCCATGTCCCGGTCCACCATTTCCACGTGGGAGGGCCTGAGAGTCTCCCTCCTGTGTGACCAGCCCGCAGAAGCCTTTACGATAGATACACTGTTCCCACCTCGAGGGGTGCCCGCCTGCGCATCTCTGGCAGGGTGCTGCTGCCTTCCCAGGGGCTCCGAGAGGAGCCATCCCCAGGATGGCCATGGAGCCCCGGCCCCCTCGCAGCCCTGGTGTTACCCCCTGCCCCACGCCCATCCCCTGCAAGGGGGCAAGCTCCAGATGCTGCTGACCATGGTCCCCTGCAGCTGGACCGAGTCACCGTCCCCAGGCCCTCTCGGTGTCCCGTGCCTGGCCCAGGTCCCTCATCCACCATCCACGGTTGTTTACAGCCGCTGAGCAAAGCAGTTGTTGAAGCCATGTGTTTAGAAGATGTCCATTTCTGACCCTTTACTGATTGGGGAGTTACCACCAGAGGTGTCGTGGCGTCCTCCATGGCCGAGGAGTTCACGATCGTCCCGGGAGTCCTCTGATCATGGAGATAGTGGGAGAGGTGCTCTGCCTTGCGAGGGCAGGAGCCGTCTGGATGGGAGCCTGAGCTTACTCACCGGTCCCCTGGCGGCTGGTCAGCTGCTAAGAGCCCTCAGAGCCCGGGTCTCAAAGCACGGGAGATGGAGCTCCGATTTTACAGCTGTTACATTTGCAAATGGTGGGTGCTGTCTGTCTAACCCAACCGAGGGCCCCCACTCGGTGCCCTGCTATGGCTCACCAAGGTCCCCTCCCCGCCTGACCTCCCCTGTCTCTGTCCAGCTTGGCATAGATGCTCAGGGGGGCAGCTTGCCGCGTGTTGCTCCCACCTCGCAGGTAACCTCTGGGGCCGTGTTTTCTCCCGTGAGTGTTCCGGGTGATTTTCTAGGTGGCTGCGGGTACACGGGGGATGGAGAAGCAGAACGCTGAGAAGTACAGACACAGGTCCCCCAGACCCGCCTGGGGGTGGGATTCTGGGTAACTGTGTGCATGCGGTTCCTCCCTCTGCTCTTCTGCATGTCCCACTGAGAGCTTGGCTGGACCACCTTCAAACAGGGGCATCTCAGGCCTCAAGCTTTGAGAGTGTAGACGTGGAATTTTAATGCCTACCTCATCTGGTTCACTGTGGAATTTAGGGAACTAGCATTCTTGTATTGCTTATGGTGATGGCTGGCCCTGGCTGAGCAATCAGTAAGTGGCATTACTATTACCGCTGTGTTAAGTGGGCAGAGGTGCCATCTTGGCTTCTGATTCTGGTCAGAGCAGTTCCTAACGTTCAGTGGCTTATGGCCTCCCTCAGGGGTCTGGGTTTTTGTTATTCTGATGTTAAGGTATGAGTGACATAGCATAGCATTCATCCTTTTAAAGTGGCCAGTTCAGTAGTTTGTAGTATGTTCACAAGGTTGTACAGCCATTACCACTGTCTGATTCCAGAACATTTTCATCCCCCTACAAAGCAACCCCGTGCCCATTAGCAGTCACTTCCCATCTCCCATGTGCCCCAGCCCCTGGCGACCACCCGTCTGCCTTCTGTCTATGAATCCGCTTTCCCTGAACATCTCACAAATAGAATCATATAGCACGTGGCCTTTTGTGACCGGCTTCTCTCTTGGAGCACGACGTTGTCAGGATACATCTATGTTGCCACACGCGCGGTGCTTTTCTCCCTGTATGGCCAAGGCTGTTGCATTGTGTGGATCCACCACGTCTGGGTTTCCATTCACCAGTTGATGGGCGTGTGGGTTGTTTGCACTTTGGGGCTACTCTGAATAGCGCCACCGGGAACAATGGTGTACACGTTCTGCATGAACATTTCTTTTCTGTTCTCTTGGGTGGACCCAGGAATGGGATTGCTGGGTCATCGGGTAACTCTATGTTTAGCTTTTGAAGGGACCGCCAGACTGTCTTCCTCAGGGCTCTGTTCTAGAAGGACCCTCACTGCTTACATACAGTCTTTGTATGTAACAAAGAGGGTCATGGACAGGAGCCGGGAAAGGAGGGGCTGGTTGACATGCACTGAGAGCCCATGCTGCTCTCACACAAGGCTTCTGCCACAGCCTCCCCTCATGGACCCAGACTCTGTCCTTGTACCATCAGGGCATCTCTGCAGCCATGCGCTCCCCTCTTCCTCTCTCATGGTCCCACCTTTGGTGACTGTTCTTTGCTTTCTAACTGCTTTCGACCATATGCTGCCCTCACCCTGCATCCTGCACCTGCTAGGAATGGTCTGGGCACTTAGCCAGTCCGCCTTTACCCACTCACCTTAGATCTGGAAATGTTCTGAGCCAAAGAACAGTGTTGCTTCAGAGTGCTGGGGGAAGAAAATCATCTGGAGAGGTATTGTTTTCTTCTCAAACATGTCCGCTTCCTTGGGAACGAGCAAGTCCAAATGAAGAAAGCACTTGGCAACTGCGTACAAACGTTCTTTGGTCTATCTGATGCTCAGTTTATTCATTTGTAAAATGAGTTTAAAATTGCCTACCTGATTAGGGGATTAAGTGAGATACTTGTGGACACAGTTCCCAGTACTGTGCTTAAGACAGTGAATATTCTTGCGGACTGCCCTCCTTCTCGTCAGGTGTCAGTGACTCATACAGGCACTGGGATTGTTCAGTACCATGCATGTCCAGCTGTTTCCTTGCACCTTACTGCCCTCCCCATGCCTGCCTTTTGAACTCTGCCCTCAGCTCCTGCCCCAGGCAGGGCCTCGGGATCCTCGCAGTGCAGACCCGGGGAGCCGGGAGTTCTCAGATCACCCTGGGTGCTCTCAGGGAGGCAACGTGGGCCAAATCCTCTTAGGGCAGATCGGATTATGACCTGGGTCATTTTGTAACACAGATTCCCAGGTCGTGGCAGTGGCATACACGGCCAGCCTGGCAACCCCTGGGTCCCGGGGGAATGTGGACTCCCCAGAGGGGCTTTCGTGGTCTAGTTTTACCTGTTGGCCTCTCTGGGTTTCAGTTTCCTTCCCCAGGAGATCCTCACCAGGGGCCAGAGCTTTGCATTACACTCAGTTGGAAGTCATCTGAGAACTCCGTGCTGTGAGGGGAAGCATGGGCTTCCACCGCCCCAGGCCCTGGGGCCTGACTCTGCCTGGCACCACGCTCAGCCGAGGCAAAGACCCACACCTGCCGCGGGGCCCGTGGGCCGGACGAGATGCCGAGTCGGGCAGCTACAGATGACTAAGCGAATAGTGAATGGACAAGTCATATTTCAGGCCAAGGGCTCATGCTGCGTAGATTATTATTTTAAAATAACTTTTTACAACAATAAATATTTAATATTTCACTTATACATTATATATAATGCATATATATGTAATATAATATGTATAAACAGTAATAAAAGACTACCTGATTAATACCCAAAGTCTAGGAAGCAGAAAAGCACGAAGGGACAAAAATCATCATCCCATCACCTTTAAGATGAATCTCTTCAAAAGTGTCCGTTTATTTGGAAAACTAAACAACACCAACCAAAACCAGAAGGCTGAGCCAGGAATCACAAATTAGGGAAGCGACAAAGCTTTTGTTCAGCAAGGTGTCTCCCAGGCCAAAGCGGTTCCCTTGTGATGCCTCGTGAGCCAAGCCCTCTGGAACCAGGGGGACTATGCTTGGAAAAATCGTCTCCCTGAGAACCAGTCCACATAGAAAGGCCAAGCGAGGGGCGCCTGGGTGGCTCAGTCGTTAAGCGTCTGCCTTCGGCCCAGGTCAGATCCCAGGGTCCTGGGATCGAGCCCCGCATCAGGCTCTCTGCGCGGCAGGGAGCCTGCTTCTCCCGCTACCATTCCCTCTGCTTGTGTTCCCTCTCTCGCTGTGTTTCTCTCTATCAAATAAATAAAATCTTTAAAAAAAAAAAAA
Organism: Procyon lotor; assembly: GCA_028646535.1. Classification (NCBI taxonomy): domain Eukaryota; kingdom Metazoa; phylum Chordata; class Mammalia; order Carnivora; family Procyonidae; genus Procyon; species Procyon lotor. The sequence goes on along the minus strand of CM053603.1, from coordinate 63,453,148 downwards.
AAAAAAAGAAAGGCCAAGCGAACAGAAGCCTCAGCCTTCTGGGTGAGCCTAATCTCTAAGAGTGGGTTGGCAAGTGCACACGCAGCACACCTTCCTCTCTGCCTGGCCCTTCTGGCCACCAAGCCTCTCTTCCTGGGAGACGTGTTTATGGCACCTCTTCCCTGTAACTTCCTGTAAGTGTCAAGTGAGTCCAGGCAGCATCAGGAAATGGAAACTTCCAGCTCAGGCAGCGCAGGCCCGGCCATTAGTGACCCGTGATTTGCCTTCTCTCTCCTTTCCAGCTGTCAGGAATGACAGGAACAAGAAGAAGAAGGAGCCTTCGAAGCAGGAATGTGCAGAAAGCTATGAAATGACGGCTGAGCTGGACGATCTCACAGAGAAGATCCGCAAAGCCCACCAGGAAACCTTCCCCTCGCTCTGCCAGCTGGGTAAATACACCACGGTAAGAGATGCTTCCACCCCAGGCTTCGGGGAGGGTGGCCGCGGGCCCTTGCGTCCACGCCCACTGCCTTCTTCCCTTCCCCTGGGCCCGGACCCAGAGGGGACATCCACCCAGATTTGGCCCGGGACATGTGTGCGGGCTGAGCGGGGCTCCGCAGTGGCCTCCTCCCTCCACGGGGCGGTCTTGGGACAGTCACTGAGTAGGACGGCGGTCTCCTCCAATCCGGCCGGCATGCGTGCTTTCACTCAGCAACCAAACTGAGCCCTTGCCATGTGCCGGGCCATGGGCGAGGCCCGGCGACATGGGTGAATAAGCTCAGGTTGCTGCTCCCGGGGACATACAGTCTGGCGAGGGAGACCCGTCGAACCAGTGAGGTGTGTCAGGAGTCACGACAGACACCTGTACAGGGCCCCGTGGGGACCTGGAGGGGACGCGGGGCCCTGTTCTCAAAACACGTACCCGGCTGTAAGGTCCAGCCAATAGTATGGGGGCCCTCTTGAGAGAGGAGGTCAAGCCCCGGAGCTGGGCCTGTGTAAAGCACAGACGTGATTCCTCCCTGGGGAGGCGGGAGGTCCCGCCGTGCTCCCCAGAGCTCCATTAGAAATGGCTTTCACCACGGGTAGAAATAAAGAGAAGCTAGGGGGGACAGGATGTGGGATCAAGGGTTGGGGGTGTACGGCGACCGGTCTGGGTTATGTCGCTGGAGACACATGAGGTCCTTCAACTTTTTAAACGGGTTTTTGCATGTATCATGTTCACGGACGTCAATTCGCGGTGCATGGCACACAGTAGGCACTCAGTGGGTATTTGTTGCATGAATGAATGAGTCTAACTAGAATGCTATTCTGGTTAGTAGAATATCTCCTTAAGTAGCTTATGTTGCTTGCCTAAGATGCTGGTAAACGTACTTTTAAAATAATCCAAGTTATCACATTTGCTGGTTCGGTGCCTGGCGTGCTAGGAAAAGAATGGGATGATAGCTCCCAGACTTGAAGTGTTAGTGTCTAAAGGAGGAGGACAGTGAGCGCCGGGACCGGGGGAGGGGGGCCCTCGCCTGCAGGCTCTGACTCAGTCTGCTTGGTGGTGCTGGGGGCGGGGCAGAGGCGTGGGGGGCATTTGTAACAAGCTTCCGGGTGATGCTGCTGCGGCTGGGCTGCCTTCCGCACTCTACATAGCAGGTGCCTTGAGTAGCCAGACCCAGGATGACCTTCTGCGGCCCAGCCAGGCCCTTGGCATCAAGGAGAATGAGAGATATGGGCGTGCTTCAGCCACCCACGTGGGAAGCTGTTGAGCTCCCCTGCCAGGCTCCGGGGAGGGCTGGAGTCAGTGGACAGGCCCTCTGTCCAGAGCTTGGCGACCGCTAGCCCAGAGCATGGAGCAGGACAACGCTAGACACCACGAAGGAGCTTTTATTTTAACCCAGGAGGCGAAGCAGGCCCGTGAGCCGAGAGGTGGTGGAGGGTGACTGACGCCTTGTATCACAACAGGGGCGCTAGAAGCAAATGAATGGGGTTTAATTCCTGCTCAGCCACCGATCAGCCGGGTGACTGTGTGCAAGTTATTAACTCCGCCCAGCCTCCTTTCTCCCATCTGAAGAATGGGGAGGGTATAAAATGGTTAGAAAAACTAACTAATTCACGAGAAGCGTCTGTGAGGGGACCCGAACGTGCCTGCGTGACAGTGATGTGGCAGGCTCCCCAGCCACCACACGTCCCTTCCCGGGCTGTGAGCTGATACTCCGGGGGCCTGGCCCCGTGCCGGCTACATCAGACACTACAGAGAAGAAAGAGGATTAATGACCAGTGCCAAGGAGCATATCATTTATTCCTCTTAGAAATATTTATGATTGCCCATTGTTCCAGGCAGTGGTTGGGGCTAAGTATCAAGGCACGTGCATCCTGACCTAAGAAGTCAGGAAATCAACTGAGGACGGGCCCAGGGGAGGGGACAGAAGACGGTGAGGGCAACCGTGAGACTGTGTTGGAGGGAGTGGGAAGTGAGAAAGAGCTCTGCAGGGGCACCTGCATGGCTCAGTCAGTTAAGTGTCTGACTCTTGATTTCAGCTCCGGTCATGATCTCAGGGTCATGAGATCAAGTCCCATGTTGGGCTCTCCACGCAGTGGAAGGGGGAGATGTCTGCTTGAGATTCTCTCTCTCCCTCTCCCCTTCCCCTGTGCTTACTCTCTCTCAAACAAATAAATCGTGAAAGAAGGAAGGAAAGAAAGGGAAGAAAAGGAAGGAAGAAAGAAAGAAAGGGCCTTGCAGGGTCTTGAACGCTGATTGAGGAATTTGTATTTTAATCTGTAAATACTGGAGAACAAGAGACAGTTTGCAATCAGTCTGTTATTGTTACCACCATTATTATGACAGCTAGCATTTACTGAGCATTTACTATGTATGAGGGACCATGCTAAATACTCTAAATAGTCGTTCTTTTTGGTTTTTTTTTTTTTTTTTTAGTGTCAGTGGAAAATTTTATGGTTTTTTTTCCCCAAATATGTTTATTTTTTCAGTGTTACAAGATTAATTGTTCATGCACCACATCCAGTGCTCCATGCAATACATAAATAGTCATTCTTTGACTCCTTACAGGACATACGAAGCAGGTGTCGTTGCTTCCATATTACAGATGAAAAAACTGGGGTGTACGAAGGCCAAATAACATGCCCCATGTCTCATAGCCAATAAGTGGAACTTGAAGTCCTTAGTCCAGGGACAGCCCTTGTAGCCACACCATACACAGGATACATCATGGGAGTGCTGGACAAGGCAGAATGGAAGCAGGAGCCATTGGGTATCTGGTTAGGAGGGGTTGCCATTATCCAGGACTGAATCAAAACATTAGCTCCAGAAAAGGCAGAGTAAAAGAGAATGATTAAAGTAGGGAGGACTTCCTGGAAGTGGAAGCTTTGGAACCAGGTCATGAGGTGAGACACGTTTTATGACAATCCCCGGGATCATTTGCTATGGTATCAGGGGTCTCCGCCCCCTTCCCCAGGTGGGGCTCCCTTCGTGTGGCCAAGGCAGTCTGCCCAGCCCTGATTCTCCTGGTAACCAGATGAAATGGTGTCCACCCTGCTCCGGGGCAGAGCTGGGCAAGCACAAGGCAGAGCCTTGCATCCACCTAGAACGCACGCCCCGGTATGGCCTGGCCTCCTCCAGGGTCTGAGACCTCCCCCTGGTGGTCAGCCCAGCTCCTTCCCACCCTAAAAGGCAGGCAGGGATTCTGGCCAGCCTCACCTGGGCCTCTCCCACCCTCCCTCCCCCTAGGCATCCCTCTGAACCTGGCAGCCTCTCCTTGTGGATTCTCATTATACCACAGGTCTGATTCCACCCAGCTCTCGGCCAGTGAGGCTGCTGGCCTGGCCTTCCAGGGAGCCCAGCAGGGGCTGGCAGGGCCCCACCCTACCCTGTGGCTCACACTGCCAAGTCCCAGGGACCCGGCCTGAGGGCTTTCGCTGGCTGCCAGAGCTGCTTGGCTCACATGTGGGCACTGACACTCCTCGGGGAGCCCCCACCCAAGAACAGACAGAACCCGGTGGGTGACTGCCCCAGCTTCCTTGCCCCTGGGGAGATACCTTCTCTCAACCATTTCCCAGGGGTCCCCAGCAAGAGGAGCCCAGGTGCCCACAGGGATATGGTCTTTACTGGCTGCCTGCCTTTCCCAGACCTTCTCTCTACCCCTCCTCCAGTGCTTCCTGGGACCTCTTCCCTTTCTGCACCTCTTATTTAAAAAAAAGGGGGGGATTTATTTACTAGAGAGCATGTGTATGCTCATGCACGCGCGTGTAAGTAGGGAAGGGGCAGAGGAAGACAATCTCCAGCAGACTCCCTGCTGAGCATGGAGACTGACGCAGGGCTCCATCTCACGACCCTGAGGATCGTGACCTGAGGCGAAACCAAGAGTCAGACACGTAACATTGACTGCACCAGTCAGGCACCCCTTTCTGCACCTCTTTTGATCCAACAGGGAACATGGAGATACAGCTTTGCCCTCTCCAGAGAATGATCCTTAGCTACAGGGCAGCCGACCTCCTTCCAGAAGCACGCTGCCCCTTTGTGGGATCGAGGCGGCTCTGATACCGTCTCTCATCCGGCTTTTCTCTTTATTTCTACTCTGTATACAGATCTAGCTCAGTCTTTATTGTAAGCAACTTCAAATCCTTTCTGGAAGTAGGTGGGGATATAAATAAATAACAGCAGCCATAACACATTCTCGGCAAGCTCTTAGTTCCGAGTTGAGCTTTTTTTTTTTTCTTTTTTTTTTTTTATAAAAAGAGCTTTTTTTAGACAGGCAGTTGCTTCCACTGCAGGGAAACTTCCTGCCATCTTCACTAGCCTGGCCTCTGTCAGATGCTTTTGGAATAAGTGGGCAGAGAGGAATTAAAAAGGCAGCTAGCCGCCCACCTACAGACTTTTTTGAAAGAGTAGTTCCCTTTTCTTTTCTGGTTAGGGTACATTTGGGACACATGGCCCGGCCTGCGGAGACAGCAGGACTGGGTGGGGAAGCAGGATCGTTCACCATACTGCCTTCCACACCCAGACTTGGGCAGGGCACTGACCTCCAAACTGGAGAGCTAAACTCTTTGGGAAGGTTCCTAACCGGTGACCTCCGGGTTCCACAAACCAGGAGGCGTAGGAGGGAGACTCCACAGAGAAAGTGGAAAGCGAGGCAGCAGCTGTTTACAGATGTCTCCAAAACAGAATGAAGAAGCAAACCAAAGGAAGCAGCATCCCAGCTCTGAGGATATTTACTCTGCTTCCTGAGGTCCCACCCTTAGCAACTGCATCGTTTTGGGTTTTAGGGCTTCGCGGAGCCAGGGTCCAATCTTGCCTGTGCTGCTTAAGATTACATGAGCTTGGACTCGTCATGGGAGCCTCGGCCCCCTCCCGTGTATCCTGGGGTTTGCGTGGTACCCACGTCTTGGGGTTTCTGGAAGGGTTAAGTGAAACAACTATGTCTGAGCTCCTTGTACAGTTTCTGGAGGAGAGATGTACACAAGGGGCAGATCTCCTCTTGATTGTGCTATGAACACCACATTGTTCCTTCCAGCCACACACACAGGTTCTGGAAAAGCGAAGGGGCAGGTGGGCAAGCGAGGCGGTCTCCAGGCCGCACTACCCCAGCCTGGGCTCTTCGCTGCCGCATCCCACTTACTCTGCCGTGTGCAGACTGTTCCTCACCTTGCAGAGCTTGATGGGACATCAGCGGCCCTCCGAGGGGCCCGTGAAGTTGAGCTATGGAGATTTAAGGAGCCCTTAATCTGAGAAAAATGACTACCAACAGAATCATTAAACCTCTAAAAGACTTTGTAGGAAGCAAGTACTTGAGAAAAGGAAGGATATTGTGAGCAGCTCCCCGCACGTGTCTGTCTCCGTCCAGATTTCCCTTTATAAGGGCACTGGCCATACTAGAATGAGTCCTGCCTCATGCCCTCATTTTAAGTTGATAACCTGGGTAAGACCGCTTTTCCAAATAAGGTCACATTCTGGAGGTGCTGGGGATTAGGACCTCGACATATCCTTTGTGGTGGCGGCGGGGGGAGGGGTACAAGGTTCAACCCGTAACCCCTGTTGAGCGCGGACCTGGAGTGCACGCACGTGCCCCCTTCGTGCCTGCAGCTCTTCTCTTGAAGTCTGGCTGAAAATCAAATGTTGTCACATGGTTTGTGAGCTTTTAAAAGCCCCTGGTAGTATACATGCACAAGTCTGTGGCTTGTAGTGAAAAATGCCCTCTAGGTCCTGTGCTACATTCCCGGGATCTTACTGGGTGGCAGAAAAAGGAAAAGACATTTTCGGTGGAGGGAATAGCATGGGCAGGGCGTGGAGGTTGGCAGAGGAGGGGCTGGGCTGGGTGCAGAGCCCAAGGGGATGGGTCAGGGCTAGCTGGCGGGGCCTTCGGGAGCTGGGGTGAGGTATGTGGGCATTAGCCACAGAGAGCCAAGCGAGATTTCTAGCCAGGAGAGTAGTGCCAACGCGGTGAGCCCTGGCGGCTCCATGCCTGGCCGGAGGCTTTGGCAGGTGAGCAGGACAGAGCTTTGCTTCATGCTTAGATGTGCCTGTGGAGTTGGTTCCAGAAGCCATCAGTGGTCTTTCAGAGCAGCCGAGACCACCCCAAGATCAAGCGCCTCCTGGACATTCTCTGCAACACTGACCTACACCCTCCAGCTGGTATATTCCAGAGGCTATCCCCCTGCACTCCTCTGAGGTCCCTGAGTCTCTGAGGTCACCAGCAATGAAGGGGCTGCGGCTGTCCAGAGGGGCCCTTCCAGTTCTGGAATCTGGTTCTGGAATCTGAGGCAGTGGGGATGCAGGAGTACCCCTAAAACATTACCTTCAGGGATATCATGTTTGCTTCTAGCCAGACTTCCCAGAAGCTCTTGGTGAGGTCCTCCGAGACCCTTGTTACTTCCCCCTTCCCATTGCCCACGGCCTGTTGCTCGGAGCCCCCCCACCCGTGGGCTGCTCCATGCCTTTGAGACCGTGCCTGTCTTTCCAGCCGAAGCTGCAGGATGGCCGCCCAGCTGCCTTTCCCCACCTGCTGGAAGTGTCCGGTTCTACAGAGAATGCTCAAAGTGTGCTGGGGGCCCCCAGGCGTGTCTCTTCCCACTGATGGAGGGATCCCGCTGGTCCGTTCCTAAAGCCGTGTTATCTGATGCCGAGATATTTGTTTGTTGACCATGGACAGATGCTGGCCTCGCACATAATGTTCTCTTCATAACGATGCCGGGGACCTTTCAGCCACCTTCTGGAAGCATCCAGCATTGCCAGCCAGGAGGGAGATCACAAATGCAGTCGCAGGGTCTAGAAGACAGAAAGTTCAGAAAGCAGAATGTGAGACGCCCCAGGAACGAGAGGGCGGGCGACGGGGTGCAGTGGTGGGGAGCGCGGACCCTGGGCCCTCCGCCTCACAGCCTAGCGTCTTACACAACTGACTTGACCTCTCTGGGCCTCACCTCCACCCCAGCCAGATGGGACGAGGACAGCCCCTGCCGGCAGAGGGCGCCATGAGAATTAGAGGAGCTGGTTGCAAGCCCTCAGAAGGGGGCCTGCCCACCCCCCAAGGTTGTAGCCCAGTACACATGTGCCATGGAGACATGGAATGTGGATGACAGGAGCCGTCTGCAAACACGACTCGGAAGGGCCTCAGCCCGTCCGGGTGCTCATCAGACTGTCCAGGTGGCAGAGGGGGACATTCAGGCCTAGGGAAGGAGGCACCTGGCAGATGCCCCCAGCATTCCCTGGGAAACTTAACTCCTTACTGTTGGGAAGAGTTTGCCTTTCCTCCTTAGCTGCAAAGGAGCCACGAGCAGGCCTGTTTCAACGACTAGAACATCCAGCAGCTGTCACAAACAGGAACTTCAAAATCACCCATGATTCTGTTTATGGGTCTTGTTCTGCAAGTAACGGTAATCAGAAAAGGGATCCCCTTTGCATCACAAAAATGGCCATATAATTGGATTTCCTAGTGGGGTTGGGCTGTGCTGCAGCGACAGATGGCCCCGGGGTGGACCCCGCTGCACAGCACTGTGGGAAGGCAGAGGGGGGCGCCCGCCTGAAGAGGGGCTCCCACCCCCTGAGGAGGAGCGGGGGAGGGAGAGCAAGAGTTTGAGGAGGGCCTGCCTCTCACCCCTGTGGCGTGCTACTCATTAGCCCTCAGCCAGGGCTTCCCGACCACCCCAGCCTCTCACTCTCCTGCTCCCCCAGTTTTCAGAAGTGCTGCCGAAAACCCACACTTCCCTTGGCTTGCCCCGTAACCGCCTTCATTACCAACCCAAACAAGCAGAGCTCTCCGTTTGCTGGAGCTGGCAGATAATATATAAGCCATTTTAAACCTCATGCCTATGAATCGAGCAACCAGTATAATAAAACACCAGGTTATTTTGTGTTTTATTAACTGCCTCTTCCCTTCGGTTTGCATAATAGTGAGTTAGATTTACATGCCATTAAGATGGCTGTGCATTATTTTTAATAGAAGGTACGACAGGCTTCTCTCCTGCAGCCCAGTGCGTGATGAAGTAACCTCATATGATGCTGATGGAGGTTTCGTTCACACTTGCTGGGCCGAGCCAATGTCTTTTTTTCCAGATGGATACTCCATTGTTAAATGATTTCCCGCCGTAAGCTCGCCTCTCTGTCGCTCTCTTCCGTGTCATCTTCCTACAAACTGGATAAACTGCCTATTAAATTTAATTACAGCCTGAATGGCCGCCCATCTTGATCTTCTGTTCCCCCGAGTGTGTGTGTTCCACCAAGGTCCTTGAGGAAGAAATAAAATCAGTCTGGAGGATGCATGCCACCTTCCGCAGAGGGTGCTGAAGGCACCAGTGGCACCCACCTTTTGAAGACCCTCTGTGGCATCCCTCATGCAAACTCCTTTCCAGCTTTCCTCCCCAGTGTTCAGAATGAAAGCTAGTTTTATGGACTCTCCGGGCTGATTTTCACTGAGGTGAGGAACTAAAGATATGTGTCTGGGGTGCACAGTTCCCTTCACGGAACTGTTTACATTTGTCAGAGGCCTAAACAGCAGGCCCTGGGAGCCTCGCCTTTCCCAGGGTGGTTCCGCTCTGCCTGCCTCCAGAGGCAGCAGAGGCCTCCTGAGCAGGCCCACACCACAGCGGAGAGAGCCTCGTCCTCAGAATGGTCGTGTCCTGAGACTTCCGGAGCAAGCAAGGACTTGGGGGAATGTCCTTCCTCATCATTGATTCATTGAACAAATACTCATTGAGCCCCCTGCCTGCCATGGACCAAGCACTTTTCTAGACACTGAGGGGACAGCAGGGGGAAATGAGACAAGAAGGCCCCGTGTAAATAAGGGAACGATAGCGTGGGTAGGGAGTAAGTGCTGTAAAAGATAGCCTGTAAAAAAAAAAAGAGTAGATGACATTTGATCAAAGAGGTGAAGGAGTGAGGGAGAGCATCGTGTGGGTAGCTGGGGGAACAAGAATCCAGGTGGATAGAATAGGCAGTGCAAAGACCCGGAGGCAGGTGCACGCCCACTTGTTCACGGATGGCAGGAGACCCGTGAGGCTGGGGCCAAGTGAGCTGGGGGTGAGTGGGAAGACAGAGAGCAGGGGCTGGATCTGGGAGGGCCTTATAGGCCAGTGAAAGGACTGTGACCTTTGGTCTGAGATGAGAAATCATTGGTGATTTTGAGCAGGATGGTGATATGCTCCGACTTTTGTTTTAAAGGGACCCCTTTATTCCTTTAATAAGAATAGACCGTAAGGCGGCCAGAGTGGAATGCGAGAAACCAGTGAGGAGGCTACAGCAGTAATCTAGGCAGGAGGTGATGGTGGCTCAGACCAGGATGCTAGTGGTAGAGGCTGGACCTCTTCTCTAACTCTTAATAGTTCTTTGGAGGAAGGATGTGACATTGTTGGACCTAAACTCCCTAGCTATAACTCTTCATCAGTCCAGATCCTTCCTGTTAGGCGAGAGGAACCTAAACTCAGATCAACTTGGATTTTTTTCCAAAAAGTCATGGTGTGGATCAGGCATGGCTGGATCCAGCATTTCCGTATCTTCACAATAGGACCACTCTTCCTCTCTTTCCCTCACTCACTTCAGCTTTCCTCTGAGTTGGCTTCATTTTTAAGGCGGCCTTCTCCACCAGGTAGCCCCTGAAAACTCCTGGCAGCCCACACTGATGGCCTCGCTTCCCCAGTTGTTCCAACCAAAGTCTCAGAAGTGAGCCTCGGGGGCCTGCTGTCGGTCACCTGCTCTTTTTCTGAACCAATCTCTGTGGCCAAGAGGAGAGCCTTTTGTGTTAGGCAAACCAGTCAAGTACCCTCCCTGCACTTAAGGGAGTTAGGCAGCCCTGCCCAAACCCCAAGAGCTCAGAGGGAGGGAGGAGTAGTCCTCCAAACAACTCCAGATGCAGAAGAGAAGGATGGCAAATGGCACAATAGTCATTCAATTGCTTTCACACCAGAGATTCTGCTCTGGAGATTAAAGAGAAAAAGAAAACAAAAACCCGCACAAAAACCACTTTCTTGGGTATGTTGTTGTATAGTCCTTACCGAAAGCTGAGACCTTCAGTAATTTCTGGCAAGTTCTTAGTGGTGTCCTATTTGCTATGTATGCTGTGAGCATCCTCCTTACTGATTAAATGAGGAAGGCCAGGTTGAGGCTGGTAATGGGCTGTGGAGTGGGGACCAGTATGGGGACTTTGCTGGCCGTGCCCCATCTGCTCGTGAGGACAGAGGAAAAGATGGTCACTGCTGTTGTCTGAGCCCTTTTGCGGTGCTGCGGGCAGGTGGGGGTGCGGAGGAAAGGGATCCAACGCTGACCAAACCCTCAGAACACACCAGGCACCATTTGTACACTGGGATCCCACTTCCTCTCCCCTGCAGCCTCTGAGGGGGCGTGGCCATATCCCTCTTCACCAATGGGGTGACTGAGGCACTGCTTGTGGCAGGGCACACCTGTCAGCTGGGGATCAGGTAGATCGGGACCCACTTCCAGCCCCTCCCTGGCAAGTCAGCTCACCTCTCTGAGATGGCTTTTCTACGTGTTAGGATGAAGCTGAGAACAGCTAGCCCCTTCTTGGCTGGGTGGGGTTGATGAGGTCCAGAGCGGGGGCCTGGATAGGGTCTCCGGTGGCAAGTCCCTGAGAGCTGCCGGTGCTCTCCCTGCCAGGCCGTCGGCTCGCCAGGGCTGGAAGTGTGTCTGGTGTGCTCAGCCGTGATACCCCAGCCCCTGGCTGCGTGCCGGTGGGTCAGGAAACCTTCAAGGAACATAGGGAGGGGGGAGAGAGGCAGGCGAGTAAGTGAATGAATGAAGGAGTATGCAAACGGGTGGAGGGATCCAGCCAGTAGACGGCCGTATTGGGAGTGACATCTGCTAATGTCACAGGGGTGCCGCAGGAAGGGTTCCCCCTGATTTAGTCTGTGGCTCCCAGAAGCTAAGGGCTCCTGCAGGAACCTGGGCTTCGCGGTCCAGGATTAAAGCCGCTGAGGGGCGGGAAGGTCCGGCCCTCCCTGGAGGAGCAGCGTATTATCCCTCCAGCCACCCCTTGCGGGCGGCCCCCTCAGCAAGTTGCGTCATCACGCTGCGTCATCACAGTGCGTCATCACGCTGTACGTGTCACGGGGCGCTGGGACCACCAGTGACCGGGAAACACGCGTGTGATCATCACAGCTCCAAGGTCACCTAGGGACTCCGTACTCTGTTGTTGTCGTTGTCACCTTTTGTTTTCATTCACACTGCCTCTGTCTTACCTTTTATCTTTATTACGAACGATTGTGAACGTAATTTGGAAGCAGAGAGGACAGTAGAGCGACCACCAGGATCGGCCTTGTTTCATCCTCCAGCCGCCATCGACCCTCTCTCCTCATCATGTATTCTTTGGAAGTAAATTACAAATATGTTATTTGGCCTCTAAATATGTTGGTATTCCCAATGATGGGACCTTCTGCCAACACTGAAAACAGCATGTTTTCATTACAGAAAATTCACATTAAAACGCCTTAATATCTCACATTCCCACCTCTGTTACGTGTGTCAGTTTCTTTAGTTTATTTGAAACTAAATTTGAATTATTTGAAACTGAATTCAGATAAGGTCTACACCTTGTAATTAAGTAATTATGTCTCCCAATTTTTTTTTCTTTGTCCCCTCCTGTGCCTCTGTCCCTATGTTGCCCCTGGACACCACGGATCTGCTCTCTCTTCCTATAATTTTGCTATTTTCAGAATGTCCTATTCATGGAGTTCTTTTGTGTGCAGGCTTTCGTGTCTGCCACCTTCCACAGGGCATGATGCTTCTGAGGCTCATCGGTGTTTGGGCCTATGTCAGTGTTTTCTTTGCTGTTACCCTTGGCCAGCATTCCATTGGGTGGGGTGCCATGGATTTCTTCATTTACAGGTTAATAAGCATCCAGGTTGAGTTGCTTTTAGTCTGTGGGTTTCTCTTTCCATTTGTTGTTCTCCCCTTGCAATGTATTCATTGAAGAGACCAATTAATTGGTTTGATGGAGGTTCTAGCATTCTGGATGGGGACAGTTCCATACCTCGTGGTGTGGCTTACCACATTTCTCTGTCTCCTGGACTTCCGCAGTTCAATCTAGAGGCCCACTCTCATTCTGCTTTGACTATTTCATAGGTGAGGGTGTGGGATTCCATGACATTGTCTCTTTTTAAGATTTTAGCAATCACTGATCATGAGTGCCTAGAGCCATTAATTCAAAGTTCTAAAATGGTGGCTCTTTATTCTATCATTCCTTCATGTATTAGCTGGAATAATCACATAAAGAGAAACCGCCTTTATTTGCTACTTGATGACCCAGTGATTCAGGGAGATGAGAGCATTTTTAAAAGAATCCAAGCTAAACACCCAGCGACCCCAACAAGAAGCTCCCTGGTCAAGACCAAAGTATTAGTGCATTCATAGAAAATAAGCCGAGTTCCTCATCTTCGGTTGAGCTTTCCAGAAACTCCCCCTTACAGTGTTTTCTCTCCCTCTTAGAATTCCAGTGCTGACCATCGAGTCCGACTGGACCTGGGCCTCTGGGACAAATTCAGTGAATTGGCCACCAAGTGCATTATTAAGATTGTGGAGTTTGCTAAACGTCTGCCCGGCTTCACCGGCTTGACCATTGCAGACCAAATCACCCTGCTGAAGGCTGCCTGCCTGGACATTCTGGTATGTGCCCTTCTGAACTCTTAGTCGGGGGTTGGGCGGGAGGGGAGTGGACTGAGATACTCTGAAGACCTCCAGAGGCTTTGGTCTTCCAGCCTCTCCTCCTGCCACTTCCATTGCACATCGAGCCTCATCCTCCCTGCCTGGATCTCCATTCCGCTGCCGGAGGCTCAGGGACCCCCTGGAGTTGGGCAGAACCTCCTCCCTTCTCGACCTAGTGTGGGAACCCCCACTGCATGGCCTTGGAGCAGGACCCAGCCTGTCTCGTTCACAGCCTTGCTTGCTCCCCCAAAACCCCTTTTGTGTGCCTGTCCTGTAAGT
>CM053603.1:63428614-63439643 GCA_028646535.1 Procyon lotor | reverse complement strand
TGCTGATGGGCCTCTGGAGGAAGTGGGAGGGGACGCTGGCCCCCCGTGATGCATCAGAAAATAGAGAAAGTAAAATCGGCTTTAGCAATGCTTTAAAAGTGTAGATTTTTCTCTTTATTAACATCTTTCATAGCTTTGGGTATAAACAATTCTGCAAAGCAAATATAGTTACTCTAATTAAACACACAGTCCTTCTCGGGAGAAGAGAGGACCCCGTATGAGGCAGTTGTGCAGGGAGCTTGAATGTTCATGTGTCTTTCTGCTCTCTCGTTGGGTCTCAGGAGTTGTAATGATTGCTCAGTAACCTCCAAGTGCCAGGGTTCCTGAGAATATATATGGTATTTGTTCATCTCATACAATCAGAGGGTCTGGGATGAACCCAGGGATATTTAGAAAAAAATGAAACTTCAGAGCAGCATTCACCTGTCACCTACCCTCACCACATAGCATCTGCAAACCTCAGCTCATTTGAGCCTCACACAACTCAGGGAGCCGGCTGGGGATGGAGAATCAGCCCATTTTACAGATGAGGAGCTGAAGACTGGATGAGTCACCCGGGTCAGGCGAATGCTGGAACCAAACCCCAAGACCCACATCTTTCTATCCCAAAAGCGATGAGAGGATTAGAGGCATAGACAGGGGATGGTGTTAGGTGGGCCCTGGGCAGAGAACCAGGCATGCCCCCAGAGATTAAGAGGCCCCCTGAGCAAATCAATGACAGTGTTAATAATGAGCTACTGGAATAATTCACAACAAAGCCTGGGCTTTCTTATCCTTTCCTCACAAGTGCTTCAAGGGTGGCACTCAGGCGAGCTTCACCTAAGCCTCCAGACCACCCCCCACCCCCAAGGAGACTGGGATTATCAGCATGTTGTGAGGGGGACCCCAGAGGCCCAGAGTGGCTGAGGGGGCCGTGAGGTGGCACTAGCAGGTCGGGGTCTGCATCAGGTCACGTGGTGGAATTCTGACTCCCTGCATGCTGCAGCCACCCAGCAGGGCCTGGGGCCTTCCTGACGTTTGGGCTCTGACTTTGGTTCTTCACTTGTTTCTTTCTTTCTTTTTTTTAAGATTTTATTTATTTATTTGACAGAGAGAGAGAGAGATCACAAGTAAGCAGAGAGGCAGGTGGGGGGAGGGGGGAAGCAGGCTCCCTGCTGAGCAGAGAGCCCACTGCGGGTCTCGATCCCAGGACCCTGAGATCATGACCTGAGCAAAGGCAGAGGCCCTAACCCACTGAGCCACCCAGGCACCCATCTTCGCTTGTTTCTTAGTCCGCCTCTTGTCTGGCTGCCAAATAGTGACCATGCAGGGTTCCTTCAACTCCAGCCCTTTGGGAAAGATGAAATGAGAAGGAGGCCTTGAGATCCTCCAGGGAAGCGTCTTGTTTCCGCAACACCCCATACTTTCGTGGTCAGGATGCTTAGATTCCCCCATTTAAGTCCCCCTGCAACCTCCAGCTGTCCTTCCACATCCCACGATTACAATGAAACCCAAACACTCCTCTGGATTGCCCATGGATCCGAGAAGCAGCCCTTAGCCTCTTGATGGGATTGGTTAGAACAGGAGCCAATTTCTATGACCTTGGTCGAGTAATTTAACCTTTCTCAGTCTTAGTTTACCTATCTATCCAACAGGAATACAAATCAATAAGGCATTAACTAAAGTAATTCTTCAAATGGGCTTAAATACAGTCGTGGGTATAAGCATGGAACATGTAGTAGATGCTCAGTCAGTGGTGTTGGGATCAGGGACAAAGCTATCATAAGCACACGGGGACAATTCCGGACCCCGAGACAGGAATCAGGAAACTCTTTCAACCACTGTGTCCTGGCTTCACAGGCCTGAAGGGCTGGGGCTGGATACAGTAGTCACAGGAGGAAGAAACTCCACTCAGGGCAGGGCAGAGACCTCCAGTCATATGAGGCAAAGCAGAAGGAGTACTTATTTGGCCTCAGATAAGAGCTCATTTCCAAGAATTTGTAGCAGAGGCAATTAATCACAAGAGCCTGAAAAATGCACAGCTTCAAAGAGCATCTTTTGGATGAGAATATCAGCTGGCTGACCCAGTTAGCAGAGTCTTCTATCGAAGCCATTGATGTATGGATAGAGCGAGATGGACAGACCAGAAGGACAGACAGACAGACAGACAGGCTGAAGTTGCTGTCAGCCCCTAGAAGGGAAAATTAGAGTTGTCCCAAGGGTCGGTAGCTCTGGCCTGGCACCACACATTCACCGCCACCAACGCGTCGTGTTGTGTGTGGTCTGAGACGGGCCTTTGCTCCCAAGTGCGCAGCCGCCTGCTGGAGCTGGCGCTGTGGTGACAAGTCACAGGCAGTGCCAGACATGAGCTGCTTTATAATCAAGAAGCCCTCAAGAAGCAGTTCCGAGGGGAAAGCATGCCCCTTAGCCTGTGCTCCCTTCACACCACCCTCCAGAAGGATTTCCAGTCCCAGCATCTGCCTGGTTGGGGACTCTTTGGTGTGGAGTCCACAGCTGGGCCTCCCTTAGAGCTAGGACCCTGCTCCGAGCCTCATGATTTCCCACAGGGGTCAAGTAGCTGCTAGGTCTCTCTTAAAATGGGCCAAACCCTCAAAACCGTTGCGTGTAGAAGTTTGGTTCCATCCCTCCCCCGCAGCACTGTGGCACCCTAGGTTTGTGGTCAGGTCAAGAGAGGGAGCCCCCGAGAGTGGTCCCCTCACCTGTGCTCATGTTCTCCTTCTTGCTGACTCTCCTTTACCTTCCCTATCCTCTTTCTTCTCCTCCTGTCCCTCAGCTGCCTCTTCTGTGCAGGTAATTGGATCGAGTCTCTCTCAACTTAAAAATCATAAAAAACAACCCTCGGGGCTGTCTGCCCTTCTCTCTGCTCTCCCCTGCTCTTCCCTGCTGGCCTCCTTCCCTCTCCACTCTCCCTTTTACAAATATTCACTGTGGACCCGCTGTGTGCCAGGCACTGTTCTAGGCTCTGATGACGCAGCAGTGAACAAGACAGACAAAAATGCCTACCCTCATGGAGCTGCCCTTTGACTGGGGATAGATGGAGGATCTTACAGGCCACAAAGAAAAACGGGGGCAGGATCAAGTCCAGGAACGTGACTGAGGAGGGCATGGGTTGTGTGTTTCATGGGTTTCTGTTGTGTGCTTCGGGAAGCAGGTGACCTTTGAAGAGACCTCAATGAAAGGACAGAAGGAGCTGAAACAGTAAAAGACAGTAGTCAGAGAGGTGTATGAGGGAGAGAAAACTGGAGAGTGTAGTTCAAAGGCCCTGAGGCAGGGAAGCTCTGGCAGGCTGAGGAACAGTGAGGAGGTGACTATTTGGGAATGAATGGATGAGCAAGTGAATGAGAGGTCAAAACTGGAATTCCAGAATGTGGGCTGCCTTTGGAGTGTTACATCTGGGCGGGTTCCACCGTGAGGTATTCCCTGAGGGTCCCTTGGGGCCTTCCTGGGCTCTCGTGCCCACCGCCCCCACTGCCCTGGGGAGACATTCCCACGCCAGGGGCGGTGGCACCTTGCTCTGGTGACGCAGAAGGGACTGCCCCGTGTGACTTCCTGACGTGATTTGCGGCTCCTGATTTCCTGATTTAGGGTTCTGGGGACAGTGTGGCTCTGCAGCCATGGAGGGCCGTCCCTGCATGAACCCGTCCTCCCCCTTCCGGAGGCTCAGCAGAGACCAGACCCAGCCCGGATAGGAGCCGGTTCTGCCTCGGAGCCCACAGCCTGAGCTCGGGCTGCAGCGTCGCCTTCCGCCACCGTGTGCCTGAGGAGGTTCCCTGTCTCTCTGAAACCCAGCCTTCTCACCCCTGGGAGCAGAGCGGTTGCCCTGGTTGTCACAGGAAGTCACTGTGAGGCAGTCAGTGTGGGGCGAAGGGGGCGGGCTCTGGAGCCAGACTCCCTGGGTTCAAATCCCAGCTCTGCCGTGTGGAAGCTGCATGAACTGGGGGTCGTCAGTTCGGATCAGGATCGGCCCATGACATGCCAGATGCAGTGAGTGCCGGGCCTGAGATGCGTGAGCTATTTGAGCCTTGCTCCTTTGCCTAGGAACTCAGAAATCCCCGGTTGCTCCCCTCAGGGGGTTACGAGGTGGGAGAGATTCCCATGAGGGAATCTGCTTTGTTAATAATTGAACAGCTGTTTATTAGCCACCCGCTGTGTGGGCGCCGCAGCCCCAGATGCTGGAGACTGAGCAGTGAGCAGGGCAGGTGACGAGCAGGCCTGAGTTCCGGGCAGGGCGGTGGTCAGCAGGCCCAGAGAGGGACGGAGCCCTGGGGAAAGGACAGGAGGCTGGAGGGAGAGCGGGGCACACCCTGGAATACTACGCAGCAGTGAAAAAGAACCCCAGCTTCACACGCTCCCGCGGGGAACCTCAGATGTGACACGGAGGACATAAAGGCCTGACACAAGAGAGAGAGTGCAGTGTGATTCCCTTTGCCTCAAGTTCAAGAACAGGCAACACTGGTCTGCAGGAACCAAGGTTGAAATAATGGTTATCGGGGAGGCAGGGGCCTGGATTGGATCAGGAGGGGCCAGGGGAGCCCGGACGAGCTGGAACTATCTGTGTCTCCATCTGGGCGGCGGTTCCACGGGCGTGTACCTGGGGCAGAATGCAGTCGGCGGCACCCCCAAGCCGTGGGCACAGCTCAAGGCCGGTACGTGGGGCTCGTCACCTATTGCCGTGTATCAAGTTGCCACGAAACTTAGCAGTGTGAAATGGTGAGCGTTCCTGTCCCCCGGGGCCCCGTGGGTTAGGAGCTGCCTGAGCTGGGGGCTTCTGGGTCAGGTCACTCAGAAGCTTGCAGGCAAGACACCAGCCAGAGCTTCATCCTCCGAAGTCTTCTTGGGACGGAAAGGCTGCTTCCCGGGCTCCTCAATGGTGCCTGGCCAGCTAGTGCTGGTTGTTGGGACCTTTCTATGATGTGTCAGCCAGCTCCCCCCAAAGTGAGATTTAAGAAAGACGAGAAGGAGTCCACGGTGCCTCGCCTCCTATGACTTACTCTCCAGAGTCACACCTGTTGCTTCCCCTGGATTCTGTGTGAGAATCGAGCCACTGGGTCCTGTGCACCCTCAAGGGGAGGGAATGAAGCTTTACTCCTTAAATGGAGCAGAAGCAAAGAATTTGTGGGCCTCCTTTAAAGCCACTGCACATGCTATACCTCAGTTTTAAAACAATTTTATTTCATGTTTTTAAAAAAATCAGGTGATAGGATAGAAAGTAATGTAAAGTAATTTAAAGTAAAGTAAGTAATGTAAAAAAACAAAAAATTTGGTTTTTTTTTTAAGATTTTATGTATTTACTTGACAGAGAGGGAGAGAGTTCACAAGTAGGCAGAGAGGCAGGCAGAGGGAGAGGAGGAAGTAGGCTCCTTGCTGAGCAGAGAGCCCGATGTGGGGCTCGATCCCAGGACCCTGAGATCATGACCTGAGCTGAAGGCAGAGGCTTTAACCCACTGAGCCACCCAGGTGTCCCAGAAAGTAATGGGTCTTAAGAAGCATGTTCACTGTGCTTTCTGAGAACGTGACATTTGAACTGAGCTCTGAATAGGAAGAATAATGAGGAGCAAAGGAAAAGCATCAAAGGCAGAGGAAACAGCAAGTGCAAACACTTTGCTGGGACACTGAGTTGCTGGAGATTCAGAAAGGTCGATATGGCCAGGAGTTAAGGAGCAAGCAGAAAGGAGCCGTGACGGGACAGGTAGAGGCCATGGAGGAAGAGGTCTAAATGCTATGGATCTAAACTTCGTGGCTCGAAGTCACGGGAAGGATTTTAAGTAAGGGCGAGGTCCGCTCTGATGGAGATTTTGAACAGCGTGCTCTCGCTGTCTGGAGCAGGCCAGAATCCCCAGAGGAGAGGTGATGGTGACTTGGATTTGAGTGGTCACAGGGACAAGGAGAGAAGACGACAGGTCCCTGTCCGTGTGCCTGGGATCCCACGTGCTCAGATCCTCCCAGGGGGCACCCCAAAGGCAGTGGAGCGATACTCACTTGTCCTTGCCCAAGGCAGGAAGGCTGAGGATCCTTCTCCCTCTGAGGAGAGTCAGGATTGCTGATCAGCAGCGCCCGGTGCCATCCAGCAGGACCCTCCTTTCGGGAGCCAGCCTCGTCTGTGCTATTTCTACCCAACTCATGGGGCCTGCGTGCTCCCCTGTCCAGATGCTTTACCCCCGTTTCCAACAAAGGGCGTTTTAATGCTGGGGAAGCCCTTGGTAGTTGCCACTGGGGTTTGACTTACATGAACTGAAACTGGTTCCTCTCCAGAGACCGGCCTGGCCGCACCCTCGAGGAGGGTGCCTGCTGCCCACCGGGCCCAGCTGGGCAGGGGGAGAGCGCAGGCCCCCTTGGTAGAAGACAACACGGACCGTTCTCCCGTCTCGGGCCACGTGCCTTCCCTGCTGGACGGCCCATTAATTCTTGGTTAGGGTTTCGAACTTTCTAGGGAGGGAGGCAACGGAACATAGTTTAAATGCTTCATTAGAATCCAAATATTTTCCCGCTTTTGAGGAGGGGCACCCTTCAGACTAGACTCGTTCAAAAGAGACATTTGTGCGCTCTAGTGTGGACTTGGATTTCTAAGTGAGCTGTTGACAGCTTGCAAATGCCTAAATCTCTATCTTCTGTTCCTTTCCAGCAAATCCTGGTTTCCTTCATTCTCGCAGGGACAGATCTAGTGCACTCACTTCTTGGCAGCCTGCTACAGCTGCAAAGACTTATTTAGTACCTATTTGATTCCAAACTGGAAATGTGGCTGGGGGTTTTGAGCCCATAAATACTGAGCATCTGACTCTGCCCGTCACGTGACTCATCCCTACGCAGGCGTCTTTCCTCGTGATTCTCCAGGTGGTTGAAGGGGCCCTGGGCTGGGGGCTAGGAGTCCTGTGTTCGGTCCTGGCCCCAGTGCGTGGGTGATCCTGGGCTTTACCTCCTGGGGCTTTCAAGGGAGCTAAGCTTCCTTTGCTGCTCTGACATCGGGAATGGGCTTCATAACCCCTCAGCTCCCAAGATGAAGTACAACCGGTCAGCCAGTTGGGGACCCAGAGGAAATGCGGGGGGAAGGGCTCATATTTGCTCGTATTTGCTCCTGGGCAAATACCTGAGAGGCAAAAATGGCCACCCATCCAATAAAGAGGAATCTTTGTAACATTTTTGCAACTACTCACATTTGGTTACTTTCCAGCTCACTGTGCCATTTGATCACATAATAAGAATGTTGAGTTTGGCGAACCTGAGTGGCTCAGTGGGTTAAAGCCTCTGCCTTCAGCTCAGGTCATGATCTCAGGGTCCTGGGATCGAGCCCCACATCGGGCTCTGCTCAGTGAGAGCCTGCCTCCCTCTCTGTCTGCCGCCCTCTCTCTCTGCCTGCCTCTCTGCCTACTTGTGATCTCTCTCTGTCAAGTAAATAAATAAAATTAAAAAAAAAAAAAGAATTTTGAGTTTGAGGATGTATCCTGATTTAGGTCATACCCCCTCACCTAAAGTGAAGTTTGCCAAATTTTCTGTTTCCAAGCCGCAGGCTGTGCACTCCTGTATACCAGGTAGGTCACCATGCATAACTGTTAACAGGTTGTGCACTGCACTAAGGCACTGAGCCAAGGAGATAAATGAGGCTGACATCCAAATTAACGCAGGCTGGATGTCATTTCACCTTGGGGGTTCGGGGGGTGTACGACGACTGGCCGGAAGAGGAGGGAGGCAGCTGTGAGGCAGAGGTTCAGAACACAGCACAGGGGAGTGCTTAGGTGCTGGGGACAGATCGCCTGAAGCGGATCAGGATCATGCCGCCTAGCAGTTAGGTGACGTCGGACAAGCTATTTGCCTTTGTTTCCCTATCTGTAAAATGGGATGACAGTAATACCTAACTTATGAGTCGATGGGAGAATTAAGTAATATGTTAAAACACTTAGCTCAGTACCTGGCGTGTAGGCCCTGATGAATAAAACACTAGCTCTCGTACATTAGTGGAGGGAGCGCTCATCATCCCCCCTTCTCTCAGGAGATGTTCTTCTAACCAAGAAGACGCTGAAGTGAAGCTTTTTCCATCAGCAGACATCCCATGGCCTCACTTTACCAGGCATCCTAATGCTCTCGTCCAAGTCCACACTGGAGTCCAGCATGGAGGAGGAGGGTTGGCTCCCAGCCCCGTGGCTTGGAGGTTCAGAGAACACCAGAGCAAGGACCCAAGAACGGGCGACCTTTCCAGTGCGCCAGCCCCGCCCCTGGCTCATGTGGTCACTTCGCCAGTCCGATAGGATGGTCGTCTGCAGGGGCAACGTCCTTGCTCTGAACGCCCAGCACGAAAAGATTGGACCTGGTTCTTGCAATAGGAGTCCTGGTGGGAATATGGAAAGTGGGGAGGGGGACTCTTCTACAGGGCTTCCCTCAGAGCTCGGAATCTTGCGGCTTCATCAGAGGGCCATCCCCTGCACACAGGTCCGTGTCACGGGAAGATCGCAGACCCTTCTGCTCGCATCCGTCCTCCTCTTTGTGGACACTGAGGTGAACATTCTTGGTGACGACACCCAGTCATACTGAGCACAAGCATCTGGAGTAAAACTGCAAAAAAACAGCACCCTCAGTCTACCAGACTGTTCACTCCTGTCTAGATAGAATAAATTTCTCTCTGCCTCATGCAGCTCTGAGGCGTTTTTAGAAGGAAAAGTCAAAGGTAGACACGTGGCCAGCAGAGAGGCCCCTCACGGTGATGGGTACAGAAATACGCTTCCGGGTGCGTGCGCGCTCTGTGTACATGGAGCTCCTTGCCGGCAGTGAGGGCCGAGAGGACAGTGGGATCACCAGCCGCATTGACAATACATCTACGTGCGAGGGTGTTTTGGGGTTGGCCACGCTGAGCGGGCTCCAAAGGCCCACAGCACCCAGCAGGCGACTTCCCGGTAGCAGGTGTGGCCGGGGTGACCAGCAGAGTTTTCTGTCAGGGCCATGCCGGGTGACATTGCAAGACTGTAGCGTGGTGGCGCAGGCTTCTTGCCTACAGCAACCCCACTGGTGAATTTCTGGACTTAGTTGAAAGGCCGCCTCTTCTCTGTGAATGTGCCCTTGACCTCCTCCGGGCTGTGTCCGAGCTCTCCTGCTTGCGAATGCCCCGGCACCTCTCAGTTCCACTCCTGCTCCTCGTCCTCGGTTGGCTGGGGGCTGTGTGACCCAAGGCGTCGTGGAAGAGGGAACCTGACCTGAGTTGGCATCAAACCCAGCCACGCGGGAACTGCGTGACGTGGGGCTTATGGCCAAACCTCGCTGAGCTTCAGTCCCTGTACTGTCGTCCGTAAAATAGGAATAATACCCACTTGCCTGAAGTGTTCGAAAGCTTGAACTTAGGGCATGTTTAACACTTGACAGATACTCAGCATTTAATAAATGGTAGATAGTGCCTTTTTTTTTTGTAGACTGTAAGCTCTTAAAAAAAACAACTTTTTCTTTTTATCCCCAGCACCTGGCACAGTGCCTGGGACACAAGTAGGTACTCAGTAAATGTTTATTTTAGTCAAATGAATTACTTTTAGCACAAATATTTCTTAAAATTTCTTGTGTCCTATTTATTATTCCCTAAATAATGTTAGCCCATATTTTGGCTTCTATACTCTCTCAAGGAAAGGACTGCAGAAGACATTCCACATCCAGAAGGTGGGCGGTGTGCCCCACTTGTGATGTGAGAGCTCCTTGGAAATCCTCATATTCTTTCCCCACCTAGATCTGGTTGATGCTATAAGGACGGGCTGGTTTTGATGATCCATCGAATATGATGACCCATCGAATGTGTTTTTTTTTCCCTTCCAGATTCTTAGAATTTGCACCAGGTATACCCCAGAACAGGACACCATGACTTTTTCAGATGGCCTTACCCTAAATCGAACTCAGATGCACAATGCTGGATTTGGTCCTCTGACTGACCTTGTGTTCACCTTTGCCAACCAGCTCCTGCCTTTGGAAATGGATGACACAGAAACAGGCCTTCTCAGTGCCATCTGCTTAATCTGTGGAGGTACCAACCACCTAGAAAAGCCTCATGAGATTCCATGAAGAACAACTTGTAATTTATGGGAAATTCCTATCTCCATTTTGGAGTAATTTTGCATGGAGAAAGACATGTGAATAAATAGCTAGGCGTGCATGCTTGGGGTTTGTTGCATTTTTCCACATTGTAAATTAAATGAAGGTATTTGGGATCCTTTTGCTCTGAACCAAAATGCTATTTCTATGATTGCTACTGGTTTTTTCCAAGGCAGGATCACACTATTGTAAAATAAATTGCCTCGGGACATTTTAATGATGATGCAGGGGACTTCCTTGTGCCCTTTGCAAATATAGTGGCTTGGACTACAAGTCACTGGGTTGTCTCGCCCCCCACCTCACTCCTAACCCTTGAAGGACTGGGATAAAAATATGGCTTTCTTCTTTGTACTGTCCCCTACTGGCTCATAGGAGGTTGAATCCTGAGTGGTTAAAAAGTAACGGCTTTAATTACGGGGGGCCTATTTACCTTGCTTTTAAAACCCTCCAGCTGCTCAAGATTTGGTTGAATTCAGTTCAGTAGTGACATCTCCTGGTCACAAGAAGTAATTTTCTCCCTGGGACAAAGCAACTAGGCATCAAAATGTGCTTAAAAGGGACATTTTCAAGTATCACTGCTTAAAGCAGTTGTATGTATCTTCAAACTTATATCTGATTGAATCATCAAGTTAAGTCCTAATATACTAGGGCCAAGGAAACAAGAAAGGGAAATGGGCGGCAGCCCTCTGGCCTGGCAAGCACAGAACTCTTTCTGTCCTGATAGTAATTGTTTAAAACCTTATTCCTGCTCTCTAGACCGCCAGGACCTTGAGGAACCAACAAAAGTAGATAAGCTACAAGAACCACTGCTGGAAGCACTAAAAATTTATATCAGAAAGAGACGACCCAGCAAGCCTCACATGTTTCCAAAGATCTTAATGAAAATCACAGATCTCCGCAGCATCAGTGCTAAAGGTATGTCTTTAGAGTCTCCATTGTATTCATGAAGCGGTCCTGACTTTTTTTTTTTTTT
>CM053603.1:63405992-63428114 GCA_028646535.1 Procyon lotor | reverse complement strand
TTTTTTTTTTTTTTAAACTTGATGTTCTCAGGATATTTGACAATAGTTGCCTTTCTGGTTTTGTTCTGGAATTTCTCCTGGAAATCAAAAGGAATAGTATCCACCCTTAAAAACGGTGTATCTTACCCTATTCAGTAATCTTAAGAGATTATGAGTTTATAATTCAGGTGACTGAGTGGATAGAAAAATTGGTGTTTTGTTCTTTAAGATTTATGTATTAGAGTGAGAGAGCACGTGCGCACGCAGGGGAAGGGGCTGAGGGAGAGAAAGAGAGAGAATGCCAAGCAGACTCCCCACTCAGCACAGTCCTACAAGGGACTTGATCCAAGGACCCTGGATCATGACCTGAGCTGGAATTGAGTTGGACTTAACCAACTGAGCCACCCACGTGTCCTTAGAAAAACTATTTTTTTTAAAAGATTTATTTATTTGACAGAGAGAGAGAACACAAATGGGCAGAGAGGCAGGCAGAGAGAGCGGGGGAAGCAGGCTCCCTACTGAGCAGAGCCCAATGCAGGGCTCGATCCCAGGACCCTGCCAAAGGCAGGGGCTTTAACCCGCTGAGCCACCTAGGTGCCCCAGAAAAACTATTTTCAAGAGATTGTTGTATTGACAGGCTTTTCGGTTTTCTAGTTTTATCCATTTCATTCCTTTCCACACATGCTCTGGTTGATATAAACTCGACTGCAGTTTTTCCTGACCATCCAAACTGGAGGAAAATGAATAGTACTTAGAGCAACTGTTCCTGGTGAAGTTTCTCTCTCAGATCAGTGTTGCCATCGTTCTCTTGTGTAGAGGCAGATTTACCTCTGCACACTTCTCGGCAAAGGAATTCTTGTGCCTTCCTGAGAGGTATAAATACCCCTTGCCTAGTGATTGTCAGTTTGTGTGGCAACTTGAGCAATTACAGAAGTGCCTAGAGCCACATGACAGGTGAGTACTAGCGCAGAGGTTTTCTGTGCAGAGAGAGAACTCCGCAGCTGTCCCTGGTCCTGAGTGCGCTGTCCGCATTCCCCTTCCCCGTTAGTGCGCTCTGTCCCTGAAGACTTGGCCGAGCCCCGGAACAAACGCTACATTTCAGAAAGTGCCTTAAAAACACGGTAATCTTGTTTGACAAGGAGTCTCAATTCCGGAGCTCCTTCTAAGAGGTTTTCTCAGTGAGCCATTCTGTGTTCATCCCTAGCATGGGATTAAGACTGTTTGCAAACAGCAGATACCAGTGGTTGGCCATTATAATTGTGAGGTCTTGGACTTTAAAAAACAATGAGGCTGTTTAACTTAATACTGTCATTCTCTATATCTAGCTAGACCAGCGCTAATAGAATTTACTGTGATTATGGAAATATTGTCTGATCTGCATTGTCCAGTACAAGTAGCCACTAGCCACACGTGGCTCTCGAGCACTTAAAAAGTGGCTAATGCAATTGAGGCACTGTTTCTCCTAATTGTATTTAATTTAACGAATTTAAATTTAAATCGCCACATGTGGCTGGTGCCTATTGTGCTGGACCGTGCGGTGCTACAGCAACCTGATAATCACCGCACACTTATTACTTAAGTCACTTCCTTCATTTGTGGGTAACTGAGATCCTTGACAACTGTCTCATTTTAAGATATGCTCCTTCTGGTCATTTATCAAGGGCTTCTCTTTGTAAGTTATTTTAAATAAATATATGCTGCTAACCTTCCCTGAAACTGACTCAAGCATGGAATCATCAAATTTAAGCAAGTCGCCGCATCTGTGCTGCTTTCCCAGAGATGAAGTAAAAAAGTATTTAGAAGTCGTAAAATCAGGACAGCCTCTTCGAGGAAATCTGGCCAGGGTTCTCGTTCTTGCCGCATCTGCTCAAACCGGCACGGTCTGATCCGGAAATACGGCCTCAGTATGTGCCGCCAGTGTTTCCGTCAGTACACGAAGGATATAGGCTTCATTGAGTTGGAATAAGTGAACTTCCTTGAATGGGTCGTCCGAGATACCTACCTTAACTGCAGATATCCAAGATACCTACCGTAACGCCAACTCATTGTACATAAAATAAAAATACTCAAATTATGAGTGCTTTAAAGTGGAAAAAAAAAAATCAGGACAGCGTCTGGGCGGCACTGGTAGGACGGTTTTCAGTGCTTTTAAAGTCGATGAAAGTTGATCCCCGAGTTATTCAGCTTAACTCCCTATCTCTACCAGATTTTATTATTTCTCTTTAAAAGGTGCAGAACGTGTAATTACCTTGAAAATGGAAATTCCTGGATCAATGCCACCTCTCATTCAGGAAATGCTGGAGAATTCTGAAGGACATGAACCCTTGACCCCAAGTTCAAGTGGGAACCCAGCGGAGCACAGTCCCAGCACCTCACCCAGCTCAGTGGAGAACAGCGGTGTCAGTCAGTCACCACTGGTGCAATAAGACACTTTGCAGCTACTTCAAACATTCCCCAATACCTTCAGTTCCAGGATTTAAAACGCAAGGAGAAAAAAGAAAAAAAAAAAACATTTTTACTGCTGCTTAGTTTTTGGACTGAAAATATATTAAAACTCAAGAAGGACCAAGAAGTTTTCATATGTATCAATATATACTCCTCACTGTCTAACTTACAAACTTTTTCAATTCTAAAAATCAGCCATTTCATGCAAACCAGAAACTAGTTAAAAGCTTCTATTTTCCTCTTTGAACACTCAAGATTGCATGGCAAAGACCCAGTCGAAATGATTTACCCCAGTTAAGTTTCTGAAGACTTTGTACATACAGAAGTATGGCTCTGTTCTTTCTATACTGTATGTTTGGTGCTTTCCTTTTGCCTTGCATACTCAGAATAACCAAGACACCAAGGTTGTGAAACAGACTACTGGACGTGTCCGGCTAAGAAAGGCTCAAAACAAGTAACTCTTGCTTTCAGAGAGCAATCAGGACATCAAGGTAAGGAAAGGGGACTGTTGTACAGTATGACAAGATAAAGCTAGAGATAATTCTAATTTAGTTAGTATGGAAGCTTGTCCTTGCTCTTTTTGGCGCTCTCAAACTGCGTCTTCTATTTCATGTTGCCCAGTAAAAAGATACAAACTCACTGCACTAGCAGAAGAGAATTCTGTATCAGTGTAACTGCCAGTTCAGTTAAGCCGATGTCATTTGTTCGATTGTTAATGTCACTTTAATAGTGGTTTATTAATGACATAACTACACAATTTTTTTTAAAAAAAGATACATTTTTACAGTAATGGTAGCCTCCAAGGCAGAAACACTTTTCAGTGTTAATAAGTTTTTTGTTTACCTATTCACAAGCCATTAGGGAAATTTCATGGGATAATTAGCAGACTGGTCTACCACCCAAACCGTGTAACTCCAGTGTCCTTTCTGATGCGTGCCTGCTATTGGGGGTGGGGGGTTCCTAGCCTCCTTGATGCCCAGGGGCTAATATGAACTCCCAAAGGCATGGACAGAGAATCTGCATCCTTTGACCTTGTTCGATCACTATGAAGCAGAGTGAAAGCTGTGGTAGAGTGGTTAACAGATACAAGTGTCAGCTTCTTAGTTCTCATTTAAGCACTAGTGGAATTTTTTTTTTTTTTTTGATATATTAGCAAGTCTGTGATGTACTTTCACTGGCTCTGTTTGTACATTGAGATTGTTTAACAATGCTTTCTATGTTCATATACTGTTTACCTTTTTCCATGGAGTCTCCTGGCAAAGAATAAAATATATTTATTTTAAAAGTGTACGGGAGCTTTTACTACACTTTCATCTTTAGTAAAGACACAGAGTACACAGTTCCATTTTTAATGTTTAAATTTCATTTCAAAAAGCAGGTCTGTAGTCTGCAACCATGACAATTAAAATCTGTGCTAATGCACGGCAGTCTATAACAAGTCTACAAGCCAATCAGACAGTACATGACATTTCAATGAGTAAAAAAGAGCATAAAACTGTAGGTGTAAGAACAAAATGTTAAAAGGCCTACCACAATAATAAAAAACCATCAATTACATCATCACATTAAAATAAGCCAGATGTACAAAAGTCTGAGACAGAAAAGACAAAAGGACAACACAATTTATCTGTTGAAAAATGTTTCTGTGCTCTTTGGGCACTTAATTAAACATTGCAAAATCAACGTCTTCTTCTTCATCAGACTCTGCAAAATATTTTACTTCTTTCCTAGCCCTACCGGTCCGTGGCAGAGAAGGGGGTTCAGAAGTGAAGTCTGATGGGAAGATGTCCACATCTGAATCCTGATCAAAAGATGTTTTCTTCGGTTTCTAGATGAGTTTTAAAAAGAAAAAGATTTTAAATCTCAAAGTTAAAGTGTTAAAATGAATTATTATTCCTTACACTTACATTTGAGAAATATTACAAATAAGGGTACTAAACTGTACAACCAGGTGTTTAACAATCAGCCACCATGGTGGTCTCCTACTTTTTCTGCACGTCTATGTTGCCAAACATATGCACAGTGTCAAGATGATAAAATTACTTATTTGTAAGTACCTATCAATTCATGAAAGGAAAACAAGACCTATGCGCAATATAGAGTACACACTGTATAAAAATGCAGGGAGGATCCATCAAGATGGACAAGAGGCATGGAAGATGACTGGGTGGAAAAGGTCGTGGTGGAGAGCAGCATAAAGCTAAAACCTCTATGTAAGTTCTAATAGGAAGAGAGAAAAAAGAAGAGTATTTGAGGTTTCTCTTTTACCTTAAAAAGACTGAAAATTAGCCATAGTCAAATGAATTCAAGTTAAGAGAGAAAAAAAAATCAAACTAGCCCTGGTCAAGTAAATCTAAGTTAAAAAGTATTTCAGACAGGTAGCACATAACTGCTACAGCTCACTGGATGAAATAGACTATTCCTAATTAAGCAGGCTAATTTATGCCATACTTTTATCCAAGGAATAGTCCAGACTGTATAGATTTTATACTTAGATAATTCTTTAACCATATACAAAGCCCCCTATGTATAAGACAGGCTAGGTTTAAAGCTGTTAAAAGACATGTAATAAGCCAACTAAGCCACTTACAGATCATAAAACAATGCATTAAAAAGATGTTCCTAATTACCTTGCTTGTTGTTTTCGATGTTTTCCTGCCAGGGTTATAATCACCTTCATTTTCAGAGCCAGATGCTTTCCTTTTCTTTGCCCCTCGGCCTTTACCTTAAAATGACATAAAGGTTTTTTGGGGTTTTTTTTTTTCCTCCCAAGGTTAAGTGTGATATAAAAAATAAATGCCACAACATTACACTTCACTTCTTTGGCATGCCCCAATCAGTACAGCAATCCTGGTCTCTAAATATATATGAGGTAAAAATGTTTTAGCTGCATCATTTCAGTTCTGGGATTGATATGACTAAAGAGTATTTCACAAATACATTTAAATGACCAAGCCCCTGATACACAAGAGAAAACACTGGCATTTTGAACGTGTAGTCCTTGTGCCTGAAAAGGAAATGTCTTCAAAGAGTGCTTTTTAACTTGTATGTGATTTAAAAAAAAGTTTCTGTCATAGACTATTAGTACAAATTATATGTTTGAATGTGTACTCAAAATTTACCACTCATTAGTAACCACCATTCTAAGATGCAGTCTTAGAATAAACCCCCAGTACTAATCATGTAATAATCAGTCAAATCCATATTCCTTCTCAGACTTACAAGTACCACCTGCAGCTCATTACTGTTTATTAGTATTTTTGCCATCTACCTAACCTCTTATTCTCATTGGAGGAAGGGGGAAAGGTAACATGCAAATGGTGACAAAATAGTCTCCATCCGTACAATGATGCCAGATGCCACTGAAAAAGAAAATGGAACTAAAGTGCAATTCTAAATTTTAAAAATTCCTTAAGAGCTATGACTAACCAGCTGTACTAGTAAAGACAGCCTAAATGATCTTGGGATGTTTATCAAATGAATCAATGAAAGAGCACTTGTGAATTTATAAAAGTTTCCAACCATGCACACCATACATAATGACTGCCTCAGTCACCGTTTCTTTTTGGCCCCTATTCTCCCTTCTTTCCATGCAGGTCTATATATCTCCTTACCCCAACTACCACTTTAATATCTGGTAATATCTGTCGGTTGGATAAAAGGTTGAGCAGTGACCCTTAAAAAAAAATTATGTCTTACACATATATTTTAAAAAGCACCTTTGAAGACTCTCTAGATTCTGGAGACAAAGAAGGGGTGCCAGGGAAAACTGATGCTGGTGCCCTTACGGTCCCTGAGTATAGGGATTCCATTTCCTAGAGGAGCAAAAAGCTCATATAACAGTCCTAGCTCTAATGAGTCAGTCTCTCTAGTTGGTGAAGAGCCCTCATCTGACTAATAACTACTCCCAGTGAGCCTGGGGCAGAGGGTCTCTAAACCATTCTTAGGTGTGCAAGTTGCTTACTTAACTCTTTGAGTCTCGAGTCCCTGATTTAAAAAACAAAGTGCTAGACTTCCTCTGGACTCTAATTCAGCACTGATTCTTAAGACACGTTGCTTTTTGAGGAGGAAAGCAACTTAAAACAAAATAGGTACACAATCCCTCTAAATTCAGTGAGTAGAAGAGACTCGTTTCCACATGGCATAAATAACATAATCCTCACCTTTTAGGGGTGTAGTCTTCTTTGGAATGCCAAATTCTGAATCTGAGTCAGAGTTGATAGGTTCTACTTTCTTCTGTTTAGGGGCTCTCTTGGGCTTAGCAATTGTATCTGAGGATGGTTTTCCTATTAAGCAAATTTCCATTTCAAAAATCAATGTAATATACTTACCAACAAACCACATTCGAGTGATTCTTATAGCAATGGAATTTCTTACTACTGATATGAAACTGAGTAGCCTTAAATAACAAAATGGTTTCTTTCACTTGGTGCCAATATAAAGGCAAACAATTTCTCGTAGATGACAATATGCTATTTAATTATGAATAGTTTGCCTTTTGATATTTCAAGTGAGATTATTTTAAACAAGGCCATTAAAGTGAACTAAGCAGTAACTTAAAAAGCAGTAGTAAAAATACAGGATAGTCATGACAAAAAAGTAACATATTTGACATTAACTACAACTCAAGTAAAACCACATGTTAAGTCCAACCTTCTAAAATGTTTTAGAGAAAACACGCATGCACACATTTTTATGGGACCCTCAAATAACATGATTAGAAGCTGATTCACTTCCACCCAAAAGCGGCAATCCAGACTGGGCACTTTTATATGGAAAGAAATATGAAGAATCCAGGTAAGTACACAATAGACCCAAAGGCTTTTTTGTGTGTGAATTTTGTTTTTAAAATAGACCTTTTTTTAAATTTGAGATATGAGATATTTAGATATGAGAAAACTGTAATCAGTCTTGTGATTAGTAAAACCTACCTTGGAAAAAAAAAAAAAAAGGTTAATTATATAGAAAAATGTATTCCCAGGCCCAATTTGAGGTGCTAGGGTGGAGGACCCCTCATTCGAACAGCAAGTGTTAAGTGATAGCCACAGATTCTGTGGCTTCCCCCTCAGTCCTTATGACTAAATATACCACAAAAGCCATGTTACAGGCGGTTCCTAGCACAAGTATAGGCTTGATATAGCCGTGTGTTCTAGAAACTACCTTTTTCTTCACTAGAGTTTGCAGGCTTGCAGTGTTGGGCGGCACTTAAAACTCTACCATGTAAATTCAAGTCAGATATCTGAGTACTATGAGCTTTTTTGCTACAAACCACTGGAGCTATAGAATTTAACTTTACAGTAATATATGTAATTTGGAGTTAACATGGGTGACCTCCCAGGGGGACAGGATGCATCCTCTCCTTGAAGTAGTATTTTGTGGGAACTGTAGTTTTGGAAGAGGCTAGAGGAAGACTGAGGGCTTCAACTATTTCACACAGGGATCACCTAACACAACTGACACAAAGCTAATGCAACTACTGGTGAAACAAGCAAAGAGGACAGGTGCTGTGGTATGCCAGCTTTTTAGTTAATACTCCTAACTCATTAGGTTAAAGAGGAGTGAGGAGCTTGATGAAGGAAACAGGTTGATATGTTCAAAGAAGTGATACAACTCCCAGTTTTCAGAGTGGTTAAAAAAAATGCTCACATGAAGACAATGAAAAAAAAAAATGCATGAAGGGAAACTAGGACCTGGCTCAGTTTGAGTTCCCCAGGAGATCTCACCTGATACCAAAGCAAAAATTCAAGTACTTATTTGGGAGGTGGAAAAAAAATTTTAAAAATGAGATGTGAAGAAAGAAACCTATCATCACTCTGAGGGCTTAGCTCTGAGCTTCTCTCTTACCATGAGCAATCCCTCAGCCACTGTAAAACACATCCCAGAGAGGCTCTTGCCAAGAGGCAAGAGCACTAATGTATTCACAAACCAGCTTTTCTCAAACACTGAGACAGGGTAGCTGGGGTGGGGAAATACAAACATTCCAACATAGTAATGAAAAGTCCTGAGGTATATAGGTGATATATAGACCCTGGTGTCCTGAAGGGCAGGGCACCTGATGTGCTGGCCAGAGAAGCTCCTGTAGCTCATTAGTTAATTTCTTACCATGGTCCTAGTGCATTCAAAGTTGGGATTTCTGTTGTTGTTCTGCTACATCTGATACATGTGTGTCTACAATGGTATTTTGTGTTTTACATTTGTAAGGTACCGAAAAGATAGTCCATACTGTATATTTACTTGCTGTGTAAGGAACACTTACCTTTTTTAAACACAAAGCACTAATACTAACCTCCTTCAAAAATACCAAGAGTATGTACCTTGGTACTAATAACAGATACATGAATTAAGTCAAATCATTCTGGACAATCTAAGGTTATGGATAAGAAAGAAGCTATATGACACAAAAAGAACCTCAACTGAACTGCCCTATCATTCCAAATGAGGCATTAAGATATGACCTACATAGACAACACAAGCTACTAGCAAGACAAAATTTTAATCTATTTTACAACCTAACAACTACAGAAGACCTTACTAGAAAGCTATCTTCAGTATCAATGTATGGGATTATTTTATGATTACAACAGTTTTAGAATGAGATCTTATACACATTTTAATAATTACTATGGTTAGAAAACAAGAGGAATTCTCCTTACATGTGTTTATACTATTTTCTACTGCAGTCTAAGTGCAGTTTCAAATTATATTAAATTTCCTTTAATATCAACTTTATATCATTTATGTAATGCTTAACAACATTAAATACATACATACCCTTTTTAGCAGCTACTGTTTTACTTGGAACCTTATCTGTTTGTTTCAGACCAAATGATGGTGAAAATACAGAGGCAGAATCTTCTTCATTACTGTCAAATTTAGCTGAATCTAAAAATTACAACATTTTTAGGTAAAGAGATTCTATAAGGACCACTTAATAGTTAAACTTTGATTCTTTTTACTGATGACTTCTCTTTAGCTAGATAATTGATCTTATGAATTTCTACTTTGTGATCATATAGTCCATAAGAAACAGCTGAAAACAAATAACGATGTTACATTTCAAAAATCTTAATTCTATTGTAAAACAATATAGAAATGCATAGAGTAATAAAAATTCTTAATCGTCCCAAATGCTCATCATTTAAAACATAACTGACCAACTCAAAAATACTGATTTACTTTAAAATTAATTAAAAAGTTCTCACTGTGATTATTTTAGTATCTATACATCTAATGCTATTAAACATTTCAGGAAGATCAGTAATATTCAAATCTCAGGGTAGTAACTTCATCTTTTAAAATCAATTTTAAATCACTGAAGGTCAATTTAAAAGGCAGGCAGCCTTACCTTCAGTTTATTTTTACACTCAATTAACTAATCAGTTCCTCCCTCCATTTCTCCCTGTTTCCCTCCCTCTGTCAAATGAAAACAGGGACTCTTCAAATGTCTACTTGGATGTGATAATTTTATATAAATGTTTTGACATGCTGTCAAAAATGCCTATCTATATACACAGAACATATACCAGATCTATGTCTGTCTGCCTATATATGTGTGTGTGTATATATACAAGACAGTTAAGTCTACATAGATTGTTTTGACCTTAAAAATTTTATACACAAAAATATAGGGAATAAAAAAGCTTATACCCCAATTAAATTTCCTTCAATGAAGGGTTTAGTCTTTTAGTTACTACAGTTTAATACAACAAATCTGAATTAGTCCCTCTGTAGTTTTTTAACAAACTGTCACATATACATTCGTATCGCCACAAAAATCAAATTTCATGGTCCAGTAGTTCTTTCACTTTTTCTCTATTAAAACACTATACCCACATCCACAGACTTCATACACACATCTATCTACCCACCTAAATGGTTCCATATTGCCTATCTGACCAATTAGTTGGTACTCACCTCAGGAAAAGTAAATAAACCTTACTATGTTGAAGGAAATGTAAAAAAAATTTTCTACTCATAAAAAATCCATAGCAATAATACAGTAAGTAACCAACTGAAAAGACCAAATGAGCATACCATCTTCTGACTTCTGAGAGTATGAAGGAAATGAGAAGAGAGTCCCAAAATCTTGACTTTTTTTGTCATGTAAAGATTTCCTATTAGAAAGAAAAATTTAAACAACCACAATATAATTACTAGTCTCTCTTTGTTAAAGACAGGGCAACCAAACTCTTTTCTGTCTCACATGCATAGGTATGCACACATACACACACAGAGACCAGAAAAGCCAATGATTTAACATAAGAGAATGGAAACTGAGCAAAAGTTATATTCAAAATATCACTACATTACATTTTACTATTAACAGAACTGTTCCAGAATTCAACATAGGTTAGTAAGTTATTGCCAAAAACCTAAGGAGAAAGTCTGAATCTCTGTCAGAGTCATCAGTAATCCTATTTCTGATCCTAGACTGTGTACGATAAAACACTTCTTTAAATAGATAGCAAAGCACTTCCTTTAAAAATCTGAAATAGCTGTTGGGATGAGCACTGGGTGTTATATGCAACTAAGGAATCAACACTACAACAAAAACTTACAATGTACTATATGTTGGCTAAGTGAGCATAATAAAAAATAAAATCTGAAACAGCTCACAAACTTCACATCTTACACTTTAGTGTTTGATACTCTCTAGAGGCAAAATAATAATAATAAATGAAAAAACAATCAAGGCCAAAGTTAGGGAAAATAATTAAACCTCCCAGTTCTAGAGTTATAGTGACTTCTCCGAACCATGGTGTTGGACTATGTCCGTTAGGCCTACTGACTATTTTTATAAATAAAGTTTTACTGGAACACAGCTACGCTTGTTCATTTACATACTGTTCGTGTCTGCTTTCTTGATAAAATGACAACACCGAGTAGTTGGAACAGAGACCATATGGCCTGCAAAGCCTGGAATATTTTCTATAGAGCCCTTTATGAGAAAAAAAAAAACAACTGGCAGTCCATGCTATGAGATATAGCAACAGTTCAGGAAACAGCTGTAATATTACCCAGATTTTCTCCTTTGTGAGGAGGAGCTTACCTCAAATGATGATAAATTCTTAGACACAGCTTACTATGAGATCTTTAATAGATGTCTAAATAACTAACTGCACCACATAACTGAATAGTCGTTGCTTCATTACTTACTCTGGAGTAGCTTTTGATTTGCCTGGTGAAAATGTATATTCATCTTTATCTAGGCCATCTGAAGGAACAAATTCATCTTCCCCATCATTTGTTATGGGAGATGCTTTAACTTTCAATTCCTCTAAATCATTATTGTCATCATCATCATCAGCATCATCATCCTCTTCTTCTGAGAAATCAAATGTGTACTTAGGCCTTTCCGCTAGGAGAAAAATAAAAGTGAAGGTTAAACTCAAATTCAACTTCAGTTACATGACATACTATGAATAATGCATTTGAAAAATATTCCAGCTATCTCTAACACAAGAGAAAAAAAGACAAGTATTCAGGAAAAAAAAAAAGCCAACAACTTTGTGGCCTCAATTATTTTGATAATGTTACGTGTTCATCTTGGACTATGGAAGGAGAACATAAATTAATGAGATGATTAGGGTGCTGTTTGTCATACTTAAATAACTAAGAAATAGCAGGGAATATAGGCCATTTTGAAAGTGACTACTATGATTTCCCATTTCCATAATGATAAAAGACCAATTTTACTAGTCTTAGTGCTAAACTTTCTCTTAACCTCTTGCATAAAAATATCTATCTTGTATTCAGTTTTACTATGAATTTACAGTAATTCTTCAGATGAATGAAAATAGAGTTAAGACCTGAGTATATTACTAAAACAATAATTTAATATAAAGCATAAAACGGTACCAACTATGGGGAAAGGCACATTTGTATACTGCTAATAACTTTAATTTTTTTTTATTTATTTATTTGACAGAGAGAGAGAGATCACAAGTAGGCAGAGAGGCAGACAGAGAGGGAGGGAGAGGCAAGCTCCCCGCTGAGTAGAGAGCCCAATGCGGGGCTAGATCCCAGGACCCTGAGATCATGACCTGAGCCGAAGGCAGAGGCTTTAACCCCCTGAGCCACCCAGGTGCCCCAATGCTAATAACTTTTATAATTAATTTCTAGCATATACTATGGATTAAAATTTTTAAAACATTTGGGTGCTATGTAATTTTATACTTCATTTTAGATGTATAAAAAAGCCTAATTACGGGGCGCCTGGGTGGCTCAGTCATTGAGCGTCTGCCTTCCGCTCGGGTCATGATCCCAGAGTCCTGGGATGGAGCCCCATGTCGGGCTCCCTGCTTGGCCGGAAGCCTGCTTCTCCTGCTACCATTCCCTCTGCTTGTGTTCCCTCTCTCGCTGTGTTTCTCTCTGTCAAATAAATAAAATCTTTAAAAAAAAAAAAAAAAAAAAGCCTAATTACAATTTTGAAGCATTTAATAAATTAATTTTCACATAATTTAAATTACTCATGTTAATTCACCTACTTGGTACAACCTATGCACATTAGGAAAAGAAAGTCAATCACTGGTGATTAGAGAACAAAAGAATTTAAGGCCTGATATATAATCTAAAAAGTATCTCCCAGAGGTAAAATAACCATAATATGGTATCATTCATTTTAAGTAAATTAGGACTTAGTAAAATTTGAGAAGAATCTATAAAATAGGTCACTCAATTTTTAAGTACTTGAAGACTTCAAATTAATGAATATTCAGAAAGGATAAAACTGCATACTTAACAATACAGAATAACAAAATGCTATCTTCTTCCTAACTCTAGCACTGCAATTATATAAATTACGTGATGTGCATGGAATCAGATTCCTAAAGTAGGATGAAATTTTTCATAGAGAAAAAAAAAACAAAAACAAAACTACAAAGCACTTCTATTGATCTATCACTGTTGGCTTAACCAAGGTACATTTTTACCAAACATCTTCAAACTATGGAGGCAATATAACTCAAACTTTCTAAAAACCAGTAAGAAAACTTGATTCAGTTTAGAGCAATTTATGTCCAACTTTGCTAAAAACATCATTCTGTAAAGCAATGTTTTTTTATCTTCATGAACCGTACCTTCTGAAATACTAATTTAGTACTTTAATAGCATTGATAATACTAATAATACTAACTTATATGAGTAATATTAACTTGGTCAAACCATAATGTACAATAGAATAAATATAAAATGTATCAAAATACCAGCTGCTCTTCTAAGCAAAGAATCTCTTGGAATAACCACAGGTTCTGTTTCTTCCAAGTCACTTTCTGACTTGGATTCATCATCTGACCAAGGATTCCGTTTCTTCACTTTCTTCGCACTGGATTTACCAGACGATGTAGGTGTTTTTCTCACCCTGGTACCTAAAAACAACAATAAAATATGTATCAATACTTGTACAAATATCATTAGTAAAAATAAAACTTAATACTGAGAGGTTAATTATAAAATAACAAGCATTCATGAAAATTGAGAAATTACATCAACGATTTGAAGAAAAGACACAGTTAAAAACTAGAAATACCCTGTACACATACATCTTTTTCTCAAAAAAAAATAAACTTTATAACAATTCCTCACCAGGCTCCTTTTTCTCCCTTTTGGGTTTGGGACCTTTATTTACAGGAGCTGACGCTATCAATGCCTCTTCTCCAGTACCCTCTACTGGCGTTCCACTGAATTCTTCATCAAATTCTACTTTTACTGCTGTGGTATCAAGATCACCCTACACATTAAACAAACAAATAACCAGAAGTAAAAATAAAAATTAAATTAACACCATACATTTTAAAGATACAATTCCAGCCGTAGATCTAGATCACTTCTTCATATAAGTAAAAAAAAATAACAAAATGTGATTCACTGAGGTCCAAACAGGACTTTGATCAGACCATGTTTTACTTTATTTATCTATAGCAAATGATACTGCTTACCACTCTAATACTCTGATACACTCTATGAGATGACAGCTACTTAAAAACAACTGTAAAAAATAAGGCAGCTTTTGATTAGCAAAGGGACTTTCAAACAAATAGCAAAATACACCAAAAGGTACCTGCAAAATAAATTCCTATAGTTCAGGCCTCTACATACCAGAAAAACATCAGATTATTGAAGGAAGATAAGCAACACATGTCATGCACTACTAGGTGTTAGTCAAGGTCTCCCTACCCTAAGATTATTAAAAGACAAAGACACAAGGACAAGTCGTTACAATACAAATAACAAATATGGAGGGAGGTGTAAAAGTATGGGGAGACATGAGCAACTCTGCCCAGAGCAGAGTCAAGGGAAGATTCCATGGAGAAGGAGCCTTTCTACTTGGATTTTGAAAGAACCATGTATGTTTGCTAGGTGAGGAGAGGGAAGGAAGAGCATCCCAAGGCAAAAGAAACAGAGGCATGATGGCCACATTGTTTTTAGGGAAATACAAATAGTCTGCTAGGATTCAAGGAAAGAAAAAGAGGAAAGAGTAGCCACACAGAAACATAAGGAGGCATGCAGTTGCTAAGTCACTGAATACCAGAATCTGGATGTAGTCAGTGGGGAGTCACTGAAAACCTTTAAGCATCTGTGCAATCATCAGACTTATTTTTGGAAATATCACTTGGGTAATGAGAGACTAGACAGAGATGAATGAAGTGGTAAAAGGAGAAGTCATGATAAGATCACTAGAGACAGGAAAACTAATTAAGAGGAACTCTTCCGTCAAAGAAAACTTACGGAATTCTAAGACAGTATCACTGGGGACGAAAATGAGAGGGTGGATTTTGGAATTGCTTCATAGGCAGTCAATGGAATTTAGTTACCGATTAAATGAGCAAGTCCAGGATTTTGGACTTGTTAGTGATGGTTGATAAGGCACAGAGGTGGAAGAGGTTTTGAAATCAGGATAATGGCCTCAGCTTCAGGTATGTGGAGTTTGGGCACTGGGAATTCAGGTGGCTTTATTACCCTGGCACTCCTGAAAATTTTACAGCTTAGGGACATAGATTTATGAGTCATCAGTATGAGTGAAAAAATGGCATAGATGAGGTTACTTGAGACTATGTAAGGTAAAGAGAAGAGTGCTAAGAACAAACACCAACTGAAAAGGAGAGAAGTCATTTCCTAAGGAGGAACCTGTGTGTGGTAGGAAGGTAAGAGGGAAATAGTATAGATGTCAGTTTATCAGAACAGTAGAAGAGAGTGATCTCTCTGATATTACAATGTTCCTATGCTTTCAAGTATTAGTTCAGAGAACTCTCCAACCTCTACTCCAACTCTGAGGCTCATGTCCCAAGATCTAATTAGACTACTGGACATATCTACATATCCCCTGGGTTCTAAAATCAGACTGCCTAGAAAAATCTGCCTCACTCTTTCACACCAGCATGCCTTCTCTTTCCTCACTCTGAACAGCCCTCTCAGTGTTTCCTTCTTCTAGCTAACTCTTCCTCAACTTGCTACAGGGTAGGTAAGTCCCACACTTTTAAGTCCTGAATAGCATCAGTCAATGTCAATGACAATGTCCTGAGACAGGGTCCTGAGATTGAGCCCCGCATCAGGCTCTCTGCTCAGCGGGGAGCCTGCTTCCTTCTCTCTCTGCCTGCCTCTCTGCCAACTTGTGATCTCTCTCTGTCAAATAAACAAACAAATCTTAAAAAAAAAAAAAAAAAAAGTGGGGGGAGGGGCGCTCGGGTGGCTCAGTGAGTTAAAGCTACTGCCTTCGGCTCAGGTCATGATCTCAGGGTTCTGGGATCGAGCCCCGCATTGGGCTCTCTGCTCAGCAGGGAGCCTGCTTCCCCTCGTCTCTCTCTCTCTCTCTCTCTCTCTCTCTCTCTGCCTGTCTCTCTGCCTACTTGTGATCTCTCTCCTGTCAAATAAATAAATAAATAAAATCTTTAAAAAAAAACGGAGGTGCCTGGTAAATTTTTTTAAATAACAGTAATAACAAATAGTGAAAATCACTTACTTTGAAAACCACACAGACCCGTTTCTGCTAATGACACATCTTGAATTGGTCATAATGTAGAACTAAAGTTTCATTTTTAAGCCAACAGACTTTTTTGTTTGCTGTTCCATGATTTTAAGGTAGAATGCTGCTGATAAAGTATTTCTATCTCTCATTTTAAAAACAGAATCAACTAACTCTTGATTCCATTCTTGTGGATTCCTGACTTGTGTTTTCTTTCTGTGGACCAACTGTTCTCTGAGAACATATGATTTCCTATCACAATATATTAGAAACAAAGAATGACTTAAACACACAGTAAAATTAAAATACATATATACATCATTATGAAGATGGAATCTCCTAACAAGCAAAAATGAGATATGTCATACCTTTTTCTTCTTCAGCAACTTTTTGCTGGCATCTGCCTTCATAGCAGTAATTTCAGGAACTATTCTTCTCCCATAAGGTGAGGGCATTGTCTCTTCCAATTGAAGTTTCTTCACCTTGGGTTTGCCAACTTTACCTTTTATTGCTTTTCCAGCCATTCCAGCCAGAATATCCTCCCGTTCTTGCGCTTCCACTTTCTGAAGTATAATCATAAAGGGAACAAAGGGAAAGGAAAGGAGTGGGTGCATAAACAATTCATTAGAAAAGAGAATCACCACTGCGTAAGAATTTAAAACTACTATCATTCATTAATGAATAAGCCTTTTCTTTCAACTGATCTAATCTAAAATAAATGTTTTAAAAAAGTTCTAATTCTAAGTCAAAAGATCTGGGTTGTAGTCCCAAGGTTGTCTAACTAGTTTCTTATTTGTAAAACAACGGGGTAGTAACTAAAGGCCCAAATGGTCCCTTTTACCTCTAAGATCCTATGATATATTGGGCAATTTTAGAAAAAGTTTATATTTTCTACCTTTCTCTACCTTTTTAAAAAACAGAATTCTACCTGGAGAAAACTAAACTATAAAAAAAAAGTTAAAATTTCTCTCTTATAAACCTAAAGACACTATCATTCTACTTTGTAAAAATCAAAGTACCAATATTCAGTCATATATATTTTGCTCTTACCTCTTTGAGGGAAAAGAGACTGAATCAATAAGCTATTCTGAAGTCAATTAGGAAAACTTAACTGATAGAAAGTATCAGAATTCAATTTATTCTAAATTCCAACTCCATATAGCTTTTTACATTCATCTATTCCAGATAGAACATTTCTTTATAACTTCATATAGCTAGAAGTTTATTCCTAACGTGGCTTATAAACACATTAACCTTTACAGAGTTAAAAGAAATTAAAATAATTAAAGATGAATTTTCATTCTTATTTCATAAACATTACTTTTCCAAATATACTTTAATGGAGACTTAACGTACATCCAGTTCTTCAACAAATGCTGCTAAGTCTTCCTTCCAAAGATCTGAAGGAGATTTTCTTTTAAGATCATTGACCTCTCGCCCCTATAATAAGAAAGCAGTACAATTTAAACATTTAGTAACTTAATAATATATAAAGGGTAAATCAAAATACTTCTTTTTGGAAAAACAAAGAAATGGATTATACTGAAATAGTTTCAAATTATTTAACCCACAAAAGTTCATACTTTTGCATCTCTCTGTTTAATCAGTTCTTCAACTTTTTCTTTAGTAAGAGACCACAGAGACATATTTAAAATATAATTAAAATCGGGGCCTGAAGGAGTTCCTGAATCAGAGGAACTATCATCATGCTGGTTTTGTGTTTCTTCCTCTTCTGCTGCCTGTAAAAAATAACAAACTTCATATTAAAGTCCTGTATAGTATCAAATCAATGCTGAATCTTACTGAATATTGAGTTAAAAATTCCATAAATGCTCTACTCTTAATACTCTGAGGGTGACTGGGGATTTTTTAGATTATCTGCAGGATGACCTATAAAAAATGTGTTTCCTATGAAGTTTTCTAAAAATACACAATAGTAAGTCTTCAAAAGGAATGGGTATATTCACTCCCCATTTATCTAGGAATCTGATGAAAAATTAACTGCTTTGCCCAGGCACTAAGTCATGAAATGAGAAGATACAACATATCTTGAAATTAAAAGAGTAGAACTAATGTTTAATCACTGCATCTTGTCAGATTTTTATATTGGTGAGTGAATGAACAATCTGAAACCCAAAATAAGTATCACTTATGAAGAATGTTTTACAGTTGTAATATAAATATGATATGGTACAGTCACTTAAGTATGATTTCTTAATAAAAATTCTCTAAAGCAAGAATACTCATGTACATACAGAAAGTTCAATTAAGAATCTAATAGCTGGTAAGTTAGAGTAGGAATTATGAGGAGTATTCTAAAATTTTATTTATAAGGTCTTTTTTCATAGAAAAAGTTGCAATAAAAAAATCCTCTTATGCTAGTATTAAATTTCAAAACCCAATGAATTTAATAGAAGTTATTATAGGTGACATCACCTCTAAGATTTTTAAAATAACAAGAGCCATTAAGTAAAGCTGCATTTAAATTATTTAAGGCACTCAGATAATAATTAAAGACTGAGTTAACCATGATACTCCATAAAAACAAAAATTTCACTTTTAGTAACCAAAAAAGAAAAAATTGTTTTCAATTTAGTTTAAAATTTTTAGTAGAATAATGTATATATACAAAGTAAAGTTTAGTATACTTTAGAAGGGATAAAAATAGAAATTGCAAAGCAACATGCTTCATTACATAAACAAAACTATAAATTCAATTAAGCAACAAAAGCCAATAAGAAATGCTGTTGCTGAGTTGATCAATGATTAATAAGTACCTAGATAAACAGTACTTACGACAAATTAATAAATTCTACCGTTTTAAAAAATTCTTCATGAAACAGTGTGTTTCTTTGGAATACTTAAGTTGTTACACTACTATTAAAGTATTATTAGGGTGTCATAAAATCCTGTTTAGATCCATACTTTAGAAGTCTATTTGCTCTAAATTTTGAGGACACCCAATGTATCATTAACGAACATTCGATGAATATATGTGTATTATCACTGTTAACATGAAGATAACTAAGGATATTTTCAGAAATCAAGAAAAACTTTAAGTTCCAAAGACAGAATTCTATTATGTTTAAAAAAAAAAAAAAAACTCTAATCTCATAATTATCTCCTTTATAATTCTCTCTTCTCCAACTCTACACATTAGGACACTCTTATAAGAGCAGCTCCTTTTGTTACCTTAACCCCCAAAGTGAACACATGGCCAAGATGCTGAGAAAATTTTGATGGAGACACTGAAATTATTGAAACCAAACACTAGTTTTACCCATGAAGTCTACTTCCACTGGAAGGGCATTCTCAAACCCTACGCACCTTTACCTTTTAAAACTAAGCATTAAATTAACTAGCTTACTAGTTAATATTTTTTAAGATATAGTTTAAACCAACAATCATACAGAAGGGCAAGCAGTGTATAAACCATAATTTGGGATTCAAAAATGCAGTAAAACACATTAAAAGGAAAGCAAAGTGCTTGGATCATCTTAATTTTGAATACTCCCCGTCTTGTCCTACCC
The DNA here is from genome assembly GCA_028646535.1 of Procyon lotor. Lineage (NCBI taxonomy): Eukaryota > Metazoa > Chordata > Mammalia > Carnivora > Procyonidae > Procyon > Procyon lotor. The sequence continues at coordinate 63,408,200 of CM053603.1, read as the reverse complement.
CATTTTCCCCAAACAATAAATAAGCCTATTATCTTAATATGTAATTGCTAAGTATATAATTTATTCTAATTTTACTTGCTCTAATATCTGGCATTCTACTGACCAAAATTTTAAAAAGTTTAAATATAAACAAAAAGCAAGTCAATGTAGTTGATTAAAAAATATGGAAAACATTGTGAGTTGAGAATTCATAAATGTAAGGAAGTTTGAAGTATCAGTTTAAGTTATGTCATATAATCGTAACTGTATTTTTTAAGGATAATAACATCAGTATGATAGATACACAACATTCTAAGTAAAAAAATTAGTCATTTTCATTTTTTCTTCCCTTTGTACATTTGTGTTCTCAATCACAATGTTGTACTGCCTTTTTAAATTTTTAATTAAACACAACAGCAAGAAATTCTTGAGAAGAATCTCAAAGTTTCGATATTCCATTCACTGAATTAATACTAGTACTTCATCATCTGAAATGGACAATTTAATTAATAAAACATCAGACTTTTAATCTGAAGTTCCAGGGTTTAAGTCTCTAGTCAAAGATCTAAGCACAGGGCAGAGCACCTACTTCGTGCTCAATAAACACTATAATATTGAACATTTTGTCTCTAGTCTTCCCAGCATAAACCAAAACCAGACCAAGTGAATGGTGACTAAATACATACTATGACCATAGTAAGACCAGTGTGAAATGATTTATGTGCTACCAGTATTGTTCCCAGATAGTACACATGCACCTCACAAAAACCACCACCACAAACAACACCCTTTAATGGCAGGCTCAGAAAAAAAGGCCAACGAGACTGAGCTACCTTCTCACACCTGGAGTCATTTCTCCAGGCCCTGGTTGAGTCACACTGGCAAAGTGCTTTGTGGTGGGTGTGCACTGCAAATTCCTGTACTGTATCTGTTCTGTGGATAAACAGAAGACTTCAGTCTCCAAACAGACAACTCGGCACCTTTACAGCAGTACTAAATTTAAAATTTAGGGATTGGGTTTTTTGTTTTGGAATTTGCTTTTAAAAGCTTCTCTGAATGTCTTGTTCTGCAAATGATTACCTTTTCTTGTGCTTCTTTCCAGGCTTTCACTGGGTCAGATTCATAACCTCTCTGGACTAACATTTGAATCAAATCTTTCTTTGACCTATTCTCTATGTGAGGGAAAAATAAAGTTAGGATCAAGAAAAGAGATTCAATTTGTATTTGCTTATATTCTACTGATAAAAATGTCTTCTATTAATAAAGATTTTTTTTCCATTTTAACTAATGTTTAAATTTTTAAAGATTGCATCTTACCTATAGTAATTTTTCCTTGTATCTTCTCTAAAATGAAACGGGCTTGATTGTTAAGCTTTGTGGACTCTGCTCCCAACATTCCTACAAGCCATTCCTTACGTAAACCATAATAACTTAATCGTAAATCAAAGAATTCTTTCAAAATGTCTTGCACGGTTTCATACTTCTTGAGACATCCCATATGATCAAAGAGTACCTAAGAAAAACACAAAGTTTTTGAAGATGACATAAATCTGTATCGGTACTTTTAACTTGTATGACATCTACAGTATTTAAAATAACTATAACACAATTAAATGAATACACACTACCCCTAAAAGCTGTTAAACAGAACCAAAACTATTAAGTACATTTCAGTAAATATTCTTTTGGTAACTCCAAGAAACTGATAAATTCTCAAAACTATGAAAATATTTAAAATAATTTTGAAAATAGGGGCACCTGGGTGGCTCGGTTAAGGCCTCTGCCTTCGGCTCGGGTCATGATCTCAGGTCCTAGGATCGAGCCCCACATCGGGCTCTCTGCTCAGCAGGGAGCCTGCTTCCCCCTCACTCTCTGCCTGCCTCTCTGCCTACTTGTGATCTCTCTCCTCTCTGTCAAATAAATAAAATATTTAAAAAATAATAATAATACTAATTTTGAAAATAAAAATAAGTCCTTTAAAAACAAGGTTCTAAAAATAAATAATTTAAAAACTTTAAAAAGTTCTCATTCAGGGGCACCTGGGTGGCTCAGTCGTTAAGCGGCTGCCTTCGGCTCAGGTCATGATCCCGGAGTCCTGGGATCGAGCCCCGCATCAGGCTCCCTGCTCTGTGGGAAACCTGCTTCTCCCACTACCATTCCCTCTGCTTGTGTTCCCTCTCTCGCTGTGTTTCTCTCTGTCAAATAAATAAAAAAATCTTTAAAAAAAAA
>CM053603.1:63316025-63405892 GCA_028646535.1 Procyon lotor | reverse complement strand
TTCTCATTCAAAATGGCTATAAAACCATCTACAAAATTTTCAAACTAAAAACATTCTATCTCTAAATTTACAAACATTAAATTTAAAGTTCTCTCTCCACTATATACTCAATAGATGTGTATTTGTCTCTGTTTATAATTATGCTATAACTCATTCAAACTTTCTCAGTTTGGAGGAAAATTTTACTTCTCTATCCTTTTTCTCCTTTTTTTCTGTCTTTCTTAGCAGTTTGTCTCAGCCACTGTGCTACTGGTTTTTTTCTTTATGTCTAAAAGCTAATTTGGAAAGGAACGAGGGTAATCATACATGTTCACTTTCTACCTTTCTCTCCAATTACATACAAACATAAGTATACAAGTTTAATAAAGCAGATTAGAAATATGGGGAGAAGTACTCCACAATTAAAATGGTAACAGAAACAGGCATGAGGAACATGAAAATCCTACACCAATCACTCCCATAACTTTTGGTCAGTTTGTGTATCCCATGAGCTCAAGCCCAGATGCACAAATGCAGAGTTGAGATTAAAAGTAGTAGATACTAGTAGTGGATAACAATCTAAAAGAATGAACCTTTAGTCTTCAGCAAATATACAGAGGAAAACCATTCAGATTTACTACAGCCACAACCATTATGAAACCAATTATAAAAATTCTACTTATGGCAGGGAAGAAACAATAGTAAATCTAATCAGTTACCATGGAATTACAAGTAAGAGTAGTTTGAAGTTTAAAAACTTTGTGCAATCCAGCAGCTTCTGCTTGTGCTAGCTTCTCTTCAGTCATTTTCACCACAAATTTCACAGTTGTATCAGTATGATATTCTTTATAATCAGAAATTAATGCCGGTGTTTTATCTGTTCCATTTAGCATTGGTTCTAAAACCTGTTCTTTGTATACCTACAAAAGATTTAAAAATAAATAATTCTTTTCCTGACACACATTGCTGTTCTCATACTACAAGTCATGCAATTTTTTAAATATTCCCAACTCTGGTCGGAGAAAAGAAAAACCTCCCTCTCTATCATCTCCCAGTCACTACGGAGGACAATATCGGGGGTCTCAATGGTGAAAGATATACCATGTAATGGTTCTGATTTGCTCATACACCAGAAAGCAAGGAAAAGGCTGAAAGTATGAAGAAAATGACAACAACTACATCTGACAAGAGAGGACATGCATACTTTTAGATCTGTAACAGCTGATAACTGACATGAATTGATTGACCATATTTATAAGGGATCCAAGCTAGCTTGGGTCATTCTACATTTAGAGAAATTGATCTTTTAAATTACTGTTTGAATATTCAAAGCACAAATTTAACTCGGTAGTCAAAATGTATACAGGAATTTTTAAACACTATACAGACTTAGGACAAACAATGATGGAATCATATTCTTACCAGAAAGCATTGCACTGACCTCCTGACAGGCAGCTAAAATACTTCTACTAACCTGTGTCCAAGTTCTAACTGGAAGCTCGGTAATCTCTACTGTGTTTCTATCCACCACAAATATTTCACCACTGACTGCATACTGGTTTTGACCAAGCTCTTGAATGGTTCCTTTAAAGTTTTTGTAGTTCGGAAGCTGCAGAAAAAAATAAAAATAACTTAAAGCCCTGACTTTTCTCCTAACTGCCGGTACAATATTTGAATGCCCCTTAGTCTATGGTCTACTACTACTAACAAATTAACATGACCGAAACTAAATTCCTCATCCTTAATAGTCCATCTCCAAATAATCACTCAATCTTGAATTCATAGCTTCTGTTAATATAATCTCAGCATCTCCCAATCTCAAAACCTTAGCTTTTGGTGCCTAGATGGCTCAGTCTGTTAAGTGTCTGCCTTGGGCTCAGATCACGATCTCAGAGTCCTGGAATATCACCACCCAGCCTTGGGCTCAGTGGGGAGTCTGCTTCTCCCTCTCCCTCTGCTCTCACTCTGTCTCAGATAAATAAATACATAATCTTTAAACACACACACACACACACACACACACCCTTAGCTTCATCTTTCCTAGTCTTCTTAGAATATTTTTTTCAGCCTATTGCCTCTGTATCTAATTCTCCCCTAGATTAATAGTCCTTTAAAATCAAACTCCTTTGATGTTATATTGAAAGTCTTCCACAGTCTGGACCCAATCTAACTTTCTAACTTTTTTCCAATGATTTGCCTTAGATATCACTACTCTTCTTCCATACCCTGCTTCCATATTTTGAATATTCTACATATATGTATCTATAAATACATATATATACCTACCTACCTATACATTAAGCATATGAAAAGCATGTATTGACCAAATATTCTAAATTACATCTGAAAGAATTAAAACACTATAATCATAAAGCATTTTATCCTTCTATTAGAAATATTTTAAAGTACTTTAAAGTATTTAAGGAAAAAACAATTTTAAATCATACTCATAACATAATGTTTTATTTTAAAATATAAGAATGAAATAAAACTTGGAGAGAAATACATAAAAATATAAAGTTTGTTTCCATATGCTGGTTTTATCAAGTATTTTTTCCTCTTTTATATTTTGTACAAGCATGACCATTTTTGTAATACAAATACACTTTTATTTAAGTATATCATGATAAAGGGAAATTTCCAGATGACTTTAAATCACATAAAAAAAGGGAGGACACTTTTTTGAAAAGTTTCTTAGAGATAGTTTGGGACAAAAATAAGCACGGTGGATGATATAGGAGCAAAAATTTTAAAAATATGGGGATACACAATATATACAATGTGTTTTTAAGATTCCTTACAACTCTAACATGACTTAGCTTGAGAACAAAAAGCTGAATGTAATTTTGTCATAAAAACATTATTATCTATATAATTTACTTATCTACAAACCTGAAATGTGAGGTATTTTTAATTTTCAATAAAGCTTCTCCCTATAATCCTTATCTCCAGGCTTTTTCTAAAGCTTTTATCTTTTACTATAAGCACCTATCAAGTTACACACTAAGGTCTTTATTGTCTGCCATATGTTCCAAAATGCAAATGGTTCCATTACTTCTCTAAAATGACTGTGGACTTTGTAGTTCATACAGTATCATTTGTTAAATAAACAATATAAGCAGTAAGTTCTAAATAATTACCATAGGATGAGGATCCAAGCCATCTAGCATTCGTCTGACATTGTTCACAATTTCCCTAGCATCATAGTTGGGCAGTTTACAAGCCCATCCAGTACCAATGCCCTCAGCACCATTTATTAAAACCATGGGAATTATAGGAATATACCACTCAGGCTCAACGCGTTGATTATCATCATAAAGGAATTTAAGCAGGTTGTCATCCACAGCAGGAAAAAGCAGTCTTGATAAAGAGCTAACAAAAGGAAGAAATATGGAAAAATGTCCTATTTTAGGAAATAAAACTTTATACATAATTAAAGACTTTACATTTCAAAAGTTTAGAAAAATGTTTTTTAAAATTTTGATTACATATACTTAAAAATACGATTTTTTACCTAAACTTATTACCAAATACATTTCTCTCAGGCAAAAAGCTGGAATTAAATAGCCCTATTTTACTTATATGCTTACTAGCCCACCTAATTTCTTAATTATTATTAAGAAATTTTTATTATTAAATCATGTTTTATGGATTTCTTCTTTCTCTGACTAAACCCTAAAACCCTTCTTCAACCTAAAAAGTAAAGTTGGATCAGAAAAAAATCCTTACATTAATTAGGACTAGTTTCACCAATAATTCACAAACACTGCAATCAACAAACTTCATTCTATTCGCAATCAAATAATTAGGAGCATTCACCCTCAACGGAATACACAATCATTTCTTCATACTTACAATTCTATTAAACATTTCGTTACTTCAAATAGAACTTTATATCACTGTATCAACAAACTGTTACCTTAACATTGTGAAAATATAACGAGGGCTTGCAGCATCTTTGCCACCATGAAGCCGAGTTCCAAACTGACCAATAGGCTGAAGCAAGTTAATGTTGTTGCTTCCCACAAAGTTCTGAGCCAAATTCACAATAGTCATCATCAATGCTTGCTATAGCACAGAAATAGAATATAACATTAATATTCTAAATTTTTTATATTTTTGTTAAAAATTCCTAATTTTTATTCCCTAATTTTTATTAAAATCCAAATTCTGAATTCTCTTAATTACCAAAGAACTTATAAAAGAAAAAATGCTTTATTATGCTTAATTATCATTCTTCATGCCAGTAAGTATACTTTTCATTTGATCCCAATCTTAATGCTTACTTCTCCATGATGATAAGCAGACATCTCAGCAACAGATCCAGCCAACTGGGCAACTTTTACTTCACGTTTATCATTCCTCTTGAAACAGGTAAACAAAACTTTTCGTTGTCCTGGTTTAAAACCTATTTTTACAAAGAACAACCCTCTTTTAAAAATATTACTCCAGATATAGTTGCAATGTTTCTTTTAACGACAAGTGTTCTATATATTCCAGAGAAAAAAGCCAAGATACAGTTTGCTTTTGAAAAAAAACTAAAATTGTTACTTGAGATTCTATAACACAGTAGGTATATAATAACATGTTTTTATACCATCTCAGTCTATTCTAAAAGTGAGGTGCCAAGTAAAAGACCACCCCTTCTGGTCTTAAAGAACTGCTCAATGGCACCAAATCCCTTTCACAGGAGTGGGTGAGCTGCTGAAGATTCATACACCCAAAATGCCAGTTGTAACTAAAGTACCAGCAAACCATCAATGAGCCTAAAAAGTATATTATTAGAGTATCCCAAATCAGAAAACCCTTATAAAGAAGAGATGTGTTCTGGCAGTTAAGAATGCAGGCTTTAGAATCTCACTGATCTAGATACTCTTCTCAACTTGGCCATTTACCATTTGACTTTTTGCAAATTACTAAACCAATAGTCTCAGCATCCTCATCAGTGTAATAGAAATAATTACCTTCCTAACAGGGTGATCATAAGGATTACATGAGATAATGCAAGCAAAGCATTCTGCTTCCTTATCATTCTTCTTGCTCTAGGCCAATGAGCACAGTAATAAACTTTTCAGTATATGCTAGCTATCATCATCATCGTGGGCTCAGAGCATGGTAGAAACAAGATGACAAAATATGGCCACTTTCCTTGAGAATTTTATAATCTAATTGAGGAGGCAAAATTGACACAAGTAAAATAAGAGGCACACAATATTGGAATAGAAGTTTAGGCATCTGAAACCAATTTAGACTGCAATAACTGTTAGAGAAGACTTCATAGAAGGGATGTAACTTAAAGCTAAATTAGAGGAATGGGTAGAACCATCTATTATTTCAGCTAACTATTAGCTGAAAACCCAAGCAACACAAAGATCAACTTGGTAAAAGTTATAAAACAAAAATTAAATATTTCTAGAGAGAAGATAAAAATCTGCTCTAACTACCAGGCACCAGTTTCTAAATATTTTTTGGCAAGTTTGGTAAGTTACATTTTGGCTACTAAGGTATAAAGGTGTTTTTAAACTTTAGTCTCAGATAACTATTTTAGAATTTATAAAAATCTCAGTTTATTTTTTTATTTTAAAAAGTCTTCAGGGGCGCCTGGGTGGCTCAGTTGGTTAAGCAACTGCCTTTGGCCCAGGTCATGATCCTGGAGTCCAGGGATCGAGTCCCACATCGGGCTCCCGGCTCCACGGGGAGTCTGCTTCTCCCTCTGACCTTCACTCCTCTCATGCTCTCACTTTCTCTCAAATAAATAAATAAAATCTTCAAAAAAAAAAAAAAAAAAAATGGTCTTCAGTCAGCCTGGGGCAAAACCTTTAAAAACTGGCGTTAAGGTTAATTTTCCTGAAAAGCTTAAAAAGAGCTTAAGAGATTCAAATTTAAGGAATATAAAAGATTTCAGTCTAACCAAAAGATCTCAAAAACAATTCAGAATTTTAAATTTCATTTTAAGAATGGCTTAGAGTACGTGAAATTAAAATATACTCCATAACTACATACAAACGTGAGAAAGATTTTAAAACAGAAGCTACTTACCATCAACAAGAGATGGTATAGATCTTTCATTGTCTGAGTTTGAGAAGAGAATCAATTCCTTGTTGATGAAATCATTGTAAGTCAAATGCTTTGTTGCTGTACCATACAAAAATTGCTAAGAGAAAAGTTATATAACAACACTGTCATTATTCCTACATGAATTTTAGTCTTCTTCCCCCAGACCACCACCCTATATGACTAACCTCTGGTAAGCCATGTAACCTACGCTGTCTCCGGTCTTCCATAAAATTTGTTAACCATTCTTTTCTGTCATCAATCTTCTTTTTACTGAATGCCTAAAAGATTCCAGGTAATAATTTCACAAATTAAAAATTAAATGAATTTCATTATACAATTAAAATTTTTAAAGGGAAATAACTAATAAATTTCTCAGAAATTGAGTTTTTTTTTTCCCAATAGGTTTTTGTCAAAAATATACTTGAACAGAAATCTTTCAATTAAAGAACTCTGAAAGCAGAGTATAATCTGTGTGTGAGACTAGCGTGAAGAAACACTAAGACTAACTAGTTTGGGCATTAGAGTTCAAAAGAGACTTATAGAAAAATCAGACTAGGAAGAAAGGTATGGCAGGAAAGAGGATGAATATCAGGAAAAAATATTTTTAATTAGCTTGATTACCAAGGTAATGGCAGCATCGTCTTCGGGGCCAGCATATCTAAACAGGATGCGGTGCCTTTCCATATCAGCAAAATATTCCTTTGCTTCTTTAGCTGTACTGGTACCCAACCCTGCACAATTTAAAAAAACAAAATTGAAGAATTCCAGACAGAAACGACAAATACTGTATGAGCTCATTTATATGTAGAATCTAAAAATCTGAACTCATAAGAAGAGTAAAATGGTAGCTGCCAGGGACTGGGCAAAGAGGAGAAATGGGAAAATGCCAATCAAAGAGTACAAACTTTCAGTTATAAGGTGAATAAGTCCTGGGGATTTAATGTATAGCATGTTGCCCACAGTTAATAATCTATATTGTATACTTGAAAATTGCTGAAAGAGATCTTAAATGTTCCCTCTATCCACACAAAAAATTAACTATGTGAGTTGATGGATATGTTAATTAACTTGATTGTGGTAATCAGTTTACAACATATACAAATAATCATTGTACACTTTAGATATGTATAATTTTGTCAGTTCTTAAAAAAAACCTGAAAAAATTTACATGAATTATGAACATTAATGGCTGATTAAAACCATTAGTTGAAAAGCTAATAGATCAAGCTGGCAACACCTGTACCAATGGACCAATTTTAATAAACAAAGAAAAACCAAACATTACATGCCTCCTGAGGTAAATATACAATACCACCTATTAAATGTTTTGCCACATAAATCTAATCCAAATCTGTCTCAAGCCTCCAATTTAACTACCTGTTAACAGAAAATAAAAGGCAGAGGAATAAACTATACATTTAATGAAATTACAGGGATAATCAGCAAAATCTAGAATGTGGAAAACTAACAGGATAATCAATCCAACTTTTTGAACAAATAAATTGCAAGAAAAAAAGATACAAAAAGAGAAATAAAATATTAAGATTTAAAAGATTTGTCAAACCATATGCAATGTGCAATGTGTGGACTCAATGTCAACACAATGTCCAGAGACTCAAAATAAAATATTTTTATTATAATCAGGAGAATTTTAACACTATTTAAGGTTATTAAAGAAAGGTATGATAATGAAATTATGAACATTTTTTTAGACATTTAGAAATACATACTAAAGTATTATGAAAATATAAAATCTAAAAGTTATTTCAAATTAATGGGGAGGAGAGAAGACTTTTGATAAACAGGATTGGCAGTGAAATGGTGATTATTAGAGTGCATGGGAAATCTATCATACCACTCTACTTCTATAAAATTTTTTATCAATTCTTTAAAAATCAGCCATAGCTATTTTTGTAGTCTAAAACTTTCAAAATATTTTATGATGATCTCAAAAATATATCTATGTCAGTGGTAACTTCACAAAATTTAAGTATTTTAAAATACAAACCTTTGTAGTATTTTATTTTCCAGGCTTTCTGGTTTTCTATATGTTTTTTCCACTCATCAAATTCAGGAATACTATAGAAGGAAAGTTCCTGCTTATTTTTGCTAGCCTTAAATTAATAAAAAAAAAAAATTAGTTTTCTGCTATTCTTTAAGACAATAGTACAAAAATATATTAATGTAAAGAGTACCTTTACAATAGGAGTAATGAACTCTTCAAGAAAACCATGCTTCAAAAGTGATGGCCAATTGTGATGGATGAAATTAATAAGCAGGCCTTTTATATGAGAACCATCTTGATCCTAAATAAATATTAGTAAAGAGTGCTATAATTATTTTATGAAACATAATTATTTATATACCAAATTTTAAAATGTATGAATGTAGCACAGGCAAGTTCCATCCAAATTTTGGAACTGCACTTTACAAGCCAGTAAAGATTATCCTTTAGATAAACAAGCAAAGAATTTTTTCTTAAACTTCAAATAATGCATATAGCTAGTGATAGACTACATCTTCCGATCGTTACAAAGTATACTATATGTTTTATGTTGATTTTACTAAAAGAATGATTTAAAGATGCAAACACATAAAACATGGTTATACTGCCACTTCACTGAACAAGGGAAGGAGTAATCCCTGGAGTACAGGTATTCACAAGTCTTATCATGCCATAAAAACTGCTAAATTTCTGCTTAAAACTACAATAGCAGCTTTTCCAGTGGAAGATTTTCTCTACAAATGCTTTTAATTAGAGCACATGAGACATGTTGGATGCATGTGAAACTCTTCCTTTTTGGTTTTCCAGTTCTTTTCTAACACTGCCATTTTACTATTCAAGTCCTAGTTTTTGCACATCCCAAATTATGCCATCATATACAAACATTATCCATCATCCTACTGATTAGTCTTTGTTGCTTATAAATTTCATCATTTCCTTTCAACTTATAGATAGGCTTCAACCCCATAATATTACCATGCATTCTACTCTTCTCATATTTATTGCATTTTAAAACATTGTTAAAATAAACAAAAAGACGGCTCCCCAATACGTTAGACAATATAAAATGTGCCTCACACAAACAATGCCTTTGAATGATTTCTACTCCCCGCCTTTGATGTACAATTATTTTCCCTTTTACTTTCTTGGAGCAAGTTTCATGAAACAAATATCAAAAGGGCACTCTGAAAAAGATAAGTTTTATAACTATGTGGCAACCTTTAAACCAACCTGATCAGTCATAATCATAATCTTCCCGTAGCGTAGAGTTTTCAGAGATTCTGCATCATCATAACTTTTCTTGTACTGTAGACCAACTATTTTGATAATATTGTTTATTTCTGCATTTTCCATGATCTGTGCAAAAAGAAAAATAATTCAAAGTCTATTAAAAGATTGAAGGGTGCCTCACTGGCTCGGTCAGTTCGGTAGAATATGCAACTGTTGATATCAGCATTGTAAATTCAAGCCCCACACTGGGTGTAGAAAGTACTTAAAAATAAAATCTTTTTTAAAAAAGTGTTGAAATACCTAAAAAGTGAGTCAGAATTTACTTTTAAAAATTCAACAATTTTAATAAAGTATTAAAATGTCATATATATGTGGAGATACAAGAGAGAGAAAGAGAAAGATACCTGTTTATGAGAAGCTTCCCGTACGTTAAGAATTTTTCCCCTAAGTGGAAAGACTCCATATCTGTCTCGCCCAATCACACCTAAACCGGACACAGCCAATGATTTGGCAGAGTCTCCCTCTGTTAGTATCAGTGTACACTCCAGGGAATGTTTGCCGCCTGAGAGATATTAAAAATGACATATATTCCAAATACCTCAATTTTACCAATGAGAAAAATGAAGCCAGAAAAATTAATAATCACAATGATGACAGTAAAAGACTGTAAGAGTAATATGTTCAGCATAGTTTAAACATTAAGTAAAATTTACTGAATTCCTATTCTCTGAAAATTGGTGCATCCCCTGAATATGTGGGTCCATGTGGCAATTTTAATGAAGTAAAATTATACTCTGGACATAAAATTGTATAGTCTAACTACAGGTGAAAAATGAATATTTTCTATAACTAGATAAATAAAAACTTAAATCTAAATCTTGAAAAAAAAAAATCTGAATCTTACCAGCATCGTTAGCATCATCCAGTTTGGGAATACCTTTGATTTTACTATACTTTACTGATGAACACTTCTTGTTCAGCTGAGTCTGGGCCTTAAATTTCACCCAATTCAGAATACTTTCTACAATGCCACAGTTAGAAGCCTAAAAATTAAAGAATAATGACATACAAACAAGCCAGAAGTTCATACACTTTGCTAAAATTAATGTAATACTTGGAATCTGTGCAGTTATATGGTGAAAACACTAATGGTGACGATGATAATAATAACACATGCTAGTAAGTTTTACTCTAACTACAATAAAGCTAACTCAGACAGCTATATACTATAACCTATTGTACAAAAATACAAATAGATGACTAAAGGGCAACTTACGAAAATATGAAAAAACTCTATTATAATAATTATAACCCCATGAAAAATATACATAGCTTTTGTCACAAGGTAATTTTGTTAAAATTAACATAGTAAAAACTGATCCGCCCATGAATTTACTAGCTGGATAGTTCTAGACACTGACATTTCTTATATTCCTCAAAAACACATATCTTGAATTTGCTATGACAAAAACTATTAATATGTAGGAAACATTAGGATAAATTCAAGAACTTATGAATTGTCCTTATTCTTTAAAAAGTTTGGTAACGAGGATCTCAACATTATAGATTGTGTGTCACCATGCAGTGAGTCAATGTGTGACAAAAGAAGAGTGAAGAATCTCTAAGTTGGAGCAATTTATTTTTCGTTATCCTCGGTAGTTTGATTTTAGGTGTAAGAAATAGTTTTCTGGAACATTTGAGATATAAAAAGAGGCAGACTGTGTGGCCAAATCTAAACTTAATCCACTCAAAATGAAAAAGTATAAAATCTAAAATCAAATCACTTCATCATGAATGCTATGAGGGCAAAAATTTGCAAAAGCATTAATGTAGGCTCCTTTGTATTCAGAATTTATCATTAGATGTGAAAGTTCTATTTCTATAGGCTTTAAGCTAGAACCTGAAAAACAACTTTCGTTTTTAAGAGCGTTATCTTTGAATTTACAATACCAGAATGTGATAAATAAGTTATTTCTATGGCAATTATACAACGCTCCTCCACCAAACTATAAACTTCCAAAGAGAGAAGGGACAGTGATTTATTCATCTTTACATTCCCAGTGCAAATATATTTAAAGGCACTTTTACATATGCTTATTTAATACAGGTTTACTGATAGTACTGCCAAACAAGGGAAGTAAAGTAAATCTTGCTTATATATAACAGATTATGAGAAATTATTAACTACTGCAAGGCTCAGTTATAAACCTAAGATTATTTGTACTCTCACCTCAGAAAGGTTAAAACAGTCCAAATAAATATGTACAAAGTAAAATGAAATTTTAAAATATGTAGAATATGATAGATTTTATATTATGCATAGATAACCAAAATTTAAAAAAAAAAAAACTATACAAAGGTTAAAATCAGTAGATAAAGTTGAAAGGAGTAGAAAAGATGAAATCAGGAGTCCTATAAGGAATTCTGCATTTGTGAGAGGAAAATTTAGCTGTATAACGGCCAAAAAAAGCTAAAAACCACAATCAGTTACATGACTCCCTATTTTTATTCTTGGCAAAACAATCCATTATTTTACAAAACAAAGTCTGTCCTTAGTAGTTTTCAGAATTAAGTCTATTAGTTTACAGTATAAGTGTCTACGCTCACATTTAAGAGAGAAAGTAATCACAAAAAGAATAGAATTAATTCTATTAGTTTACAGTATAAGTGTCTACGCCCACATTTAAGAGAGAAAGTAATCACAAAAAAGAATAAATAAATCAAGAAAACTACTTAATCAACTCCCGATAAAAACAACACTAAGAAATAATAAAAATTTTACTCACTGCTTTAAAAAATTTTTCTGACAGTTGGCATTTGGACCCAAAACTTTTGGGTTGTAGAGTCATGTTTTCCTTAGTCTGAGAATCAAAAGTTGGATTTTCAATAAGGCAATTAATAAAAACCCATATATGGTTTTTTACCTGTTGAAAACATACCCCAAAAAAGGTCAACATCAGAACTGATACCATTTAATAATTCAACAGAATATATAAAGCACCACTTACTTGAAATGGTTTTACTGATACACCAGCTTTGTTCTTTTTCTTAACTACTTCAATCAATTTACCAACAACTTGATCTACTACATAATCCACATGACGTCCACCCTAAAGAGGAACAAAAAAATAGAATACAAAATCTCCTACAGTTAGAGTAGCAAAATACTTATTCTTTTTCCTTGAATGAGCATTTAATCTTCATAACTTTGTAGAGTCAGTACTTTTAACCCAATTAAGCAGAAACATAATATGAATCTCAGAATTGTAGAGTTGGGATTTAAAAAAATAAAGAGTTGGGGCACCTGGGTAGCTCAGTCCTTAAGAATCTGCCTTAGGCTCAAGGTCATGATCCCAGGGTCCTGGGATCAAGCCCCATGTCGGGCTCCCTGCTCAGCGGGAAGCCTGCTTCTCCCTCTCCCACTCCCCCTGCTTGTGTTCCCTCTCTCGCTGTGTCTCTGTCAAACAAACAAATAATAAAAATAAAAAATAAGGTCTTTTTGGCTCTAGGGCCAATTAGCCAGCTGTATAAAACTATACATAAAGTAAAAACAATCAAATAAAAAAAGCAAAACATGGAAGTGAGAATGAATACTGGCAGACACAAGATTTAAATTTAGGGAACGCAGTAGCCATTGCCAGCTGGCCATCCAATGTCCATTCCCCCCTTTATTAAAAAGCCTACACTTGCTTTTTACCTGGCAACATGCCCAGCTAAACATATTAACCACTCTAGACTCCCTTGCAGCTAGAGATAGCCACTTGACTCAGTTCTAGCCAGAGATGTTAGGTACACTGGGTGGGATTTCCAGGAAAAATACTGTATTCCTGATAAAAAGGTAGTGATTTAGTTGGTATACACATTTGCCCAGCCTCTTTCTCTTTCTCTCTCCCTAGAACCTGGAATTGAGGAATAGAGAAGCCAGCAGGTATTTTAAAGGCATGAGAATGAAAGCCACGTGCTAAGGATGGCAGAAGAGAAAGCCAGGAAGAGGCTGGTCCCTGATGATATTGTAGAGTCACAGTACCAAACTAAGACTACTTATACTTACTCCCAGTCCCCAATTATAAGAAGAAAAATATAAAACCTTTACATCTTTATGTTACTGTATATTAGGTTTCTATTACATATAACAAAATGCGATCATAATTGGTGCAAAATTTGTTGAAAAAGTGATGCTACATTATAGAAAACACTGAGTATTAAAAAAACAATAAGTTAAGTTAAAACTTGAACAAGAGTGACAAATTATCAAATAACTGCTTTAGATTATTCTAGAATACATGCTCGTATGCCTACGACTTTATTATGATCAATGGACAAACGCTTTTAGACAAGAAAAATTTTATTCACTTTTGAAATCCAAAAGCCTACAGAACAGTGTTCAAACTCCTTTTAAGAACATATTAACACATTTTCCACAACACGACCCCAAAACAGACTCCTATTATTCTTTCTTTTACGCTCTAAACTCAGAACTAAAGGTTAACAACAACCAAAAAAAAAATGTGTTAACAGTCTAAATTCATAAAATATAAATGCATTCAACTATCAACACTAATCATATAATAAGCTCAATGCTCAATGGATGTTTATATAAATTATAAGACAGTTATTTTCATAAAAATAAGCTTGCATTTTCAGAAGCCAATTTTGATTGCACAAAAGCAGATCTGGGGTTTTTTGTTTTTGTTATTGTTTATTTTGTTTTTAATGAAGCATTGTTCTATCGCCAACATGGCAACAAAGAATTAGCACACTTACTTTTGTTGTTGCAATACTATTTACAAAGCTGATTTGCTGGAATCCCTTTTCACTCAGTGTGAGACAAACATCCCATCTTTCATTTGCAAGTTCATGAATAACTTTCAGGGCCACTCCAGTTTCATCCAACTTGTCTTTCACATAAAGATCCACATAACTGCGAAATCCATTTACCTATTAATTTGAAAACCAAAATCAATAAACAATCTTATATCGGCAGCTCAACCAGGTGAATGCCATCGGCTACTCTTACGCTTTAATTTTCCCTCATTCACAACAGCTCTTACTCCTCAGAAATCCAAACCTTCATGACTTCCCCCATCCCATTTCTTGATCCCTGCCCTTTAAAAAGGAATTCATATCTATATGCACCTGACAAAGAGAGGTTATGAAGGAACAGCTGGACAGGTAAATTATTATAAACTCTTTCAAAAGTTTAAGTTTTAAAATGACAAAGTAGATGTCTAGCTTGAGTTCAGACATATAGAAGGCTTAAGGAAAAAAAAAAGAAAGAAAAAAAGCTTCTGCCCTTACAAGAAAACAGCTGGTCAGACAGCAAACTGATTTTTCAAGAACACTCAAAAAAACTGAATTCATAGTCTGAAGAGAAACAGGTATCTGTAGGGAGACACAGAACACTAACCAATTTGCTTAGGTGAGGCAGAAGCTGCCTAATGCCATTTAAGCCAAAAGGAACATTAAACCAGAAATTTCAACAAGTTGCTATAGGACAAATGTGGACAGTATGGGTGTATGAAGTACCTGAGGATTGTCATCATAAGGGGTTCCTAAACTTACAGGCTTTTTCTCCAGAAACTCCAGCAGGTTCTCACAGGAAAGGTCAGGGAAAATCTAGAAAAAGCTCCCCACCATGGTGCTGCAGGTTGAGGGAAGAGAATAATAGCAGCTACTGGGAATTCCACTCAGACTCATCTCCCTTACCTATCCCATCCACAAAAACAAAACAAAAACAAAAACAAACAAAACAAAAACCTTAATTTGCAGGGGGAAGGATATTGCTAAAGAATATTGGTAAAATATCACTATAGCTGGAATAAAATAATTCCAGCCCTACCTCATCCCACTTCCACCTAATTTAAGGAAAAAAAAAAAGTTTATTTTAAGGAGCAAGGAATGAGAATACTGATGGATACATGCTGCAGTTAGGGGAAGAAAATAAAGGGCAGAGGAAAAATCTCAACCTCTAGAGGAGAATTAGAAATACTTGTGAAGGCCAAATCCCTGAGACACAGGACGAGTATGTACTCCAAAGTCTTGAAACTCAATCAGACACAAGTATCCTATAACCTACCACCATGTTAACAGGCAGGCCTCCAATAGTCACAGTGGGTTTCAGGACATAGGGCTGCAGAGACAGACTCTCTGAGGGGCAGCTCCAAGGCAAGGCCCAAAAACAAGGAAGAATTTTATGTTTCTGGTGCCCACAGCAACAACAAACCTCAATTCTAGTTAAGTACAAAAACAATTAACTGCAAACACAGCCATTTCCTGTACAGATTAAACATAAATCCTGATACTAAAGCCTATTTACTCTATATCTAGTATCCTATACAACGTAGCTGATTGCCAACAAAAGCTTAACAAGGCATGCCAAAAGGCAAGAAAAAACAGACTGAAAAGACAAAGCAATCATCAGAACCAGACTCAGATACCTCACAGATGTTTTAACTATCATGTAAGGCATTTAAAATAACCATGATTAACATGTTAAAGCTCTAATGGAAAAAGTAGACAATATACAACTTCAGCAGAGAGATGGGAGCTGTAGAAAGAATCAAATGGAAATGCTAGAAATCAAAGACACAGTAGAAGATATGAAGAACGCCATGGGCAGACTCATCAACAGACATGACATATTAAAGAAAAAAATTAGTGAACTTAAAAATAAGGCAACAGAAATTAAACAAACTGAAACACAAAGAGAAAATAGTGAGTAAGGCAGAGGAAAACATCAAGGAGCTTAGGACAATACCAAATTATGTAACAAAAGCATAACTGGAATACCAGAAGGAAAGAAAAGCAAAGACCTATTTGAGAAATAATGGCCAAAATGTTTCCAAAATTAATGACAGACACCAAACAACAGATCCAAGAAGCTCAGAAAAAAGAATGAAAAAAATACACATCAACAAACAAAACCAAATCCCCGCATGAACACCTAAACATACCATCAAAAAAACAAAGAGAAAACCTTCAAAGTAGCCAAAGGGAAAAATAAACACCTTACCAAAAGAGGAAGAAGGATAGGAACTACAACACAAAACATGCAAACAAGAAGACAACTGGATGACATTAAAAGAAAAATACTGTAAACCCATTATTCTGTATCTTTATATCTCTTAAAAGTGAAGGAAAATACTCTCTCAAACAGACTGAGGGAATTGCCAGATCTACCTATTTGAAGTTAAAGATTTCCAGGCAGAAGAAATATGATTAAGACCAGAAACTTAGATCTATACCAAGAAATCAGGAGTACTGGAAATGTTAAAAATGAAAGTAAAATAAAATCCTGTGTTGTGTTTTTAATTGTTCTAAAAGATAACTGACTACTTAAAGCAGTTAGATTTAACTATAAGCTTCCCAGAAAATAATAAAGCATTTACTATTTTAGAAGACACTTACAGGCAATTTCTTTCCGTTAAACATGACCTTGACCCCCTTGCATGAACCAGCCAAATCATAAGCTCTTCTGGTCATGAGGGCTACAATATCCTTGTCAAGTTTTTCCATCTTAAATTTAGACAGATCTGGTTGGAATGTTATGCATGTGTAATCTTCACCATCAAAATGTTTAATTTTGGCTTCAGAAGTCTTCATCATGTTATTCATCCATGTCTTTAAAAGAAAGTATTTTAAAAGAAAAAAATACTCAAAAATACTCAAATATTTCTATAATGCTTCTATATTTTATAATACATAAAGACTCAGTTCATGAAATACATTCGTTTACCACAACTATATCCATTTTCCAGCTTCACAACAAACCAAGCAAATCCTTGAAACGGATATTAGAGATGAAAAAATTTGAAAACTACTCCAGTAGTCCCTCCTTATCTATGTTCCAAGATTAGAAACCACGGATAGTACCAAACCCTATATATATTGTTTTTTCCAAATACACCTATGATAAAGCTTAATTATAAATGAGGCATAGTAAGAGATTAACAATAAAATAGATCATACTTTTATTAAAGTTAGAGGAATGTGATCTTTATCCCTCTCAAAATATCTTATTGTACTGTAGTCAACCTTCTTAGATGATGTGAAATGATAAAATGCCTACATGACCAGATGAAGTGAGGTGAATGACGCAGGCACTGTGACAGAGCATTAGGCTACTACTGACCTTCCAACAGTATGTCAGAAGGAGGATCATTTGCTTCTGAACCGCGGTTGACCGCGGGTAACTAAAACCATGGAGAGTGAAACAGATAAAGGGGGAGGGGAACACTATTATAATAACCTAATTTGAAAATAAGCAAAATGAACTGTATGACTTTATACACTATTAGTAAAATAACTTTCAAATTTTTCAACATAACCATTTAGAATTTTACAGAAATAAATAAGTATGGGGGCGTCTGGGTGGCTCAGTGGGTTAAAGCCTCTACCTTCAGCTCAGGTCATGATCTCAGTGTCCTGAGATGGAGCCCCGCATCGGGCTCTCTACTCAGGGAGCCTGCTTCCCCCTGCCTCTCTGCCTACTTGTGATCTCTCTCCTATCAAATAAATAAATAAAATCTTGGGAAAAAAAAAATAATAAGTATGATGCTTTCCCTGACCAAATTACTCTAGCTTATGTAAAATTTTGAACTATTTTCAAAGTTGTATCAGAGTAAGAAAGACAGAATTTTGTAATATGAATTTGATCAATCAATGAGGAATTTTTCAAATATGCTAAGTGGATACATTTCAATAATTCTGTACAGTTCAAGGCATTATCAGTAATGCTTAACTAGGTAAAGGAAAAGTCTAATAAAGCTCTTCATTTTCAAGGAACAGGAGAAAAACAGATTTATGTAAAATCTCTTAGGCATTCTGAAGTATTTTTATTCTGCTGACATGCTTAATGCTTTAAAAAAAAAAAAAAAGTGATATAGCCATCATTGCCATTTACCTAAGTTTCTATCATCTTAGCAAAGCAACACAACACACACACACACACATACCAGAATTTCTATCATACCTGCTTAAAACTGTGTTTGTATTCTTTGCAAGCAGTTTCTACTGTAAACTTTGTACTGAAAATATTACAAAGTTTTGCACCATAACCATTGCGACCACCTGTAAGAACAAGCAAATATGAAAGGTTTGATAAAAAGGATTTTAGGAACTTTGTTAACTTACCTACCATGGGACAGGTCTGTTGCAAAATAGTTTCACTTACTGCATTATTTTAACAACCACCAACTGAATATTTCAGAGTATATTTAGATTTTTCATTTAAAGAAAAATACAATTAAGATTTAGCATACAGTAATATAATTAACATGTACTTTGTAGATTCATCAACTTCATCACAATTACAAAAAAAATTAAGTTTGCTATCTCCTATAATCAAGTAAATCTATGTAAGTATGAAATCTGACCTTTCTATCAAAGTTACTTCTCTATTACAAAAATTCAATCTACATCACTTCCTAAAGCTTTGGTTTTGAAAAATAAAAACCATCAACCCACTCTTGAGCAATGGAAGTTAAGTAGGAAAACATTTGGTTATGATAAAAGCCCTTCAACTCCATTTATAAAACCTAGATTTGCAATCTTGACCCCTGTAAAACAGTTTAGAAGTAATTTAATTGATACCAAAAGACACAGTTTTCTTATTGCAATAAGAAATTCACAAAAAAAAAAAAAATTCACATATATAGGAGTCATACATTTGACTTTCATCAGTACTCTAATTCGAAACTCAAACTGTCAGCCAGGTTAGAGTTCCAGCAGTTGTACCATAAGCCAAAATACTATGAATTAGGCTTTTAAAATGTGTCTGTCAGCCTATAATCAAGATAATACTTACATATGATAGTTTTTTATAGATACTAATTCTGAAAATAATTTTCTCACAATAAAGCTACACAGGTTTCCTTTTCTATAATATTTTATATAGGAATAAATTTTAAGTTGGAAGTATAAAAAAATTCAAATAAATTCTTATCAGCCATTTAGACTTTACCTGTTACTTTTTTCTCATCATCATCATAGTTACTGGATGTTAAAAGCTGTCCAAAAATTAACGCAGGAACATAAACTTTCTCTACTTTGTGTTCTACTACTGGAATGCCTTTCCCATTATTCCAAATGCTTATAATATTTGATTCACTGTAAATAAAAAAGCAGAGTTTAGAGCTTATCATGGTTTAAAGATATATTAATTTCCATAAAAAGTAAAGTAATCCAGACCAAACCTGAGTAATTATAAGCAAAACTCCAGTCATTACTAATCGGAAGACACTCATCTTTCAAGAAAATACTTGCTAAGGACACACATCTCTACCTGAGTCATAACTCAAAATAGGGCCACTAAGACCTACAGGTATTACTGAAAAATTTCTCAGGAAAAGAAACTCTTCCCAACCTCCCAAAAGAAGTCAGCTCCAGATTGTTTTCTTTTCATATATATTACCCATGATCTTCCTGCTTCATTCTACCAGTATACCACCTATGAACCACAAGCTCTGCAAAGCCAGGAGCCATTGCCATTTTCATTTCCTAACTATTGCTGCAGTACATATGGAAAAGGACAAACAGTAGGAAATGTATTCCATTCTCACCCTAAATATTATACAGGGCTGCTTGCACTGTGGCAATCACTGTTAAAACTAACTTTAATAGTTTTAAAGTATCTAGATTTTTACCTATTTTAGGTTTTTTAGTTTTTCTTATCACAAAACCATCCACTTAGGCCCTAAATGGTATGCAGTAGAGGCTCTTACGGCTAACAGCAACCTGACATAGGCAGTAGTCCTGATGCATAATTTTGCCTTCCTTATCATTTTGAGTAGTATACACTATAATCCCTTTACCTATTTAAAAGCCAAATTTGCAAAGAAACACAGCTTCATAACCAACATGAAGAACTGGCTTAAAAAGCTACCATTTGACAATCTAATTCATAATTATTCTCAGATACACAGTTTCATTTACACATATATATATCTTACTCTGAAGAGGTATTAGAAGTAGTTACACAACTAAAAAATTTGTTATAAAAGACAAAATTTAAACCATATACCCAGGGGGAAATCAATTAATTAAATCAAATTAAACAGAAGGAAGGAAGGAAGCAAGCAAGCAAGCAATGAAGCAAGTTAGCTAACAAATAACTTTTAGCAAGGAAGCAAGTTAGCTAACAAATAACTTTTAACACAGCACCTTCTTTCCCTAATCAGCAACCAACTTTTCTTTCCTTCATTGTCCAATACAGGTTCAATTCTTCAAAAGTCATAGACTCAAATTGATAGTATTTTTTAATTCAGATCTCCTGATCATTCTCTAGAGTCCTTAGTCATCAAGACTAGTTTGTCCTTAGATTCACTTATCATCAGTATTCAGTCTTTTCTTCATTCCAAATGCCAATATACAAGTCTAGATTGCTATCACCTTAAATATTGTACATCAAGCTAAAAACTCCTCTACTGCATGTTCACAGCCCATTATCCAGGTCCTTAATTATAGTCAAATTCAATTCCCACTATTTAGCAACATGTATCCTGCATTTCCTTCAAGTCAGTTTATTACTTGTCCTGAATGTTCCCTGTTCTTCCATTTCTTTGTTTACTGGTCCTTCTCTTGCCTTAATGTCTTTTTACTCTTTGTCTAGCCAAAATTTACCCTAACTTTGAGAGCCAATTTATTACTTCAGTTCTCCATTAAGCCTTTTACCCAGCCACCCTCCTTATATACCAAGACTAGCAAAAAAAAAAAAAAAAAAAAAACCAAAAAACTAAACTAAAGTATTGATTCAATCTATATCACTTCCCAGATCTGACATTTAATAAGCTCTGAACAATGATTCAGAGTTCTATAACTTTCGCGTAATTAATAATCTTCACAGAAATACTAGGAAAAAGAATACTGTGTTTGAATAAGCTACAAATAAAGTTTTGAAATATTTAAAGCTGAAAAGAAACCTGGAAAACAATCTAAATATCTAATATTCATTAACTGTTAAGAGGTTAAATTATGATATATCAACATAATAGTTAAAAAGATTTAAGTAGATCTATATAATAACAAAGGCTATCCATAATATATCAAATCAAAATAAAAAAGTACATAATCCTACTTTTAAAAAATATAAAAATATATCTGTATACACATTTCAATATTTCAATATGAGTATATACTATTTTTTAAAGCTACAGATTTAAGAGTTTTAACCCTAAATAAACAAGAATGCTTAAATTAGGACTGTTAGAACTCTGGTTAATGTGCTTTAAACATTTGTTTTTAATCAGATAGAGGCCAGCAAATACTAACCATCGTATAAAGAGTTTTAAGCTCCTCTGTAGTTTTTTGGTAATATTTTAATATACACCTAACTTCATGGTATAACCAAATATAAGTTATATTTTTATATATAAATATATATTAAGCATATAATCTAAAATTAGATTAGTGACAGTGAGACTATACCTGAATTAGTTAAATTTTCATGTTAGAGAAAATTCCTGACATCATTCTGAGTTATTAATAAAATTGTAAATGTACTGCAGTATTTTACAAACGGCATACTGTTGAAAACAGGGTCAATGTAACAGTAATATTTCTAAGTTAAAATGGTATTATTTTCACTCCCCTTCAGTGCTCCAAAACAAATCACCATAGTGAGATCTAATTAGCTGAATGCCTGGTATGTATTCTATAATACCAGCAGTTCATAATATATAAATGATGTTATAAATAATGGAAAAGCCCAAATACTGGTCATAACAAATAAATTTAATCCATAATATAAGTGGACTAGTACTAGCAATAGCACTGAGCCTTGACTCTCAAATCAAAGGAAAGATCGAATGACTACTGTAATCATCTGCAACAATATCCACAGCATCAAAGTAGGAGAAAAATGGGTTTCCAAGTGTTTCCATAAGGAAGTACTTTGGAGTAAAAGATCATGAATGACAGAAGAACTATAAGAGTACAGTATATTCTGGCTAAAAGAGGCAAAAAGAACAAGATCTCAAGCAACAGGGAAACTTTAGGAGTACTAATTGTATACAGTATTCATTTGAGGAGTATTTGAGAACTATCAGAATTAAACAACTCAGCATAAAAAAATTAAACTTGAAATATACTTACGGATCAATAGAAACTTTAATACAGGTCATATTCTTGTCCCTCTGTTTATTGTCAGCTGCATTAACTACAAATTAAATATTTTGATGAGTAATAAAATAAAGTTATATAATATATGATAACTGCATGTATATCCCTACTTAATATAAACATTTATATATGGTAATAGTTATTGAAATTATTGCTACTAACTTCTAATAAAAACTTTATTTTCTAAATAGTATTCTTAAATTTGATATCACACTAAATTACTGTTATGTCTTCTACTACACATCAGGGGTAGGGGAAGTGCAGATTTTGTGATATATAAAAATAAAACAAACATCTATAGGTTACAACCCCCTAATCCAGGTTAGATCTAAAAGAAAAAAAAATTGAGTTTAATTATATTTTATCTCGGAAACAACTATTTTCTCTTCATCTCCTTCAAAAAACTCATAGTTTTATGGACAGGTTGAGCCAAAAATCAGTTATTTTTTTTTTTTTGGACTTAAAACACAAACCTTTATTCTACAAAACTTTTACAATAATCTTAACGGTAATTAGCCTTAAAAAGCTATAGAACACCATGAATTAAATGCATGATAGATTAAAAAAGATTACATTGGGCAAAATCAGTTATTTTTAAATTAGAAACAAAGTCTTTAGCATCCTTAGAAATCAAAATTCTAAATCCTATGCACTATAATTGATAATATATTTGCATACATCAACCACTACTGTGGTTAGACACATGACTACACAAATTTTAACACAAGCTAGCTGTCAAATTCAACTTCAATCATAGAAAAAATATGTTCCTGGTAAACACTGTGTGACATAAAAGTAAAATGGACTGGACAGCTGGGAAGCAAGAGTGAAAAGTATAAAATACAAGTAACCAGTTTTTACTTCCCTATCCTTTCCCCCAAAAAGCCACTAGAACTAGCTCAGAGAGGCCCACACAACCCAGCTATCTAGGAAATTTCAAATGGCACTGATATGGTGGCAGAGCCCTGAGTCTCTAGAAAGGGCTTGGCTAAAACTATTTCCAAAGTGCAAGCATTCCCTAGGAATCAATTAAGCATCCACCCTTCATTATGATTTCATTTATCATGTGATTTGGAGAAAATAGAGATCATTCAGAACAATGGTTGTTAAACTTGGCTGCCCAACAGAATTTCCTGATTTGTTGGTGAAAAACACAATTTCACATGTCTCACAGCAAACTCACCAAATCTGTAAGGATCAGGTACTGTAATCTTTATTTTTAACATGCCCCCAGGTGACTGATATGCATGAAATCTTCAAATGACTACACATACAAGATTACAAACCAACTGTAGATTACTGATCAAATACAACACATTCATTTTACAGATAAATGCAAAGATATGATGTGCACAGATATGAAAATATGACAGGAGTACAAAATTTTCTGAACATTTATATTCAGCTTAGAAGCCAGAGATATGCCTTTAAAATTTATACTATAAGTCTGGCTTTAAACACACACACACACACACACACACACACACACACACACACACCCCAAAGGACACAGAGGAGTTCAATCTTAAGTACTCACCCAAAATTTCATCAAAGATCTTGTATAAACCTGGCACAAAGGTAACCTCTCTGCAATTCATTCCTACATCTTCATCGTATACCCACATTAGCTGCATCATGAGAAAAATTGAAAAGGTCTTATGGGGTAAAAGAAAGCATTTAACATCAGTTTTACATAATATAATTCCACATCTGTCATTTCCTCTGTAATCACTTAGATCTTCAAAGTAGAAAAATATATATTACTTCAGTTGCACTCAAACTCACTATATGCATATTCAATTTAAATAACTTCGAATTGAGAAATTATTCATTTTGTATTGAGTCTGTATTCTTATTTATAAAGTCAGCTTATTAATAGAAGGCACCAAGAATTGTTAGAAATAATATTTAATTAAAATAGAAAAAAAATCCATTTATTTTACACTTTTACTTCATGCTTTATATTTTTCTGTAAGGAGCACAGAGTAAACTAACATGAATACAGCATGATTTGGGAGCCAGAGACCTAGCTTTAAAGCCCAGCCCTTACTAGTTGAGGGATCTGAGTAAGTTATTTAAATTTAACTTCAGTTTCCTCATCTATAAAATGGGGATAACAGTACATACCGTTCAAAATTGATAGAATCAAACAACATAATATGTACAAGCCAAGTCCATAGTAAGTAAGCACTAGTCACATTCTAGAATTTGAAGCAAACCACAGCATAAATATAAGGACTTTAAAAAAGTTCACACACTACCATTTTACTCTATACTTCTTACCTCTGAAGTATAAACCACTCTCCTAGTTTTTTTTGTCTTTAGCAGAAAATGAAGACATTTCTACCTCTCTTAGAGCTCTCTCCCTACTTTGCTTATGAGCAAAGAGACATGAAATCATGTGCTTACAAAGCATACCATCACAAAAAAATTATTATAGATACAAATAAACATCTCCTAATCTCAAATTTAACAATTACCTGTGTCAATGGTTCCACTGACCCAATATATGTATCAGGACGAAGGAGAATATGTTCAAGTTGTGTCTTTTTCTGATACACTCTCTCAACAGACAACTTCTTTGAAGAATCATTTTTGTTTGCAGTTTCTGACTCTTCTTTTTTTGCAGCATTGTTCTGATCAAAAAGAGTCTAAAATTAACCAAAAAATCAAATTTAAATAACCTACCAAGGGGTAAGCTAAAATGTATATGGACACATGCCATAGGTTTTCTTTTTAATGACAAAATTACCTCTCAGGTTGATTTTTAAGTCTTAGAGAACACAGGTCTATTTACTGACAGTCCAGTTTTTTTATAGTACAGTGTAAAACTGCAGTTTTGACTAAGGTATATACAGCCACTGGAATAGCTAGAAATGCCTACATCTATTCAATCCAGAAATATAAACATTTCCCAAATGTGTAAGTTATCAAGTTAATTTTTAAAGTCCTCAAAACTTTCCAAGGAATATGAATTCTGGTCAGATTATATATATAGGATCACAATACCTGAACCTGGCTACCTGCAGGAGTCTTCAAATATTCTACATATCAGTTCTCTGCCATTAAGCCACTATAGATTTTCTAGAGTGAGCAAAAGCAACCTACACAAAATAGTGAGTATGTTAATATACACTGATATGGCTGAAAATATTAAGCATGGCTTATGAAATCTCAAATTTCACACTTTCATAGGTCATGCCAATAATTTCTTACAAATCAGTGCTAGGTGCCCCATTACTGAGGCACCTGCTGATTCTAATTTTTTGTGCCAGTTCCAAGGAAACAGAGGTTGGTGATCCTGTCTAACCATTCCTACAGTAGTTAAGGATCACCAACTCAAATTCCCAATGTCTGGAGATTTCCCTGTCTTCTTAATATCAGACAACACTCTCTCTCCTTCTCCTAATATTGACAAATAAGACATGCCACTTAAAGAAATGTGCTATAATGGCATATTTTTTCACAGTCAAAAAATAATTCATATATTAGACACAATGAAAATTGAGATATCCTCACAGTCTTTGAACTTAAGAAGAAATGAAGCAGTCAGAAGACAAAACAATGGAAGAGATATTATGAATTTGAACAAGTTATAAACCACTCTAATTCAGGTCCTACATATAGCCATACCATTATCTTTAAAGTTAATATCTGAAAAAAGTCATGACATAGTCTACATTTAAATAATGTATGTTTAAAAATCAAATACATGGGTGCCTGGTGGCAGTTGGTTAAGCAACTGCCTTCAGCTCAGGTCACCATCCTGGAGTCCAGGATCAAGTCCCGCATAGGGCTCCCTGCTCAGCAGGGAGTCTGATTCTCCCTCTGACCCTCCCCCCATCATGCTCTTGCTCTCACTCTCTCAAATAAATAAAATCTTTACTTTTTTTAATTTTATTTATTTATTTGACAGAGAGAGAGATCACAAGTAGGCAGACAGGCAGGCTGGTGGGGGGGGGGAAGCAGGCTCCCCACTGAGCAGAGAGCCTGATGTGGGGCTTGACCCCAGGACCCTGAGATCATGACCCGAGCCAAAGGCAGAGGCTTAACCCACTGAGCCACCCAGGCGCCCCTAAATAAAATTAAAAAAAAAAAAAAAAAATACATAACCTCTGAGCAGTCTAAACCAGGATAAGAACTGTAAAGTAAAAACACTATGGAAATTCAAAAATTATAATCTTCCAATACCATAAATTTTACATAAAATTAAAGAAACTTAATATTGCGAAATAAAGTATTATAAACAACCTTTTCCATATTTTAAATTATATTCTTATACATTCTTTCATTTATAAGGTTACCCATTAACACTGCTCTGAGTCAAAAATAACTTTGGACAAAAGAAAGTAGGTGTTTCATAAAATCTTCATACTCTATTTCTGTCAAGAGTTAGATGAACTAGCCAGAAATATAATGCATTTTAAAAATACCAGGCTCCAAATGTGTTCCTTGCTTTTCATGAGATAGCTGATTAATTTATAGAAACAAATCCAAAAGTAAAAGCGTAATTGATTTTGTATAATGGGTTATCAGAATAGTAAGGACTAGATCACAGTCTTATCAAGTGTTTAAAGACAATAAATGCTATGGAATCAAAGGGAGGAAACTTCTTACCATTAAGTTAGAACTGTTTGCAATCATTGGCATAAAGGTCAGGAACTTAAAATAACCATGGAAGCAAACTAAAAGTTTTCTGATCCCAGGCTACTACTCTAAATCCCACAACAAAGAAAACATCTTCAAGGTTAGACTTAATTAGGGACTCACAGTTACCTAACTGGGGCTTCGGCATTTGGCCCTGATGAGTTACACTTACCTAAAAGGGCACATAAGTATGGAAAATAAGGATGAAGTCCTTTAGCAGTCCTTTCTCAAGAATTTACAGCACCTCCCATATCCCCTCACTACCAATCACTTCTTCCTCCCAAATGGATACTTGAGAGTAAGAAATGCTTGACTTGCACCTAACACATCCCTGTCAAGTTCAAAAGTTGTCATTCTTGCTAGCATAATATCTCAAATATCAGAGAACAAGTGAAATGTAGTTGGCTTTGTCAGATTACTATTTGTAATTTTCTCTAGGAATAATAAATATTAAAAATAAGTTTGATAATATATATACTTAAAGTATATTATGTCAAATTGTTTTTTCCTAAATATATGACAGATGTTAAGAAAATAAAAAAAGAACCATTTTATTTAAAGTAATGAAAAGCATTAAGGAACACATTATTTATAGAATATCATAATAAAATAGATGTTTTGAGATCTTTGTTGATATTTCAAGTCAACTCTCGTTTATATTAAATAATTTCTAAAACTTGCATATAAACCTTTAAACCTGGATATTTCATTGAGTAAATATTTTTAGTTACTTTTACCAAAAATTATTTGTGTTGACTATATAAAACTTCTATTACTATATCTTTTAGGTAAAAATGTTATATAATCAAGTATTTTTAAATTAGTAGCTTATTAAAACTATACTGTTTAGTGAACTATTACAAAAGTATATAAAAAAGAGCCCATTTTCATAAAATTATACATAATATATACACACAAAATATAAAAAATATACACAAAAAAAATATACCCAACAGAAAATCAATCAAAATTAAGAAGTAGAAACAGAAGTTATTTTCTTTTCTGAAAATGTGTAGAACACATTGTAGAACATGTGTAGATGTAGAAATGTGTACACATGTTCTACAATGAACACATATAGAAGTATTTTAAAAGCCTACTAGCCCATGTATTGGAAAATGTAATTACACTAGAATAAAACTGAAGGTTTCTTTCTTCTAGTGGCACTGTTAATACTCACTTATTACTTCTGTAGTCCCAACTTTCTCACTAGAATTTAGGCAAAAAGGTAAGTGCAACCAAAATACAGAAATACGATTGGCAAGTTTGGCAGAGTAGAAAACAGAAATTAACATTGCAGTCAGATTTGTCTTTTATTTTCCCATTCTCAACAAATGGTAGTTTGCGCTGCTCTCTGGCTCACTAGCAGCAAACAGAAAGAAGAGGTTCTCTCCTGAGAAGTCTTTTTTTTTTTTTTTTTTCTCCTGAGAAGTCTTAAAATTTTCTCACAGAAACCTAAAATAATGATCTCTCTTAGCTCCTCTTTATTAGCAGAAAGTTGCCCCTGGATAATGTCCAGGCCACTAAAAATCAAAATCTGGAGATGAAGGAACAGACAGCAATTTACACTACCCCTTCAATGGGATGATCCCATCCCTAGACAAAGTATAAATACAAACATCTTGGGCCTGAGAACTAAGTAAAATGAGAAAAATCCATTAATCATCTCCCCTACAACTCTTATTGCCGCTATCTCTAGGAAAGGAAAAGGGGAAAAAAAGAAAAAAGAAGAAAGATCACCCAGAGTAGTTCTTCAGTTTCAACAATGTTACTAATAATATTCAGAAAAGAGATCATAAAATTAGCTTGAACACAAACAGATCAGCAAACTCCTATCTACACATTTACAAAAGCACCTCCAATCCCACAAATGATAAAGGAGACTGATATATATCTGAAATCTGTAGGTTAAAAGAATTATGCTCATTTTTGGGTGGAGGGAGTTAAACTTTCCACATTAATGTTAGTTAAGGTTTTCATTAACAACTTACCTGGTTTACTTGCAAATCCACCAGTTTTCCCATTTTGATTAGCTCTATTTGAGAAGGTGAAAAATTCTTCTCAAATTTTAATAATCCCTTCATCCTCATGTTTAATTGAGGCAAGTATATGCTGGCATAGAGGTTTAATTTTTAACTTTGTTCTTGTTGCTATTGCTGCTGTATTAGTTTTGTTGCTTTCAAGTCCGTTTTACTAATTTTTTTAATGTTTTCAAAGTTTTTGAATCATGCTCATTTTAAACATTGAAAAGGGGTCTTTTGATTCAAAATGATTTAACCTTTTTTTATGACTTTATTTGACAAAGAGAAAGAGATCACAAGTAGGCGGAGAGAGGAAAGCAGGCTCCCCGTTGAGCAGAGAGCCCAATGCAGGGCTCCATCCCAGGACCCTGAGACCATGACCTGAGCCGAAGACAGACGCCTTAACCACCTTTTTTATTCTTATTATATTCATAGTAGTAAAATATCTTGTACTACAGTAATTGACTAAGTATTCCACATTAAATAAAAATTCACAATATGCCCTTAAAAATAATCAATTACCAAAATCATTCTAAATACATTTTAAGGTTTGATAAAATTGAAAACTTATAATTTAAGTTTTTTGTTGTTTATTTTACTGTCTAAATTTGTGTGGACAAAATACCAAGCTATTTATCGTAATAAGTAATTGCAGCATCTAATAACACTAGAATATAAGAAACCAGAGCAACATTTTCATTTCCACATAAAACTAAGGACAATAAAAATGTAAAATAACCCTATATGAAAATATCCTCCACAAATCTAAAAACATTTTAATTCTATTCTTTGTGGTTTACACATATGATACCGTAACTGGCATTTTCTCAAGTTCAAAAGCTGGCTGCCAAATTAAATAATGCACTATATGGAATTTTTAAGTTATGTCAAAATAATACATAAAATCTGTATTAAAATATAGTCTATTTTAAGCACTTTTGCAATACTACTAACGGCTAGTGAAAGAATAT
Organism: Procyon lotor; assembly: GCA_028646535.1. NCBI lineage: Eukaryota > Metazoa > Chordata > Mammalia > Carnivora > Procyonidae > Procyon > Procyon lotor. The sequence continues at coordinate 63,375,866 of CM053603.1, read as the reverse complement.
AGATCTAATACTTTTATCCAAAACTCAACCTTTATCAAGAATACTTCTAAAAAAAAAAAAAAATACTTCTCAACCACAAGAAAAACATTGCAATAAGACATTTTTTATTTCAGAATGAATATGTACCAAGATCATTCTGTTAAGGGAAATAAAAAGATTCTTCCATGCACAGAGTAATCGCGTGAGATATAGCAATTTGGGGCAATCACCCAGTTCTTGTTTTTCTGTAAAAGAATGAATTGCTGCCAAAAAGGGGAAAGGAGATGGTTTGCCAGTTGGTGCTAAAAAGGAACTGAGCCACTCATTCATATAATCGGCACAGAAATCTCACCATCACCAAGCCAACAAGAGTGGCACTAGCAAAATCTTGGCAACAAGCCTCTTCTCCTATCTTCTATAAACGACCCCCTCAGACTTCACATTACCCTTTTGTTTCATCTCCTCCCCTTCCTTTCTCCCTCAAGTCTGCCATGCTTTGATGTTCCTTTAACTCATATTTCACCCATGTAACAACAGAGAGGGCCATGCTATCTATCTACCATTAATGAAAACAAAACCAACGCTTTGTCTTCCATCTACGCTCTTCAAGAAATGCCCTCCCAAACTAAGGGACAAAGACAGAGACGGAAGGTGAGGGATACTTAAGATCATAAGGAATGTTTGAATATCCACTGTAAAAACAAAAAGTACACTTTCTCTAAAAGGCATCCAAATTGGAAAGAAGCAAAATTGTCACTATTTGCAGATGACATATAAAATAAAAACCTAAGTACTTCACAAAAAAACTATTAAAATCAATCCAGTAAAGTTGTAGAATACAAAAATAAATATATGTAACTGTTGTGTTTCTGTACAATAACAAGCTATCAGAAAGAGGAATTAATAATCCCATTTACAACTGAATCAAAAAAAAATACTTAAGAATAAATTTAACCAGGGAGGTGAAAGACCCATACACTGAAAACTAATAAACTGAAGACACAAATAATGGAAAGTTATTCCATGCTCATGGACTGGAATAATTAATATTGTTTAAAAGTTCCTACTACAGGGGAGCCTGGGAGGCTCAGTCAGTTGAGTGTCCAATGTTTGATTTTGGCTCAGGTCATGAGATTGAGCCTGGGGATAGGTTCTGTGCTGAGCATGGAGCCTGTTTAAGATTCTCTCTCCTTCTTCCTCTGCCCCCTCCCCACTCGGTCTTAAAAATACAGATAAATAAAAGGTAAAAAAAAAAAAAAAAAAAGTCCCTATTCCTATCAAAATTCCAACAGCATTTTCACAGAAATAAAACAATCTTAAAATCTGTATAGAACCACAAAAGACCCTAAATAGCCAAAGCAATCTTGAAAGAGAAAAGAGCTAGAGGCATCCCAGTCACCAAACTATATTAAAAGCCACAATAATCAAAACAGTATGGTATTGGCATAAAAACAGATACAAAGACCAATGGACCAGAACAGAGAGCCCAGAAATAAACCCACACATATGTGGTCAATTAATTTGTGATAAAAGAGCTAATAATATAAAATAGGGAAAGGACAGTCTCTTCAATAAATAAATGGTGTTGGGACAGCCACAACTGGATAGCCAAATGCATGAATGAAATTGGACCCCTATCTTATCTATACACAAAAATTAACTCAAAATGAATTAAAAGACTTATACAGAAGCTCTTTGATGTAGGTCTTGACAATTTTTTTTGAAACTGGCATGAAAAGCAAAGGCAAAAAAAGCAAAAATAAGTGAGACTACATCACACTAAAAAGCTTCTGCACTGCGGGCGGGGTGCCTGGGTGGCTCAGTGGGTTAAGCCTCTGCCTTCAGCTCAGGTCATGATCTCAGGGTCTGGGGATAGAGCCCGCATTGGGCTCTCTGCTCAGCAAGAAGCCTGCTTCCCCCTCTCTCTTTGCCTGCTTCTCTGCTTACTTGTGATCTCTCTGTCAAATAAATAACATCTTCCAAAAAAAAAAAAAGCTTCTGCACTGCAAAAGAAACCATAAACAAAATAAAAAGGCAACCTACTAAATAGGTGAAAATATTTGCAAATGATAAATCTGATAAGGGGTTAATATCCAAAATATATAAAGAACTCTTACAACTCAATAGCAAGAAAATATCTAATTAAAAAATGGGCAGAGGATCTGAATAAACATGTTTCCAAAGAAGACATACAGATGGCCACAGGCACATGAAAAGACATGCAACATCACTAATTATCAGGGAAATGCAAATCAAAACCACAATAAGATACCACCTCACATTTGTCAAGATGGCTATTATCAAAAAGAAATAAAAAGTGTTGACAAGAATGTGGAAAAAAGGGACCCCTCATATACGTTGGCAGGAATGTAAAGTAGTGTAGCCACCATGGAAAACAGTATGGAGTTTCCTCAAAAAAAATTAGAAACAGAATTACCACATGATCAGCAATTCCATTTCTGGGCATTATCCAAAGAAAACAAACACATTTATTTGGAAAGATATATGCACCCCCATGTTCACTGCAGCATTATTTACAAGAGTCAAGACACACAAGCAACCTAAGCATCCAGTGATAAATGGATAAAGAAAATGTGGTATACACAGGAATATCATCATAAAAAAAGAAAGACCTCTTGCCATTCGTGACATGAGTGAACCTTGAGAGCATTATGCTAAATGAAGTAAGTCAGACAGAGAAAGAAACACAAATACTGTATGATCTTACCTATATGTGGACTCTAAAAACAAAAAAATCCGGAATTCAGGGCTAGAGGGAGCAATACAATTGTACCAATAGGTACAAATTTCCAATTATAAAATAAGAAGTCCTGGGAATGTAATGTACAGCATGGTGACTACAGTTAACAATACTGCATTGTGTATTTAAAAGTTGCTAGGAGAGTAAATGAAAGTCCCCCTCACAAGAAGAAAATTGTAACTGTGTGGTGATGAATGTTGACTTATTGTAGTGATTTCACAGTATTAAAAAAAAAAAATCTCACTGATACAAAAGATAGGAAAATTCTTTTCAAATGATTTGAAAAAAAGGCACGTTTGTGTGTGTACTCACCTGAGAGCTTATTATGTGGCAGCATTATAGGAATTATATGGATAATCTCAATCAATCCTTATAAGGGCTCCATGAAGTAGACATCATTATCATGATTCCCTTTCTACAGATGAGGAAATGGAAGTCTGAAGAAGTATTTTCCCAAAGCTAACAAAGCTAATACTTGTAGAACCTGAATTATGAAACCATGTGATCTGATTTCACAGTCCATAATCTTAAAAAAACATTGTTAAACAAGATACATATACCCTGAAAAGGATATGTATTTCCTAGCTTTTTGTGTGAAAGCAAAAGAAAGGTTAGTACAAAGAGATACAAGTATATCCCAGAAGACTTTTTTTTAATCTTGTCACGTCAGGGTATAGAAGACGAGGCTTTTTGGGTTTTATTTTTTTAAGATTTATTTGAGAGAGATAGACCACACACCTGCACAGGTGCGAGTGGTGGAGGGATAATTGAGACTGAAAGGGAAAAGGACTCTCTACCAGACTCCCCACTGAGAGCAGATCTCAAGACCCAGAGATTATCTGCACCAAAACCAAGTCAGAGGCTTAACTTACTGAACCATCCAGGTGCCCCAAGGTTTTTTGGTTTTCAGTGTTTTTAAAGTTGGGGGGGGGTGCTGTATAAATCATGGTTAAGGAGATAAACCTGGTTTCAATCTCATGTCTGCCTTAGCCAGGTGATTAACAGTTTGTTATCTAATTTCTAAACCAGTTTCCTCTCTGCAAATGAAAATAATTATACTGATCTCATCTTTTCTCTAAAGGGGGTCCTATTTTTAAAACTCCAGAAGAGGCTTTTTTTTTATGTCCTTAGTAAAATGTAACTACTGAGACCTAAGTAACTAACAGATCTAAAACTACAAGGGAACACTTATTTCCACTAGGAAAAGTTAGCATGATTTATAATTAACAGTTGCTAAATACTGCTACTATGTTACTTGAGAATGTATCTAAAGAACACTGCTACCTGATCACTTGTCTTAATAATGATAGACTTTTGGGGGCACCTCTGTCCTAGGATCAAGCCTGCAAAAGCAAACAATATGCTCTGCACTCAGCAGGAAGCCTGCCTGAGGATTCTCTCTTGTCCCCCTACCTCTCCCTGCCTCTTCCTCTCTCAAGTGAATAAATAAATCTTCAAAAAAATAATGATGATGGGGCACCTGGGTGGCTCAGTGGGTTAAAGCCTCTGCCTTCAGCTCAGGTCATGATCTCGGGGTCCTGGGATCGAGCCCCACGTCAGGCTCTCTGCTGGGCGGGGAGCCTGCTTCCCCCTTTCTCTCTGCCTGCCTCTCTGCCTACTTGGGATCCCTCTCTGTCAAGTAAATAAATAAACTCTTAAGAAAAAAATAAATAATGATGATAGATTTTTGAGGAGGTTAGTTGTCAATTATCCAATCTGTTAAAATAACTGAGGTTGGAGTATGAATCCAGCTCTTTGCTCAACAGTATAAAGGATACAAGTTGGTATAATACGTGGTCTCCGGCTTTAGGAGTTTATAATGGAATTAAGACAAAATTATCATGCGTGAAAGTTACATAAAAAGACATTTATGGGTTTTGACCCATAAGGATAACAGAAAAAGATGAGTGTAAATTGAAGGATGAAAGTCTGTTAAGACTCTGAGTTAGACTTGAAGAGTAATTAAGATTTAGACCAGTAAAGGGAACAGAAAGAAGCATTCCTGATGGAAGGTAGGCATACATAACAACATGACAAAAACAACCAGAGGGCCAGGGCATCTGGGTGGCTCACTTGCTTAAGGGTGGGATCTGGGACAGAGCCCCACATCAGGCTCCCAGCTCAGCAGGGAGCCTCCTTCTCCCTCTCCTCCCTACTCTCAAGTTCTTAGCTCTCTTCATCTCAATCTCTCAAATAAATAAAAATCTTTAAAAAAAAAAAAAAAGCTAGGGCACCTGGGTGGCTCAGTGGGTTAAAGCCTCTGCCTTCGGTTCAGGTCATGATCTCAGGGTCCTGGGATCAAGCCCTGCATCTGGCTCTCTGCTCGGCGGGGAGCCTGCCTCCCCCTTTCTCTCTGTCTGCCTCTCTGCCTACTTGTGATCTTTGTCAAATAAATAAAATCCTAAAAAAAAAAAAAAAAGCTGACAACCATGATGTTCAAGGGACAGTGAAGAAATAAATTTAACTATGAAGACTATATAAAATAAATTTCAATTGAGAGGGCACATAGTTTATGAAAAAATTGGCTTGAAAGTCTAATTAGGGTGGCTGGGTTGTGGACACTGGGAAGGGTATGTGCTGTTAAGTGCTGTGAAATGTGTAAGCCTGACGATTCACAGGCATGTACCCTGGGGCAAATAATACATTATATGTTAATAAAAATTAACTAAAAAAAATAAGAAATAAAAAAAGAAAGTCTAATTGAGGAGTTTGGACTTGTAATAATGAGCCATTAAAGAAAGGTTCTTAATAAAAATCTTTAAACAATATTTAAATATACAATTATGTTTTGAATTAGAAATATACAGAAAAAAAGCATGTTATATTTCATTGAATTTTACTTTTTAAAAACAATGTTGTGACTATTTTTTAAAGAAACATGTTTTAGAGATAAATACTGCAATATTTATAGATGAAGTGATATAATTCTAGGATTTGCTCCACTTCAAAATAAAGAAGCAAGGTGGATGACCTTGAGTTGGTAATTGTTAAGATGTGATAAACAAAAAAAGGCTTCTTATATTACTCTTGCCAGCACTTATTATATGCTTAATATTTTTAATTATAATATATTTTAATCTATCAAATTAAAGTATTCTAGAAAAAAGATCAATATTCACATAGTGATTAACTATATTCTAGTACTTTCACAGAAGTTTTTACAACCACTTTAAAATTATAAATGACTTAATGAAATAGACTACAGGTTCTACTAATCAAAGCTTTATGAACTAAAAGTTAATTCAAGAAACTGCTTGGTTCAGGGAGCCTTCATAGCTGTTGTCAATGTTAACTCAATAATTTACTGTATGTTTTTCACTTTTTTAAAAATTCTTAAAAATCTGCTTAAGATGCTGCAAATCAAACACAAATGAAATACATTATTAAAAGGAGAAGTTAATGTCAATCTTATACCACTTGCTTTGTGGTTTCAGGTATTAAAATGTAAACTCTCAAGCAGTGACCATGTTACTACTACATGCTGGCAAGCATCCTAACAGAAGTTAAAACCAGCAACACATGGTATTATCCATCCCCCTCCCAAAAGAATGCTATCAGGGACTATTTCCATTTTTTTCTTCCTGTTACCCACAAGCAGGTGGCAACATAACACCAGTTTCAACAAAGCAGGCAAAATTACCCCTCTGCAGAAAAAGATGACCACTGAAACAAATCCCTAAATTCTTTCAAAGGAATAATTTGCTTTCACCCTGGTTTAAAAGTACTTCATGTAAAAGTCAACTTCATTATTCTGAGTGTATATTTCTTGAACTTCACCACCATCAACAAAACACATTTACTAAAAAAAAAAAAAACAAAAAAACAAAACAAACACTTACTAAGGCCAGCACTGGCTACATATGTTATCTCATTTAATTCTCAATGCAACCTTATTTTATAGATGACAAAACAGGCTTTAAAAGGTTAGGTCCCTTTTGCAATATGTGTTGGAGAAAGGAACTGAAAACTGCATCAATCTGACATCAAAGTCCATGCTCATAACCACTTCACTATATTGCCTCCCATAAAATTAAAGTAGTCTATGATCAATGATGTATATTATGGACATAAAGATGCTCATATAACCTGACAAATTTAAAGCATCAAATCTTAAAGTAGACTTATGGAGTGATTCTTTTTAATAAACTTCTAATTCAACAAGAGGATATAATCTGTAAATAAAAGATCAAGTGATTTTTACTGTATTTCCCATATTAGTTTTATAATGAAAAATCTTTAATAAGTCAATTATCAAATGAATTTTTCTGATACTGAATGAGACCCTCTAAGTTTCATGAATGTTTTATGTAAATGAGTTTTCTACTGAGCTTGAAAGAAAAAGCGGCCATTTATCTACAAAGTTAAGTAACAGTAAATTCAAATATTGCTATCAAGTGTCAAACGCCAACCAATTCGATCTTGGAGCAAATGTTTACCATTACAGAATCAGAGGTCTTCAGAAACACAAATCAGGCCTCGGCATCTCCAAATAGTAAATAAGAACCATCTGGCTAACTCAATTTTCAGAAGTTGTTTGATTTTACTAGAACAGGGATACGGGCCACCCATTTTAAAAAATCATTATCTTGCATTTATACATCACCCTCCCCAATGGAAAACATGGACCATTAATTTATAATCTGGCATTTTATCTCTACTGGCTTTGGTCTGTTCATACTATATTATTGGAGTAACATACAAAATTCAGAATATTCAGTAAGAGCCTAGCAAGTTATTTTGCAAAACACCTGTGACACTCAAACACAAATTGTTGAAATGTTTTCCTGCTGTCAGTAACATGCTTTTTACAAGGAGGACTTGTTAATACAGCTGAACTGCTACTCAACTCCTCTAAACCTCGTCCAAGAGAAAAGAAGAATTAGAAATAAAAATGCCAATATTAAAGTTTCCTTGGGTGTTTTGAAAAAAGGGTAGATCCATCGAAAGTCCCTGCTAAATGTAACGCTCTTTAAATGTTTCTCCTGGAAACCAAGTCAGTTGGCTGAGCTGGGCTTTTTTGTATAGGAAATGACCCTGCTCTGAACTCATTGCTGAGCAAGTGAAATGCTGGTGAATTATCGATCGGCCGTGGGAATCGGATCTCTCTAGGTCTTCCCTCCTCTACTACTTCCCAGCAGGAACAGAGCGCCGAAATCCTTTAACTCCAGGACTAAGCACTTCAGTCACCTCTCCAGCACTCCCCATTCTGCTCCCAACCCCGTTTCACCTGCGATGCTGACGCAGGTGAATGCTTCTTTTAATAATCCCACCCTGACAGATGGACGATCTACAGTATATTAACTGCTGTGAAACAGCCCTTCCGAATGTGCTTTCAATCGTCTCAGCCTCTAAAGTGTAAATTAACTTGGACTAATTCCCCCACCAAATCCATGCTTCTTTGAGAGGTCAGAGCATCAGAAATGGTTTGATTGGCATTTACAATACACACACACACACCACCTTTCTCCGGGATATTCTTAAGCCACGTTTAGATAAAAGTGCTGACCCACAGAAACACACAGGCATTACTGCCAATACCCATCATCTTAAGCCTGACTGCCCCGGAAGACTCCGAGAAAGAGGTAAAAAATGAAGCGAGAGCTTCATCTCAGGTTGATGGTTTATCTCCCTAAGTTTCAAGTGAACATTATGCTCCTGCAGCCCGAGCCTCGGTAGAGGTAAAGAAAGAAAAGGGGCGGGGAGCGGGGGATTCTGTCCGCAGAAGCCCCGACGGGGCGCCCGTTCGGGACGCCGGATTTCCCTTTTTTCTTCCCCACCACCCCCGGACGGCCCTGCGGAATTCCACCCCCGCCGCGGGCCGGGAACAATGACGAGCCCTGGACCCCCGCCCCCCCCCCCATCGTCCGCCACTCACCACCCAGGTCAGTGCCCCGTTGCCGCCGGCTCCCGCGCCGCCGCCGCCGCCCGCCTTGGCCATGGCGGGTGCCTCCGCTCACAGGCCCAGAGGCCGCGGCCGCCGCTCCCGCCTCCCTGCCGGCCGCCGGGCCCCTCTGCTCCGCACCGACCGCTCCGCTCGCCGTGCTCCTAGCGGCGCCGCCCCCCGTGCCCCATCGCCGAGACCCGGGACGGACGGACAGCAGAGCCCGCCGAGGAGGCCACGCCGCCCGGCGCCCTCAAACTCGAGGCGCGGCGGCCGCGTCGCCCGGGCCTAGGCCCGCCGCTGAGGAAGAGGTGGAGAAGGAAGCAGGAGGCCGGCGGCGGTGAGCTTCCTCCTCGCCCGCCCGCCGGCGCCACAGGAAGCCGGGCCGGGGCCCGGAGGTGCGCGCGGCGAGCGCAGCCGGAGAGCTCGGGGCGTCCAGACGTGGCGGGGACGCAAAGACGCCTTGTCCTTCCTCACACTCCGCGAAGGCCGGCCGCCGGGGTTGCCGGAGTCGCCGCTGCCGCCGGTGCTGCCGCCGGTGCCGCCGCCTCAACGGCTGCCTTCGTCGGCCGCGCTACACCCCCCGACTTCCTCACATCCACACACCGAGAGGGACAATAAACAGAGCCACCGCCGCCGCGGTCGCCTCCCTCTTGTCCGGCATAACACCGCACACACACATTCGCACACCGGGGAGGGCGGGCAGGAGGGAGGGCGCGGCGGCCGACCCGCTGTCAATCAGCGCTCCGGCGCCCAATCGGGGCTTTGTCACAGTAACCCCTCGACCAATCCAAAAATTCCAAGCCCCCGGAGGGGCGGAACCCGAGGGGGAAACGTCATTGCGGGTAGCAACGAAGGGAAGACTTGGGGTTTTTTGTTTGTGTGTGTGTCTGTGGGTTTTCCATTTGAGGGGAGAGCAGGGGCTACTGTCAAGGGTCATCTGAGGGCGGCAAAAGGAAAGGGTCGAATTGGCCTCGGGTCGATTGTAATCCTCCGAGCGTGCTGTTTACTCTAAGACCTGCGAGCGAAGCCGAGGCATTTCTTTGCCTGGGGCGGCTATGAGGGGGAGGAGAGAGAGAAGGGGGGTGGCAGGAAGAAGCCGAGGGCAGTCCCAAAGGGAAAGTATTTTTAAAGAGCGGTTGTAAACCGCAGGCAAGACGTTGTAGATCACTGGTGCGAGGAGGACCCCGTGACCCCGGCCTCCCCAAGGCCCCAAGTGGACGCTGCTGTCGAAAGAATCTTTCCCCTCCTCCATCTCTTTCCCTCCCTCTCTTGTCCTCCCCTCACTCAAATGGGGTACGGTCAGTTTCAAGGAAACTGCATTTAAAGAACTTGAATGATGAGGGATGCCCTGAGAACGTTCCTGGGAAAGAATGCAGGGTGGGTTGAAGGTTCTGTTTCTACTCTTTGTTGACCTTTCTCTCTTCTCTGAACAATGAGGATTTGACACTGTCACTTTTCATTCTCATCTGTCCAGCTACCTCTATGAGGGCATGTTGAATTTTTTAAACTGCTTTCAGTGGAATTTTCAAATGCCCACTAAGGAATAATTTCATTCGCATTAAAGCTTTCTAAGAAAGAAAATTACCCATATAGCCGCACCAAAGTCTTTGGCAGATGGAAGAAAGCTTTACCTCACCCTGCTTTTCAGTATAATTCCATTCAACAAGTATTGATTGGATGCACACGCTGCCACTCTGTGCCAGGCTCTGCAATGGGTTCAAAATAAAAACAGCCCCCCCATTCAAGTCATTTATAATCTGGCTTGTGAGATGGACTAAAATGGAGTTAACTATCACTAAAATGAGTACTTGAGGGCATGAATTGCCACCAAATGGCTGTGACAAGAGAGCTTTTTAAAAAGATAAAAGCCGTATTGCTGCTTTGTGGAAAAGGTGTTTTTGCGAACTTCTCTTCCAACTGTGCATTTCCTCTCAAGGGAAAACAAAAATGTCTCAGGTCACATATTTTAACTGCCTGCTGAGTCCAGAGAGGTGGAGAACTCTGAAACATGGAAATAATTTAAACAGTTTTTTTAATTAGCTCCCTAGTGGCCATGTAATTCTGGCATGTTTGGGACTTTGGTTTAGAACAGTGAAGCCTTTCTTTACCTTGAACTTGAGGTGCAAGCTTGTAAATCAGGCAGACCAGGGCTAATCTGGGCTCTGAACCTGACCAACTAAGTATTTGTGCCTTGTTATTTGACTTCCCTGAGCCCATTTGTGCCTTATTAAAATGAAGATTTTTGCTCTTGTACTTACTGCGACAACTTTACACTTCAAAGTACATATATTTTATTAATTTGAAAGAGGTAAATAATTTTAAAGGTTTTGAAGTTTTTTTATAAAGATATACGCATTAAGTAGAAGCCAAGCTATGAAATATATAACCGTCTCCTTTTTTAAACTTCAGTTTTCAAAGCTCTTCAACCTCAGATTTTGAATAAAATATATTCAAAATTCAGGTTAATTAATGGAACTTCATGTTTGTCTTTTCAGTTGGCTCATACATAAAGCACTGAGCATTTTGCCTTCTAAATGCAAAGACACTGGAGTGAATATAACTTATTTTATTCTTATGAAAATACTAACTTTCCTAAAAGAATCACAAACAAAGTAGTTGAATATACATGCAAATCAACAACTTAGAGCAGAAATTCATGAGGAAGGGGAGAAAGTATCTAGATTAAAAGTATCTCAGCTCCCGAGGAACTGTTTTGTTTTTTTTAACTGAGTGCAACAGACTTAACGTATCTTAATAATAAAATTGGTTATGCCCAATTTGAGCACATCTTTACTTTCTGGGGCTTTGTCAAATATTTTTCATTTATGTGCAGACTATAGCAATAATTGCCATATTAAAAAGCTTCTATATCAGGTTTGTTTTGTTTGGAATACTACTTTATTCATATGTGCATATTACACTTAAAGTACATACATAAAAAATATATGTACTCAATTTCCAACCCATAGCAAACACCAGCCAAAATAAAAAATTGTAGAAATCAAAGTCAATTCTAGAAACTAAAAATAAAGGCCTTTAACCAAGCTTTCTGAATAGCTTCCATGGAAGCTTATCCTAACTACTTAAGAATTTTTATTTTTAGATTTTAAGTTTCCCTATTATGGTAATAAAAAATATTTATTTATTAAATGTCTATTCTGTGTTAGGTACTCAGGACCTGGGAATACAAAAATGCAATGAAGATGTGGTCTCTGCCTTGAGTTCACACCTTGTGTTATATAGTTTTGAACTAATCTTTTAAGTCAAAAGCAATTTTATATTTATTCATTTGCTATTTAATAAACAGTTTACCTGATGAGTCACACCTATCATTGCACATTAGACACAGCATGTAATTTAATCAATAAATAAATTATCTAAGGATTATAATTCAAAACTACACTTCTAGATACTTTGCAAAGTTTCAAAAGAGTTTGCATTTAAATCATGTATTGTTCCAACACAGATTCAGTAGAGGGGGTTGGGGGACGAATCTTTAATCTACTAAGCATTTAAATAAGTTAATGTGTGAATTCAAGATTCAGTGTCTTCAAGTTGACCTCTCATCTCATTGTATTAGTTTTTTTTGTTGTTGTCGTTCTTTTTAAAGATTTTGTTTGAGAGAGAGCATGCCCTGGAACACAAGATAGAGAGACAGGGAGCATGAGGGGGGGCCACAGAGGGAGAGGGAGAAGCAGATTCGCCCACTGAGCAGAGAGCCTGACAATGTGGGGCTTAATCCCTGGGACCCTTGGATCATGACCTGAGGCCACAGGCAGATTCTTAACCAACTGACCCAGCCAGGCACCCCACACTGTATTGGTTTTTTTGTTTGTTTTGTTTTAAAGATTTTATTTATTTATTTTAGAAAGAGAGAAAGCCAGAGCAGGGGGAGAGGCAGAGGGAGAGACAAAAAAGCATACCAGTTGCCAAGCAAGGAGCCTGATGCAGGGCTCAATCCCAGGATCCTGGGATCACTACCTGAGCCCAAGGCAGATGCTTAATGGACTGAGCCACCTAGGCACCCCACTGTATTGGTTTTTATGGACCCTTTATATATACAAAGTAGCTAGGCAAGGAACCAGAAAAATTCATGTCTGGCCTACAGTAAACCCAATAAATGGTTGTCCAAGTAATATTGTCTAGGTATTAAATGTTGTAAATGTAATTTAATGTCTTATATTTCCTTAGAAGTGAACTTAAGGTAAAGAAGAAAGCTACCATCAATGTAGCTTTTAGGATTTCAGCATATCTGTAGTAAATATAATAGATTATTAACTGATTTTCAAAAGTATTTGCTCCAAATATTTTATATTTTTACTTTTAAAAAGGTGCTTAAGGGGTTCCTGGGTGGCAATCAGTTAAACATTGGACTCTTGGTTCCTGCTCAGGTCATGATCTCAGGGTTGTGAGATTGAATCCTGTGCTGGGCTCTGATCTAAGCTGGGAGTCTGCTTGAGATTCCCTCTCTCCTTCTGTCCCTTCTGCTTGTTCTCTCCCTCTCCCTAAATTAAATCTTAAAAAAAAAAAGTGAAAGGTACTTAAGGATCAAAGGTAATAAATGTTTGTTTATGTAGATATTTAAGATATTGATTTAGATATTTAAGATATCGATGATCACCACATTCCTGGGTTTTATCACCCCTGGGAAGACAGATAAAGGCTAAAGCTCTCCAGTTTCTATCTATAAGTATGGGATGTTTGTTTTATTTGACTTTTTTCTGATTTGGAGGAGTTTGTTTTGATTGGTTTTGGCCAAGTAGGCTATGCTGATCCTCTGGTGAAGTCTCTAATTACTTATACAGACAGAAGGGACACTTTCAGTTATTTTACATGATATAGGTCAGCAATAATTCAGGGCTCTTAACTACTCTACTGAATTATGTAATACGGAGACTATAATTAGCATGTGCCTTAGTTAAAAAGGCTGTTCTTGGCCTTTAAAAGGGATTTGAAAAGATTGGGACTTTAAAGAAGCATTTTGGGGGCACCTGGGTGGCTCAGTCGTTAAGCATCTGCCTTCGGCTCAGGTCATGATTCCAGGGTCCTGGAATGGAGCCCCGCATCGGGCTCCCTGCTCAGCGGGAAGCCTGCTTCTCCTGCTACCATTCCCTCTACTTGTGTTCCCTCTCTTGCTGTGTTTCTCTCTGTCAAATAAATAAAATCTTTAAAAAAAAAAAAAAAAGTAAAGAAGCATTTTGTTCTAAGAAAACCCTGCTTTGGAGGACATTAGTGCTATCACTCATAATCTTCACCAAGAGAATATTATATGATCCTAGCATGTGTATTGCTAAGTTGCATTTAAAGTCTGGTTGCCCAGAGGCATCTGATTCATTTATTGGGTAGGTTTATAAGACTCAGATCTAAAGAAAGAAGATAAAAGTGTCGTTCCTAGCTCAACTATTTCCATTTCAGAAGAGCTGGGAACTCTAGAGCTGCCAACTTGTTTTCATCCTGTAGTATACTTAAAAACTTAATGGTCATGAGTGAGGGGAATCCAGGAAGTTTAAGAAATATCTACACCAGAAGAATCTAAGATTTAAAGCCTACAAGTTAGAGGGGTTTCTGAAACAGAATAAAAGAGGTACCTACAACTTATCTAAGGTGATAACTAAAATTCAGAACTTTGAAAAGATCTTAGTGTGCCAACTAACAGCAAAAATGCTACTGTTACCTATTTCCAAAATGTGTAAGCACAGATTAGCCCAGATATCTTATGTCACTGTTATCTTTGTTTATTAGTTTTCTTCTTTGCTGGGAGAGCGCTATCTGAATGTGGAAAGATCTAGAAGGCCTAAGAATGCTGACTCTTCAAAAAACAGATTTCTAGTTAAAATAGTCTTTGAGAAAAATAAAAGGACAAGACCAGACTGCTCAGTAAAGGGTCTACTACACAGTGCTAGCCAAGCCTAGAAACAACCTAGCATGTAGTAGGTGTTCAATAATTACTCAAAGAATCAGTTTGGGGCATATCAAGAAGTTCCCCGAAGCAAAACATCACCATCAAGGATGGTCCTAAAACGTGGTCAGGTTCCTTAAGTCTTTTGCCTTTTCAAGTGTTCTTACTTGAATAATAGGAAGGGTAAGGTACCTTAAAGTTTATTGTAACATTATCAAAAATTGGTTGAAGCATTGTTCCTTTTGAAGAATGCAAACCAGGATGGCGCAAGGAGAGAAAGAAGAGGTTATGCAGGAAAAAGAATTGGGGGTGGGGGAAGACCGAGCAGTAACAAAAGCATCCAATTGTGTGAAACTGAGTGGAAAAATAAATACATTTTGATTATGGAAGTAGATCAGCTGTAGCCTTGCCAATGCTTACACTTCATTTCATCAAAGAAGGAAACCCCATTCATTGACAACCCTGCTATCTTTGGTACAGGGCAGGCACTTTCACACATACTAGCTTAATTAACTTTCCACTATCTAAAATGGAGGTATTATCATTCTTCTTTCATAGTCAAGGAAATTAAATGTCATAGAAAGTCACAGAATGGAGTCAACAGTGGAACTGAAATTCAAACCCAGGTCTCTTACTCCGACCCACACCTTTTTGTAACGCTGCCAAGTTGGCTAACACACTTGGCAATATCCCATATCTGGCAATGTGTTAGGAACTTGGCAATGCTGGTGAATAATTCTGGCCCTCAGTAAAACCCTTTGGTTGTTAAATTTTATTGTTGGGCTATGGTGACAAGTATCTGCAATTTGCATGACCAACTAGAAAGTTCTCTTTGAAACCAGCCTGAATCTGCTTTGTCTTACCTTGTTATAAAATAAGTTGGTTTTTGGAGTCCAAAGGATCCATCATCAAAGAAAACCTGAGGCCAAAGATGCTATGGGTCCTGTGACCTCTATCTATAACATTTTAAATCTTAGAATCTAAACCCAGTGTTATGATGATCATAACACTCAAATTAGCTAACTTTCCAATATAGGAGGAAAAACAGAAAAGTTCCATGGAACTAGACTCTTGGGCTGATAATTTGGGTAACTTCAGATTCACTGAAAGCAGCATAAAAATTCTCAAAGCATTCAGTCATGCAAGGAAGACTTGTTTGTGGACACTTCTTCTATAATAAGGATTATTTTCTTTGTTGTAATCTGTCTTTATGTGTTACATTTTTGGACCGCCCACTTTAACATTTTGCAAATAAACTGTGTTAGTACCTCGGTTCCCTGAGGCAGAAAGGGTATTTTGGAAATTACAAGTCCCAGAAACCAAGCACACTATTATACAATACTCATGCATGTGGGAGTCGGAAAACATGTCAGCATTTTTAAGTCTGAGCAACCTCAGAGTGAACAAGTCATACTTAGCCTTCAAACTATCTTCAGGAATCTCTATTAGCATCCTTAAAATTTTTCTCTTAACGAAAAGACTTTGGGAAATACTGCCACTTTTCATAGTATTTCTGTTCCCACAACACGTTCATTTTGCAAATCTAAAAAGTAGAAATAAGTATAAAGCAAAGAAACAAAATGACCTATAATTCCACCACCCAGATAATTCCTATTAACAGTTTGGTGTATAGCTTTCCACCAAAACAAATAATATACACTCAAAAACATATACTTTTTTTTTTTTAAGGGAACAATAGGCTCTAGTAAGTTACTTAAATTTTAAAAATGAGTTCTATCCCACCTGAGTAGCTAAAATTACAATACCAACTGTTGGTGAGGATCTGGAGCAACAGAAACACTCATATACTACTGCTAGTATGTAGCTTAGTAAAAAAAACCACATTACAACACTGTTCAGTAGCAGCTGCTAAAGCTCAATGCTCACATAGAATAATGAACCAAAAAGTCCACTCCTAGATATGTCCACATAGAAATGCATACTTACATACACCAAAGACATATATAAGAATATATGAGCAACACTGTTCATAGTGTTCAAACTAGAAAATCCAAATGTCCATCAATGTCAGAATGGCTGTATTGTATATGCATACAATGGACTACTGTTTAGTGATGAAAACGAGTGATCTACTATACCTAACAGGTAAGGATTTCTCCAATATAATGTAAAGTTAAAGAAACCAAACAGAAAAGACTACGTACTGTCGGGTTCCCTTTCTATAAAGTTTAGAAACAAGCAAAACAAAACTAACCTATGATGTTAGATGTCAGGATGTGGTTACCTATAGGAGGATGATTCTGGGTGCTGGTAATTTCTAGTCTTTGAACTAGGAGGTGAATACATGGTTCCGTTCATTTTGAAAAATCATCCAGCTCTATACTTTTCTGTATGGAGATTATGCTTTGATTTGAAGGTTTATTTTAAAAGAACGCTGTATCACGAACACTTGACAAGAAAGGATGTGTGTGTGGAAAGACCGAATGGATACCTCTGAGGTCATCAGTGATTAGAAGATTTGCACTCTGAAGTTGAACTGATAGGAATAGCCTTATTTATTTCATGGGTGTTTTCCCTTTTCTATGTGCTCAAAATGACATAAGATTGAAGAGTTCTTTCAATAAGTACAAATGAAACTTATAATTTTTTTAAAGATATCATGAGTTGTTACGTCAATTTTTTTAAGATTTTATTTATTTATTACTTGTGAGAAAGAGAGAGAGAGAGAGAGAAGACTCAAGAGAGCACAAGCAGTGGAGAGGGAGAAGCAGGTTCCCCACGAAGCAGGGAGCCTGACGTGTAGCTGGATCCCAGGACCCCAGGATCACAACCCAAGTCGGAGGCAGCCGCCTAACCAAGTGAGCTACCCAGGTGCCCTGAAACTTACATAATTAAAAAAAAAAATGAACGCTGTGATATCTGAAGTTCTGCAAAATCATCGATGAAATTCCTTAATTATTTATTATTAATTATTATTATATTTACCTGCATACCTTCACTTCCTGAACTCTCTCAATTTTCAAGAAAAAAATAGACTTTTTCTAATAACAAATAACAACTGTAGCTATTCTTTTTGGCACTTACTGTATATTGACACTGGGCCAACATATCACTTGCATTATCTACTTGCATTAATCCTCATGAGACCTGCATGAGTTCGGAACTTATTTTTAAAAGTTATCAAAATTGGTGCACCTAGGTGGCTCAGTTGTTAGGTGTCTGCCTTCAGCTGGGGTCATGATCCTGGGGTCCTGGGGTCGAGTCTCACTTTGGGTTCCCTGCTTCTCCCACTCATCATGCTTGTGTTCCTCTCTCACTGTCTCTCTCTGTCAAATAAATAAATAAAATCTTCAAAAAATAGTTTAAAAGCTATCAAAATTAGGGATCTGGGTGGCTCGGTGGGTTAAGTGTCTGCCTTCAAGTCAGGTCATGATCCCAGAGTCCTGGGATCAAGTCCCACATTGAGCTCCTTGCTCAGTGGGGACTCTGCTTCTCCCTCTGCTGGCTTGCTACTCCTCCTGCGATCTCTCACATTCCGACAAGTAAATAAATAAAATCTTTTAAAAATATAAAAAAATAAAAGTTTTCACAATTATAAATGTAATACCTTCTAGTGGTAGAAATCCATTAAAAAGTGTGTTGATTAAGAAATGCAAACGGGGGCACCTGGGTGGCTCAGGGGGTTAAAGCCTCTGCCTTGGGCTCAGGTCATGATCTCAGGGTTCTGGGATCAAGCCCCACATTGGGCTCTCTGCTCGGCGGGGAGCCTACTTCCCCCTCTCTCTCTGTCTGCCTCTCTGCCTACTTGTGATCTCTCTCTCTCACTGTCAAACAAATAAATAAAATCTTAAAAAAGAAATGCAAATAGTCCTTAACATGTCTTTCCCCATAAATGTCATTGATTAACAAGCTGTTATGTGTCCTTCCAGATCTTTTATATGTATGTGGAAACCCACACAGTCACACAGTTATTAATAACATTATATTGTAAATATAGCTCTGCAAGTTGCTTTACTTAACTATATCTCCTAGAAATCTTTCTACATCTGTCCCTAGATCATCTCATTCTTTCCATGACTATCCTGATTATTGAACCGTTTCACTATAAACAGGGTTCTGCAGCCTCATTATAAACAGGCACTCAGCCAGGAATACTATTGACATTTTGAGCTGGATAATTCTTTAAAGACCTGTCATACCCATTTTAAGACGTTTACCAGCATTCCTGGTCTCCACCCACTAGAAGCCAACGCCTCTCCCCAACGCATCCACTCACCCATACCCACTGGAACAAAAATGTCTCCAGACATTTTGTCCCCTGGAAAACAAAATCCCTCTTTCCTACCACTATCAAGAAACAATGGTAGAGAAGGATATTCATGTCATTATTTTCAACAATGTCAGATGGATTCACCAAACACTGGTATTGCTTATCATAAACCACATTTTACAGATGAGCAAATGGAGGCTAGGTAGGTTGATATGCCCAAGATTAATATAATATCATGCTGCTATAAGGAGTGAAAATATGAACCCAATTCTGTGTCCTCCAGAAATTGTGATTTTAATCTCCTTCCCAATCCTACTATCATTTTACCACCCAGGGGGTTGCTTTAGGGACCACTCCAAAAGAGATAGAGCAATGAATATCACTATTTGTTGAGAATAGATAGTAAAAATATCTTAGTTCTGATAAACATCCTTCAGCTTCTTTTGACAGAACCAGGAGTTAAAAACTTTTCTGCTTCTAAAGGTGTCCATTAGCAGAATAAGTCATTTGTAATAAACACTTAAACTAAGAAAACTTCAGGAATTTTTAAACAGAGAGCTAATATAGTATCTCTATAGTTAATGTATTTAATAATCACAGATGGGCCCCTGGGTGGCTCAGTGGGTTAAAGCATCTGCCTTCTGCTCAGGTCATGATCTCAGGGTCCTGGGATCGAGCCCCGCATCGGGCTCTCTGCTCATCAGGAAGCCTGCTTCCCCCCCTCTCTCTCTCTGCCTGCCTCTGCCTACTTGTGATCGCTCTCTCTCTGTCAAATAAATGAATAGAATCCTTATAAAAAAACAAAAAACGAGCAGTGATGGAGTGCCCTGAGAGCTAACCTGGTTTATATTGTTAGTAGGCCCTAAGTCGGGGTTGTAGATCTTTATGGGGCAGGCAGCTTTGCCATCATCACCGTCAATGAGTACAGATGTGTATCAAGCTCCTATTGCATATGGTAGCACACTGCTAGTCCCTTGTACTCCAGCTTCCGTCCCCAGTGCTGGGTATTCACCTTGTTAACACCAAACAACTGATAACAAGGCAAATGAGGCAACAGAGGGCAAATAAAACAGATTCAAGGTTAACATAGCTGTTACTATAGAGTATTTACTATGTGTCAAATATTTAAATCAGCTGTTATCTCCTTTCATTCCTCACTTGTTTGAGCACCTACTATGTGCCAGATGGGCCCCAGGTGCTATAATATAGGAGTGAACCAGTGGCATAGAGCATGCCTCTATGAAAGCATGTGAAGGACATTAACTAGTCATTTCAATAACTGTGATTAGTGGGGAAAACATAATGGGGGGGGGAGGCTTTCCCAAGAAAGTAGGTTGAGCCCTAAGACCAGCAATAGCATGTGTCAAACTGTCAGGTAGGATGGATCGTGGTATAGTTCAAGAAGTGAGAGCAGACTAAGGCCAGGGTCAGATCAAGCAGGGCATATTAGTACATGTTAGGGAATTTTCTCTTTGGCCCTAAAAAGTCCTTGGGAAACACTGAAGGAGTTTTGAGCTGTGGAGTGTCATGATCACATTTGGAGTTTCCTATTCTATTTGCTCTAATTTTCGTATTATCTCATTCTTACAGAAAAGGGTTTTAGAGACCATGTCTTAGAAATTATACTAACTTGCCTACTACGGTACATTCTTTCATTCCTAGAAAAAGGAGATAAAATGGGTCAGGGTTATTGTTTCCCTCTACTAACAAGCAATGGCTCCTCCATAGTTTTGGCCTTGAAATTTTCCCTTGAGGCTTACAGGACCGCTGGTTAAACAATGAATGGAAGCTTAACAGTGGACACGTTACTGTTGATTCTCTGCTTCTATTTTGTTCTTAATCTTCATACTCGTAGAATGAGAAGTTCTCTTCTGATAATCTGATGGAGAATAACATGAATAAAGAGTGGTTGCTAATAGAGTTCTAAGAACAGAAAAAAAAATCCCTATGATTCTAATATTAAGTCTAAGCAACCACAGCCATTTATGGGTTGTCATTTTAAAAAGCTGTCCTTCTGAACACTTCATCGATAAATTTGCTGCTTTCTTTGGTTACTGGTGGTGAAGTAATCTCCATCATAGCTGAGCTGACCCTTCCCAGAGGGTCTCTAACAACCACATAATGATTGCTTCACCTGATTATGACGATCTAATAATACAGAAGAATCAAAGCCTGAAGTGTTCGGCCATTACCTTGGTTATGAATTTCTCTCAGGAATTTAACACACTGCCACATTCTTGCTTTTTATTTAAGCTCTCTTCCACCTTCACTTTTCCACAGTTCTTGTTTGTTCAGTCGTCTCCAGAAACTGATCTCAAACCATGTTTTTCACAGCTGTTTTTGAGGCCCTGACGTCAATTTTACAAGTTTTATCCGTTAAATTGTTTGTTTTGAAGCGTCATTTCTCTGGGTCTCTAGTCCCTTCATCTCTAAAATGTAAGGAATTTGGATTCAATTCCCCTTTGCACTAAATATTTCTAGGACTTGACTCTTACCATTATTCAAGTGTGAGAGTAGTAATTTGAGAAATTGGACCAATGAGTTACATTCTCCCTTTCACGGCTTTAGGGAACTTTCTTTTCTGGAACTTGATACTAACCATTTCATATTTTGCCTACACTGTTGGCGTCTGAAAGAATGAATGCAGCCAGACTTCTTTCAACAGCACTGAAAGAGAGCATCCATTGTTTGCCAGGAAGGCTCAAAAAAAAAAAAAAAAAAAAAAAAAAATCTAAATAAATAAATAAATAAATAAAATATTCTAGTATAACAATTAGGAGAAAGACCTGTGACTAGATCCATCTTGTGCTTGGCTTTAGCAATGTCAAAAATACCTTTGCTATTTATTTATTTATTTATTTATTTATTTATTTATTTATTTAATTTATTTTATTTACTTGACACAGAGAGATCACAAGTAGGCAGAGAGGCAGGCGGCGGGGCAGGGGAGGGGAAGCAGGCTCCCCGCTGAGCAGAGAGCCCGATGCGGGGCTCGATCCCAGGACCCGGAGATCACGACCCGAGCTGAAGGCAGAGGCTTTAACCCACTGAGCCACCCAGGCGCCCCTACCTTTGCTATTTAAAAAGTTATTTTGGTATCTTGCCCTTTCATTAAAGTATCCTCTTCAAAGGTCATGGGGGGAAAAGTCATGATTCTGGGAAACATAGTTTCACCTAATCTCGTCATCCAATTTCTTTTTCCACTGGTGAGAGTTGAGCCTTGAGTCCCAACAAAAGAAATGTCTTAGCATTAGGGCAGTTTGGGCACTGAATGATCTAACCATTCATTTCACTTCTTCCAAGAAAAAGCCACCTACATTTTCCCTATTCCTTAAAGGCCTCCCCATGGACCGGGTAAATTTTTGTTGAATGGATTTGTTCTCATTTCTGAAGCTCCCTTGTTCTATTCCTTGACTAATTTTTTTATGTAAAATTTTAATCATCGTGGCTTAAGATAAGTCACAAAATCATTTTAAAAAGTCACAAAATCATTTGCTAATAAACCCAAATTGCAGAAAAGTCAAGAATAAGAGAAAAAAACTCAATGCCATAACCCTCAGTGACTTGCTGTAATTCTATTTTCATGTCAACAGGTATGTTTGGAGAATTGTTATTTCCAGTACAAAAAAAAAAAAAATTTGGAGATTGTAATAACAAAGACTAGCAGCCACCTAGGTATGCTTTATTGTTAGATCTGAATTCTACTGATATTTTCGTTTGTCTACTCACTCTTCTTGCAGCTAGCTATTCTCTGTCCTCCTCCTACCCCAACCTCCTAGCATCAGACGTAAAGCCAAGAAAGCATCAAAAACCCAAGCTTGATGCTTTCCTCTCCCAGAAAGTTGGTGATTGGGAACCGAGTAGAAGAGGTGCAATGGAATTGGTCATCAGGCAAACAGAATAAAACCAGCAACATTTGGAAAGGATTACCTATTCAAAATAGAACTCAGACCTCATGAACCTCAGAACTCATGGCCTCCATGACAAAAGGTCCAACATTTCTTGATCTGCAAATAATGCCTTTCAGTCCATAGAGGGAACCGAAAAATTGCGAACATCACTACTACTGGTAACTTGTTGGCCCAATTTTACATTACGCTACGGTTTGAAAGAGCGTGCCCTCCCAAAATTCGTACTGAAATCCTAATGTCCAGTGTGACGGTGTTAGGAGGTGGGGCCTTTGGGAAGGAAGTGGTTAGGCCATGATGGTGGAGCACTCCTGAATGAGATTAATGCCTTAGGAGAAATGAAATTAATGCCCTCATAAAAGTTGAATATGGCACCCGAGGAAGTTGCAAACCCAGGAGAACAATCTGCAAAACTATGATGTTAACGTGTATGCTTATGATAAGAAGAAAGACAATAATTCTACTTCTGAAACCGGTATTACATTGTATGTCAACCAACTAGAATTTATTTACTTATTTAAAGATTTTATTTATTTATTTATTTATTTATCTATCTATTTATTTATTTAAGAGAGAAAGTGAGAGTGAGAGAGAAAGAGCATCAGCGGGGGGAGAAACAGACTCCCCACTGAGCAGGGAGCCTGGTGTGGGGTTTGATCCTAGGACCCTGGGATCATGATCCAAACAGAAGGCAGATGCTTACCCGGCTGAGCCACCCATGCACCCCTTAACTAACTAGAATTTAAATAAAATTTGAAACACACAAAAAGAGAAGAAAAACACCATACAAATTGTTTCACAGTTTCCACTGGTATAGTAAGTATATCAGGCAATTGAAACTATGGAACACAAGAATAACTCTAAGGACAATGAGATTGGCTAGTGATTGTCAAGTTGCATTGACTTTCCTCAGAAATAAACTAGATGCTAAGGGAAATTACCAAGAATTATTTAAAAAAAAAAAAAAAAGAGGCCTGACAGAGCTCCCTAACCCAATCCACTACATGAGTACACAGCAAGAAGTTGGCTGTCTGCAACCCAGCAGAGAGCTTTCACTAGACACGGAATCTGCCACTGCCATCATCCTGGGTTTACCGGGCTCCAGAATGGTGAGAAATAAATGTTTATTGTTTATGACTCACTCAGGCCTGGAATTTTTTTTTTTTTAATTTTGTTATAGATGCTCAGACAGACTGACACATTACTTTTTCCAGAAAGTTGATTTTGTCAGTACAGACTGATATTTCAGAGAAAGGGAGGGAATGAGTTATAGGGAAAGCAGATGGAAAGATGAGTCCCAGTTCCAAATTTTGCCTGGGGCCAGCTTTGAGTATGGTTCAAAGGGGTGGAATGCTTGAATCCACTCCTTAAGCAAGGCCCTATATGGGCCCCAGAATGCAAACTCCAGCTTTCCTCCAAGGCAGACCCAAATTGGAAGGATACAAATACATCTATATATACAAAATGGAATAATAAATACTATATACCTTTAGGAAACTAAGCAATTTTTCATTTGAGGTATGTATGTACCATGTTACGCATCTGATAAAGTGATATAGCTATTAAGACTATTTAAATGAGATTCAGGGAGACCATTAGAAATGTCCACTGTCTCTCAAGTAATACTTTTAGATCTAAGAGTCAAACAAGAGCATGTCCAACTCCTCAGGCTATGTTGCTTTTTTATACCTTACCTTCCTAAATTTAAAATTATTATGTGCTTATTATTCATCTAATTGTTCCCCAAGGCCTCATTCCTCCAGTCTTAAGTATCCTACTCTTATTATCAAGTATTGATATTAACATTTAGTTAGGAAACCTATTTAGAAAACATGATCCAAGGGAAAAAATTCAACAAAAGGCAGTAGTTTACTGGTTGAAGTTAAATGTCACTTTCAAAAAGAAATATTTTCACTGGCACTTAATGCCTTTTACAACAAATATCATGACTAACCATTAACAATTACTCTAGGCAAAATTATGAAATAGCTTGAAGTAGCCACAGAAATTCTTTATCTTCTCACATCATAAGAAGATCATTTGTATTCAGGATTACGTACTTCAAAATAGACAAAAGGGCTTTTCTTTTTACAGGATTTAAAGTTTCTTTTTTTTTTTTTTTAAAGATTTTATTTATTCATTTGACAGAGAGAGAGATCACAAATAGGCAGAGACAGAGGGGGAAGCATGCTCCCCACTGAGCAGAGAGCCCGATGCAGGGCTCGATCCCAAGACCCTGGGATCATGACCTGAGCTGAAGGCAGAGGCTTTAATCCATTGCGCCACCCAGGCACCCCAGTATTTAAAGTTCCAAGGTGCTGCCTGACTTCATAGACCCTTATATATGTTTATAGGTATCTCAAGGCTTTAAGAAAGTAAACATTTTCCAAAATTATTTGACACAGAACACCTGATGATTTGGAAGGAGTGCATTTTGAGAAATGCTCGCTCACAGGCCATCAGCCAAGTTTTCCTGTGACCACAACAGTTGAATTTTCCTCTCCATGTACCTGATAAGTAAAAAACTATAATTGAATGATTTAAAAATAAAATTAAGACAATTCCCCTTATAATAGAATCAAAAATAATAAAGTTTAGAGTAAATTGAACAAAACTTCCAAACTTATACTCTGAACACTATAAAACATATTTTTCAAGATTTGATTTATCTCTTTATCAGAGAGAGAGAGAGAGAGCCAGTGAGCACAAGTGAGGTGGGGGGGTGTGTGGCAGAAAGAGGGAGAAGCAGGCTCCCTGCTGAGCAGAGAGCCTGACTCCAGGCTTGATCCCAAGACCCCGGGATCACAACCCCAACTGAAGGCAAACACTTAACTGACTGAGCCACCCAGGCATCCCACTATAAAATATTTTTGAAAGAACTTAAACAAGATCTAAATAAATGGAAAGACATCTCACATTCATGAATTGGAGGACTTCATATTGTTAAGATGATAATAATCCCCAAATTAATCTGCAGATTGAATCCAATCCTTAGCAGCACCCTACCTCGCTTCTTTGTATGAACTGATAAGCTGAATCTAAAATTCATATGAAATTCAAGGGGCCTAGAATAGCTGATTTAATCCTGAAATAGAAGAGTTGTAAGACCCTCTGATTCCAATTTCAAAAATTACTACAAAGCAACAGTAATCAAGATAATGTGAACCCTCAGCCCTGTTGTTGGGAATGCAAACTGGTACAGTCATTGTGGAAAACAGTGTGGAGTTTCCTCAAAAAGTTAAAAACAGAATTATTTAGTAGTAGTAATAATTACTACTACTAAATAGTAGTAATTTAGTAGTAATATAATAGTATAGTAATATACTATTATAATAAATAGTAGTAGTAATTCCACTACTGGGTATTTACCCCAAGAATATGAAAACACTAATTCAAAAAGATATATACACCCCAATGTTTATTGCAGCATGATTTTATTTTATTATTTTTTTAGAAGGGGGGGAGGGATAAAGGGAGAGGGAGAGACTCCGAAGCAGGTTCTACAGCCAGCACAGAGCCCATGTGGGTGAGGCACTATCTCACAACGCTGAGATCACCCACATGCTGAAATCAACAGTTGGACACTAAACCAGCTGGGCCATCCAGGCACCACTCAGTATTATTTACAATAGCCAAATTATGGAAGTAACCCAAGTGATCTTCAATAGATGAATGGATAAAGAAAATATGGTGTATACACACACAGACACACACACAGGAATATACTCAGCCATAAAAAAAGAATGAAATCTTGCTATTTGCAACAACATAGCTGGGTCTAGAGTTACAATGCTCAGTGAAATAGAGAAAGACAAAAACCATATAATTTCACTCACATGTGGAATATAAGATGTAAAACAAAGAAAAAGAGAAAAAACAACTCTTTTTTTTTTAAGATTTTATTTATTCATCTGAGAGAGAGAGCACACGCAGGCAGAGAGGCAGGCAAAGAGAAAGGGGGAAGCAGGTTCTCCGCTGAGCAGAGAGCCCGATGCGGGACTCGATCCCAGGACCCTGAGATCATGACCTGAGCCGAAGGCAGAGGCTTTAACCCACTGAGCCACCCAGGCGCCCCCAAAAAACCCACTCTTAAATATAAAGAACAAACTGGTGATTACCAGAGTAGAGGTGGGAGGGAATGGGCAAAACAGGTGAAGGGGATTAAGAATATATTTATCGAGATGACCACTGAGTAATGTATAGAATTGTTGAATCACTATATTGTATACTTAAAACTAATTTTACACTATATGTTAATTACACTGAAATTAAAACATTAAATCAATTAATTTTTATAAAGACAGTATGGAACTGGCACAAGTATAAACATTAGCCAATGGAATAGAGTTGAAAGTCTAGAAATAAATCCTTATATCTGCAATCAATTGATTTTCAACAGTGATACCAATATTATTCAGTAGGGAAAGAATCGTCTTGTTAATAGATAGTACTGGAACAACTGGAAAGCCACATACAAAAAGCTGAAGTTGGACCATATACAGTAATATAACACACACCATATACAATAATAAACTAAAAAATGGATCAAAGACCTAAATGGCCGAGTTGAAACTATAAAACTGTTAGACGAAAACATAGGGTGATTCTTCATGACCCTGGATCTGGAAGGAATTTTTTTTAAGATTTTATTTTTAAGTAATCTCTATACCTATGTGGGGCTCCAACTCACAATCCCAAAATTAAAAGTCATGTGCTCTATTGACTGATTCTGCCAGGAGTCCCCGGAAGGATTTTTTTAAGATTTTATTTATTTGTTTGAGAGAGAGAGAGAGAGAGACCATGAGTGGGGTGAGGGGCAGAGAGAGAAGCAGACTCCCCTCGGAGCAGGGAACCAGATGTGGGACTTGATCTCAGGACTCTGGGACCCTGACCTGAGTCAAAGGCAGAGGCCTAACTGACTGATCCAGCCAGGTGCCCCTGGAGGGAATTCTTAAATGTAACACCAAAAACATGAACATCAGCAAAAAGTAGACAATTTGGACTTCATCGAAATTAACTTTTGAGCTGCAAAAGATACTATCAAAATCGAAAAGACAAACCGCAGGAGAAAAATCTTTACAAATCATTAATCTAGTAAGTGACTTGTCTCCAGAATATATAAAGACCTCCTATAATTCCTGATAATAAAAAGACAAATAACTCAATTTTTAAAAGGGCAAAGCCTCTGAATTGACATTTCTCCGAAGACAGTCAATAAGCAGATGAAAGATGTTCAACATCACTAGTCATCAAAGAAATGCAAATTAAAATCACGAGATACCACTTCAGACCCAGTAGGATGGCTATCATCAAAAAGTCAGATAACAATAAGTGTTGACGGAATGTGGAGAAATCAGAATCCTCATACTCTGCTGACAGAAACATAAAATGGGGGGCACCTGGGTGGCTCAGTGGGTTAAAGCCTCTGCCTTCGGCTCAGGTCCTGATCTCAGGGTCCTGGGATTGAGCCCCGCATCGGGCTCTCTGCTTAGCAGGGAGCCTGCTTTCCCCTCTCTCACTGCCTACTTGTGATCTCTCCCTCTCTATCAAATAAATAAATAAAATCTTTAAAAAAAAAAAAGTATCAGCAGCACAGATACTCAAAATGTGGTTAGTGGAATGGTGCCTTCCACGAACTGTTTGTTGCTGGTCCTTGAAGAGTTAAGGAGCTTGCGCCAGATTACAAAATTGTAGCAATACTTTATCAAAAGAGAATTAGTGCGTTGATTATCTAAGCACAAGCCGCTTCTCTCACAGACAGGCTCCATCTAGTAGCTGAGGCAGAGCACCTCACACTTTAAACAGAAGGATTTCAGGGACTCAGGCTCTTGAGATGGAAGCGAGGAAAGCAAGTGATTCCGAAAGAGGGACTACTCCAAAGTTTCGGTACTGTCAGGTGGATGGATCCCAGAGGCCATGAAGGAGAAGAGAGATGAATTAAGGAAGGGCCAGAGTTGGGAGGAGGGTAGGGTATGGAAGGGATCCGCGGAAGAGAAAAAATAGGAACAGTAATCTAAAGAAAAACATAAGAAGGGGAGTTGAACAAGAGAACCAGAGCTCCAGCAACAGCAACAATAATTTATTCAAACTTAGCTTCTTTTTTTTTAGATTGATTTTTTTCTTCCAAATATGTTTATTTTTTCAGTGTTCCAAGATTCATTGTTCATGCACCGCACCCAGTGCTCCATGCCATATGTGCCCTCCTCAATACCCACCACCAGGCTCGCCCAACCCCCCAGCCCCGCCTCCAAAACCTTCTTTAGGGAGCATCTGCAGAGCTGAAAGATGGGAGTGCCCATCTGCCCCACCCCCCCTTCCACCCCCTCCCCTCTATTCCCCCACCCCTCCCTGGTTGGAGATGCAGAGAAACCTGAGGTGAGGGGGAGCACTCCAGACAATTCTAACGCAAGCGGTCCTTGAGCTCCATGTTGAAACAGTGAAGTAAAGGAAGCAGCAGAAAATAAATGCACAGGGCAGTGTAGGAATACTTTCCAGGATTTTATGAAAGCCCTAGTTGGCATGGGAGAACTCTTAAAATTGAGGCGGAGTCAGTTTTTTTAAATAAGAAAACTCTATCTTAACCATTTGGCAATATTAGCTTTTGACTTATTCCTACTCTAATTATAAATCCGGTTTTTAACCAAGTCCTATTTTTCACTCAAACATTAAAAATAGCATGTATTGGGGCACCTGGTTGGCTCAGTCGGTTAAGCGGCTGCTTATGGCTGGGGTCATGATCTCAGGGTCCTGGGAACACAGGCAGGGGCTCCTTGCTCAGTGGGGAGCCTGCTCTTCCCTCTTCCTCCGCCCCTCCCCCTGCTTGTGCTCTGTATCTCTCTCAAATAAATAAAATCTTTTTTAAAAATAGGATGTATTAATAAAGGATGTTAGCATGTAATAAAATTAACTATAAAACTATAGCTTAAATGATTCTCAGCTCTTCTCAATTTGGACTTGTAGAGGTATTCGTGGATAATGTGTTACAATTAAAATAATTTTATTAGGCTACATTGGGTTAGAGTCAAGAGAGCTCTGGGTTAGGGTTCAAATGTAAAGATAGCTACAAACACAGGAAAACTAGGCCTGAAATAATCAACCAACTTACGAGTATTTCTTGAATACCAACCACATAACCATCATTAATATAGGCACCCTGAAAAAGAGGACAAATTTAAAACATTGTCCTTGACTCCAAGGATACTATAAATATGGAGACAAGCATTTAATAATAAATGAGAATCATTTATTCATTCAACAAACATTGACTGAGTACCTACAAAGGTGATGGAGTATGAAAGAATATTTTGTATATTACTCTTTTGCCTTTTTATATGTCGAAATCATTTATGATGATTTTAAAGCAGTAATTAAAGTAATTGTTCAGCATGAGCGTTGGTTGGTAACTAACAACTGCTCATAGTATTAATTTCAGGTTTAGAACAAGAAATACAGCACTCAAGGCAAGACTGGGAATAAACTAATTGGAAATGCTGCTTTCAAATTATCCTAAAACCAAAATATCGGGTACCTCAGTTTTGCTTTGAATGACTTGGATTTACCTTTCCTTTCAAGGTGGGTACCTTACGAGCTCTTCACTTCATTCATTGTAATACATTATGAGTGTGCCGGGCTGGTGTTGATTGAAAGACTCTTACACACGTGCATTTTGATCTCTGACTGGAGCTCAGGGAAGGGAGGCCTATTATGCCTTTGTATTCCCACCATTCAGCACATATCCTAAGATTGTTAATAATGTCGTTCAGATATGAAAGGTCCTTGTTATCAAAAACAGTATAATTGCACAGTGTAATACTTACAACCATGGGCTTGCCACATTATTTCAGCCTTTTACTGAACAGATTAAGTTTCTAAGAATGTAGGTGATGCCCTTTTCCAAAGAAAAATAAACTGTGAAATAATGGAATTATGCTGTTTTACAGAGAAAACTGGTAACAGGCTTTCCTGATGAAGATTGATTCGATTTATGGAATATTTAAGTCCACGTGCTCGCCCAGAACTAAAGTATTTGAAAACGCTGATCGGCCAAGCTCCCTCTGCAATGTAGGGCTGTGTAAATGTAAATCCCCAAGTAAAATCTCTGCCCCGTAGAAATGTAAAATCCAAAGCAAAGATAACGGGGAAAGAGGAGACATTTATTTAAAAGGAAAGAGGATAAGAATTTTAATGTACTCCGTTTACTTCTGTGTGTTTAGAAAGTACTATGAACTGATTGTGGGTAGTGGCATTTTTCTTCCAGTGTATGGCAATGTTAGGTGCACTCATATATCAGCCTCTGGAAACTACATCACCTGTTTTTGATCTGTCTTGCCCAGCAAATATAACAACTCGAACCTATCATCAGTCTGTAAGCTCTTTACCTCCACCTCTCAGATGCCTGCTTCCTTCTTCCAAGTCCTTCTCCACGTTGGACCTGTAGCCCTTGGCTGAAGGCTCCTCTTAACCACCTCAGCTTTCCTTCCCCCCTTTTCCTTCTATGGAGCTCACTTGGCAGAGTTCCAATTCTGGCTCCCACTCTCCACCGATGCTCTGTAACCCTGGGGCTGCTGAGCGTGACTGGGAAAAAACCCCAAACTACCTTTTACTCAGAGGTCCTCACCATCAGCATCAGCTGAGCACCTGTGGGAACTGCAGTAAGCCCTGCCCCAGGCCCACTGAGTCCAAATCTGTAGTTTAACAAGGTCCCCAGGTGATTCTAGTGTTAAGATTGGGAAGCATCAATACAAAACACTGGAGTTGCTACAAAAAATTGTGCTCTCAAGTCCCAGCTAGCCTCGGCCAACCTCCGGACACCCTTGGGAATTTTCCCTCGGCAGCATGCCATCCCATTTCGTGGAGCTGGGATTTCACACTAGATATCCTCTTTAGAAATCCACCCACTGGGGAGCCTGGGGGGCTCAGTCGTTAGGTGTCTGCCTTTGACTCAGGTCATGATCCCAGGATCCTGGGAATGAGCCCCGCATTGGGCTCCCTGCCCTTTGGGAAGGCTGCTCCTTCCTCTCCCACTCCCCTTGCTTGTGTTTCCTCTCGTGCTGTGTCTCTCTCTGTCAAACAAATAAATAAATTCTTCTTTTCTTAAAATATTTTATTTATTTATTTATTTGACAGATTGAGAGAGAGAGAGATCGCAAGTAGGCAGAGAGGCAAGCAGAGAGGGGGAAGCAGGCTCCCCGCTGAGCAGAGAGCCCGATGTGGGGCTCAATCCCGGGACCCTGAGATCAGGACCTGAGCCAAATGCAGAGGCTTTAACCCACTGAGCCACCCAGGTGCCCCTAAACCTCTTCTTTTATGGAGAGAGACAAAGAGCATTCTATTCAGGCAGGCCATCCTCCCTTGCTGCCCCACTGCCTAAATCCCACCTCGGTGTCGCTTACTTCCGTGCCTACTCCTCGCCCCTCCTCAACAATAGAAGAGGTGCTTCCCCACCTACTGTGGTCAGATCTTCATCTGTGGCCTCCAATCCATCTTCTCTCTCCACCTCCTGGGTTTCACTCCATCAACAGACGAATTTAATCCACCGTCTTCATCCAAATAGGCTTCCGTTATTCCCTCAACTCTGTTCTTTCCCCACCAGCTTCTCCAGTCCCCCATCTCATCTCTGATTCAGTCCTCAGCTCGTTGCCATCTGGCGTCTCCCCTCCCCTTTGTGGGGACCCTGCTCCAAGGCCCCAGTCTCACTCGGCAGCTTCCAACACTGCCATTCTCTTGCTGGGGCCCCCTCTGGAGCTCGCTCCCAGGACACCTCTCCCCCACTGGCTTTGATTTTTTTCCATCTCTCACCACTCTTCCTAAGTTATTCCCTTCATAGATCCATTCTCCTTTACTTGGACAAGACTGGTGTTCCCAGGGAGGCATCCTTGGCTTTCCCCCCCGCTCTCCTTCCTCACCGCCTGATCTCATCCACGTCCCACCATATGCTGCTGATTCCCAATCTACAGCCCAGATGCCCTCCCCCCCATGAACATATAAGATCCATCTGCTTGTGGGGACCCTCGCTGAGACTGAGGCGACTCCAATTCAAGCTGATTTCATTTGTTCATGCAAGAACTGAGGATGGAGCCTCAGCTATGAGCCAATTCTAAGTGCTGGAGATAGAGGAATAACGAGGCATACCCTTCCTTCTCCATCTGAAGTTTCCACGAGGGGAACACAGAGATGTAAATGGACCCTGGGTGGTGGTGTTGGGAAGACTATTGAGGAGGACGTGGCGGCTGACTGACCCATGAGCTGGACCCAGTACTCGGAGGCTCTTACCCCCCAACCCCTGCCCTTGGAATGTGGGTTCTGCTTGCATTTCCCTCTCCCAGAGGCCGCGCTAAGGACACAGCCTTGAGACGGCAAAGTGGTGCTCGGGCCACCTGAACCCAGCTGAGAGCTCTTTATGAAACTGTTCAAGTTTGGTGGGCAGGGGTGGAGATCCATTCACCTTGCTGCTGCTGTCCAAGGCAGGCCTCACAGGGAAGTTCCTTTGCTCTTAAACCTGCCTGCTGCCCGCCTGGAGGGGCCAGCCTCTCTCTTCCGTCTCTCCCTGCCCTCCGTGGGCCGGTGGCACATTGCACTTGAGAAGCTCCCAGGAGGGTTGCGAACCAAGAGGTGGCCAGTGCGTGAGGAAACTAAAGGCAGCTAAAGGAGAGGAAGGAGGCTGATAGGCATTTGAGTAGAATCTGAAGAAAGGGAGGTAATGAGCCACGGGGGGTGGGGGAGAGAATTCCAGGATTAGGGAAGGGCAGGTGGAGAAGCCCGGGGGTGGAAGTGTGTTCCAGAAGCAGCCGGGCTGGCGCAGCAGGATGAAAGGGAAGGAGGCAGGAGGTGAGCTGCAGAAGCTGGGCCGCGTGGTCCAGGGGCCAGGAAGCCGTGGGGAGGATTTCTCTCTGACACTTCATGAAGCGGGAGCCCCTTGGACAACAGAGAGGGATGTTCTGGCACGATGCCTAGCCGCCCAGACTCCATCCTTCTCCCTCCCCACCCCACTCTTCTCCATGGTCTCCGTCCCAGGGAAAGGCCCCGCCATCATCTCCAGTTCTCTTTCTCTTTCTTAAGGTCCACAGGCCCCCAGGGAAATACTCCCGTTGCAAAGACACCATTATTCTGTATAAGGGGGGGCTTGGTTGCTTAGAGCTCACAATTCATAATGCCATGCCGTAGTTTTAAAATGAATTCTCCAAACGCAGCAGGTGATAAAAGTACTTGAAATCTAAGGACTGTCTGAAAAGAAGAAAACCCGGGAATTGCCTGAGCATTAGAAGAACAGAAGTCTGAAGTCAGGTGGTTGCCCCGTCTTATAAAAGCGTATTTATCACCGAGCAGTGAACTGCTTGAGTGCTGTGTTAGAGATCCCAGAGGATGTTGCCACGAAGTACAGAAATGATCGTGCAACAGAAGAGGAACCCGAAACTGGGGAAACAGGGTGACCTGGTTCCCACTGCACAGTTCATGGGAACGAAAACTGGCTCCTGGCTACTTGCTCTTTCTACTTGAACGTGCCCCTGCAGAAAAGCCCAAACCGCAGCAGGAACACCTTTATTTTTTGACAATGTTTGTCAAGAAGTCATCACGTTGTTCTTTTTGAGAGAGAATGGCATGCCATGTTAACTGCAGAGGTGAAGTCAAGTGTGCTCCGGAGGTCCTTGGGACCGCCGGGAGAAGGGTATAGGTCTGAGCAATCCAGATAGTCAAGTCACAACACGGAACCCGCCCCACGACTCCAAGCCTCCAACCGCTCAGCCTGTAGGCAAGGTTTCATCATACCTATCCCTACAGTTCTTTCCCAGCTAAAGCATACGATTTTCCCCTATTCGACGGGCACTTACGTTACATCAATCACAAAGGAAATCGATGGTCTTCTCGGTGGCCCCCCTTTCAAAAAGTATTCGTTCAGAATAATGCTTTAAGTACAAATCACTCACGCAGTAGGAGGGGAGGTAGGCTCTGCACAGACTTAGGAGTGTGTATAAGCCCAGAGAGACTGGTTATTCAAGAAACGTTTAAGATATATCCCAATAAGTGCATATAAAGAAAACAGCACACCCAGGCGTTATTTATCTAAATAACTCTTTATCCCCGGCCCATATCTGGCATCATTAATGACGCCTAATAAACGAATGAACAAGTCCCATCCTGCAACCCTGAACTTGTGCACACAATGCCTTAGATTATGTTACTGATGAAGGCATGAAGCAACACCGGCCTCACTTTTGATGCACTAGGGCTCTAATTAGCTTTGGATGAGAGCAAGAGGCAAAGGACTTCAGTTTCATGGCTTTTGATTTGTTGGCTTTTTTCTCCTCCTCCAACGATCTTAGGTCCTTGATCTTGGATCTTAGATCCAAGGTCCAATACCTTGGAGATATTGGGTCTGGAACTACCCTGAGTACAAGCATTTCAGATACAAAGTTACAACATGCCCACACAGGTCTACTAGGGGAAACTGTGAAGGTAGATGCCTCGGTCCAGGAAGAGCATATACAAAGTGGGAAGAGGCTGGAAGGCACGATGATCTGCCTGATGCCATGAGTTTCACCAGCAGCCCCTACAAACCGCAGGTAATGCAGGGAAGAGTGGACATTTGAGGGACAAGGGATGGTGGAGAGAGTGAGGGAGAAGCTGAAAGGAAAGGAAGCAAAGCCATGAACAGGGTGAAAAGCTTGGAGAAAAGGAAGAGGACTGGCTGTAGCTACCAGCTGTGTAACCTTGAACTTGGCCCTTAACATCCCTCTCCTCATTTGCACATCCCACGTGCAACTGTGCCAAGGTTCTAGCCTCTGCTCTCTGAGATGACAAATAAGCTCTCTGATCAACACGTTAAGAGGACCCCTCAAAACATAGTGCCTGAACCCAAACCAGTAACTCCCTCTAAGGGTAGAAGTCGGGCCCTTTGAAAAGAATGGGGAGAGGGAAAAGGAGAGAAGATATTCCAGAATATGGGTAATGTTTCGATCTCCACTCCCCTCCACCGCCCCATTCCTGACAAAGTACGTCACACACAAGCAAGTCCAGCCTCAGCGGGCTCACTCACACCCATCGAGGCACATGGTTCCTTGTATAACATGTCTTGTACAAAGCCTAGGAGTTGCAAGATACACATTCCTGGCAGCAGCAACAGGCGGAGAGGCCCCTTGCTCCCATAAACTCCACATTCTTCCTCCAGCTGCATGCCAGGCCAACAATAACCAAACTATACTACTCCCTCAGGACAAGCAGGAATGTGAAAATAGAACAGAACTGAAATCTATTAAGATTCATATCCATAGACGTTTTTATGAGGCTAACAAAGGACATTAGAAAAAAACTAAGACCAACTGCAATACAACCCCCATCTTTAAATTGCTCAGAGGTTGAATCAAAGTGCTTGAGTTAATTAGAATTTCCTTTGTGGGGAAGAGAACACAGTTCAACAAAGCTATTAGCTGTTTGGCTATTGGAAGAGAAACCCCGCAATATATTATGCTTTGGAGAAAAGTAATAAAACCCACTCATGATCTGAATCCTGAAAACCTCAAAACCCCCAATTTATTTAATCACAGATTCTGTTCTTAAAATGCTGCAGATACTGCAGAGGGAGGAAAGTAAAGCCATACTTCCTGCCCTTAAAAAACGAAGACATCAACCCCTAGACATTTGTCTGTAGGTCGTTTTAACCTGTGCTAGAGCTCTCCAAAACCGAAGTGCAAAGTTTTTCTTGCGGTGTTGTTGTTTGCTTTTTTTTCCTTCTTACTTTTAAAGCCCTTAGAAAACCTTTGTAAAGAGAACAAT
This sequence comes from Procyon lotor, assembly GCA_028646535.1. NCBI lineage: Eukaryota > Metazoa > Chordata > Mammalia > Carnivora > Procyonidae > Procyon > Procyon lotor. The sequence continues at coordinate 63,339,434 of CM053603.1, read as the reverse complement.
AATCACTGAATGTTGCTGAATTGTAGAAAATAAGACACTTTGACTTTTGGTGCTTCAAGAAGTTGACCAGACCAACCGTTTGTTCGTGGTCAACTGTTACATAGTTAAAAACAAAAATAGGACTTTCTGGAACTCTTGGCACTGCTCTGCGTTGGTGTAACAAGAAACCTCCCCAGTTCTGAGGCCTTCTGGGATCTGGCTGGAGTGTTAGGGAGAGGGCTATGATCTGAATGTGTGTGTGTCCCCAGAATTCCTATATTGAAATCCTAATACCTAATGTGATGGTATTGGGAGATGGGAACTTTGGGAAGTTCTGAAGTCATGAGAATGAGGGCAAAAAAAAAAAAAAAAAACCAGAGAATGAGGGCAAGGATTAATGCTTTTTTTTTTTTTTTAAGATTTTATTTATTTATTTGACAGAGAGAGAGAAATCACAAGTAGGCAGAGAGGCAGACAGAGAGAGAGAGGGAAGCAGGCTCCCCGCTGAGCAGAGAGCCCAATGTGGGGCTCGATCCCAGGACCCTGAGATCATGACCCGAGCTGAAGGCAGAGGCTTCAACCCACTGAGCCACCAGGCACCCCAGGATTAGTGCCTTTAAAAAAGAGGCTACAGAGAGCTCTCTAGCCCCTTTCACCATAGGAAGACACAATGGAAACGTCTGCAACCTAGTGAGGGCCCTCACCTGGTCCTATGATCATTGATGTGAGCAATACATTTCTGTTACTTATAAGATATCTAGTTTGTGATCTGTTTTATAGCAGCGAACAGATTAAGGCAAGGAAGAGGCCTGACTTGGTCCATGAAGAGAGGAAAATCCTGGAGGGGAAGGTCTGTGCTGTGTGTGGCATTGGGAGAGGGGGTGAGTGTGGGACATACAGTGATTTCCATATCCCCAGTATTGGTATATACTTGGCAAACGCTTCCATAGACAGAGTGAGCTGATTCAAGTTGACGTTTTGCTGTTAACTTGCTGTGTGACCTCAGTGAATTTGCTTGAGCTTCAGTTTTTCCATCTGTAAAGTCGGGATGACCCCTAAGATAATGCCCGTGAACCAACCTATGAACTCCAAAGTTCAACATGCATGAAAGGATGAGGAATTAGAGTTACCACTGTTTTCCTTCTCAGATACTGGCAGATGTTAAACTTTCAGTGTCAAAAACACTGCCAGTGTTCTCAATGGCTTTCTTCTGATCAAAAGTTTCTTTGGCTTGTAAAATGACATATTCCCGCCCTCGCCCCACCCCAGGTTAAAGCTAATTTCATTATGAAATTTTTAAAAAATACAGTCTGAAACATCTGTTTTTTTCAGAATTGAATCTTAGAAAACATGCTCACCTTGGTTTTAAGTAAGATGGCGTTTCAAGACTATTCTACAAAAACTCATTTTAGTGCATAGGGTAGTAACCTGTGATCCTGCTGTCAATCCTGAATTCTGACAACAGATGGGAGCTGTGTCTATTTCTGCTAGTCTAGTACATTAATAACTGAATACTTACTATGTCCTAGTCTCTATGCTTCGCATTTTATATATATTCTCTTTAAGTTTTCTACCAACTCAGTAGGGAAGATATTTCTCTTCTATATATGTAAAAAGAAGCTCTGAAAGGTTAAGGGACTTCATCCAGCCAATACAAAATAGACTCAAGATTTGACCAGGCCTGACTTACTTAAAAGTCCTTGGTCTTGGGGCGCCTGAGTGGCTCAGTGGGTTAAAGCCTCTGCCTTCAGCTCAGGTCATGATCTCAGGGTCCTGGGATTGAACCCCGCATTGGGCTCTCTGCTCAGCAGAGAGCCTGCTTCCCCTCTTTCTCTGCCTGCCTCTCTGCCTTCTTGTGATCTCTCTCTTCTCTGTCAAATAAATAAAAAAACTTAAAAAAAAAAAAAAAGAAGTCCTTGGTCTTTCCACTGAGTGGACTTTCTTTCTTTCTCTCTCTTTCTTTCTCTCTCTCCCTTTCTTTCTTTCTTTCTCTCTCTTTCTTTCTCTCTCTCCCTTTCTTTCTTTCTTTCTTTCTTTCTTTCTTTCTTTCTTTCTTTCTTTCTTTCTTTCTTTCTTTCTTTCTTTCTTTCTTTCTTTCAGAAAGTGAGCATGAACAGGGAGAGGAGCAGGAGCAGGGAGAGGAAGAAAAGGGGGGAGGAGGAGGAGAGAAAGAGTGGGGAGTGGGAGGAGCAGAGGGATAAGGAGACTCCATGCTGAGCAGGGAGCCTGAGGTAGGGGGCTTGATCCCAGGACCCTGAGATCACGATCTGAGCTGAAGTCAAGACACTTAACTGACTGAGCCACCCTTGCGCCCCAACTGACTGATGTTAAAACATACTTATGGAACACAACCCATTGGTAAACTAGAGCCTGTATTTATGAATGTCAGAACCATTGATTTGTTTAAAAAAGAGCAAAATAACTCCTTGTGATATGCAACTTTTCCAAAATATTTTCAGTGCCTCCACCTACCATACTCAATGCTTTTCATTGCTTGGTGCAAACTGAATCAAATCAACAATATACACTTTTTGAACATTTTCTAATTCAAATAACAAAACGGCCTTGAAAATACTCAAATAAACTAGAAAGGTGCTGTGAAGAAGACAGTGCTCCCCAGGTAAAAATAATTTTGAAAGATTTAAAAAATAATGCCCGTCATCAGACATACAAAGGAACTCCCGGTATCTTTCCTGTATTACATGATATATTCCTGCCGATTTCCACCTCACCAGGGAATAACTTGCTTAGTGGGCACTGGTGGGTCTTTTCAGAATCAGCCACAGGCATTGTCTTGTACTTAAAAATGTGTAACTTTTTCTAGTGTGATCACACTGGCTGGAGGCAAAATTGTCAAGAAATGTAGTAGAACTTGGCTTACAGCCCTCTGAACATGTAATTACTCTCTAAAGTCCCAATCTACACAATGGCAATTTACAGTAGCAACATCATCCCGGCACATTGAGAGAAATGTTAAACTTAGCTTATTGGCAAGAGGAGTCTAAACGCAGCTTCAAAGAGTGATACATGTTTTAAATAACTTTGAAACATAAGCTAAATTCCCACATTTCTCCTCAGTCTGCTTGGAACATGGGCAACTTGACACTCAGCCTACAATTAGAAAGTTTGGAGTGTGCAATCAGAAGAGCTAAAAGAGCTTATAACTGTGAAACCAAAGAAAGATGCATATTCCAGTCAATTACTCAGGAACAAATTATCCAGAATCACTCAATATTAGCCAGAATGGATCTGGCTAATCGATGTCCTCTCTCTCATTTTCAGTCACAGGTCAGCAAGTTGTACATTTCAGAAGTAGAGATAAAAGCTGAGAAAAAAGGAAACTCTCCCTTTTGCTGATATTTAGGACTCTAAAACCTAGTTCTTTTTTTGTTTTGTTTTGTTTTCATTTTGTTTTTTAAAAGCTTTTATTTATTTATTTGACACAGAGAGAGAGAGATCACAAGTAGGCAGAGAGGCAGGCAGAGAGAGAGGGGGAAGCAGGCTCCCTGCTGAGCAGAGAGCCCGATGTGGGTCTTGATCCTAAGACCTGATCATGACCTGAGCCGAAGGCAGAGGCTCTAACCCACTGAGCCACCCAGGCACCCCTAAAACCTAGAAAGAATAGCAATGGTTATCTCCTGGGGTGGTTGAGAGGAAACAACACACCATAATCACCCTATGAATTATTTCAACCAACTCATTGGTTTTGTTCAGTTTGTGAACTTTGATTGTGTGTATCATTTACAGCTGGGCTCTGTGATTAATCTAAAGTTCACACCAAACCTTGCTTGAAGTTAAATTATCACAACCTTTGGGAATTTGAAATGGGGGAATGGGGAAGAGGAGAAAGCGCTTCCACTCCAAATGCAAACATTCAACATTTCATAAAACTTCTCTTCAATGTAAAATAATTAAACTCCACATGCTCAATGTATTCAACTGATTTACAAACATTTATGCAGTAGCCTAAAACCCTAACGTTACAATCCTGTTTAGTGATGGTCTTGCTCAAGAGCAGCTCATAGACAGATGATTGGCAGGTTGGCTGGGTCTAAAAATAAAAGAATGGGAAAAAAGGGTTGAGCATACACAGAGACGTAGAAAATAATGAGGCTGATTTGCAAGTGAGGATTATGGAAATCAGTATTTTCACCTTAAAGACACACATTGTGAATGATTCAAGTTTTAATGAAGCACAAGTTAGACTGTGACTCCAAATTATTTCACAAGATTGAAGTGTACTTAAAGCTTTAATCTCTTTAGTTTATTTCACTGTCAACAATCATTTTACAATACTACAGTGCATTTATTAGTTGTAAATGAAAATAACGTGTAAGAAGTGTAGTACCATAGTTATGAATTCAAGTTCAGGGAATCACGTGTTTAAGCTAAAACAAAACTGTAACCCCACAGTTTGGAAACCAACCAGTAAGCTAGTTTGTGAGGCATTCAACATTTCCTAAAAACCTACTATGTGCCAGGAATTCAACCTATGGGAAATCAAGGGCAAGTTTGAACTGGAGATTGAGCTGATGAAATGAACAATTTAGATAGATTACATACCATGGTAGCCATGGTATGTGGAATATCTTGGAAGAGAGATACCAGAGAACGGAAAACCAGTTGGAGGAGATGAGGGGCTGGATTGTTGTGGGATTAGAAAGGAATAGGTGGAAAATAGAAATATTTTAAAGGAATAATCAACAAAAGAGATTCGATTGTTTTATGTGGTATAGAAAGATGGGATATGGAATCACTTGGAGATGAGTTGCATTTGGAGTTGGTGAAGAATATTTTCAATTTGAGATGATGGTGGCTCATCCAAATGGTTGCTAGATCAATTTCATTAACTGTAAGAATCCACACTATGTGTAATTTCTTCCCAAAGGTGCCTACCATAATTTATACAGTGATTGGTTTTGAAAGAAGCAATCTATTAGTTATATTTTTACATTTTTATCTTGTATTGACTAATACTAGTCACATATAACATCTATTGCAGAAATCTGAGGTTTAACTATATTTTTGAAACCACACTTTCCTCTACAATGAACACTGTCTACATCTTATCAATATACAGTCAACAGTTTCAAACTTTGCCCCTGTTGGCATCTTCTTAGGAGATTGGGGGCTACACCTGTCTTGCATAATAGAGAGTTAATCATAGCTTGCCACTAACTTTAAAACAGCTCAGAGGCCAGTGTATCTAATGTGATCTCTGAATTCTGGAAATTGGAGCCTTCACATCTATGGTTTCTTGTAAACAGGCTACAGTTCCAGGACCCCAGGCCTATACTTAGCCATCAGGCTCTATTTTAATCTCACTTCCTCTTCAAAATTACTGTTATTCTGCAATGCCAAACATATCTGCCACTGATTATGGAGCCCTTTCCAACTCTTGTGATATTCAGCTAATTTTTATGTTACATGAGAATAAGCAGTACAACTGTGTTTTGTTTTTGAAGCATGCGATAAGAAACGAAACTAGGAAATGGTATATTTGATATTCTATATATTTAAACTAGTTAATAAATTTGAGGTTCAAATTTAAAGAACATCTCTGTACCACTTATGTATGTACCACAAAATCTGACTGATTTAACTTATATTAGAGTAAACCAAAAATGTCTTCTTAAGACCCTTGCTTAACAGAAACAGACCCATAAATATGGAGAACAAACTAGTGGTTGCCAGAGGGAAGCATGTGTGGGGATAGGAAAATGGATGAAGGGGAGTGGGAGGTACAGGCTTCCAGTTATGGAAAGTATAAGTCATGGGGATGAAAGGTACAGCATAGAGGAAATAGCCAATGGTATTGTAGTTATGTTGTATGGTGACAGATGGTAGCTACACTTGTGGGGAGCACAGGATAACATATAGAGCTATCAAATCACTATGTTGTGCACCTGAAACTGATGTAACATTGTGTCAATAGTACTTCAATTAAAATATATAATAAATAAAGTAAATTAATTACAAAACATTATATATGTTATGTATGTGTGTGTATATATATTGTATACATACATAACATATATCCATACATATATGTGTATATATACATATGTGTATATATACACATATACACAGTGTACATAATACATATACATAATGTATACATATAACAAAAGGAAACCTTGCCTAAGTATTTCCTCCCAAAATATTAGTCCTGCGCTGAAGAGTTAAGAAGCTCCCTGAGGCCTGGACTGGTATCCTCAGTTTCCACTATAGTACTTGACATAGAGGAGGTACCCAGTGGTGACAGAAGGAGGAAGGACAAAGTTAAGGTTGTTGGTAATAGTCACAGTGAATTGGTGAAGTCTTTAAGATGTTACTAAACAAAGTGTGGGAACCTAGACTGAGTCTATATCATCTCGAGACATGTTCCGGGTATTTGATATTTTTTTTTTAAATATTTGCTGAGAGCTGCCTTTTCTTCTCATTTTCCTCTTCTCTTAAAAAATTTGGCAAAAACCACAACCAAACAACAAACTAAATCACTAAAAATCCAACAAAAGCCTGGCATGCCTTAATTACATTGCACTGTGGAAATGACTACTGTGCAATCATAAAAAATGATGCAAAGCACATTATGATTCACACACATATTTAAGTTAGAGAACAATATATATGCTATATGTTATACATATACATTCTTTATGAATGAAATCTTGCCATTTGCAAGGACATGGATAGACCTAGGGGATATAATGTTAAGTGAAATAAGCCAGTCAGAGAAAGACAAATACCATATGATTTCACTCATATGTGGAACTTCAGAAACAAAACAAATGAGCAAAGGAGGAAAAAGGGGAGAGAGGAGGCAAGTCCAGAAACAGACTAACCCCTGATTGTGAAGAACAAACTGGTGGTTATTAGAGGGGTAGGGGGATGGGTGAAATAAGTGGTGGGGATTCAGGAGGGTGCTTGCTATGATGGGCTCCAGATATTGTGAGGAATTGTTGAATCACTATATTATACACCTAAAACTAATATAACAGTGTATGTTAACTAGCTGGAATTAAAAACTCTAAAATAAAAAATCTAAAATTTAATTGCTTTCAAGTTAATATTACTGCATGCTATTAAATGCCTTCTTAGCTCTAATATTCTTGTTACATTTTTGAAAACAAGGAGTATGAATTTACAAAAAGATGTGAAAAGTAAAGCAAAATTATGAATGAGGAGAAAAATATCTAAACAGGAATGGCCAAAGTAAAAATTCTGGAAGAAGGTACTGTTCAGTTAGGTCTGGCCCTCTAGGGAGAGGAAAGATCAATCATAATGACCACTACTGTGCATTGAGTCCTATTATATTCAAGCATTATCCTTATGCTTTGCATTCTTGAAAGGTTAGAGTCATTATCCCTATGTATTGTTTAGTAACACAGAAGGAAGTTACTTAAAGCTACCCACTATTTAATAAGGTTACTGCACTAGAGCTAACAAGATACTGTGAGACCAAAGCAAGAGAGGAAATTTGATCCAGGTAGAGATGGAAAGATGTTGATAAGCAACAAATTTCACTGCCATGTTCCTCCCAATCAATATTTGTCCAACACCGCTAGGTCCACAGCTGGGCCTTTTACAGGTAAGGTCACAGCTAACATCACTAACACAACAGGCACGAAAGCAAAGCATTTCATATGGCAGAAAAGGTACATTACCACAAAGGTAATGTGTGGGCAACCCAGCGTCAAAGAAAGGGGGATGTCAGTTCAAGGAACTGTGATCCACAGATACACAAGAATTATGGTGGGATGCCAGTGTGTTCTTTGTACTTATCATCTGTCAGGTAGAGGTGAGTGTAGGCCATAAAGCCATGCCAAAATGCCAGTCATTCTACTCAGAGGCTGGACAGTCAACCAGGTTCATGTGCTAATCAAGTCACTCCTGCTTCATCAGCCTAATTTTGTTTTGGCAAAATAACAATCATATATTTTTTTTTCTCTTCAGAATTTTTCACTGTCTAAATACCTATCTACATGTTTATTGCTATCTAAATACATGTGTGAAGCGTGTGTGGGTGACTCAGTCAGAAAAGCATGTGATTCTTAATCTTCGAGTCATGAGTTCGAACCCTACATTGGGTGTAGAGATTACTTAAATAAGTAAAACTTAAAAAAAAATACATGTGTGACTCTTGCTTAAATCCATCTCCTTCTCCATATTCTAGGAGGGCAGGGAGTTTTGTCTGTCATTTGTTGTTGTATTCTCTGTAGCTGAAACAAATCTGTAACACAGAATAGGAAGCCAATAATATTTATTGAATAATTGAGTCAGCTTTGTCACGGACATCCAAGATGGCACACAAGTAATTGTTAACCAGAAGGTTGCCGCTGTGGAGGCAGGGCTGTGATTGAGAATGGTAATGGGATATCCATGGAAAAGGACGTCGGTGGCTGGAGACATGGAACTTAGATGTTTCTGTGAGGTCAGCATGAGGCTCAACTGTGGGAGTCATCTGTGTTTAGATTGATCAGTGAAACTATGAGGTATGTTAACCTCTATGAGAGAAATCATGCATTTGAAAGAAGAGCTTTGGTTAAGGACTTCTTTGGCAACGAACTGAAAGGTTGACAAGACTGACCGTGAAAAACACAGTTGTAAAAATGATGTGGTAGGCTCCACTAGTAGTCCCAGTGTCCCAGTGATTATTATCATTTTTTTAATTTTATTTATTTGACAGAGAGAAACAGAGAGAGAGGGAACACAAGCAGAGGGAATGGTAGCAGGAGAAGCAGGCTTCCTGCCGAGCAGAGAGCCCGATGTGGGGCTCGATCCCAGGACCCTGGGATCATGACCTGAGCCAAAGGCAGACGCTTAACGACTGAGCCACCCAGGCACCCCTCCAGTGATTATTTTAACCATAGATTTTAATTTAAATAACATATCAATTTTAATAGATGGCTACTTGATGAACTGATTAAGGTAACAGGAAGTTAATTTATATCATGCTGATAGATGCAATCAGAAAAAGAACCAGGATATGGGTTGAGAGCGAGCAGGTCCCAGTGACTAAAGAATAAAAAGACACCTGTGTATCTCAGACTTCTACCTAAAAGAAAGGTAAAGAAGAGTTCAGAAGCAGATCTTCGATGACACTTCGCAAGTTTCTACAAGAATCACAATGGGTGCAAAAGTTTACAACTAAAAATATGGCCTGAGGCAAAAAAAAAAAAAATGTCCTGAGGCAAAACTGCTAAATGTACCCCCAAAGAGTGGCAGTCCTCTGGGGAGGCAGGGTGTCACTTGGGGTTCCTTTTATTCCATAGTTTATCTCCTTATCTTTCGCTGCCTCTTACTATAGTTAACCTTTGAAAAACACGAGTTTGAACTGCACGGGTCTGTTTATAAGTGCTTTTTTCGGATAATTGCTGTACAGTACTAAAAATGTATTTTCTCTTTCTTATGATTTTCTTAATATTTTCTTCCTGCAGCTTACTCTATTGCAAGAATGAATACAGGACACAATACATGTAAGATACAAAACATGTGTTCACTGTTTAAGTTAGCAGTAAGGCTAACAACTGTTGGTCAACAGTAGGCTAATAGTAGTGAGTAGTGGGGGAACCCAATGTTATCCAGGAGTTTTTGACTATATGAGAGGTCGGTGCCCCTGAGCTCTCATGTTGTTCAAGGATCAGTTGTAGATCCTTTCTGCGTGCTGTCCTACGTATAGCAGGGCAACAGAAAAGAAGAACAGGGCATGATTAATGCCATTAAGGGGCTTGCCATCTTGTGTTTTCAGCAGAGTACAGGACAAACTGCTGTGTGTTCAAATTGAAATAAGACTCTGGGCTTATTTCAATTTGAAATAAGCAATAATGGGCTTGAAATGAAATAATCAAATGGGCTCTGTTAATCTGGAACACCATTTTTGTTTCTTTTCCTTTCCTTTCTCATCCTCTGCCTGTGGAGGTTACCTTGATCTGCTCTAAGACTTGAGAGAAGAGAACCAGAAAAAAATTCTAATCCTTTTCCATTAAAAAAAAAAAAGTAGCTGGCGCACAAGTATGCGAGGAAACAACAAAACAATGAACAACACAATGTTGTTACCTTGTGTGGCCTTGGGCTAGTGTCTTTGGGAAGGGGGCGGTGTCTTCTTAACCTCTCTGACCTTCAATTTCCTCATCCTGAAAATAAGAGCATTAGATTAGAATAGTGGTTCTCAAATGTTTGTCCCTTTAAGAATGGGAATTGTTGGGGCGCCTGGGTGGCTCAGTCGTTAAGCGGCTGCCTTCTGCCCAGGTCAGATCCCAGGGGTCTGGGATCGAGCCCCGCATCGGGCTCTCTGCTCTGCAGGAAGCCTGCTTCTCCCGCTACCATTCCCTCTGCTTGTGTTCACTCTCTCGCTGTGTTTCTCTCTGTCAAATAAATAAAATCTTAAAAAAAAAAAAAAAATGGGAATTGTTAATAAACCTAATTCACTAGCCTCACCCTAAGGGTTTTGATTCAGAATTTCCTGCAAGAGGCCCAGGAATCTGCATTTTAAGCAAACCTCTCAGATGGTGTGATACAGTCCGTGCTCTGGGACCACTGCCTGAAACAGACTGAAAAATCCTGAGTGATCCGACCTGAAAGATACTCTGTGTGAGGCATCACCATTACAAAAGGGGACTAGTAGAAATATTAAATACACATCTTGTAATTTCTTTTCTTACTGTTTCTATTTATGTATTCCCATCGTAATACATTCACAAATACTTTAGGAGTTATTTCATAAGTAGTGTAATTTAATCTGTACGCAATTCGTTCTGCAGTGAGTGAAATCAAAATTATGCTTTTATCAGAAAATGCAGCTTAAACATAACAGGGTATTCAAACTAAGAAAAATAATTAACTTGCACTCACACAGCGAAATGAAAAGTTTCCCCCGAATACCGTGATTTAGGGTTTATGATATGGAGAATAGCATCTGAGAAGTCAAATGTAGAATATTTCTATTCTCCCACTGCGAACACGCCTTAGGAGGGAGTAGTGAGCATTTAATATGCATGCATATGGGTTAGCAGGCATTCTGCACACGTCTGTGATCCAGGGACTGGAGTGGAAATATCCCATGGAGAAGTGGAAGGAGAGCAGGCGGCAAAGCACCCACACTTGGCTGGCAGCTCGGGCAGAACAGGAACTTGGTGACACCTCCGTGGAGACACACATTCCTGTACATCTGGAGAAGGGGGAAGTGGCACCCAGGTTTGTACTATATCTTTTGTGCAGCTGCTCTCCCACCTGGCATTTTCAGGCTGATGGTATTTTTCCTCAGTGGCAAAGATGGCTGACTCGATTGCGTGACCGTTCAGTGATGACACTCCTTATCCTGTGAGGTGATTTGAATCCAGCTGAAATTACAGTACTCTTTTCCTCAACCGTGGATTTTTGAAATTCAACTACTTCATGATTCACTTCACAAAGTTCTTCCACCATCTTTCTTCCTCAGCGTTGAATCTGTTTCAAATTTAAGTTTACAGAAGTGCAAGAGCTTTGATGATTCTGTATTTATTAAATGAAGATCAAAGGCCCTCTTTGCTTTTTTTAGTCTTTTACATGTGAGGGATGACATAACATTTCAGATGACAGTCTTTCTTTCCACCAAAGAATGCCGTCATTTTTAAGCATTTGCCACTTTCTAAGCCTAAATATTCTCCAAATTATAAGAATGCTACCATCATACATGGAATTCCATTCAGTTGTACATTTTGAGAATGTCAGGAGCACAACACATCATTCTGTACTGTCACCAGATACTGCTTTGTCCCTTGACTTTGCACAAAACCCTGTGCCTAAGACTGGCTTCAGGGCTTATAAGAAGGTTTGAGTTATCTTCCTAAGTAGATCTTGTTGAGAAGATGGCTTTTTGCTGCATTATGTTGTTTCTACCTAATAAAGGATCATCAACAAATTAGATAGATCACATATAGATGGAAAACATAATAGACAAATGATTACTGTCCCAAATACATAAAGACCTAAACATCAGTAAGAAAAGGACAAAGAACCCAATAAAAAAATGGGGAGGGGGGCAAAATATCTGAACAGGCATTGACAGAATAGGGAACCCAAATGATCAATAAATGTGAAAGAAAACTCCAACTCACCAGTAATCAGGAAAATACCAGGTAAAACAACAAAATGCTATTTCTCACAGATCATAATGGCAAAAATTATATAACTTAATGCTATGTGCAGGCCAAGATGTAGAAAAGCAGAAATTGGAGTAAATTGCCAATAGCACTATGAAGCTAGCAGTAAACATCTTGGAAAACAATTGGCAATAAATTTGAAAATGTGCATAGCCTATGACTCAGGAGTTTTATTTCTAAGAATATATCCTAGAGAAACTACACTTATCCACAAGGAGAGCTAGATAGCATTGGTTGTAATAGTAATAATAACTGCTTGTTATAAACACTAAACATCAACCAAATATCCATTGAGCTGGTAAGGAAGGAAATCAATTGCGACACTGTTAAGTGACGGAATCTATGCATAGTTAAGAGTTAAGATCTAGGGGCACCTGGGTGGGTCAGTGGGTTAAAGCCTCTGCCTTTGGCTCAGGTCAGGATCTCAGGGTCCTGGAACTGGGCCCTGCATCGGGCTCTCTGCTCATCGGGGAGCCTGCTTCCCCCTCTCTCTCTGCCTGCCTCTCTGCCTACTTGTGATCTCTCTCCTCTCTGTCAAATAAATAAATGAAATCTTAAAAAAAAAAGTTAAGATCTATACATATCAACATGGATATAGAAAGTAATGGAAAAAGCAAATTGTAGAACATTATGTACTACTTATAATGACTTAAAACTATACAAATCAATACAATTAATAAATACTATAGTGAAAGGCAAAAATAAAATAATAAACTCTAATTTGTTTTTTAAGTTCTGATTATAGTTGTCTCTGGGGAAGGAGAAGGGGGAAGTGGGACTGACAGAGGGGTCCCAAAGGGGACTTCACTTTGTAAGTACTGCTTTGATTTTCATTAGAATATAAAGCAAATAAAATAACAAATATATTTCACTTTTGAGTGGAAAGTACACTGGTTTTTGTCGTATCATTCTTTGCACATCTGCATATTTTTATTTATTTTTTATTTATCTATTTTTTTACTTCTGTGTATTTTTAAAAAATTTTTTATAACCAAAACATTAACAAGCAGGAGGGGGGCTTAACTGGAGGAAAAAACACTGTAGGTATCCATGATGATCCTTTTAAATTGTGAGTGCTCTGGTGGGGCGGATTCTCAGCAGAGCCGGTTTCCTAAAATGCAAATGGTGGAACTTACAAGGCATTCTGGGCATTAATTCCAAGGATGCAAAGACAACTACAAGAAGTGAGTATAATTGCCTCACAGGAAATTTAAAAAAGTGGGGAAGGGTACAAATTATAGAAATAAAGATAAAAATTGTTACATCTCCTACATTTGGTTTTTGTTAACAGGAAGGATTTCTACAATCTTAAGTAACTTACTGATGAATTTGAAGTTCCTGAAAATTCAAAGTCAGCAACCTTCCCCAAAGCTATTCAATACTCCAATTATCTTGCTTTAAGCAACTTGTAATATGAAGTAATTACTTTAAACTTGACTGAAATACCCACAAATAAAATAGTGCATCTCTTAGGGCAATCACGTGCTCAAACACGAATAGGCAGATAACTCTTACAAGTGCCTGTAGGTAAGAATGAATTAGTGAAGAAATAAAACCATGCAACCCACATAGTCTTTGAGTTTACAGACTTGTCTCTGAGAACAGTAGTGCAAGTGTTACAGTAAATGGTGACTAGTGCTGGGTTTTAACATTGGAGCTGGGGGCAGGGGATAAGGGTCCTTATAGCCCCCATAATGGGGACTGCAGGTCCTGTCTTAAAGGAAGCACAGCTACTAGTCAGCCTGAGCTAAGTGCTGCCACTATGGACACGTTGTTGTGTCATCTAATTTTACAATATAATTTGGAATCCAGATTTTTTAAAAATTCTACTCACATAATTTTAAATTATTGGTTGTAAAAGGCTGGAGAAAGCCCAAAATGTGAACTATGATGCTCTCAAAGGAATATTATGCACCTACAAAAAGGATGAAGAAGCCCTTAAGGTACCGATGTAGAGTGATCTCCATTATATATCAAGTAAAAAAAGACAAGGTGCAAAACAGTGTCTGTAGAATAGTAGAGTGTCTATTATGATGGAAAGGGAGAGGTGTTTTTCGTTTTTTTTGTTTTTTGCTTGTATTTTCAATGAGGAACAAAGTAGGATTAGGATGCCTGGGTGGGTCCATTGGTTAAGTGTCTACCTTTGCCTCAGGTCATGATCCCGGCGTCCTGGGATTGAGTCCCACATTAGACTCCCTGCTCGGCCAGGAGCCTGCTTCTTCCTCTGCCTGCTGCTTCCCCTGCTTGTGTGCTCTCTCTCTCTCTGACAACTTAACAAATAAAATCTTAAAAAAAGAAAAAACCTAAATAAGGAAATACGGTTACCTGTGAGGGTGGGTTGGGTGGGAAAAGAGAACAGGGATGGAAGCAAGACTTCGATGGTTGTATAGTTTTGACTTTGGAATTATGTAAATGTTCAGTCTAAGAAAAACATATAATTAGATCCTGAAGAAAAAAAAGAGAAAATCCCTGAAACAACTGAGCTGTGAACAGTGAGCGGGGAGGGACTAGGTGTGAGTCTCCAGCATGTTTGACACCCAGACACCAAGTGGGGAAGCTCACTGTTGGCCTGCCCACCCACCACTTACAGGATTCTGCAATCAGCCCTCCCAACCAGGGGCAGGGCCTGGTGAAGAAGTACCCTTCACAATGAGAAACCCAAACCAGCTACCTGTTATCCGCTTAGTCCTTAATCATAAATACAGCAAAGCAAACATTTAAAAAAAAATGAATCACATGAAAGAGAAACCAAAATGAACAATAAATGATCCAGAAGAAAATAGAGATACCTATTTCACAAAAGAGACCTCTAGAAAAGTTCTAATTAGTAATCTTATAGAAATAGAAAATTACAATCATTAAGCAAGCACAAGATGATATGAAGGAAAGCAATCTTCAAGAGTTGGATATGACCATGATTATCAAAGGATCTACTCAGGAATACCTTGGAGATAGTGTGGGTTTGGTTGAGACCACTGCAGTAAAGTGAATATTGGCAATAAAGCATGTCAAATGAATTTTTGTTTTCCCAGTGCATATAAAAGTTGTCTTTACACTGTATCATAGTCTATTAAGTGTAATAGCATTATGTGTAAAAATACAAGGTACATACCTTAAAAAAACGTTAGCCATCATTTGAACTTCCAGGCAGTCATAAACTTTTTCTGGCGGAGGGTTTTTCTTGAAGGTTGATGGCTGCTGACTGATCAGGGGGTAGTGATTGCCGAAGGCTGGGACGGCTATGGCAATTTCTGAAAATAAGACAACAATGAAGTTTTCCACATCAGTTGACTTTTCCTTTCATGAACAATCGATTTCTCTGGAGCATGGGATGATGTTTGATAGCATTTTACCCACAACAGAACTTCTTTCAAAACTGGAGTTGATTTCCTCAAACCCTGCTGCTGCTTTATCAACTCAATTTACGAAATATTCTAAGCCCTTTGTTGTCATTTCAACAATTTTCCTGGCATCTTCACCAGTAGTTTCCATCTCAAGAAATCAGTTCTTAGCCATCCATGAGAGGCAACTCCTCATCCATTCAAATTTTATCATGAGATTATCACAGTTGAGTCCCATCTTCAGGCTCCACTTCTAATTCTAGTTCTCTTGCTGTCTCTTCCACATCTGCAGTGACTTCCTCTACCAAAGTCTTAAACTCTCAAAGTCATCCACGACAGTTGGAATCAACTTCTTCCAACCTCCTGTTAATGTTGATATTTTGACCTTCTCCCATGAATCATAAATGTTAATGGCATCTAGAATGATGAATCCTTTCCAGAAGGTTTCAATTTCCTTTGCCCAGATCCATCAGAGAAATCATTATTTATCTATGGCGGCTATAGCCTAAAAAATGTGTTTCTTTAAGTAATAGGACTTGAAAGTCCAAATGGGTCCTTGACCCCTGGGCTGCAGAAGGGAGGTTAGCAGGCATGAAAACATTAATCTTCTTGTGCATTTCCATCAGAGCTCTTGGGTTACCAGGTGCATTGTCAATGAGCAGCAATATTTTGAAAGTAATCTTTTTTTTCCCCCTGAGCAGTAGGTCTCAACAGTGGGCTTATAATATTTAGCAAACCATGATGTAAACAGATGTGCTGTCATCCAGGGTTTGTACCATCTATGGAGTAGAGGCAGAGTAGATCTAGCATAATTCTTAAGGGCCCTAGGATTTTCAGAATGGTCGAGAAAACTTGGTTTCAACCTGAAGTCACCAGCTGCATTCATTCTCTTAGGAATCAGCATGTCCTTGAAAGTTTGAAAGTCAGGGTTTCTCCTCTCTGGCTATGAAAATCCTAGATGGCATCTTCTTCTAATAGAAGACTGTGCAGTCTACACTGAAAATCTGTTTTTTAGTGTAGCACCTTCATTAAGTCTTGGCTAGGTCTTTTGGATAACCCGCTGCAGCTTCTACAACTTCTACAACTCAGGATTTGATGCTTCCCCTTGCACTTTGATGTTATGGAGATGGCTTCTTCCCGCATACCTTATGGACCAACCTATGCGGGCTTTAGATTTTTCTTCTGCAGCTTTCTTACCTCTCTTAGCCTTCAAAGAATTGAAGACAGCTAGGACCTTGCTCTGGATTAGACTTCGGCTTAAGGGAATGCAGTGTGGCTGCTTTGATCTTCTATCCAGACCACTCAGAATTTCTCCATATCGGCAATAAGGCGTTCTTGTTATTCACGTGTTCATTAGAATTTTCAATTTCCTTCAAGAAATTTTCTTTGCATTCATAACTTGGCTGTTTGGGATAAGAGGCCAAGCTTTCGGCCCATCCTTGCTTTTGACATGCCTTCCTCACTAAGCTGAATCATTTTTAGCTTTTGATTTAAAATGGGAGATGTGCACCTTTTCCTTTCATGTGAGCAGCTAAGAGGCCATTGCAGAGTTATTAATTGGCCCACTTCCAATATTGTTGTGTTTCAAGGGATAGGGAGGCCCAAGAACAGGGAAAGGCAAAGGAACAGCTGGTTGGTAGAGCAGTCAGAACACACACATTTGTTAGGTTGCTGTTTTATATATGGGTGCCGTTCATAGCACCCCAAAGCAATTACAACAGTAACATCAAAGATCACTGATCACAGATCACCATAACAAATATAATAATGAAAAAGCTTGAAATATTGCCAGGATTACCTAAAGGTGACACAGAGACAGAGACACAGAGTGAGCAAATGCTGTTGAAAAAAGGAGCTGATAAGACTTGCTGGAAGCAAGGTTGCCACAAACCTTTAATTTGTAAAAAAATGCAGTATCTGCAAAGCATAATAAAGCGTGGTGCAATAAAACAAGGTATGCCTGTATATAGAAAATTTAAAAAACAAAAATGGCTAATAAACATGTGAAAAACTGTTTATTTTTCACATAGCTAATCAAGTAAATGTAACTTAAAACTAGGTATTTAAAAAAAAAAACTAGGTATTTTTCATCCACGAGATTGGCAGATAAAACATTGCGGTTTTACTAATTGTCTTAGTTTGGGCTGCCGTCACAAATTACCATAGACCAAAAGGCTTCAACAACAAATCTTTATTTCTCACAGCTGTGGCAGCCAGAAGTCTGAAATCGGATTGGGTTCTGGGTGAAGACCTCTTCCGAGTTTATAGATAGACCTCTTATGTTCTCATGTGGTGGGAAGCAGAGAGAAGCAAACGCTCTTTGGGGCACTCATCCCATTTATGATGGCTCCACCCTCATAACCTAATTATTTCCCAAAGGCCTCCCCTGCTACTACTACCACACTGGGGGGTAGGATTTCAACACAGGCCTCGGTGGAGGGAGCGACCAACAGTCCATAACAGTAATCTAATGCTATCTAAACAAATCATTCCCAAAGTGTCTTTTTAAAAATCAACTAGCTGTTATGGTTTTCTGGGCATTAGGAATTCAGCAGTGGTTTGGTTGGCATTTCCATCGTGAGGTGTCTCATTCTCATGAGGCTGGTCATTGAAGACTTGGCTGGGCTGGAGGATCCACTTCCACAGTTCGCAAGTTGGTGCTGAGGTTGGAAGGAGCCTCAGGTCCTCCCCACAGACCTGCGTGAGTGGCCTTAGGGCATGACAACTGATTTCCTCCAGAGTAAGCAATATAAGGAATGTTTTTATGACAAAGCCTCAGAAATACCACATGGTCACTTGTACCATATTCTATTGGACACACAGACCAGCTCTAATTTAGTGTGGAAGGGGCAACACAAACACATGAAAAGCCAGGAGGCGAGGATCATTGGAGGCTGGCTACTGCAACTACAATATCTGGTTTTGGCAAGTAAGGGAGGAAATGGGTGCTCTCATACACTATCACTGAGTGTGTAAGCCGATGTACCTCCTTTAGGAAATGACAGGACGGTAGACAGATTAAGATTAAAAAAGCACATATCTTGGCATATATTCTGTGAAAGAAATATGTACACTGATGTTTACTGCATAGTGTTTGAAATAACAAAAAAGGGAAGATCTTAAATATCTGTAAATAAGGGACTAGATAAAGGAATACTGTGGGGCAGTTACAAAGAATGTGGCAGATCTATGGCCCACCATGGAAAGCTTTCTTTAGGCATATTGTTAAGAAAACAAGCAGAAAAAAAATATACTTCCATTTACATAAAAAGACAAAAATCAAATCATGAAAATTGATTTTGTGTGTATGTGTACATGCATGAATATAAAAATCTCCAGGAAAGCTCTGGAAAAACATGTAAACATTTTGGCAGTTACTTCTGTAAATGGTGTAGCGTAGGGAGCACTTTTACTTTATTGTTGTGTTTGAATTTTTTTAGGAAAAATGGCTTTAACAATTTAAACATTTAAAATCAGTAAAGAACACTTTGAGAGACTACCCAAAATGTACTCTCATAATAAAGACTATGGGCTTTAGTGGTTAAACCTTATTATATTTATCTTAGCTCTTCAGAGGCCCTTTCTGGCTTACTTACAGATTTCTAGTTGCTACTACAGTTGTGTTGATCTCAGAGCAAGTCTTTAGAGAATTAAGAGAGCAAGGTCTCAAATTCTGAGTCTGTATCCACTTGCGGTGTTGTAATGATAGGGAATGGCATTACTGCAGGCTCCTCTTTGCCTCTCAGTTTCAAAATACATACAAGGTCACTAAGCCTAGCATATGATGTCACTATGATCGAATGAGACACCGAAGTCATTGGCACTCACTAGCCACTACAAAGGTGACCATTATTAGTTTAGGTCCATTTTAAATCTCTTATCAGAAATAAAGCACTGTTTTGGTCCATACAAAGATGTGACTGTAATACATGCTAAGTGGAGTAAGACCAATCATGACTTGTGTTGGTTTATTCTTACTTTTTCCCCCAAGAGTGTTTAAGGAAGGAATGACACCTGAGTCAGTTACTAGCTTAGAAGAGTGTATTTACTTGGGCTATAAAATCAACATAAAATTTATTGTTACAGAGGGAAAAAAAAATCTTTAAAAAATTATTACACAAACACCAAAGCAACCATATCTAGACAGTCTGTCATCAAATTTGTGATAACATAATTATGTCAACATAAATTTGTTCTCCAGGAAAGCTTACCTTTAGGTAGAAAAATCGTTGATTCTAAATCAATTTTTTTTATTTTTATTTTTTTAAAGATTTTATTTATTTGACAGAGAGAAACACAGCGAGAGAGGGAACAGAAGCAGAGGGAATGGTAGCGGGAGAAGCAGGCTTCCTGCTGAGCAAGGAGCCCGATGCGGGGCTCGATCCCAGGACCCTGGGATCATGACCTGAGCCGAAGGCAGACGCTTAACGACTGAGCCACCCAGGCGCCCCTCTAATACCAATTTTAATACCTCAACTTGAATATTCCTATCAAAGTATGTATATTCATGAAACACTCACTAAAACAACTCATTGTTTAGACCGGTCATTTCACTTCTCTGGGTTCGAGTTTCCTCAGTGAAGTGACAAACGTGGGTGAAATGATCACTGGCAACCCTTCCTACTCCACAATTCCACGATAAACGATAAACGGTGCTCTAACCCTCTTTTAACGTGAGGCACTTCCTTGTTCCTTTTGTTCATCTTGAGAATGTGAATTCCAGCACCAGTACTTTTTTAAATCGCCCTCCACCCAAACTCACTGTAACAAAAGGCAGGCTGTAAAATGATCATGATGGGACCTGACCCAAAGCCAGAGGAAATGGCCTTTTTAAACAATGAGCAATGACAGTACAAAGCTCCTCAACCAGACAGAGCCTGTTTCCAGAAGGTGGTGCAGTCACTCTCGGCAATGCATCATGTACTCCTCTAAGTGAGAGGATCCTAAAGGACTGCCACATAAACTCTGCTCTGATACTAGTGCCAGTTTGAGGGGGGCTGTCCTATTGGCCCTTCCTTGCCTGTTCCTTTTGCCTTACCAGTTTGTTGTCACTTAGCTTTATCTGTTGCCAAGAACTGTTTTGCTCCATGATTTCTGTACTATTGCCGACATTTTCTGTATAATAAAATATTATTATATATTGGGTACTCCTGGGGTTGAGACTCATGGAATACACTTAAGAAAAGTGTGTGACTACTTTTCCTTTTCAACATTTCATCTCTATAAAAATAAGACATTTGAACTCTAATCATTTTTCTGCTTACAGTCACAGTAAAAATCAGAAAATACTCTTTTCACTGATGAGGTACATTCAGTCAAGATTGACATTTTTCTTACATCTTTAAGCTTTTCTCATGAGGTTAGGAAGGCTGGGCCACTTGCTCATCGCAATACCCCTGTGCCAATACCAGATACCTCAAGACAGGTAAAGAGTCAAGGCTCTCCAATTTTATGTATTTGGCCACTATCTGAAGCTATGATTAACTCAGGAGAATTAATTTTTATATTTTTAATATTTTAATATTCAAATTCAAATATTTGAATATTTTAAATATTCAAGATGCATACCTTTAGATGAAGGAAAATTTTTTTGAAATACCACTTTTTAGTAAGAAACTGATCCTCAACAGTTTGATTACAATTAAAAAGCAAATATAAGATCTTTGTTCAGGATCCTAGTGCATTTTTTTTTTTTTTAATGCACATGAATGGCCCACAGAGTTGCGCAGGGTGAGAATCTCTGAGAATGTACTTATCTTGTATGAAGAGTTAAGAACTCACTTTGCAGAACATCACAAAAAGTGAGAGTAAAGGAGTTGTGTCTTTTTCACCTTTGCTTCCTTCAGTATATCACAATGTTTGCACACAAACACTTAATAAATGTTCACTAAGTTCAACTGGAGAGGTTATATGGACACACCAAAAACTCTTGATTAGCATATACTGTAGAATCTAGGTACATAGCTTCAAAGACAAGAGCAGATCTTTATTCAATGAGGTAGATAGAAATACTCAAAAGTAAACTCAAAGTAAAGCATATTCTGAAATGTCCACACATGGATTTATAATGTATTTCTGAATATACACAGTCAATGTTAAATGTTTTCATAACACTCATCTATTTGAACAGTTCTCAATATTCGGCATACTTATTAAAGATTCTTTATTTAGCCAAAGTAAACACTAAAATGACATAAGGCAAAATAATTCATTTTATTTCTTAAATACCTATGTATTTACAATCATAAAAATGTTCACGCATTATCACTCATTAGATACCATACTTTCACATTTATTAAAAAAAAATCTTGGGAAATCTAATTACTTATGAAGAAATTAATGGCTGATCAAAAAACATATTACTATTAGCTTAAGATTATATCATAATCATGAACAGCATTTCATCATGAATACCTTCATTTTACTTTTAAAATTATACTTACAGTTTTAGATTAAAATCTCATATTGAGGCAGTAAGACTTTACTTCAAATTACAGTCACATATGTAAGGGAGCTTTTAATTCAAGGTTTCATTATGGTCCATAGTATAAAGATATATTTTCATGAGGGGAACATGATGGATAGCCAGCAAAAGAAATATGCTAGCAGAGGGTAGTAAATTGCCAACTAAGCATGCACTGAACCAACAGACTACTTTAGAACATGGTAAGTCTTTGATTATTGCCAGCTTTTCTATAATGTTCAGGTTCTCAAAGGTCACTGAATTTTATAATTATCTCCAAACAATTTTCTTCATGGTCATTTAAGCTTTGTCTAAACAGCTGGGTATGTTGCCAAGCAACAACACCATCTCCTCTGCTTAATTCTGCTTCCAAAATAACTTCAGTGGCACCAGAAAAATCATGATAGGAGCGAAGAGTTTTGTCTGTTGGAGGAAAAAAAATAATTAACACTTTGCTTTTAGTAACTTAAAAAATATAAAGAGAGAGTTCTGGAATACATATTTTATACCTAAACTCTAGGTAAAATC
This sequence comes from Procyon lotor, assembly GCA_028646535.1. Lineage (NCBI taxonomy): Eukaryota > Metazoa > Chordata > Mammalia > Carnivora > Procyonidae > Procyon > Procyon lotor. Next base: position 63,316,980 of record CM053603.1, on the reverse strand, counting down.
AACCCTTAAAAAAATAAATACAAATTATTCCTTATGGTGGACATAGGTCCTTTGAAACAAAGAAATGACTTTTCTTCATCCATTTGTGTTTCACAAGAAAAAACATAAACAGTTCTATTAAAATGAAGTTATATAAGTTTTAATTTTTTTTTTTTTTTTGCTGCAGTAGCATGAATGACTCTTGGGTATGAAAAGCTCAAATAAGTACAATTATTCTTCAGAGTTAAATATACTTGTCATGATTAATTCTCCATTCAAATGCTTACCGCCTGACAGTTCTACTTGGGCTGTTTCAGATCGCAATTTCCACTGTATTGTTCCAGTCTGAAAGGTTTGACTACTTGTTCTAATGGAAATGCTATCTACTTTTAGGCCAACTGACCCACACTCCAACTTCCAGGAAATATAAGCATAAGATGATCCTTCCCTTCGGGCTAAATATACCTACAAAGGAGGAGGAGAACAAACAATTGTCATAAAGAATAAAATAGTGTAGAAAAAACATATAGTCAGTTCTACTGTCATGGGGTACTATACACAAATGATTATTAAAAACCTAATTTCTCAAACTCAACACTCAAAGAACAAATAATCCAATCAAGAAATGGGCAGAAGATATGAACAGACATTTCTGCAAAGAAGACATCCAAATGGCCAACAGACACATGAAAAAGTGCTCAACATCACTTGGCAGCAGAGAAATACAAATCAAAACCACAGTGAAATACCACCTCACACCAGTCAGAATGGCTAAAATTAGCAAGTCAGGAAACGACAGATGTTGGCGAGGATGTGGAGAAAGGGGAACCCTCCTACACTGTTGGTGGGAATGGAAGCTGGTACAGCCACTCTGGAGAACAGTATGGAGGTTCCTCAAAAAGTTGAAAGTAGAGCTACCCTACGACCCAGCAATTGCACTACTGGGTATTTACCCTAAAGATAGAAATGTCGTGAT
>CM053603.1:63288649-63315925 GCA_028646535.1 Procyon lotor | reverse complement strand
TATCAGCAATTTTCCCTATCGTGTATTTTGCTCTGGAAGAAAGATACTTGGATACAGGTGCTCTGATAAGTACAGCCCTAATGCGTAGATGCTAACCAAATTTTAGTAAATCACATTTTCTTTTAAATTAGTTAAGTGCAGCTATCTAATATGAACCTTATGATGAGTCCTGCTGAAAATGAAGAATCTTTTTATTTTTTAATTATTATTTTTTAAAGATTTTATTTATTTACTTGAGAGAGAGCCAGAGAGAGAACCAGAGTGGAGGGGAGGGGCAGAGGCAGAAGCAGGCTCCCCACTAAGCAGGGAGCCTTATGCAGGGCTCGATCCCAGGACCGTGGGATCATGACCTGAGCTGAAGGTAGATGCCCAATTGACTGAGCCACCCAGGCGCCCCTGAAGAATCCTTTCAAATGCAATTATTCTTTATCTTCTTTTCTAAATCTGGATTTTCAGATAAGCTTTCCTGGAGTGAGATGGGCTATCTACTCTAAGTCAAGAAAATAACTCAGTCTTTATTAAGTAATGGTTTAAAATGTAGTATTCATGCTGCCCCTCTACATAGTATGCTCCCATTCCTTCACTATCAGAGACCCTTATCACTTTAAATGTCTACTATTTAAGGCATCCAAGTTTACTGGCTGCTTCTAGCTCATCTTCTCTCATAGTTTCATCTACATTCTGGAAAACATGGATGTGAACACTAACATCTACAGCCTTGGTCTTCCACAAGCAACTGCATTCACCCAGGCTCAAACCCCTAAGAATCTGACTCTTTAATCACTTATTCCTCATGTTCAAACTCACACAGTAACTCAAGGATTTCTTTGAAATAAGTCTCAAAAAAACCCTATCCTCATTTATACCACACTCACCACTATGGATTACCTATAATTTAATTACTACATCAACGGTGTGGCTAGTAAAGGGGATTAACTGGAAAAGATGAGCCAAACAGTAGGGTTATTGAAGGAAAGGAGATTGGAAAAAACTAAAAGACTGGGGAAAAGTAATCTTAAGACAAATACACTTAGATTTATGTCTCAGTATATACTTTTTTATGTCTTGTGTCTTGTTTAGAGCTCAGTAGTTTCAAATGATACCCTCCCCCTAAAAGTGTGGGTATAAAATATGACAGATTCAAGTCAGGTAAATTTCAAGTTCCAAGCTTACCCTCAGAATTGTCTTAGTTATACCACATGGGTCTGGGCCATAACTGTGGTTTAAACTATCATAACAAGGTTTATAATAGTTGCTGAACATGTCTGAAAGAATTGCTTATTCTAAAATGTACATTTTTCAGTCATATATGCATCAGCTTTTAAGACTCTAAAAAATTAAAGGACAGGATAGAATTCATCACAGAATTCTTAAATGCTTAAATAAACATTCAAACACATTGTGTGTAAATAAAAGGTCTCTCAGGCTAAAGAAACAGCATATGGAAATAAAACAGACTCTATTGATACTGAAAATTCATGTCATCTTTTTCTCATAATATATTGTGTCTGTACCATTTTAACCAACTAATTTTAACTTAGTGGTTTTAGAGGTGGAAGTTATTAAGAACATGTATACTCAGTTTGATAATTGAAATGTGCCCAAACAGTAAGATTTTTATAAACACCCAATTGTTGTCCTTTCTATGTGTAAGAGCAACAGAACCAGTAATTATAATTTATTTAGGAGAAAAAAATACTTTATAAGCTTTTAAATACTCAATTGTTTGGTCTAGAGAAAAAAAAAAACACTTTTTTTTTTTTTTACTATTAGATGTTCCTCACTTCTTGAATTATCTTAGACAAATTTTTGCCTGTTGGTTTTTTAATTCATTGGTGTCATCTACTGTGTGCAGTTCTACATGCCTGGTCTTTCAGTTTTGGGGACTATCAAGAGCTACCTTACTTTAGCAGCAGGAAGAGTAAAATCAGAAGTCATGGAATTTACCCCTACAAACCCAAAATCTATACAGCATACCACCCCCTCCTTCTAGTGACCCATCCTTGCCCTTTTTTTTGGCAAGTGTAAGGCATATAGTACAGGCAGATCACAACGTGAGGGTGAGAATGAGACCAGTCTGTGTATGGCTTAAGGTCTCAGCTATGCCACTAACAATGGGCACGAAGGAAACTTATCCTTTGGGTTATGGCTGTGACCTCTATTTTCAAGACTGAGAACTATTTGCATGTGAGCTTCTTTATGCTTTATGTTTTTCACAGTCTACAGAAGATTCTCACTTAAAGATTTTCTGATTACTATATGCCAGGCTCTTCTGTCCCCTGCTATGGTTTTCTGGAGGTTTGGGTTGTACCGCACTGTTGAAGCTGTTCTTTGTTCTGCTCTTAAAATGATTTTTCTGCTTAGCCTGTTAAGATTAACTCTAGTTTAAAAAAAAGAAAGATTAAGTTTACTGTACAGCAGACACTCTGCACATGTTCTTACACATATCTAGCAGAACAACTTTCATTTCAACAGATTTTAATTTAATGCTGGTAAATTGGTATTGCTCATGATTCGTATTTTTGGTTATTCCATTTTATCATTGAAATCAAACATAAATCACTGTCAGTCCCCACTGTATTTACATCTTTCTATACTACGCTTATTTTTTTCTACCTGCAGCCTCTGTAATTATCTCTGGATCATTAGTGTGATCATGTTCTTCCCTTACCTGAAATTTTTCATGGTTTTCTGTTATATAACTGCAACGTAATCAAATCCTTGGGACCTGACCACTGTTCACCTCTCAAGTCTCCTTTTCTATTCTTCTCCGCCATATTCCCTACTACTTACTCTTCCTTGAACATACCAGGTGTTTCTCACCTCAGTGCTTTTACACATGCTACATCTCCTGCTCCCTTCTTCTAGATCCTGTCTCTACACTGAGAAACTCTCCCTTTGCCTCCTTCTCCAAAAGCCTATTCAGGTATTACTTCTGCAAGGTCATCATCTCTGACTCAAGAAGGCACAATAGCTCTTCCTTCTGTCTTCTTTCCCTCAGAGTCACATACAAACCCATATTTTTCTAGCACTTATTTCAGTAATCTAAACAATTGGTCCACATATCTTTCTCCCTCACCAGTCTAAGCTCACCTTGAGGCTTGACTCCTAATTTATCATTACAACCTAAGTGCCAAGCACAATGTCTGACAATGCACGTTTACTGAATGACTAAATGAATCAATTCTTGACAAAATACCATGCATCAAAAAGTGCTAAAGTGACTTTAATGACAAAGATGATACTTTGCAAAAATGCAAAGTACATAAGAACGTGCCAAGGCACAGTCTGAATGAAGACAGAGTATCTCTGACAGTCTACACAGTCTAAGGGTGGTGTAGAATTTATGCCAGACACATTCAAACATTCTTCCTTACATTCAGCAATCATTACTAAACATTTATCAGCCACTATGCTAGATATATGCATACTGAGAGGACGAGTGAGTAGAAAGAGACAAAGCCTTTTCTTTGAGAATATTTACAATTCTAGTAGGACAGAGACAAATAATTTATTCTTACACAAATTTGTTAAATAAATGTCATGAAGGAGAAGTATATGTACAGTGAATAAATAAAGGGTGAAATGGATTCAGTGAGCTGGTACTAGAAGGAGTAAGGCTTACACCAAGTTCCAAGCAAAGGAATAAGTGAATCTCACACAAAGCAAAGTAAAAGGGGCTCTGTGCAGAAGGCAGAAGGGCAGTGCAACTGCACCGTAGAGCAAGGGGTAGCACGGTGCAAGGCAAGGCCAGAGAAGAAGGCAGAGGCCAGACTCAGAAGAGACTGGAGCTGTTTCTTACCCTACGAGTGCTCAGTAACGACTGGGGTTTGGAAAATGCTTTTCTGTCTTAACAGCATGGAAAACAACTGTGAGATGCAGGAAGGAAGACTAACTAGGAAGCTATTAACACTTTTATCAAGGTGTTATCATTTGCCTCCTAAAAGATATAGTGCTCTTCTTGATTCAGCTTTTTAAACTCGTTCCAAATTAGCCATCACTGAACTGTGTATTTGCCAAATGAGAACACTTAGTAAGTCTCCATGTTCCTGGAAGGCTAACTCTTGGAGAGGGTACTAATCCGTTCTAAATATCTGAGGGCAGGCTTCCATGCTGGAGGCTACTGAGGAAAGGTGTGGTGGGAAATAGGCTTCTTCTATTTAGTGGAGCTAGAGAATCCCTAATTGGGAACATGCCACTACAAAACTAAAAATACTGACTTAGGTAGAAAATTCAATGTTTCAATGGCAATATATATACTTCTGAGTTATTAGACTCTGTAAGTATAATTAAGATTCTAATATTTTCTTCATATTATAACTCAAAACAGATTCATTCAACTTTTAAAAGTGATGTCCTTTGTATAGGTACATCCAGGCATAAACTTTGAGTGGGAGCTTGTTTTTTATTTAATGGCCTCTGCATCTCATTTACATTATTTAAATCTTACTTATAAATACACCCTCTGGCTACAATGGTCTATTTAGAGAACTCTAAAACATGTCTTATACTCCATGCTTTCCCCCTCCTGTTCCCTTGTTTTATGAACACCTACTCATCCTTCAGCATCCAGCTCAAATGTCGCCTGCTCTATGGAGCTTTCCCCAACTCCCACAGCCGGAGCTAATTACTCCCTCCTCAGTGTTTCCATAGCAATGTGTTGATATCCTTATTATAGCACTCTGCATCATGGGTAAGATGGCTGTTTGTGCTTCGGCTTTCCCTGTTTGATTGTGAGGGCAGAAACTGTATCTTTATCTTTTTATCCATGTAGCTGAGACAATGCCTGATATAACAGGCATTCAGTAAATGTTTGCTGATGAACAAATGAATAAGACAGAGAAGAAATATTCCATAGAATCGACCTGTTTCTCATCACACCACATCTTCTGCAGAAAGTCATTATTTTCTCCATTAACACTGCTGGTGAGCAAGAAAGGCATACCCTTTCTTTAGTTCCACAAGGGTAGCTTAGTCCTTAGACACATAACATGTCTATCCTATCCTACTTTCTGTTCAGAACAATCTTTAGGTTAAGGATAGTCTTCCAGAGAAGTTCATCCTCTCTCATCAACTATATTATCAACTACAGACATACGCATCTTAAAATTTTCAATTTGATCTTCTATTTTTTATGTTCTTCAACTCCAGAAGAAAATTCCTAAACCTACAATTTAATAATGTTGTAAATTATTCTTAGTTTAATATAAAAAGAGCACCAATATAAGCACCAAAGTAAATTTTAGAACAAAAACATGACTGGAAAAAAAGGGCAGGGATCTTATCTCTCTGTATGTCTTCTATATTCTGATTAATGCCTAGAACAGTGATAAGCATAAACACTAGCAGCTCTTAACCCATGACTCACTTTTTAAATCTAGCCAATGTGTCTTACAAATGAGAAACTTCCCTTCCCACTCAAACATCTTGGCAAGTCAACTTTAAAAGCTCCCTATAAGTTAATTAACTCCTATGAAAATCTATTAATAATATGGTTTGATCTACTGAGGTCATGTGCATAATTCTGTGTTCATTTTTGGTGCGTATCTAAGGAGAGGGCAGTTTAAAGGCAAAGCTTTTACTTTTAACAGATAGCCTGTGATGACAATGCAGGCTGGTATAAGTGAACTACTACAGTCCTAGCATCTATTTCTTTATTCTTTAGGGCGTGGAGAAGAAATAACCAATGTTGCTGCTCAATCATACACATTCTTACAAAATGAAAGTGTGTTAAATTGTTAGCTCTTGGGACTTCAGATGAAATGTTAGAGTCCCCAATAACTTGCATTTAGTAGGTAATCAATAAGTACCTGTCAAGGAATTAAATAACACTATATTTTATATATTCATGCAAAAACTAATCATGAGTTGGCCATATACTTATTTTTCCCCATGAATGAATTAAGTTCACTAAAGAGGACTTTAGTGAAAGTGGATGCTTCCTTGATACAAATGCACAAATTTCTTAACGTTGGGAGGATTTTCTTTTACAGGTTTGAGGATTATTAAAATTTTGATAGATCGTTTTCACATTATACACAACTGAAACAATCTACATTTGTTTAAACAATGACAGTTTTTAAACAGTTTCATGTATGAAATTACCATGTTCCAGTCTGTTTCAACTTTTCTGAATATGGACTCCATTTTCCACACACCATTCTCCCATCCAGAAATGGTCTGATTATTATTTGAAACTCGGACATAACAATCTTTCACAATATTATAACAAAGGTGGAGCTGTTTCGAAATCTTCTCATTTTCAGAGGGAATGAACAGGGTTTCCTTTCTCTTAAAAAAAGAAAGCAGAATTACTTTTCAAAATAATGGAAGACTATAAGACTATATGCTACATACACTGGTAAGAGATTCCTTCAATGTGAAAATGAAGAGAGTTGGTGCCATTAAAAAATTTGTTGGAGAATATTTTATAGGTTAAGTAGGATTAGTAGATGTGGATATAGCACCAACCACTACTAAACAGAAAATGAGAAGTATAAACTGTATATATATATAATCTGGTTGATATTTTTGTGATTTGTGTTTAACCTAAATGCATTTCTTTTTCTTCATTTCTACCACCAACATCTCCAAATTGGACTCCAATTGTCTCCTAAAGTTGACTCCCAGCTACCAATTCTTACCTCTCCTATCCATGCTCCACATAGTAATGAAAGTGATTTTCTGGAAATTGGTATAAATTGGGATATGTTACTTTCTTGCTTAACTCACTCTAACAACTTCCACTGTACTTAAACTCCAAACCTTTACCAAGGCTACTAGGACTCTAAATGATCTATTCCCTATTTACTTCTCCAATCAATCTCAAGTTACTCTTCCATTAGCTCCTCAAAAAGGTCCTCCCGCTACTTCCTGATACATGCTGTTCTTTCTACTCTCGATATACTTGATTCTTTCTCATCCTCTGGCCTTAACTTAAAGCCATTTCATCAGTGTTCTTTTCTGATATCCTAAGCTAGGACAGTGCCTGGGACACATAGATTGAAACAATCCTCTACATTTGTGAAATTACCAAAAAGGTTATGTTTTTTACCTTAACATTCCAGGAAAAAATTGCATTCTAGCCCAAAATAAATTCATGTTTGTTGTAATATAAATTACTCTCCAGAAATCCTGAAATCACTGAGTGAATGTGAAGCCTGAGAAAGATTAATGCATTTATCCTTTGTCTTTATGTGCCACTAACACAATGGCCTCTGTCCTTTACACACGGGCAGAGTAGTTTGTTATAAGACAACCTGTTGTTGTATAACCTACATTGCAGGTTGTCTTACCAGACATTGCCAAATATCCCCTGGCAGGCAAAAATCACTCACTATTGAGAACCCACTGCTCTAGTCTGTGTCAATGTCTTGCCACAGTATTTACTAATCAATCAAAAGAGTGGGCAATGCTTTTTTGTTAAACATTGGGTACTAGGTATTAAACAATAAGAAAACTTCAAATGTACAATAATCAATAAGCAGAATATAAAACATCTTAGAAACAAAAAGAAAAAAGTGTGTGTGTGTGTATACATCACTGTCGGCATTATTAAAATAATAACATTAAATGTATGACAGATAATTCCCTAGTGGAACCCGTGAATATTACTGTCAAACAGGTAAAGAAAAAAAAGGAGCTTATTTTTAGAAAATGATTTATAACTATGAATGATAACTTCAAAACAAGCATGTAACAAAACTTCCCAGTTCTTTTCTTCTTTATCAAAGGTATTTTAGGGTGCTGACATAAGCCAAATAGAAATAAAATTTAAAGGTAGCATTATCTACTAATTAAAAAGGACAACTAATTACCAAAGGGAAGAGAAAGACATTTATGCTACTGAACATAATCATATATGCAACTGAATCACCTGGAGTAAGAATAACATTAATATTTCATAGAATCTTTTTTTTTTTTTAAGAAACTATTTTTTTGTTAGAGACAGCAAGTGAGTGGCAGGAAGGGCAGAGAAGGAGAAGGACAAACAGACTCTGTGCTGAGCGCGGAGCCTGATGTGGGGCTCAATCTCAAGACCCTGAGTTCATGGCCTGAACTGAAATCAAGAGTTGGATGCTGAACTGACTGAGCCAGCTAGGTGTCCCTGGCTGGGGACATTTAAAATCTTTTAAATCTAAGATTAAGATAAAACTTTTCTCTCTGGGGGCACCTGGGTGGCTCAGTCGTTAAGCGCCTGCCTTCAGCTCAGGTCATGATCCCAGAGTCCTGGGATCGAGCCCCGCATCGGGCTCCCTGCTCTGCGGGAAGCCTGCTTCTCCCGCTACCATTCCCTCTGCTTGTGTTCCCTCTCTCGCTATGTTTCTCTCTGTCAAATAAATAAAAATCTTTATAAAAAAAACAAAAAAACAAAAACCTTTTCTCTGTGGAAATAATATCACCAATGTTTCTTTCTTTTTCCAAATGATTTTAAGGTACAGTTTCATAACTTTTTAAGACTGACATTTTTCATTATTCAATTTACTTTTAAAACAAACATCTACTTCTAAAGAGGAAAATAATTTTTTAAATCCATGTCTGTAATGGTCTCCAGTAACTGAGAAATTTAAAAAAAAATTTCAAAAGGGAAGACAATCTGGGCATATGACCCAATTCATATTTTTAAAGTTTAATCAACTTACATGCCATACAAGAGGAAGCACATCCGTCCATAAAAAGAAAAAAGAATGAAGACCTAATATCGATGTTTTATTTAAATTGAACACAGCTGTGAATTAAATTAGCTCTTTTAAACTGGCTTCATTTAGATTTAAACTTGTAACTTGCACTGCATCAGCAGTGATTTGAATTATCTGTTGAATTTAGATCTTGTAATTCTGTGGCTGAACCAACACTTTCAACTGCCTCCAAAAGATGATGAAGTAAATTAAAAAGCAAACATAAACTTTACTGGGGATAATTCACTCATTTTGGACAGATTCCTTTATTGGAGAAATGAGTCGCAACAATGGCAAATTTAGAAAAAGTAGATATAAAACTCTAATTTCTTTGGAATTCTGAATGATACTGTGACGGGTTATTTTCCATCTAAGCACTTTTCATTACATATCTTCTTAGACATTTATATAAAATACTTTCTAGTGAGTCAACTTTGAATTCCCTAAGGGCAAGGGACAGGTCTACTGTACTTCCTTAATATCTATTACAGAGCACAATGCTTTTTACCTAGCCCCTAATATGGTTCATTATTTAATTTTGGAATATTGATCAAGACATAATGCCTTAATATAAACTTGACAATAGTAATCATACCAGTAATGATAATTTTTTTTTTTTAAAGATTTTATTTATTTATTTGACAGAGAGAGATCACAAGTAGGCAGAGAGGCAGGCAGAGAGAGAGGGGGAAGATAATTTCTAACTAATACGAGATGTATGTAACAAATATATAAAAAAATAAACACTTTCATCCACAGAATTATCCAGATTCTATTATTTTTCTCACTGTACTTCATAAAATTTATATATATAGATATATGTGTGTGTGTATGTGTGTGTGTATATATATATGAAAAAAGGTAAACAAGGCTCTCTAAAACGTATAAAATCTTATTTTGAAAAACTTGAACAGGCATTTCTCAAAAGAGGATATCCAAAAATTTAAAGAGTGGGCATTCAACTTCATTAGTCATCACCAAATGCAAAGTAAAATTATTATTTAATACTACTACATACCACCAAAGCTGCTAAGATGAAAAAGACAATACTAACTATAGGCAAAGATGTGGAAAATTCTCATGCACTGCTGGTGGAGAGTGTAAACTGGCACCGCCACGGTGGAAAGCTGCTTGGTGGTATCCACTAAGGCTGAACATACTCCTACTCTACCACCTAGCAATTCCACTCCTAGGGAGTATACACCTAACTCAAATGCATACATACATTCATCTAAAATGTGTATAAATATCCACAGCAGTACGATTTTTAACAGTCAAAACCTAGCAACAGCCCAAATACCCAGCAATGGTGGCATGGATAAATTGCATTTATACAATGGAATATTATAGAGCAATGAGAATAAATATGCCATAAAAATGCAGCAACAAGTTTGAATTTCATAAAATAATGTTGAGAAAAAAGTATTCACAAGAGTATTATGTTACAATTCCATTTACCTAAAGCATAATAACAGGCAAAACTAATCTATGATGTTAGGAACGACGATAATGGTTATTCTTAATGGTAGTAGAAGTGACTGGAAGGGAACTCGTGGTTGTTCCTTGGATCCTGGTGGTCTATTTCTCATTCTGGTTGGTGGTTATGTGGGTGCTCAATTTGTGAAAGTCTGTTAAGCTCTACATTTATAATCTGTGCATTTTTCTCTATGTACCTCAGTAATAGTTATACTCTACTGAAAAGTCACATAGAAAAATGTCATTTTAAAATGCCTTGCTAACTCCTGCATGTGAATATACTATGCCAATCAATTATTGGTTCTTCCAAATGTTTATGTTTTTTAATAATTACTCTAAAAAGTTCATTGAAAGGTCATGGCCTGGTGCACCTAGGTGGCTCAGTCAGTTAAGCGTCTGCCTTTGTGTCAGGTCATGATCTCAGAGTCCTAGGATAGAGCCCTGCATCAGGCTGCCTGCTCAGTAGGGAGTCTGCTTCTCCCTCTTTCTCTGCCTGCAGCTCCCCTTGCTTGTGCTCTGTCAAATCAATAAATAAAATCTTTAAAAAAAAAAAAAAAGGTCATGACCAATGCATTTTTCTGTAAGCAAGGAGCACAGCATTGTAAACAATAGAGAAGGTTAGAATTAAATACCTCTAGACCCATTTCACCTCGGGCTACTCTCCAGGCCACTGACCCAGATATTCTTCCACCAAGTTCTCCAGGTTTAGGGGTTTTGGGAGATATAAATTCAACAAGCTCCACAATAATCCTCTGGAGAAGTTCTTTTCTTCTGTTTTCTGACAAAGATATTTGCCTCTGTAATTCACGTTTTAAAAAAGTCATTAAGATTAGGGAAATGTAGAGGTCGACTTCTAAGAATATATATAAAACCAACTTTTCGTTCACAGTTATTTGGAAAAGAAGACACTGTGGAAAACTTAAAATAATTTTATAAATTTTGTGTAAAGAAATAATTTGACATCCATATCCAACTCTTCATGACCGTTACTGTCCTAGACTTTAAAATGGAGGTAGCAACTTCCGCTTCCAGCTATGACAGACCAACTGTCCTACCAAGAAAAGGTACAAAAGCTGGGCAAAACATCACATGCAGACACACAGGTACAACACCTATTTACATAGAACAGAAAGCTACCAAGGTAACCAGAGCTAAAGAAGCTAAGATCCCAAGGAAAGAAATGAACTGTGGTCAACTGAACATACCCCACCTCTTTCCTTTCCAGGCATTTGCCAATTATTAACTGGTCTGAGCAGAAGAGGGTGAGAGAGCAACCATGAAATGATGGCTCACGTGCTGAAAAACACCGCAAATTTTTACAGAATCACAGTACTGTGGGGTAAGCAAGCTGCAGTTCAAAGCCTTTCCAGGTGAGAGGCTCTAGTAAATACTCCAGATTTTCAGGTTGTGGGGCTGAAGGGCTATGCATTAGAAGGTGAAATTCCAAAGAGACTCAAAGAAACTTCACCTTGAAACTCAATCAAGGGGTTAAGTGGATCTGCCCTATTCTAACTGCTTGCCAGAAGCAAAATTAGTGGTTTGGCTTTTAAATTGTAAAAAACCCCACACATGTTTAATAGTAAAAAAATTTCAATACTACCAAAGGGATATAAAATAAAAACTGAATCTTCCTTTCTGAATCTCTAGTTCCTTTTTTCAGAATAGTCATTGTTAACAATTTCTTGTGCCTTATTTCAAAAGTTTCCATCCTTGGAGAAATGTGTATAATTATATTCAAGACACAATTTCTTTGAAAAATAAAAACATACTTTTTTATGTCTAGTATTACATACACTGAAATTTTGTTTCACTAAACTTTGGAAAAAGATGTTATGACAAATGAATATGCAAAAAAGCCATAATATTTAAAATAAGACTCAAAGTTTTCAATGACCAAAAACATTTAACATATTAGAATATTTTTGCTTGAGAAATAATGTTACTCTCAGAATTTCAATGGGTTAAAAACTGGCCATTCCTGATTATATAAAAACTTCAAATGTCCTCTCAAAAATACCAAGTGCTCATACCTGTTTATTAAGTCCATTAATAGTTTCTCGAAGTAATTCTTCTTTAACTTCAGTTCTTCTGGAGATTACTTCATCATGTTTACAAGAATATCGCCAAGTGACATCAACCACCTCAAATTACAGAATATAGTATTTAACAAGAATACAATCATCAACCTTAATTTGCTAACTACCTAGAATGTATGTAATTCTTAAATAGATTTTTAAAAAAATATTTTATTTATTTAACAGAGAGAGATCACAAGTAGGCAGAGAAGCGGGGGGGTGGGGGTGGGGGTGGGAAGCAGGCTCCCTGCTGAACAGAGACCAATGTGGGGCTTGATCCCAGGACCCTGAGATCATGACCCGAGCCGAAGGCAGAGGCTTAACCCAATGAGCCACCCAGGCACCGCTCTTAAATAGATTTTTAAAGTGCTATCCTTCGTTTAAATTTTAAAACCTATTAAAAAAAAAAAAAGAATATGCTTTTTATTCGTTTTTCTAAGAGGTACACTTTCAGGAAAGCCTGTGATAAAATAAGATTTCCAGAACATTTAGCTTTTTAAAACTTATTTCATAAATTAAACAAACAAAATCTTGTTCCATTTTTATTATATTAAATTTATATTAAAGAACTAATTTTTTTGACAAAGGTACAGACAATTCAATGGAAAAAAAGACAACCTTTTCAACAAATGATGCTAGGATAACTTGTTATTCAAATGGAAAATAATGAATTTCAACCCACACAGTGGACTACATACAAAAATTAACTCAAAATGGATGAGAGACCCAAATGTAAAACTGAACATATAAAACTTTCAAAAGAAGACACAGGATAAAATCACTGTGGCTTGGGCTAGGCAAAAATTTCTTAGATACATCAAAAAGTACAACCCATCATTTCACCATCTATACGAATACTGAATCATTCTGTTGTACACGTGCAACTATATGTCTGTTATACCTCACTCAAAAAAGAAAAAAAGCGCAATTCCTAAAAGAACAAATTGATTAACTGGACTCTATCAATTTTATTTCTTCAAAAGTCACTGACAGAATGAAAAGACACACCACTGACAAGGAGAAAATCTTTGCAAAGCATTTATCTGAAAAATGGCTTGTATGAAGAATATATGAAGAATTCTCAAAATTCAACAATAAGAAAATGAACAACCCAACTAAAAAAGATGGACAAAAGAGGATTATGCATGGCAAATAAGCACATAAGAAGATACTCAGTATTATCTGTCATTAGGGAAATGCAAATGAAAATCACAATGAGATATCACCTCACATCTATTAAGAGGGCTAAAATTAAAAAAAAAAACTAGATTACCATACTAAGTGTTAGCAAGGATATAAAGAAACTAGGAACTCTCACATACTGCTGGTGAGAATATAAAATGGCGCATGACTTTGGAAAAGAGTTTAGCAGTTTCTTAAAAAGTTAAACATACACCTACCATATGATCCAGTCATTCCACTTCTAGGCATTTACCAAAGAGAAAAAGACAGCATATGGCGATATAAAGACTTGTGCATAAGTGTTTATAGTAGCTTTATTTGAAATAGTAAAAAACTGGAAATTACCCAAAGGCCCACAAGAGGTGAATGAATAAACAAACTATGGGGTACATGCATACAATGGAATACTCAGCAATAAAAATAATTATTTTTTTAAACCATTTTTAAAAACTTACTTGAGAGACAGGGAGTGGAGTGAGCAAGAGAACACGAGTTGGGGATGTGAAGGGCAGAGAGAGAGAGGGAGAAGCAGGCTCCCCACTGAGCAGGAAGCTGGATATGGGGCTCAATCCTAGAACCCTCAGATCATGACCTGACCCAAAAGCAGACGCTTAACTGACTGAACCACCCAGGTGCCCCAAAATAATAAATTATTGATACGTAAGAACCACATGGATGAATCTCAAAATAATCATGCCGAGTAAAAGAAACCAGACCACGCTCACCAAAAAGAACATACAGTGTATGATTCCATTTTATATAAAACTCTAGAAATGGAGATTAGTCTATAGTGAGAGAAAGCAGATATAAGGTTGTCTAGAGGGGCAAGAAGGAGGGATTTAACAAAGGACACAGGGAAACTTACAGGGATAGTGAGTATGTTCACTATCTTGACTACAAAGATAATTTCATGGGTGCATACAAATGACAAAATTTATTATATTATACATTTTCAACATAAGCTGCTTACTGTATGTCCATTATACCTTCAAAAGCTGTCCGAAACTATATTTCATTCTTAGAATACATTTTTTTTTTGCTTATGCCTTACCTCATCCTTAGAAAATGCAATGACATAGGAAAGCTTCTTGCCCCACCCGATTTCATAAAGGAGTGGCTTATCACAGACATCTTCACATGCGTCACAGTGCAGCCACCGCTGCTGAGAAGGAGAATAGACTTCTGTCCAGACATGGTCTACTCAAGAGACAAGAGAGCAACAGAAAGAAAGAAAATAAAAGATAAGTTTATAAAACAACTATACACAAACTCTTAAGATAAGGATCATATCAGAATTTGTAAGGGTTTAAATTTTAGTTAATCTGTCTGAGCATTTTGGGGCACACAAGACTCTAGTATACTTGTTTTAATTTTTCTGTCTCTTTGAAATCCTTAAAAATGTTTTTGGAATAGGTCCTTTAATGCAGTCAATTTTAAGTGTAATTAAAAATAATGAGAGCTCTAACTCTAAAACGGTGAGCACACTGAACAACACCATCAAAAACATCAGGCTCAGTCTTTGCTAATATGAAGGAGCTAATGACACTTTTAAAACTGCAGTCTCTTTTGCCCTTTAAGACCCGAACCAGTAGGAGGTCTAACAAAGGATCTCTGGTTATTGATGTTCTATATTTGATTGCAAGAGAACAATAATTCTTTTTTTTTTTTTTTTTTTTAAGAGAACAATAATTCTTAAGTGAAGATTTCATTTTATCCTAAAAAACAACAGAAACACAAGTAAAATTCTGAGAATAAGGGAAACAACTTTTAAACATGTAGATGAGAAGAGTCATTTCTAAATAAGGACAATATAAATTCACATGGTTTTTATCACATTTTTTTGTATACTGAGATTTAAGATTACTACATCTTTTATACTAATCCCTATCAAAACAAAGATTTCTAGAGCATGTTACACGTTGTTATTCATACAGAAAAAGCATTACTTAAAGTGTCATGGTAAACTGTTTATAAAAGAATGTTTATATTGTCATATTTAAAGCATCCAGCAAAATGGTAAGTGTACTACAAAAATCTTGAGATCCCCACAAAAAACTTAAGAGGTTGATAGTATTGGTATTTTACAGAAGGCAAATGG
The DNA here is from genome assembly GCA_028646535.1 of Procyon lotor. NCBI lineage: Eukaryota > Metazoa > Chordata > Mammalia > Carnivora > Procyonidae > Procyon > Procyon lotor. The sequence goes on along the minus strand of CM053603.1, from coordinate 63,300,416 downwards.
AAACTCAGAATGACAAGGCCAGAAAGTAACAGACAGAAAATGATGAGCCCAGACTATAAACCCAATTTTGAAGTCTGCACAGCCCTACTACTCTGCTCATGTTTTGTACCTGTGTAATCCCATACATAGCGAGCTTCAAACCCTAAGGCTCGGCAGCACAATGTAAAACAATTGGCCCACTCGCCACACCGTCCGCATCTTGTTTCCAAAAGTTTCTCAGGGTTATTATATCTGTTTTAAAATAATCATAAAAAAGCTTTGATTCATTAACAAAATCAAGAATTTTAAACGATCTATATTAACTCTGTGCTAAACAGTAATATCTCTTAATTTCACATTTTTAAAAATTATTTTTAATTGAAATAGTTGACATGCAATATTATATCAACTTCATTTCACATTCTTAGATAGTGATTATAGAGCTGAGAATATATGATTATTGTTAACAGAAGCTTTTTGTTAGTTTTGTTAATAATGTTAATAGAAGCTTTAGTGAAAACTGATTAAACAGTGTTTACAGGCCTTAGAGGAAGAAGAAATTAACACACAAATAATGTTAACACTATTACTAAATTAACGCTAATACATGGCAGAATGTGATAAAACCACACACTAGGTCAGATTGAGTGTTGAGGATAGGTTGTATTGAAACTGGGCTTTGAAGGGCAGATTAGATTTGAACAGGCAGAGAGATCTAGGAAATCTCAGGCAGAGAGATCTGCTTAAAGCATTAGTATTATTCTAACAAGTGGTATAGTTAGCTCATGCATTTAAAAGGTAAACAACTTTACTCAATAAAAATTTTGAAAACTAAGTTGAACTCAATTCTACTTAAAATACTACTTTTCTGTCTAATGATTTCTTTTTTTTTTTTTTTAACTTTGTCAGAGTGCGAGAAAGCAAGTGAGCAAGCACACAAACAGGAGGAGTAGCAGGCAGAGGGAGAAGCAGGCTCCCTGCTAAGGAAGGAGCCCAGCTCAGGACTTGATCCCAAGACCCTGGGATCATGACTTGAGCCAAAGGCAGATACTTAACCAACTGAGCCACCTAGGCATCTCTCTAATGATCTTTTTGAATTTTTTTCTTTCTTAACTACTTAAAGGTGCTTGCTAATATGGAAGTTGTTTTTTTTTTTTTAATTTTTATTTATTTATTTATTTGACAGAGAGAGAGAGAGAGAGAGAGAGATCACAAGTAGGTAGAGACAAAGGCAGAGAGAGAGTGGGAAGCAGGCTCCCTGCCGAGCAGAAAGCCCGATCCCAGGACACTGGGATCATGACCTGAGCTGAAGGCAGAGACTTTAACCCACTGAGCCACCCAGGCGCCCCTGGAAGTTGTTTTTTGAAAGATGTTTGTAACAACGTTTTAAAAAGGTACTCCAATTATAAAATTATAAAATTGGAGAACATCAAACTTTGCATACTGTGTTGAGAAGGATCTCAGTTGATAAAGCTAAGCAAGAAATGGGCCCTAGCTGAGTAGAGATGTTGGCCATGAGCTTGTGGAAGGAAACCATTACATGAATAAACTGGCTTGACAATGACAAGTTTGTCTCAAGCAGATGCTGTTGCTTAAACTAGCTAAATTAAATGAATTTAAAATTAAGTAGTTAAGTAATTGAAAAAAGATGTAAATTTACATGAAGAAGTAATAATGGCAGAATTAGAGCATCCTATGTCTCTTCTATATACTACTTGTACCAAGTTGAATGATCCGCTTAGCCTAGAATAGTGTTCGTCATCCCAACTCTATACATAAACAAGTTAACATTTAACAAACTGTTAACAAGCAAACAAGTTGAAAGGAAAATGGTAAATATCTTTGTTAGCCTGTGCTCCTCCACACTGCATTATCAGTTTGCCTAGAAAAGTTTATGAAGAAAGAGATTTAATTATATATTTTTTACCTTCCAATCTTTGCAAAGTGCCTGTGCAAATAACTTGAATTAATTTTACATAATTCCTAGATATTGGATTCTGTATATTCTATATTGTATATATTACAGGGCTGGTTCCTAGTTAAGACAAAACTGAGTCTCTGAACTCCAAAAATTAGGTATTTCAAATACTTGGTATCTTTTCCTGACCAATGATACAGCCAATGTTTACAAGTATTGTCAATTAAAAAAAAAAAAATGGTAAAAGGCTTGTGAATTAAAGGATGAAAAAAGTTAACTGAAAAGTTCAAACTTTAGGTTAAAATTTAGATAATGAGGCTATGTTAGGTAGGGCAGGGGAGGCACCTGATTAAAACAAAATTCTGTTCTTAAAAAGAAAATAAGATGGTATTATACTTCTACCTTTCATATTACCTATTTTAAGTACAGCATTGTCTTTAGTGTCACAATTTATCAGTATTATTATTAATGTTGCTAGTGCTATTTTTATGTGCTATCATTATTAAAGTTATCAGAAAGTTAAAGTTATAGAATTAAAAGATTAATACAAAAGTTACAGCATTAAATGTGCCAAGACTATACTCAATTTATATTCCAGAGCAAGAATAAACAAACTTTTCCTATAAAAAGGCAGTAATTCTTTTAGACTTTGCAGGCCATATGGCCTCTGCTGCCAGTAGTCAACCCTATCATTGGAAAGTAAAGAGTTTTAGATCATAAGCACACAAATCAGCATAAATGTGTTCTAATAAAACTTTATTTATAAAAATAGAATGTGGGCTGAATTAAGCCTGCCAGCCACAGCTTGCTGACCTCTTTCCTAGAGGAGTATATTTCTAATGATTGAAGCGTCCATTTAATAATTCTTTTCTAATCATTCCATTAAGGGCTCACTCTAACTTTACTGTCCCATGGACACCCACCTTGGGAATCGATTGCTGAACTGGCATGCACTGCAGTAATGATCTTCTACTCTGTTTGCACCCCACTTCATCTCATCATCATTGGGGAATAGTGATTCACCTCTAGACTTAGTCTGGCCACCACATTTGCTGCACAAAATGTCATTCACCCATTGAAAAAATTCTTCCTTAAACCAGTGTAAAAGCTCCAGCAGAAGAAAATCCTTGTCACTTACATTAGTACCTGAGAAGTTGAAACAGAGTCAAGTAAGATCTAAAGCTGACAAAAACTAAAAATACTCACACATATTTTATTCTCAAATATGGAGCCAAAATATATGAAAATATAAGACGATCTAAAAGGTTTCCACAAATATGATGCAAGAAAAGAATTGTCAGCATATTGTGAACCAAATATATTGTACATTTACAGGCGTAGGACATTTACCACTCAGTAACCTCTACGCAACATTATGTACTAAGAAGTGAGCTGAACACAACAACCTCTCAGGGAACTGTGGTCAATGTATAGTTGGTCTTGAAACACAGGGAGGTTAAGAAATCAGTTTAATTTTAAAAACATTTAAAAGGACTACATTCAATTTGTTATCAGGTATATATACAAGTAAACAAGAAACAATAATAAAATCACAAGCAGAAATCACAGAATTCCAGACACCTTAAAAAAAATCAATCGAACAGCTTTTCTATCAGTGTTTCAACTACAAAGTATAATCCATCTGTGAATACTCACCATAAATCACCAGAAACACAACAATGTCCACACAGTATACAACAACTCTGGCAATTAAGTATGGCCTATAATATTATATAAAATTTTATCTATTTATCAAATAAAAAGATGTCTCTTAACCATAATCAAGACTCTGGTACCTCTGGGAAGAAAAGAAGGAGAGGAGAAAAGAATCTAGGAGACACATACAGGAGTTCATATCTCTTTCAAGTTTTATTATTAAGAAGTGATCATAAAACATACATATGAAGTAACTAATGGCATAATGTAAAGATCTAGTAAAGTTTAATGCGGGCCATACGTGTTTGATACATTATAGTCTATTTCTATAGTTATATTCCATTTCTGCTTGATATAGTTCAAAATGAAAAAAACTGTATTAGAAAAAAACTAAAGAATATAAAGGCCGGAAATATATTATGTTTCTGGATGGGAAAACAATACTCCAAAGTTGTTAATTCTCTACAAATTAATCTGTAATTTAATGTAAACCCAGTTATAATTATAAAATAATTTAAAAAGTATTTAATTTAAAAATTTAGTTAAAAATTTATAAAATAATTTTTCATAAAATTTTGCTAAGAATATAATAAATTCATTTAGTACATGTCAAAACATATTAGAAAATTCAAATAATTAAAATATTGTGATATTGGTGAAGAACATACAAAGCAGACCACTGAAACAAAAGAATGACTCCTAAAAGATTTCTAAGTGATACATAGTATCTAATAAAGTTAGCCTTTCCAAGTAGTTCTAAGAAGATGGACTGTTCAATAAACGATTTGGGAACAATATATAAATTCTATATTGAGAGAAGAATATTATAAAGGTAATAGAAGTCACAAAAGAATACAGTAATGACTGTGTGGTAAGGAAGGGCCTTTTTTTTTTTTAAGGAAGGGCCTTCTTAAGCAAGATGCAGACTGTGAAATCAATAATGGGAAAGAATAAACTTTCTTAAATTAAAAGTTATAGTTTACGAACTTCAAAAGATAGACTAAATGAAATTAAACAGAGAACACTGGAAGAGGGGCGTCTGCCTTCAGCTCAAGTTGTGATCTCAGAATCCTGGGATCAAGCCCCGCATCAGGCTCCCTGCACAGTGGGAAGCTTGCTTCTCTCTCTCTCCCACCCTTCTGCTTGTGTTCCCTCTCTTGCTGTGTCTCTGTCCAAAAAAAAAAAAAAAGAACACTGGGAAAGAAAAAAAGTAACATGTCTAACAAAGAAAAGTAACCAGACTATATAAAGAACTTCTTTAAATCAGTAAGAATATTAGCAAACCCATTAGAAAAATGCAAAGTCTGAAAAAGAAGTCCAATAATTTCATTAAGTGGACATAAGTACTCTCATACACTTCTGATGTAAATTGAAAGACAATTTGTTTGACAGGATCCTTTACAGTGTTAAGTTACATACCTCTGACATTTTTGTATTTATCTCAGAGAAACACTTGTGCATATACATCACAAGGCATGCTTTACAAGAATTCTCACAGCAGGAACACTTAGAATAAAGAAAATGGTAAATAATCTCAATGTCTATCAATAGGGAACTGTATAAACATTAGTATATGCATAGAACACTATGGAGGGTTAAAAAGATGATAAATTTTATGTAGACCCACACAACTGAACTATTTTTGCAGGTAACTATTTATGGCTGTAAATACATAGGAGAAGGTATGAAAAGGAACATATCACATGGCAATAGCTGTTACCTACAGAAGAAGTGAAGGACTGACTGGCAGGGAGAGTTTAGCTTTTCTCATATAATATGAAAGTTTGTATTAGATTAAAAATGAACTTTAGAAATACAGCAATGCCACTCTTCTTCTCCATCAAGTGCAAAAAGCAGAGTAGTCTTTTTAAAAATGCAAGGTAGATTACATCACTCAAAATCCTCCAAGGGGTTTCCATCTCACTCAGGATACAATTCAAAGTCTCTACTCTTATTCTTTTTTTTTTTCCTACTTTTATTCTTTCTTATCACAGCTGGTCTCCTCTGGTAGGTTGAATAATGGTCTACCCAAAGATATCCACATTCTAACCCCTGGAGTCTAGAACTGTTACCAAATATAGCAAAAAAAAAAAAAAAAAAAAAATGAAGATACGATGAAATTAAGGACTTAGAGATGAAGGATTAAACTGGATTATCTGAGTGGACCCTAAATGCATACTATCCTTCTAAGAGGGAAGCAGAGGGAAATTTTACACACACACAGGGAAGTCAATGTGATAGCGGGACAGGGTGGCCCCTGTGACAATGATACAGACTTCCAGAACTGGGAGTGAATAAATTTCTGTTGTTTTAGGTCACCGAGTTTGTGATAATTTGCTACAGGAGACACAGGAAACTACTATACCCCCTTTACTTCTCTGACCTCTGTCTGGTTCATTCTACAGGCACAAGGTCCTTCCTGCCATTCTTTAAACACGACACGCTCACTCTCACCTAGGGGAGCCTTGGTAGTTGCTGGTGCCCTCTACCTGGAATGGAAATCACTGCTTTCTAGAGAAGTTCTGACAACCCTATACCAAACAGCAATCTTTCTAGTCACTCTCTACACTGTTATCCTGACTTGTTTGTCTTCCCGGCACTTACCTACCTGCTGTATTTGAGTATTTGGGGTTTTTTGGGATTTTTGTCACCCCATGACAGCAGGGATTTTGTTCTGTTCACTGCTGTATCCCCAACACCTTGAGCTGTGTTTGTCACACAATAGGTGCTCAGTATCTATTTGAATGAATGATGGACAATGAAAAGGCAAGGGGGAAAGGAGGGATTGCAAAGGTTCTAGAAAACAGGCCACTAGTCACTTGTGGTTAATGAGTACTTAAAATGTGTTGACTGTAACTAAAGAACTGGATTTTTAATTTTTTAAAACTTAAATATAAATACCTACATGTGGGTACTACCCTGTTTTCTAGAACCTTTGTAATCTCTCCTTTCGCTCCTGCCTTTTTATTCTGGGAAATCTCATTTACTTGCACAGATTTACCTATCACCCTAAAGTGTACTTCGAGGGTTGGCCTCTTAACAGAACTCCAGGCCTACATTTTCACCTGGTCCGGATAATGGCCAGCAGGTACTTTAAAGCATTTCCCATCAAAGCCTGTTCCTACTGACTCCTCTAATCTTCTGGTCGCCTGAATTCAAAGCTTGACAGTCCTCCTTGACATTTTCCTTAAGCATACACAATGCCTTGTCACATCAAATATACTCAGCAACTGCAAACAACATGTACTCTATCACCCCAATAACTCACATCCATTTTCTCCCCTGCTGTCACAATACACTGTTCACCCTAATTCCTCTTTTGGAAATTCTATTATTACTGCATTTCAACTGTTCTCTCCTTGCACTCTCTTATTCTTGTTCATCTTACAAGTTATTGCTAGATCAATCTTCCTTAAGCACACCTCTGATGTCACTCACTTGCTTAAAGTTATTAAGTAATCAAAAATACTTGACTTCCCTGAGCCATGGCTTTATTTCCTCCTTGCTAATGAACATATCATACTAACATTGTAACGTTAGCCTTGCAACTAAGACATGTACATCCTCCTAATTTCTTTGGTCCTTATTTTCTATTTCAAAACTTTAGGGGCGCCTGGGTGGCTCAGTCGTTAAGCGTCTGCCTTCGGCCCAGGTCATGATCCCAGAGTCCTGGGATCGAGCCCCGCATCGGGCTCCTTGCTCAGCAGGAAGCCTGCTTCTCCCGCTACCATTCCCTCTGCTTGTGTTCCCTCTCTCGCTGTGTTTCTCTCTGTCAAATAAATAAAATCTTTAAAAAAAAAAAAAAATGCTGATTCAAAACTTTGCTAGAAGTATTCTTTGTTCCATTTTATCTCCAGTTCTTTTTGGAAAGATTAAAAATGTAAGATAAATTCAGTATACATTTCTCTGCCTGAAATTCAATGTCAACCAAAATATGATCTCAGCCTACTTTATCTCTCACTACTTTTTTACCCACTCTTTACACTAAACATAGCTAGATTTTATTATTCATTGTTCCCAATATAGAATATAACTTTTCTGCCTCCATACATGCTGTTAACTACATTTTGGACAATATCCCTAATCTCTGCCTTACTAAGTCCTGTGGCATCTCAGGTTATTATTCCAACTCATCCTTTGTAACCTTTAAAAAAAAAAAAAAAGCTCAATCTTCTTACTGATTTTCACAATACTATTCTACCAACTTGGTATGTTCTTTCTTTCTTAAATTAACACTCCATATAGTACTTTTAAATTTTAGGTGTGAAAGAATATATAGACAAACCTCATAAGTCACACTCTGATGTGAAATTACAGATGGCTTATCTTACTCCTATTTTCCAGATTTTCTACAAAAAAAAAAAAGCCATGTATTACCTTTATAATTAGAGGGGAAAAATGCCAGGCAAATGTCGACAGGGACACTGCTGTGTCTCCTCTGTGGGGCTCAGCCAAATAACTCACACATAAAACATGCTCTGTTAAGTACCTGTTAAACAGGCAATTATGTCAGGGATCATCTAAAAGAGCATAGTACTTTAAGGTGGACAGAGCCTTTATGATCACATATTAATAGGCATTCTTACTTCATAAATAGTGAAGAAAACTGTTAATCCAAGAAGATGAAGAATTGTCTCAAGGTCTCACAACCATCTTGTTGAATTAAGTCTAAGGCCCAGAATGGTCTTCAAATACAAGAAAATGACATAGTATAATATAATAGAAACAAAACTACCAAAATACAATGGGGAGCAAAACACCTAAATGACTTATGTAAGGAGTGATTAAATGATTAAAAAAAGGAAAAAAGACACATAGTTAATCCCTCAGAAAGACTTCCAGTTTTAGCTCTGACATGTGAAGAGCTTAGAGTTATCATTCCCATCATTATGACAACAAAAAACCTGAACAAACCAAAATCACTGACTCTTCTTGAGCTCCTCAGAATTCACAGGGCAAATTGTCATCCTGAAGACTGAGGAGACAGACAAATACAGAGAATCTCAGCCAAATATACAGCATCACAACCAGCCATCTGCTATATGGAACAGAGGCCACTGGAGTCATAAATTAGTAGAAACACTTAAAGGACAATTTTGACAAACTGCTGGAGTTTGAATATGGACTAGCTTTAGTAAGAAACACAGTCTTAGGAGGGGTTCCTCACACTTTTGTGGGTTTTCCTTCCAAGAATCCTACCAGGTTTTCTTGGTGAAGAACCAAAAAAGATCCCCTCATAGCTCTGAGAAGAAAAGAAGATTAAGAATTGCAAAGTAGGCCCAGAGCATTCTTTATAATTAAGGCCGCCTCTTCAGGGAAAAGGGTTTTACCAGAGCCTTTTCTGAAGTGGGGAAAGGGAACTTCCCTGACCCTTGACACCTCTAGCCTTCCTATCTCATCTATGGGGGAAAAGTTAAGAAAGACTTGGCAAAACATGGAGGGCACTGTGAGAAGGAAGGGAGGGATAAATGGGGGGAAACCAGACGGGAAGAGGAACCGTGAGAGACTGTGGACTATGAGCAACAAACTGGGGGTTTTGGAGGGGAGGGGCATAGGGGTTGGGTGAGCCTGGTGGTGGGTATTGAGGAGGGCACGTATTGCATGGAGCACTGGGTATGGTGCATGAACAATAAATCTTGTAACACTGAAAAAATAAAATAAACATATTTGGGGAATGAATAAATAAATAAATAAATAAAATTAGAACCCGGATTTTCAAATAGAAAAAAAAAAAAAAAAAGAAAGAAAGACTTGGCAAGGTCACGGGCCTGAAGATACAGGCCCACTAAAGCACTGAGATTTAATCATCAGATTACAGAGGGCTTCTACTCCCTCGTGCCTTACCATTACACCAACAAGGCTCTGGTGTAACAATGACGGAGTCTACTAAATGATGCAGACAGTATCTAAGGAGGAGTTTTTAGAAAAGCCCAAAGATAACGGGAGACACAAGGAAGAATACCAGAGGAAGTCTGAAGCTTCTGACACCTACAGCTAACATTATACATAGCCCAACTCCTTGTTAAATAAGACCTTATACAAAGGGCCTATTCACTTAGTTCCTACTACCCAATACATCATCTCAAACTTCCAGCAAACAAATACAAGATGTGTTAAAAGGCAAGAAAAAGCAGTCTGAAGTGATAAAGCAAGTATCAGAACCACCCAGATTTTGGAATTTACAAAGAATTTAAAATAACTATATATTAAGTGCTCTCATGAAAAAAGTAAACAATGTGTTGGAACAGATGGATAATGTAAATAGATTTTTTTTTGTTTAGAAGCTTTAAAAAATCTAGAGGAAATGCTAGAAATCAAAACCACTGTAACAAAATGCCTTTCTTGGGCTCATCATATGGGACATAGCCAAGGATAGAGTCAGTGAGCTTGAAGGTAGGTTAACAGAAACTTCCCAAACTGAAAATCAAAGACAAAAACAAAAAAAGAAAGAAAGAAAGAAAGAAAGGAAAAAGGAAAAAAAAAGAAAAAAGGCACAGAACATCCAAGAACCACAGGAAAATCTCAAAATGGACCAGAACATCTAAGAACTATGGGAAATTGAGGCAGAGACAGATAAAAGTAAAACAGGATACTTTCATTTTGGAATACCAGAGAGAAAGAAACAAAAGAAATATTTGAAGCAATAATGGCCAAGAATTTTCCAAAATTAATGAGATTCCAAACCACAGACCTAGGATGCTCAGAAAACACCAACCAAGAAACTACACCTAGACATGTCATATTCAAACTGTAGTATACCAAAGACAGAGAAAATCTTGAAAAAAACTGGGGATGGGAGTGAGCTGGGGGGATATGGGGAAAACCTCACCTAGACAGGAATAAGGATGAGAATTATAGCAGACTTATCATAAACAATGCAGGCGAGAAGACCAGAGGGTAAAATATTTAAAGTGTTATTGAAAGAAAACCTCACCAACCTAGAATTCTATATCCCAGCGATATTTCCTTCAAAAGTGAAGAAAAAATTAAGGCTTTCTCAGGCAATGAAAAATTCAGGGGATTCATCTCTAGCAGATTTGCTCTGAAAGAAATAGTAAAATACGTTTTTTTTAGGAAGAGGGAAAATGATATAGATCAGAAACTTGGACCTATAGAAAAGAAGTGTCAGAAAAGGAATAAATGAAGGTAAAAGAGAATCTCTCATTTTCTTATTCTTGGCCTAAAAAGTAACTTCTTTAAATAACAACAAGAGCAATGTACTGGGTGACTGTAGCACATGACAGCAATGTTATAAGGATGGAAGAACTGGGATGATTTTGTTAAAATCATGCAGATATGCATCATATATGAAGTAGAGTAGTGTTTTTGAAGGTGGACTCAGTTAAAACATTTATTGCAAACTAAGGTAGCCACCAGAAAAAGGATATAGTCCCCTAGAAAATATAGTATTAAGAAATGACTTAGATAAAAGCTAATTACATAAAAACTCGAAGTAAAAATGCTAACACTGGAAAAATTCAATAACTAAAATCTCAAGACTATTAATGATAACACACAAATATTATTGGTTGATAAATGTGGTAGGTATCATTCTGAGCCATTTACATGTACTATTTCATTTATTTTTAAAAATCATTCTATTTCAAATGAAGAAACTGAGGCATAGAGACCAAATTATTTGCTCAGTGATGCACAGTAAAGTGGCAGAGCTGAATTTACTCCCTGGCAGTAGACAGCAGTGGATGAGGAAGAACCATATATCAGTAAATACTATCTCTTTATTAGCCAAAATGAATCAATGGTCTAATCATATGGATTAATCTTCAATGTGGTTTCTAATTCACATTAAAATTCACTAATAATACTATCATATGTTCCACAGACTTAAGTTCTATTATACCTAAAAAAATTCATATACCAATGATTAAACTGCAAACATATATTGAGGTGTAAAAAAAAAAGATGTGTTAATAGATGTGTCTATGAGGTACATACAGTAAAATTTTACTATTGTACCTCCTAAAAGTCAAAATATAAATAGGTTAGAGTTTTATGATGTATATAGCAAAAGGCAGCATTTCAGTATTTCTCTTTAGCAATAGATGTATATTTAGCAATGAATGGTTACATAAAGCTACTACCTTTATCCAATTTTCTAGCTCTAGATAACTTTTCTTGAGATCTTCTTTTTAGTTCTTGGACTGGAATACAAGCCAGTGCTTTCTCCTGGAGAGCAAGATTCTCATAGACCAG
>CM053603.1:63266021-63288149 GCA_028646535.1 Procyon lotor | reverse complement strand
TTAACTCTGTCCTATGTATGTATAGGAAAAAACACAGAATATATAGTGTGTACTATCTGTGGTTTCAGGCCTCCACTGGGGTCTTAGAAGGTATCCCTTCTAAGGGACGAGGCAGACGAGGAGGCTCAGCTGTAGCTAAATTGTCTACTTAGTAAATGGAGGCAGCAGTAGCTAGGTCCATCTGGAAAGTGGGAGTCCCTATTTGTGGGCCCGTACGTAGCTTCCATTTCTGCTAGTGACTACTTCATGTGTCTGTCATGCGTGCTCTGAGGTGTTCAATGACAAGGCTGACTAATGTCAGTTGGCAGAGTCCTTTTGTCCACTTGGTTGTTCAGTTCCTCTACAGTGGTGGATGTTTTCTGGGGGTTATAAATGTGTGATACAAAAGTATTCGGCTAAGGGTCTATATGTCCGTCTGCATGACTCTGCCCAGATATTCTTACCTCTGAACTTTACATCTTTTTCTTGCCAGACACCTGAGTGAAGGCCAGACTTTTGGCGACTCTCTAGGAATCTTTTTTTTTTTTAAAGATTTTATTTACTTGACAGAAACACAGCGAGAGAGGGAACACAAGCAGAGGGAATGGTAGCGGGAGAAGCAGGCTTCCCGCAGAACAGAGAGCCTGATGCGGGGCTGGATCCCAGGACCCTGGGATCTGACCTGGGCCGAAGGCAGACGCTCAACGACTGAGCCACCCAGGTGCCCCTAGGAATCTTTTTATGGTCTCACTTCTTGGGCTTCTTTTGTACAAAACAGATGGCCACTTGGGTTGTTTGCAGCTCTGCCCATTAGGAAGATTCCCCCCCACACCATGCCTACTTCTCGTTAAAATATAAAATGAGGCATCTAAACATCTTCAGAGTTTATCTGACCATTTATTAATTCAAATTGGCCAGAACCAAATGAGCAATGGTTAGGAGCATTCCACCAGCAAGAGCTCAGGGAGAGATTTTATAGAGAAAAGGTGGAAGCAAAGCAAGGCGATTATTAATTGACTGTGGCTTAAATCCTAGTTGGCTGCTTGTGATTGGTTGTCCTTGGGTTTCTATTTAATAACCTTGAGGCATATACAGGCTTGATCTTGGTTTATTTACATCAGCTGCCACGATATTGGAGCCGCCTCAGTCTAATAGCCTCATTTAATTAATTTAACAAGGTGAATGTGGCTTTAAAGCAGCTGCTATCTTTTTCAACTTGAAATATTTAGGAGACAGAATCAGCAGGATCTGGTAAATGATGCCCCCTAACTTCCTCCCCAAATTCTTTGCTTCTCCCTTAATCTTCTATATTCTCTGTTCCTTCCTAGAATAAAAACTTTACCAGAGTGGGAATTTTTGCTGTTTTTACTGCTAGAGTTCCTGGTGCCTAGAATAGTACCTGTTACAAAGTAGGTCCTCAAGAAACATTTGCTGAGTGAATAAACGAATGACTCTAAAAAATTGCTACCAGTTACCTGGTTGCTTCGACCGCAAGACTAGTAAGAGTCATCCTTGATTCCCTAGATTTTGCTTTTCCATTTGCAATCCTTTAGCAATTCCAGGGGATCATATACCCAATATATGTGCTGAGCGGTCACTGCTCTTCACACCCAACCACTGCCATCCCCTCTCCCCTGAGCTAGTACTGTTGCAGAATACGGACTGGATCCTGGCAAAAAACCCAAGTGGCACTCAGAGACCTTGGAGGATCGGATATTTATTTCACACCAGCGGGCCTAGAAGAGAGTAATAGCTCAAGGTCTGAGTCCTGAGCACAAAGGCGGTAGTTGGTACACTTTTACTTCCGTATCTGTGCCACTCTTGCGGCTGCAGCTGGTGAGGCTAGGGGAAAGCCTGGAATGGCCCTGGGGCTGGGACTGGGGTTTCCCTGCTGGATTGGTCAGCCACCTCAGAGCACAGATTTTCCTTATCAGTACAAGGGCCAATTTTGTGGTCTCTCTGCTTCTGCTTATCCAATGCTTTCTGAACACCATTCGTGTTTGTCAGTTGCCAAATTGATCTCTGTATGATATAAATCAGATCATGTCATTTCTCTGCTGAAAAGCTTCCCATGGCTTCCCATTTGTTGAAGGATGCAACTCAAACACTTGACCAAGGCTGGAGGCTCTGTGTGAGTTGGCCCTGACCTCCCTCTCCAATCTCACCTCATTATACTCACATTCAAGCCATGCTGGTGTTCTTTCTCTTCCTCAAATAAACAATGCTCACTTCTGCTTTTTGCTTGCTCTTCCCTTGTCCTGGAACATGTTTTTTTTTTTTTTTTTTAACTTATGTGCAAATTGGCTTCCTTTTGTTGTTTAGGTTTCAGCACGAATGCCTTTTCTTTGGAGAGGTCTTCTTTGGTCACCCAATGTAAAGTAGCCCGCTGGGATGCCTGGGTGGCTCAGTCAGTTAAGTGCCTGCCTTTGGCTTAGGTCATGATCCCAGGGTTCTGGGTTCGAGTCCCACATTGGGCTCCTTGCTCAATGGGAGCTTGCTTCTCCCTCCACTTGCCACCCTCCCTGCTTGTATGCACTCTGACAAACAAAATCTTAAAAGCTCTCTCTCCTTACTAATCCTTCTCCATCCATGAGCCTCATGGTATTTGTTTTTACCTCTTGTTACTCTCAGAAACTATTCCCTTTTAGAGGCGCTTGGGTGGCTCAGTCAATTAGGTGTCTGCCTTCGGCTCAGGTCATGATCTCGGGGTCCTGGGATTGAGTCCCACATCTGGAACCCTGCTTGGTGGGGAGTCTGCTTCTACCTCTCTCTCTGCCCCTCTCCCAGCTTATTCTCTCTGTCTCTGTCGAATAAATAATTTTTAAAAAGATTGATTTATTCAACACAGAGACAGCGAGAGAGGGAACACAAACAAGGGGAATGGGAGAGGGAGGAGCTAGGAGCCTGATGCAGGACTCAATCCCAGGACCCAGGGATCATGACCTGAGCTGAAGACGGGAGCTTAATGACAAAGCCATCCAGGTGCCCCTAAATAATTAAATGTCCTCTTTTTCTGGGCTTTTAAAAAATCTTGGTTAAGGGGCGCCTGGGTGGCTCAGTGGGTTAAAGCCTCCGCTTTCGGCTCAGGTCATGATCTCAGGGTCCTGGGATCGAGCCCCGCATCAGGCTCTCTGCTCAGCAGGGAGCCTGCTTCCCCCTCTCTCTCTGCCTACTTGTGATCTCTCTCTCTCTCTCTGCAAATAAATAAATAAAATCTTTAAAAAAAAAAAAAAAAAAAAAAAAAAAATCTTGGTTAAAACATAAACTTCATGGGAAAAGTCTTATCAATCCTTGGAATAAAAATTGTATTCCCAGAATCCAGCAAAGTGTGTGGCATGTACAGATGTCACACACACACACACACACACACACACACACACACTCATAAACATATACACCAACACAAATATTTTAGTCTCAACAATGACTAAAAATATCTTCGCCCCATACACCCATGGTCTTAGAAAACCAAAAGAGTGGTTATTAAGATAAGAGTTGCCCATGTAGGGTCTTAAATATAGGGGATGGACCTCATAACCTTAATTAGTGCAAGCTGTCATGCTTTTTCTGTTTAATTACTAGAGACTCAGCTTTGATGGGTGGGATCAAATAGGAAAGCTCATGGTTATCCTGGTAGTTTCTTTAGAATTGCTTACAAATAATGTTATGCTGAATTGTACAAAACTAAATATGCTATCTTGAGCAAAAATGTCTTTAACTCAGAGTTCAGCCCATTTTTTTTCTGTAAAGGGCCAGATAGCAAATGTTTTTGGCTTTGTGTGTTATATGGTCTCAGTTGAAACTTCTCAACCTTCCCCTTATAGTCCAAAAGCAGCATTAGACCATGCATTAATGAGTGCGTAGGTCTAGCAGGATTTGGCAGGGACAGGGACCGGCTGGATCAATGGGATGTATTTTTACAGTTCCTGCCCTAACTCTTCAAGGAAGCACATTCTCTGAAATGTTTAGCCATCTAATCTTTCTGCATCAGTGAAGTGTCCAGAAACTTTATAACCTTAGAAAGCTGGATTTCAGTACCAGAGTAATAATTATTAGAACAATAGCTAATGCTTATATGCCATGCATTGTTTCAAGTACCTTTCTTGATACCTTATTTAATCCTCATAACTATGTAATTTCAGTAATATTATACTCGTTTTATGGATAAGGAACCTGAAATTCAGTGAAATTGAAAAGCTGGTCCAAAGTTACACAATCGGAAAGTGGCAGAGCAGGGACTCGAGGGTATCTTCCGACCCCAAAAAGCATCTTCTTAACCTCAAATATACCACCTGCTTAAAAAGCAAGGGTTGAAGCTCTCTACTAAGAGAAATCATATAGAAAGGGGTGAAGCTAACTCTTATGGACCCTGTTTTGAGTTGGGTGAAGGAATGGTGGAAAGTTTATTGAACGTCTCCTTTTGTCTATTTGGAAAAGAACAAAGATGTGACTGATTTGGGTTTCGATGGTATTGGTAGATTAAATTAGAATGTTTTAAAGTCTGATGATCAAACTCCAACTTGAAAATCAAAATAATTCTCTATGAGTAAATCTTCTTTTCAGGTATAGTATTTGTATGTCTTTAATTTAGAACTTTAAAATTCACCATTGTATCTTAAGGGAAGGACCTATAAATTTATAGGTAAAAACACTGATGGTATAATTTTCATATACCACAGATGGTATGTGATATATGTTCATTTTTTAAAGATTTTATTTATTTGACAGAGAAGGAGAACATAAGGGGAGTGGGAGGGAGAGGGAGAAGCAGACACTCCCCACTGAGCAGGGAACCCTATGGGGCTCAATCCCAGGACCTTAGGACCATGACCTGAGTGGGAGACCGATGTTTAACTGACTGAGCCACCCAGGCATCCCATATATACATATAAAAGTTTATTGAACTTTACTACACTATAAAAGTAATCATATACAAATTACTTTTATAGTGTCATTCTTGAGATCTATTAAATGGAGAAAAGCTTTGTCAAGCTAAAAAGTACCATATCCAGACTTCAGGAATTTCCCCTAAAATAAGCGTTGTAAAGCGTAGAAATGTTAACAAAGAAGCTTATGAAATTCCTAGTGAAGGGATGAAAGATTGCCTCTCTTGGCTGGCTCAGGCCCACCCCTTCCTAGCAGCAGCAGGGATTAGATGACCTCTCAAGGTTCCTTGTAGCCTGGGTTTTGTTTTTTGATGTCTATTTAAAGATTATGCTAATACTGTTGATGTGAAATCCTCTGTACACAATGATGGTTGAAAATAGTGGCTCCTGACCTGAATCTATGCCTGCCTGGTTAAAATTGTATACTTGAGATTAGCAGGACTCAAATACTCATGTTTTATACAAACCACTGGGTCTTTTTTCCCCTCAAGATTTTTTCGTTGCTGTATTTTGGATGAAAGAAAGAGGGAGAAGGTTGATTAAAAAATGCATTGAGATACAGAAGGATTTAGATTATTTTAATAACTAAGCTTAGTTATCATATTGCAGTTCAGAAAGATGAATGAATAATAATGTATGATGCAAAGATCCAGGAGGTAATCCTCCCAGACTAGACATTACTGGAGCAGCATATTAACTAGAGGAGGGTCATTGTTAGGAGAGAACAGAGAGAGAATTCTACAACTCTCTAAGCATCTTACACCTAATAAGTAACTTGTATTGTGTCTTAGGAGATGGGCCTCTGGAGCCAAACAGTGCGGGTCAGGTAGTGGTTCTGACCTTTTATGAGCTCTGTGGTTTTGGCTATTTAAACTTTTTGTATCTCCTGCTCCTCATGTGTAAAATGGGGATAATAATAGTACCTACTTCTTAAGGTGGTTTTGAAGATTGAATGAGTTATTAAATTTAAAATGGTTAGCACTGTTCCTGGAATACAATGTGATATTAATACGTAATATAATTATATATTAATATAATGAAGTGATTAGTTCAAAATCTTAAGTATTGTGTTTTGTTTTGCTTACTGTTTTTTTTTACCTTTATGATGAGAAATAGCAAACACTTAAAAATATAGAACAGAGTATGATAAACCTTCATGTACTCATCAGCAGTTACCTGTTTATGGGCAGTATTGTTTTACCTAAATGCCCATTTACTTTCCCTACTTGATTATTTTGAAATAGATTTCATACATCATATCATGTCATGTATAAATATTCTAAGATATATCTCTAGCATAGAGGTAGCAAATTACAGCCTGATGTCCACTTTACAATAAAGTTTATTAAACTTTTTAAACTATTGTACATTTATTAAACTTTATTTTAAGATTTTATTTATTTGACAGAGACGGAGATCACAAGCAGGCAGAGAGACAGACAGAGAGAGGGGGAAGCAGGCTCCTTGCTGAGCGGAGAGCCTGATGTAGGGCTCGATTTCAGGACCCTGAGATCATGACCTGAGCCAAAGGCAGAGGCTTCAACCCACAGAGCCACCCAGGGGCCCTAAACTTTGTTAAACTTTATTAACTATTGTACATAGTGAAGGGGTTCAGAATATTCCATGTGGCATAAAAATTGAGCTGAAGTCCTTCGAAGATAGATAGGTTTTTTTTCTCCCAATTCCCTTATGTGCCTAAGAGTCTCCCAAAAGAACTCAATTGTCATAAATCTCCTCTCCAGGAATTTCAACAGTATGAAAGATTTTTTTCTAACATCTTTATTTTTTCAGTGTTCCAAGATTCATTGTTTGTGTATCACACCCAGTGCTCCATGCACTGCACTGCAGTAGGTTCTTCACACGTGTCCCTGTTTGTACACTTGCTTCCCTATGACCCGTTCTCGGTTTAGCAGCCAGAATGACCCTTTTAGAACCCAGGCTATGTCAAATGATTCCTCTGTTCAAACCCCTCCTATCATACCTCTACTACTCAAAATCAGTACTGAAGTCCTTACAATGGCTTATCAGCTTCTAAATAATTTGCACCCACCTCTATTCACTCTATTCTAGTCCTGAATCTCTTCACAGACCCAGAAAGGCACCTGTCCTATACCTCCACAGGGCCTTTGCACTGGCTGCTCCCTTTCACCTTTAGTGCTCATCTTCCAGATACCTACATGACCAAGTCTCTCACCTCTAAGTCTTTGCTCAAATGTCACCTCCTCAGGAATCTCCCTATTTAAATACTACATTCTGCTCCCCACCTCCCACTGCTGATCTCCCTTACCCTGCTCTACTTTTAATTTTCCAAAGTATTAGTCACCTTCTAACATACCTTATAATTTACTTATTTATTTTATCTGTTGCTTATGTTTGTTTCTGCCAGAAGTTCTTTGTTTTGTTCACTGAAGCATCCCCTGTGCCGAAATCAATGTCTGGCACATAGAAAGTCCCTAAAAGATATTTGCTGAGTGAATGAATGAATTGCTGTCACTTATGCCTGAAAAGAAAACACAAATACAATCCATAACCAAAGGACCTCTGACTCGCATGAGTACTCCTGCAATACTCCTAGCTTCTCTTCCTCCCAGCAATTGGTCTGCATGCCATGCACTGTGTTAAATGATTTTCATGTATTTTCTCACTTAAACCTTCAAACAGCCCTAAGCCAGTAGACACTATTATTATTTTCATTTCCAGATGATGAAACTCAGGCCTAGGAGTTTAGCTCCTGCCCAAACTCACATAGTTTGTAAGCCACAGAGCCAGAAATGGAACTCAAATCCATCAGACCCCTAAATCACTGCTTTAAACCACCCGGCCAGTGACTTCCCTGGTGGGTAGAATTGCTCTAGGTTTGGCCATTTGTGGCAGTTTCTCCATTCATTCAAAGAATATTTACTGAATACCGACTATGTGTCATGTGCTTAGGATATATTAGTAAACCAAACAAAATTCCTTCCCCTCACTGAATTTTAATTCCATGTCCCTCTTTTAAGAGCTATGATTCAGGACCAGTGTAAAGGGGGAATCAGGTAGCCTCCTAGGCAGCATGAGATTAGGGTCCTAGACAAAGCTCCCTCAACTGAAATCACTCTCCTTCATTCCAATTTGTCAGAGTATTCTCTCCGAAGTATCTGGATTAACAGTACTTTTGGTGAGACTTGAAAGACCTACCTTAAAGTACATTCTTTTTCTGCGTAGATTCATTTCCACTTTATAGATGAGAAAGTCAAGGCTTAAGGTGATTATGAGTTCTCCTCCTCCTCCTCCATACAAAGAGTGTGTGTATAAGTGGGGAGAGGGGCAGAAGGCAGAGGAGAGAGAAACTTTTTTTTTTAAGTTTTGTTTATTTGAGAGAGAAAGAGAGCACAAGCAGGCAGAAGGGCAGGTGGGGAGGGAGAAGTAGACTTCCCTCTGAGCAGAGAGTCCAACGTGGGGCTTGATCCCAGGACGGAGCTCAATTTCACTACCCCAAGATCGTGAGCTGAGATCTGAAATCAAGGGTCAGATGCTTAACTGACTGAGCCACCCAGGTGCCTCGATTATGAAACATTCATTCTTAAAGCCAGTTAGTAAATGTCAGAGCTTGGATTTCTGGCTCTAGATTTTGTGCTCATGATATTATAGCTAACACTGGAGAGGAACATGGTGAGCTAGGTGGGTTGTGGAGAGTGTTCTGGGTAGTGAGATAGATGAGGAAAACTAGAAGAGTAAGGGTTCTTGGAATCCCCAGTCAGCGCATATATTTTCCTGGGTAACAGGGTCATCTTTGTAGAACAAAAGGTACAAGGGCAGGTCAGTGTGTCCGTAGGGTGGTTGACCGATGAGAGAATTAGGGAAGGGCTGGAGCTGAGGCCCTACTGGTGGATGCTGTATTTAGAAATACCCAAGATAGCTTACTTCAAATTGATTTCCAGAGGGCGCAGCCTTGGGAGAATCAGGGAAGGGCATAGAGAAAGTCACCCTGATCTAGTCCATGGCACTCCACCCTACCTTGCATGGAATGGCTGGACCACGCTGAATTCTGACTGCATGAGGTAACCTTGCCTTGGTTTACATCAAATATGTTGAAAGAGTGAGGATTCTGTTACGTTACATTCTGTTCTTGGTGTCTACACTGGAGAGGGAGTGAGATGTACTAGAATGTACTACGTGTCCTAGACTAGGCTTTGGATTCAGAAAGTTTCTTTGAATTCTGGTTCTGTCATGTGCTACACGAGTCACTTAAATTCAAGTCCCATCTTTCTTATCTGTAAGAAAGAACATTAAGTATTCATTAGCTTCTATTATATATAAAGAACTACACATAATAGGTGTTAGGGATAAGATATATAAAGTTCCTGGCGCATAGTAGTTATTCATTAAATGTTAGCTATTATTATTATTACTAGCGTGCATAAGTAAATCAGCAGTGAGTCTTTGGAATGGTAATAAGACAAATATTACATCACTTAGTCTTCCAACTAACTAGGTGCCCCAGCCTCATATCCTTGTAAAGCTTTACTGCCAGGGGGAATGATTATTTGCCTCCCCAAAGGGAAGTACCACATCTTTCTTCAAGGGCTCTGTGACTTTTGACAACCCTGTCAACAAAAGTTGACAACTTTTGTCAACTGTATTCCAAAAGGAAATTAGGCTGGTTCCACTGGATATCATTCTTTTTTTTTTTTTTTTTTTTTATTTATTTGACAGAGAGAAACACAGCGAGAGAGGGAACACAAGCAGAGGGAATGGTAGCGGGAGAAGCAGGCTTCTTGCAGAGCAAGGAGCCCGATGTGGGGCTCGACCCCAGGACCCTGGGATCATGACCTGAGCTGAAGGCAGCCGCTTAACAACTGAGCCACCCAGGCGCCCCTGGATATCATTCTTTTTCAATATGGATGGTTGATATGGATTTGCTAATAGTTTTGATCTGGTAAAGAGTCAGTCAGTAGAAAATTAGAATTTTTAATGAAGATTCCCATTAGTTTTTCCTCACAAATAACGGAGCTATAATCTAACTTAATCTTGGCAAAGCAATTCTCATTTCAATTCTCACAAGTAATTATTAGTGTTTATATCACTTTGTATTTCTTAAGTGTTTTCAATTATTTTTTCCATTATTCTTAAAAAAAAAAAATCCACCAGAAAACAGAATCCTTTGAAGCATCTTAGCATGTTAATCTCCATTTCACAGGTGGAAGAAGATGGTTTAGTTCCTGAACAAACACCAATGTAACCTGTTATGCTTACAAAAATAATACAAAGTTCTCACCTAAAGAGTAGCCATGGCCAGCATCTGCTATTAAACAAGAAATATGTTTATACGTACGTGCGTGCATAACACACGCACACACAGTGTAGAAAAGATGTTCTTGGATCGAAGATTGTAGTGTTCAGTAAAGAAAAAAAGACCCTTTCTGCAGGATTTTTTTTTTTTTTTTTTAAGATTTTATTTATTTGACAGAGATCACAAGTAGGCAGAGAGGCAGGCAGAGAGAGAGGAAGCAGGCTTCAAGAGCTGGATGCGGGGCTCAATCCTAGGACCCTGAGATCACGACCTGAGCTGAAGGCAGACGCTTTACCCACTGAGCCACCCAGGCGCCCCTCTGCAGGATTTCTCTCCAGAAAATTCATGTGTTGTACAAACACAGATTGAAGATAGTGATTCCATCACCTCTTTGCTGGTTTCCTGTCTTCAGAATTTTCAGTTTCCTCTTTACCTTTTGTTTTACTCTTTTAATTAAGTTTATCAATAATTCATTCAATGTTTGCTGTTTAGCAGCCACACAACTTTGATTACATACAACTGTAAGCATTTGTTTGTGGGTCACGCAGTTGTGGGTTGTCTAGGCTGGCTCACATTGCACTGAAGAGGCAGCGTCTACTCAGGATATGTTTTTCTCATGGCCCAGGCCTAAATGCAATAATACAAGCAATGTATAAACACATTTTATTTTTATTTATTTTAAAAAGATTTATTTGAGGGGCAGAGGAAGAGAGGAAATCTTTTTTTTGACCAAAGAATCTTATTTTTTCTTTTTTAAAAAATTACTTTATTTCTTCAGTGTTCCAAGATTCATTGTTCATGCACCGCACCCAGTGCTCCATGCAATATGTGCCCTCCTCAATACCCACCACCAGGCTCGCCCAACCCCCTACTCCCCTCCCCTCCAAAACCCTCAGTTTGTTACTCAGAGTCCACAGTCTCTCTTGGTTCATTTCCCTCTCTGATTTCCCCCAGTTCACCCTTCCTTTCCTTCTCCCAATGTCCTCCATGTTTTTCCTTATGCTCCACATGTAAGTGAAACCATTTGATAACTGACTGAGAGAGAAAATCTTTTTTTTTTTTTAAAGATTTTATTTATTTAACCGGGAGGAGAGAGATCACCAGCAGGCAGAGAGGCAGGTGGAGAGAAAGGGGGAAGCAGGCTCCCTCCTGAGCAGAGAGCCGGATGTGGGGCCCGATCCCAGGACCCTGAGATCATGACCTGAGCCGAAGGCAGAGGCTTTAACCCACTGAGCCACCCCGGTGCCCTGAGAGAGAAGATCTTGAGGCAGGCTCCCCTGAGCATGGAGCCTGACTCTTGGCTCTACCCCAAGACCCTGAAATCCTGACCTAAGCTGAAATCAAGAGGCAACTGTTCATGGGACTGAGCCACCCAGGCATCCCAAACACATTTAAAATCTTTGCTGGTGGCACATGTCATTGGGCAAGGCATATGAGCCTCCCAAAGTCAAGGGATGGGAAAGCTTACTCCCTCCCACCAAGAAGCCACCGCAAGTGTCTCAGATGTCCTGGTCAAGCTGAGAGACCATGAGGTCCTACAGACACAGGTAGCATCGTCTTCTTTTCCTCTGTTGCTCTCTACTCTGACCCGCCCTTTCTGGTGTAACAGCATTTGTGAGATGAGGCCACGGTAAGAGAAAGTCTCAGCATGAATGTGATCCCAAAAAGGCTGTCCAGGGATTTCCTGGGAATGTTAGACTTGTGGCTGAAACACTTTAACAATGCTCTACCCTGTTATGTTAGCCCTTTCCTGTGTGGCTTTAAAATCTCATCAAGACATAGAATCCTCTTTCCTGCACCTTGAATCTGGGCTGAGCGGTGAGTTGCTCTGGCTAAGAGCCTGCTGTGGGCCAGACGGGATGCCGGGATGCGGTTCCAAGCTGAGCCACTAAAGGCTTTCGCACGCTTGTCTTCTCTCCTTGCTCCTGCCCTGAGAATAAGCCCAGGCTAGCTTGCTGAAAGGTGAGACCACAGGGAGGAGAGTTGAGACCTCCCAGTGGTCTTGCTCGAGCCATTGCTGAAGCCAGGCTGAAGCCTGCCAGCTGACTGAGGACACAGAAGTGGGCTCGAATGAATTAACTGCCGGGAGGACCTGTCGATGTATGAGGAATGATGCACGGGTGCTGTTTTGAGCCACTAAGTTCTAGGTGGCTGGTTAGGCAGAAGTAGTCATTTCAACACCCTGACCCTCCCCGTCTCAGGCTCCTAGTACCATAGTGTCACTTTTCCAGAGCCTTCATCTTGGGGTTGGCTAGAGGTGATAAATATTCACTGAAGCCTTCTATTCCCCCAAACGGTGTCTCCACGATCATGAGATTCTTGTGCTGGAGGGATACGTAAACCCAGCAGCTTTTCCACAGTACGCAGGTGTAGTGGGGAGCTATTTCTTTAGGAAGACTATAGGATACTAATTGATTCTGGAGACTGTATTACTGATATAATAAAAAGGAAAGCAAAGCACACAGTGTTTTCTATTCAAGCCGACAGATGCATTCTGATTTCTATAACAACGGTAATTAATTTTAGCTGGGCAGAAGATCCATTTTTTTCTACTGGAGGAACCGGTAGAAACTATAGAGAAATTTGTCAGTAGCCATTGTTTAGAATGTTAGTCTGCATGTAGGAGGCACAGTAATTTTACAATGACAGCTGATGTACAGAGAAACCACCTCAAGGTAGAGAAAGCTATTTGGCACTACTGCATATTTCTGGAAATACGTGATAATGGGATTGAAATCCGATCAGGAGGTAAGAGCCATGATATCAGAACTCTACTTTTTTTTTCTCCCCTGTTTCATTTTATCAGCACTAAAATGCAGTAGAAAAAAAGAAATGTAAAGAGATAAGTGTGGTGACTTACAGTTCAAATTTTCACAATTATCAACCATATAGCCGGGCATGATCTTTGGGGTTGGAGGAAAACATCCTTTTATGAAAGTGTCAGGGAGATGCTCTATTTCTGCAGTTAATCTACAATTCCACCGTCAATTTTCTGTGGTTTAGTGTTATCAATATTTTCTTTGCTCCTAACTGAACTCTAATAGACTTACTTTCACGTTTGTGGACATGCATCCCATACTCATCTTGTGGCTGAGCTATGGATTGTTCTAATTAGTCTGTTAAAGTGGTGGGAAATATGTCACAAGTGAAATCTGTACAAACTAAGAGCTACAACAGAATGTTCCATATTGTTTTCATATGCACTGATAAACCTATTTGTCTACTTGGAAAAAGTTTCTCGGATGTGGGGGTGGATTTGCACTTTTTCATGGGCATTCACCTCATGTCCTTGCTGGAGGGCAGAGATGTTCTTTTTTTATATCAGTTCAGCTTGTGTAAACACTGAATAAGTGTCTCAGTCATTCTGAGGTGACCAGGGGTCAGTTTCCAGCAAGCCTCTTTGTAGAAGCAATGGGAAAGTGAAGGATCTAGGCCTTTTTTTTTTTTTTTTGCCTACAGATCCTTACTTGCAAGTTTTCCCCAGTAAAAAGTCTTTACTCTCAAGTGTTTCAAATACTTTGAATTCTTCCCGAACCTTCGAGCTTCCCAGAGAGTTGATCACAAAGGGACTCAAGTTACATGATGACTTCTTTCTAAATGACTCATTACGAGGAGAAAAATAAAAATTTCTACTAAGAACGTGAGTGCAGAAACTTTTGTGTTTTGTTCTTTACTGTATCACCAGCTCTGGGAATAGTACCTGACACTATTGAATAGATAAATAACTGTAAATGAACTATAAATGTAAATGAACTGTAAATGAAAAGGAAGTTGAAGAGGATAGAGACCAAGCGGTCTAGGTGAATTCTCATACTTGCTGAAGAAACCCTGGAGAAACAAAAAAAGAAAAAAACAAAACAAAACTCAACTCTGAACAGTTACCTCTTCTTTATATTCCCTGCCAGGAGATTACTGCCTTGGGGAAAAAAGGGTTACATTATCAGTTTTGAATACAAATGAGCTTTGTGCTTCAGGTCACTTTTAATTTACAGGAATCCGGGTCCTCCCCATCCTTTTAGACTAATGTCAAATTCAATTCCAACTCCAAAGTATTCTTTCTTGATTATTCCTCTCATGAACTTCCTTTAAACACGTGGGATCAGATATGCCTGTGGGACCTGAATAAGTTTGATATGCTTCTTGTGCCTGGGAATCTTGTTAAAATGCAGATTCTGACTCAGAAGGTCTGGAGTGTGGCCCAAGATTCTGAATTTCCATCAAGCTCTGAGATGGTGATACTACTGGCCCATGGAAAATGAAGAAGGTAGTTGGTTGATATTTAAGGAACAGCAATTAAATAATAGGCAAAGGAGAAAAAAACTGCAAAGTGTTAAAAGCCAGAAAAAGAAGAAAGCAAAGTTATTGGTGTCATAGTCAAGTGTGGAAAGATTTTCATGACTGAGGACCTGCTCAACTTGGTCAAATATTGCTGAGAAACAGTAACATAAAGATAGAACAGGTCGTGCTGGATTTTCCAAGAGGAGATATCTTCGGGCAGTTTTAATAGAGTAAGGAGGGTAGATTGCTACAAAGGATGTAGAGAAAGCAAGCAGTAGCAATAATTGGACGTATATAATTTCAATACAATAAGAGTTTGAACTTTAGATGCTAAAGAGAAAGAGGAAGCAGCTAAGAAAGGTTGGATATGCAAAGAGGGGTGTGATTAATGGAGAAAAGCCTGACAGAGGTGAGAGGGTTAGATTTAGACAAGAGGCCAAAGAGGATAAAGGTTGAAGTCTGGAGTTTGAAGGAGGAAATAGGGATAGGGAAATGGGGTTCTTATGTGAAGCTTCCATTTCTCTCTGAAGAAAGATGTTGCCCAGGGAGGAATGACAGAAGAAGATGGTAGGCAAAGGCAGTGGACCTAAAGAAAATGGTGAAGATACGAAATTGCTTTTGAGGACAATGGCAAAGGGAATTTGATCAGGGGCAGCCTATTTGGGGTAATACTGTGTTTCAAGTTGAGATTTGAAGCCCTGAATTTGTAAATGAGACCAATACTCAGAGTTATAGGACTTTCCTCCAAGAGAGAGCTCAATAACCTGGGTGTAAAGTGGATGACTTATAGTTGTGTGTTCACTGGGGAGGTATAATTGTCCATAAGAGGTGTTTCAGGGTCTTGGCACACATGCCTGTTGGGACCCACACCCACGCAT
The DNA here is from genome assembly GCA_028646535.1 of Procyon lotor. Lineage (NCBI taxonomy): Eukaryota > Metazoa > Chordata > Mammalia > Carnivora > Procyonidae > Procyon > Procyon lotor. The sequence continues at coordinate 63,272,856 of CM053603.1, read as the reverse complement.
AATCTTGGAATTTGCCCTTTAATATCAAAGATGGGATTTTTATTTATTGTATTGGTAAATGAGTCTTTGGATTAGGGAAGATGACCCTGATTCCCAACTCAAAGAGTAACAGAAAACTTCCACCAAAACTTAAACATCAGGATATTTTATTCTTAAGACCTTTACTATTTAATATAGCAGCCACTAGCCACATGTGGCTGTTGAGCACTTAACATATGGCTAGAGGCACCTGGGTGGCACAGTTGGTTGAGCGTATGACTTGATATATGCTCAGGTCATGATCTCAGGATCGTGGGTATCAAACCCCACATTGGGCTCTGTGGTCAGCGCTCAGCATGGAGTCTGCTTGAGACTCTCTCTCCTCCTCCCTTCCCCCGAGCCCCAAAATAAATCTTAAAAAAAAAAAAATGGCTAGTCTGAATTGAGATGAGCTGTAAGTGTGAAACATACATGGGATTTCAAAACTTACTATTAAAAAGTATCTCACTAATAAATTTAAAATATTATATGTTAAAATGATAAGATTTTGGCTATGTTAGGCTAAATAAAATATAAATTTTATTTTATTAACAGGTGAAATAAAAATTTCACCTTTTATTTTACCTTCTAAAGTATAGCTACTACTGGAGAATTTAAAATTAATTTGACTCACAGGATATTTCTATCAGATGGTGCTGCCCTAGAGTCTTCTTTGGATCAATTAATCTTTATTGTCAATTACTCTTTCTGCTTGTCATATTAATCAGTGTTCTGACGATGTAGATAATCCAAGTCTTTCCTGAATTCTATCTGTCTTCAGATGTTGGCTGATTTTACTGCCCAATTTTTGCTTGCTACCATCTAGAGGAAAAATAAAGTCACATCCTTGGGTTAACCAGCAAATATTTGCCAGAAGTCATTTGGATGGGCATTAAGGAGGGGACGTGATGTGGTGAGCACTGGATGTTCTAGGCAACTGATAAATTACCGAAACCTATGTGTGAAACCAAAGATGTACTCTATGTTGGCTAATTGAATTAAAAAAAAAAAAAGTCACTTGAATTGGCAACCTGCCAGTTATGCAAAAGCTGAAAGCCCAACCCAAACAATGAAACTAGTTATTTCTAGGTGCTGAGCTGATTATCTCTCAGGGAGAAGGACTTAACATTCATACAGTAGGCCCAGAGAGGGATTCTGATTGGCCCTACATGGGTCACATGCACATTCCTGAACCAATCCCTGGGGTCAGGAGGGCGTGGCACTTAACTGATTTTGTTTGGGTCACATGCCCAAGCCTGTGACTAGCCAGCAAAGTTTGTTACCAGAGGAAAGGAGAGAAGAAAGTGCATATGCTGAGCGGATAAAATAGTAGTTACTACAGCCGGTTGTGATCAGCTAGAAGTCAAGGTTAAGCCTGTCACTTAGGGCAGGCTGTGTCTGCGGGGGCTTGACTTCAGTCTGGCTGGAGTTCACTCCCATAAATGTGTGCAACGAAGAATACCAAAGCATCCCCGATAGTAGATGAGGCAACCTGAAAGTAAAACACTTATGCTTTTCCAGATCCATGTACCCGTCAAAAGTCTATCCTTTAATATTTGCATGGTTTCATTTGGCAAAGGCTAGAAAGTATTGAGCTGTGAATGCTGAGTAATTAGACGCTGCTGTGACTGAGCCCTTGCAGGTTACAGTGTGCAACCTATTGTAGAAAAACAGCCTTGGGCTTGATCTTGTAATTGGTTTGTATTTGCTATAATTATGTTCCAGAAAAATGTCTCTTGGCCCACTTTACACATATTTGAAGAAGAATAAAATCTATATTGTTTAAAATCATGGTATAGAGTTCTATGAAAAAACAAATTCTTGGAGTTGGTCAAATGAGGCTCGGGAGTTCTCTTTGATAGGAAGATAAGCTAGAGATGTAAGGAATTTAATTGCTTCTCTTTGTGAGCAGGTTTTGATTTTGTTTTTATGGTATACTTTACCTATTGATTTTTAGAACTGAGGTCATGATCTGTCGACAATCATTGAAAAATGAGAATATCTTTAGTTTCAACTTGCAATTAAATTGATTTTTATGGCTGTTTACTGTTCTCAGTGTTCCTCCCTTCATTATACCATCCTTGTCAGGAAAGTCATGATAGAGAAATGAAGAATCAGAGACACAAAGAAAGTTTTCTAAGGTTGTACAGATAGTAAGTGGCAGAGCTGGGACTTAAACCTATGCCTTCTACATCAAATATGATATTTCTGGCTCATTATGACTGGTTACCTAGCTAACAGTGGTGTAAACAAAAAAAGACATTTAATCTCATGTTAAAAGAAGATTGGAAACAAATGGTTTTAGGTCAGTTCAGGGAGCTGGACTGATGTCTGATTCTCTTGACCTTTCCCTCAAAGCCACAAGATGATTGCAGTAGCTCCAAACATCACACCTTCACATTACAGAATCAACCTAAAGCAGAAAGTGAAAGATAGGAGACCTCTTTTTCTCTCTCAATCTTTCCCTCTGCCTGTCCTTTTTTCTCTCCCTTCTTCCCTATTTCTCTAATTCTCTCTTCCCTTCTTCCTTTCTTCCTTGATTGTCTCTACCTTTCTTTCTGTCTTTTCATCTCTCCCATTCTTTCCTCCTCCCACTTTTTAGTCAGGAGATGACTCTTTCCAAGAAATAATTCTACAAATATTTATCTATATATCTCATTCATTAGAACTTGGTTAAATTTTTATCCCTAGTAACAAGGAAGGTAGGAAAAATATCTGGCATTTTTAGTCTCTGTGAGTGGAGTCCAATTTTGCTGTAAAAGATGATAGCATTGCAAAGTGGGTATGTGGTTTGGTAGCCAACAGTTTTTACATCTCTGTACTCAAAGTCCAGTGCTCTTTTAATTTTATCTCATCAGATTTATTTTTATTGCTTAGAAGTAGAAATAGAATTAGAATTTATTCATTTATTTTGAAACTATTGAGTCTACTCTTGACCAGAAAATGTGGTAGGGGTCTGGAGCTTCAATGATTAATAGATACTGTTCTTGTCTTTAAGGAATATATGAATATATGATCAATGAAGGAAGGTAGGACCTGAATGAAAATGCTTTAAATGTAGGTCAACATCTAAATACAACTGTAGTGCAAAACTGAACTATAGGATTTTAGAGTAAAGCATATATTGCCTTCAATTGGTAAAATGAGTGTATCATCAATTCAGTATCTACTAGGAAGCATAGCCACAATATAGTGTTAGGTAATGATGCAATGTTCTTGCAGTGTGTATTAACATACAGGCAGCTGGAATCCCTATTTTTGGTGGAAAGTGGAGGACAATGTGTTGGAAATGTGGCAGTTGATTTTGTGTGCATGGTCATATTAAGCTCAGAATGAGTTACATACACTAGATTCTTTTGACAATAAACTATATTCAGGAACTTTAAGTAGTCTTGGTGAATAGTCATCTTGGGATATTGGCCAATTTTGGATCACCATACTAGGCTTACTACTTAACATCACTCTTTTTGTTTAGTTAGTATATATTCTTTTTGGTGCCCTGTAGCCAGAATGCTTGTAATTGGGGGCATGAAGTTGCTTGTTGACTGCCCATGGTTTTTGGAGCAGTTTTAAACCCATAGAAGCATGGACTCAGAACACCTATGTGGTCATTTCAAGCCATTGATGCTAACATGAGAGTCCTATAGACGAGTGAATCTTCATGAAATCTGGCTTTGATGTTTAGATAACATTAGAGTTAGAAATTCTTCATATCATTTTCTACTTAGAGAATATTCTTCAAAATATGAAATTTTTGGCTCTTTGGGAGTAGATCTTTTTGTCATGTACATTTAAAAAAGCCTCCCTTGGTCCTTGATATAGTACGTTGTATACAGTAGGAGTTCAAGAAATGATTATTTTATTAAATGAGTGATTATATTTTAGAGGAGTCTAGCAAATTATTAAAAATAGTCTCAAATTTGAACATCTTCCATTTTGGACATCAAGACTCAGGCTAATAAAAGATTGCATTTATAATACAAATACATGGAATAGTAAAACAGATTTAGCTTAAGAATTTTTCAAAATATTTAATGTGAAATAGTTAAGACACAAGAATATACAGCATAATATAACAAATACCCTTGTACTTTCCACCCAGTTAATTAAAAAGTGAACTGTTTCTTTCTTTAGATTTTATTTATTTATTTTAGAGAGGGAGAGACAGCTCAAGCTGAGGAGAGGAACAGAAGGTGAGGGAGAGAATCTCAAACAGACTCCACAGTGAGTGTGGAGCCTGACAAGGGGCTCAATCTCAGGATTCTAAGATCATGACTTGAGCTGAAACCAAGAGTCAGATGCTTAACTGAGCCATCCAGGCACCCCAAAAGTTTGTTTTTAAATTTACTCTTTTTTTGTGGATAAAAACTAGGACTTCCGATCTAAATCTTGACAATGAATCAGGAATCTTGACAATAAATCAGGAATAAAATTAGGAAGAAAGGTCTATTTCCCCCCTATATTTAATCTTAAAAAGGAGTTACTTATTTTTGAGCATTGTATTGCTTTTGTAAAATATTTATGCATTATGAAAAATCAAATAATACAGAGAAAGAAATAAGCATCTGAAACTCTACAATCAGAGAAAAGTGTAGTTGACATTGAGATATTTCTTATGCATATAACATGTGGAAATATGTATGCATTTTATGTGAATGCATTCATACTATTCATTCTACTCTGTAAGTTGTTTCTTCCCTGTATCCCCTTCCTGGCTACTACATGTAGTAGACATCTTTCCATTTAATAATTTTTTTTTTTTTTTTTTTGAGAGGGGGGAGACATTGTGAGTGGGGAGGAGAGGCAGAGCAAAGTGGAGGAGGGGGAAGAATTCTGAGCAGACTCCATGCTCAATGCAGGGCCTGTTACAGAGCTCAGTCTCAAAATTCTGAGATCATGACCTGAGCCTAAATCAAGAGCTTGATGCTCAACTGACTGAGCCACCCAGCTGCCCCGGACATCTTTCCGTTTTAAAAAAAAGAAAAGGATTGGGATGCTTGGGTGACTCATTCAGTTAAATATCTGACTCTTGATTTCGGCTCAGGTCATGATCTCACGGGTCCTGAGATCAAGCTCTGTGATGGGCTCCACACCCAGCAGGGAGTCTGCTTGAAGAGTCTCTTTCTTGGTCCCTCTTTGGCTCATGGGTGTACTTTCCCTCTCTCTCAAATAAGTCTATCTTTTAAAAATATTAAAAAGAAGGATCTACATCAATTTTAATAGCAGTATGAATGGTCATTTTATTATATCATGATGTGCTTAACGAGGCCTCTATCCGTGGATATTTACATTTCTAATTTTTCCATATTGTAATCAGTATGTTAATGAATGAGTCCTAGGCATAGTTTTGTTTTTTATTCTTTTAAAATATTTTCTTGGGTAATCCGAACAATGGGTATGGGAGATTGCACCAGTGGCTGTATTTTTTCCCCCTCATTGTATCTGTGCCCTTTGCCACATTCCTTTTCAGCACTCTTCCACTGTGAGCTGGATGAAATGTCCCAACCTTAGGCTCAGTAAGACTTGCTCTGGTCAGTGGGATGTTAGGGAATATGGTTCAAGCAGAGTCTTGAGAAGTGTTTTTACAATTGAGCTTCTGCCGTTGCCATGAGAAGGACATTCCTAGCTAGCCTGCGGTTTCCAGGAGAGTGAAAGGAGAATTAGCCCCATTAAGTGGAATCAGTAAAGTTCTGACTAAATCAGAGCCACCTACCCAACTCAGACACTTGAGTGATCTCGGAGAGATCAGCAGAACCACATAGCCAATCCACAGTAATGAGAACACTGAACAGTTGTCTGTGTGTGCCAGTCAGGATTTGTGGGTGTTAGTTACAAACCATTAATGTGGCAATAGATAATTGATACAGTGGGATTTGGCTATTTACTTTTTTTATTGATATATATATATATATATAGATTTGTAGTTTTTAAAGCCTTGATATATTTTTTTCTGGACTTTTTTCAAGGTGATAAATGCAATTTAGGGGAAGTGATTTTGTACATCAATAAAAGTAAAAGAACCAAACAAACCAGCAAAAACCTCCTTGGTGGTTTACAGACCTCATTCCTGTCTTTTGCATTTATCTTGGCTCTTTATTTTTCATGTATATGAAAATCAATTTAATTGTAAAAAGGAAGATGAGGGATTATTCAATTATAGAAAGGAAATGGAAATGTTAAATTACTAGGAAAAAGGAAAAAAGCACCAAATTGATAAACCAAGTTTATTTTTAAAGTTGGCTTAAAAGATTGTTAATTTACTTATATTTGCATCCATGTAGTTAACTCCTACAAATGCCATAGCATTTTGTTCTGACCATTATTCTAAATAAACTTAAGGCTGTACTCTGGCATCATTTTTCTAGCCCTATACCCATGACCCCATATTAATATTTATGCTGAACTAATAGAAAGTTTTTGTCCATTCTCACTTTAGACTTTGAAATGAGGTTATTAGTTCCTATCAGTTAGGCAGAATTGAATTTCATTACATATTCAGTCCAATTATCCTTGAAATCCACTAATAATCCCCAAACCTCATCTGAGTGATTAGTATCCATGTATTGTATACCAAGCCTTCCACTGAGAACTGTAATTAAGAAGTTAAAATGGACATTTTAAATTTTCACCTTTTTGCCCTGTCTCACTACTTTGTCTTTATTTATTTATTTTTTATTTTTTAATTTATTTTTTTATTAAGATCTAATGTATTATTTACCCCAGGGTACATGTCTGTGAATCATCAGGCTTACACCTTTCACAGCACTTACCATAGCACATACCCTCCCCAATGTCCACAACCCAGCCACCCTATCCC
>CM053603.1:63236501-63257535 GCA_028646535.1 Procyon lotor | reverse complement strand
AGAGCCCTTATCACTCCCTTCTCCCTTGTCCACGGTCCATGCTCTGTGCTCAGCTGGCCAGTGGTGGAGCGCTTCTATCTGTAGCGCGCGGCCCCGTCTCGAGTCCCCAAACCAGCAGATTCCTGCTGCGGGCTCTCGCACCGCTCCTCCCGGAGGAGGAAGGAGGGGGTGTCTCCGGAGCTGCCTCCCATGGGGTCCCCGTTGGAAGTGCGGCAGCCCTATGTGGACTATATGTCTCGGTTCCTATAGTCCAAGGTAGGCCTATGCGGCGTTGCATGGCTCCTTCTCTGCGGCCGGCTTCTCCGCCCCAATAGCTGGGAGCTCTGCCGCACTGGGCTCCCCTGGTCCCTCGGTGACCCCACGGGTCCTGAAACCACACTGTTCCCGTGAGGGCTGAACCCCGGTTGGCCTCCAGAGTGATGTCCCTCAGCAGAGCAGACTAGAAGTTCTGGATTTTGTGCTCTGCGGCTCTGCGGCTGCTGGGAACCAGCCCCTCCCCCCGGGGTCTCTCTTCTCGTCGCTTTAAATTAACTTTTTCCACAAGTCCTACCTTTCTAAAAGTGGTCGATTTTTCTGCTCCTAGAATTGCTAGAATATTCTCTTCTCTCTCTTGTTGTGTTTTCTGGCTTTTAGAGTGGTTTTCTGACTCTTTAGCCTGACTTCTGGGACCCGGTGCTTTCTGTGTGTCCTACATCTCCGCCATCTTGCCTTGGGTCTCTCTTAAGTAGAATCTTAATCTCATGATCCTGAGATCATGACCTGAGTTAAACCAAGAGCTGGATGCTTAACAGACTGCACTGCCCAGGTGCCCCCAGAGAGAAAATTTCTGCATCAGCATAAATGTGATATTTGAAATCTCTAGTAGCTTCCTGTCTCCCTCAGCTAAAGTCCACAGATCTGGCTCTTGCAATGACCCTGACCTCCACTTCTCATCTTGTTAGCTGAGTTTAAGCCACACTGACCTCTTTGCTGGTTCTTAAATAAACAAGATCTGCCCCTGCCTTTGCCCTTGCTCTTTCCTCTGCCCATAATGAATTTTCCTCCTGGTATCTTCCCTCACTTTTCCTCTGACTCAAAATCACCTAGTCAGTGATGCCTTACCTAAAATTGCTTACGTGAAGTTCAGCCGCTCTTCTGGGTCCTCATGTCTCCCTTCTTGTTAAGATGTGTCATTATCGGGACGCCTAGTTGGCTCAGTTGGCTAAGCAGCTGCCTTCAGCTCAGGTCATGATCCCAGCGTCCTGGGATCGAGCCCCACATTGGGCTCCTTGCTGGGCAGGGAGCCTGCTTCTCCCTCTGCCTCTGCCTGCCACTCTGCTTGTGTTCTCTCCTCTCTCTGACAAATAAATAAAATCTTAAAAAAAAAAAAATGTCATTATCTCACATCCTCTTTGATACATGTTGTTTATGCCCTATTTCTCCCATGAGATGTAAGTGCCATTGGCAAAGGAATTTTTCCTGTTTGCTTCACTATGGTCTCAAGTTTTAGATCCGCATTTGTAGGAGTAAAAGGAAACAGGTGAAAATAAGTTTAAAATGTATTGTATTTAAACCATTCTACCCAAAGCATTATCATTTCATGTAATGTAATCATGTAATCACTATAAAAATTAGTAATGAGATAATGTATATTTTTTGTGGGTTTTTTTTACATTTAATTTTATTTTAATTTCAATAAATTAACATATAGTGTATTTTTTGTTTCAGGGGTAGAGTTCAGTGATTCATCAGTCCTATAGAACACCCAGTGCTCATCATATCACATGCCCTCCTTAATGTCCATCACCCAGTTACCCCATCCTCCACTCCTCTCCCCTCCAACAACCGTCAGTTTCCTACCATTAAGAGTCTCTTAGGCTTGTCTCCCTCTCTGATTTCATCTTGTTTTATTTTTCTCTTCCTTCCTCTATGCTCCTCTGTTTTGTTCCTTAAATTCCACATATGAGTAAAATCATATGATTGTCTTTCTCTGATAGACTTATTTCACTTAGCACAATACCCTCTAGTTCCATCTACGTTGTTGCATATGGCAAGATTTTTTGTTTTAAGTAGCCAAAGTCTAGGGTGCATTTTACACTGACAGTGCACTTAATTTGCACCAGGCACATTTCAATGGCTCAATAACCATATGTAGCTAGAGGCTGCTGCACTGGATAGCTGGGTGAGGCTTGGGGGCTATGTTAATATTGGGACATTTTTCTCAAGAAGTAGAATGTTATCGAAGGGTTTTTGATAGAGTTTAGGAGTGACGCCATCAGTTTTGTAGTAACACAAATCACTGTAGCAACAGAGTAGAGAGTGGATTGGTGGGAATCAAAGAGTGTTTGCAGGGAGGTGGGTCTAGAAGGCTGCGACCATTCAGCTGAGAAACAGGTGTGGTACCTGGACGAGCGTGCTGGCAGTGGGAGGGACAGAGAAGATTCAGGAGACATTTAGTCAGGACATTCCACAGGGCTTGAAAATAATTGGGTCTAAAATAGTAAGCTAACTTGATAAATGGGGTAATAGTTTGATGATAATAAACTTTTGTCCCCTGTCAGAGATCAGGTTTGACCAAAACTGTTTTTGAAGAGTTTCCTCTTTATTTCCAGAGATGGGTTATGACTTGTGTGGAGTTGTGGGAATACACTGGTTATGGTGGCACTTGCTTTAGTTTTTAATGGCTAAATCTAAATGGCCACATGATGGTGCCAAAACCTTGGTAGTTAGTATGGCTTTTCAGCCCCGCTTGCAAACTCCTTCTATGTAAATGCTGCCATCTTTGCTTTGTTATTTTATTTTACAAATTCATTGAAGATAAGTGAAAGTTTTTTAAAGTAATGTTTTGTTTCTCACCATGTTCTTAGGTCAATAGGTGAAACTGGCTTCATTCTCTTATCCTTGTAAAACCGGAATTTTCTAATGCAGAGTAGCACATTCTCAGAGTGGTGCGGAAGAAAGTTAAAATTCCATATTTAGGTATGAGACCAGTAGGATCTGTGTAGAACACCATTCCCATTCCCTTGGGAATGCATAAATTTCTCCAGAGTACTTTGGAAGATATGCTGTGTTTCAGTAAGGTATTTATAAAGCTGTGAACCTAGATACCTAGATACCTCAATACAACATTTGAAATGATTGGTTAGAGCAAGTACTATACCGTGTAAATAGTAGATTCTCAGCTAATATTTTCTAACATGGCGACTGCAAGTATGAATTAATGAATACCCATGCCACCTGTTGGCCAGAGTCTGTCACTTTTTCCAAATTAGGTAGCCAGTTTTTGTTGAATACAAAGCATGGAATAGAGAAATTATAAATATTAGAGATATAATTTTTAACACACCTTGGAGAATCCCAAAGAGGTCATTTATTCACTCAACCAACATTCTGAGTGTCTACTATGGGCTCAGGGCTTTGAATTCAGGATTGGCAAATGACCCTTAATGCCATTAGATAACCCTTCTAGAAATGTAAATGCCACTAGCACTCACAACCACAGGAATCATCAAGCATAAAAACTCAAATGTTATCAAAGTCTAGAATCCTAAGTGCCACCAAGTCCCAAGAAGCCTACCCCATGTGCTGGTTTCACAAAGTGCCAGAAAACACCAAAACTGAGATCGTATGTGCTATTGAAGTATTATCAAGCGTTACGAAGTGCCAAGATACTGACATGAGAAAGTGCAAACAGGTTCCATCAGCTTCTATACCAGTGGTCAGGAAACTATGACCTGCAGGCCCACCATCTGCTTTGGTAAATGAAGTTTCATCAGGACATAGCCACACCTATTTGTTTACACATAGTCTGGCTGTTTCTATGCTGTAACAGCAGAGTGGAGGAGGGCAATAGAGACCTTTTGCCTGCAAAGGATAAAACCTTTACTATCTGGCTATTTAAGAAGAAAGTCTCCTGGCATATGTTCCAGACCCACATATGCCCCCAATCTATAACCACAGGCATCCTTAATTCCTGGAACCAGATTTGCCTCAAATACTTCAGATCATAGTCACTACCTGGTGCAAACAATATCTGGAAGCCTAGTTACATCAATGAGTAAATTTAGAGAAAACTGTCTTGGGAGGACTGCTTAAGAACTGGCAAGAAAGTTTGTATTGCCTATCTTTGCATTTCTTTCAGAATAAGATGATAGAAAATAGAGATTATAGGTCTTTTCAAAATTCTCATGTTGATTGTTCTTCTAATTTGATCTTTCTTGGGGATGTTGTTTTTGTAAAGGAAGAAAGAAAGAGGAAGTATTATGTTTATTTTTCACACGAATTTTTCTTGGATATTAATTCTCAGTTTCAGGAGTCCTGATTTCATTAACCTTGAAATATCAGAATGTGGATAGGAGATTATGAATATAAATGAACTCAGAGTTAGAACTTGTCGACATCTCCTTTAATAGCAATCTAAATGCTGTCAGAAAGGAAACTAGTGTGGCAAGTTTAGTGACCAGGCTGATAGGAGGGCCCAGAGGCAGAAACATTGTGGTGTGGAATGCTCATCTGTTACTTGTTTAATTCAAAACACAAAAAGGAAAAAGGCGTCACCTCTGGATTTGGGTAGTAGGTTAGAGATGGACCAGTGGGGTTCAAGAATCTGGAAGGAGCAGATTGGCTGAAATCTGGGACTTAGAAGTCAGTCTGCAAATGAAATGCCCTCCAGAGTGAGCAAGAAATCAAAACTATTTATATACTCAAAGTCCTGGGAGCTCTTTGGGTGCCATCAAAAGCAAACGGCGAATTTGCAACTATATGGATGGAACTAGAGGGTATTATGTTAAGCGAAATAAATCCACGGGGGAGAGACCATTATCATATGATCTCTCTGACCTGAGGAATTTGAGAGGCAGAGCAGGGGGTCGTGGGGGACAGGAGAGAAAAATCAAGCAAGACGGACAGGGGAGGGAGACAAACCGTCTTAAGGGTTAATTAGGAGACTCTTAGTCAGGAAACAAATGGAAGGTTGCTGGGAGGGATGGGGTGGCTGGGTGATGGACACTGGGGAGGGCATGTGCTATGGTGAGTGCTGTGAGTTGTGTGAGACTGATGATTCACAGACCTGTACCCCTGCCACAAATAATATATGTTAATATCAAGCCCGGCAGGGAAAACAAAAAAACCCCCACAAAACAACCCTTCCAAAAAAACAAGGAAAATGGCAAAAGGCATAAATTTGAGTCTGAAGTGCTCTCTACCAAGTATGTGGCTTTGGGCGAGACACTGGATGTGAATCTGCATTCTTCACAGATGAACCGGAGCTCGGCATTGCTGTCCTAACAACCTCCTCCCCACCGTTACCAATCCCAGCACCATTTCACAGCATCCTCACTGGTGTTTGGAAGTTGCTTATTGCTGGTCACCTTTACATAGATTTTCTCTTTTCATTCTCACAGAAGACATAGATTATGTTCCTCATTTGACAGAAGACGTGATTCAGGCTTAGAGTAGAAGTGACTTCCCTTCTCTTCTTGACTTCCCAAGGTCACTCCAGGGTCCGTGACAAGAACTGGACTACTCCATGGCCCCTTGTTTTAACCCTGTGCTTTGATATAAATTTTTTGAAAAGAATGTCCAAAGCATATTAATAATCAAAGAGCGTTACTGTTCTTTATCTGGTAATCCCACTTTTGGGACTATCAAGGAAATATTCCTATAAAAGTTAAGTGAATAAAGATATTCATTGCAGCATTATTTATCATAGTAAATAATTGGAAAGTTCCTCAACGTCCAGCAAAGGAGAAAGGATTAAATAATGGCATATTATACGGAATCTTAAATATTCACCATGAGGCCCATTTAGGAATATGGCGTAATGTATACCATTTTATCTGCATTATGCCAATTCAGTAAAAGTTTGTATACCTATGAAAGAAGAGAAGTCTAAAGAAAGATATCAAATATTTTTTCCTGAGGTTGGAATATTCTGGGCAAATTTTTCTTCTGCTCTTGTCATTATAACCTGTACAGAAAGTGAACAAATTTGAAGTGCAGTATACACATGGACCTGCTCTATGTATCCAATGGAATCATTGTGAAGAGCAAACAAGAGAATATGAGTAACTGGATAAACTTGATAAACTGCAAGACAGTTCATAGACTATCATTAGAAAGTCAGACCTGTGAGTTGGGAGATCTCTTGGATTCAAATTGGGAGAAGCTCTGGGAAAGCAGGACAAGCCGGACTGGCCGCTCTTCTCATCTACCCTCACCGTCTAGGCCAGAGATCAGCAAACTATGGCCCCTGGGTCAAATCCTGCCCACCACCTGCTTTTGTATGGCCCTAGAGCTAAGAATGCTTTTTGCATTTTTAAATGGTTCCAAAAAAATAAAATAGTATTTCATGACACAGAAGTATATGAAATCCAACCTTCAGGGTTCCGTAACTAAAGTTTTATTGAAACAAAGTAACACCTATGTATTTACCTATTGTCTTTGGCTGCTTTCCGGCTATAGCAGCAGAGTTGGGTTGTTGCCATAGAGACCGTATGGCCCACAAAGTTTAACATATTTACTATCTGGCCTTTTACCAAAAGAATTTACTTAGACAGAGGCCAGCTCAGTTCTCCAAATCTTGTCCCGGCCTCGTGAGATTTTTTATTCCATAGATTTTCCTCAATTGCCCTAACAGGGTCATAAATGGTGTCTTTTCTTCACACTTAGATTTTTAAAAATGATCTCAAACATTCGGGTTGAAGGTCAGTGAGTGGTTATGACACTGACCAGCGTTACGTCGCAATGTTTGCTAACCTGAAAAAATGTGTTCTGATAACCACTCATTGGGAGGTATAAGACCCATGTTGGGCGTCAGGAGATCTGATGCTGATCTGTTCAAAGTTTGAGCCACCTGGGCTCCTGTTCCCCCATCTGTAATAATGGAGTTGACTGGATGATTTCTGAGGCCCCTTCTAGCTCTACATTTCTATGAGGACTTGTGTCATTTTAATATGGGGTGGTTCTTCATGGCATTGAGTGTTTTGCTCTTTTTATTATCTTCCTGAGTCTGGGACAAGTAACCAATTAAGTTTAAGGCCAGGAATCAAGACTTACGTACCTATCTGGCCCAGACAGTTCAAATAAATGGGAGAGCCCACCTGAGGTAATAAAGAGGTCATGTCAAGCATGGAGGCAAGCTACAGAGTGAAGGGAGCGGCTGAAACTAGGCTCCGGCCGACTCATGTTTTGCTGGAGTTCTCCTATTTTCAAGAGATAATAGAAGATATGGGTTTTAATAGGAAATCTTCTAATATTTGAATACATAAAAATATAATGTAGCCCCCTATCCCCAGATCTCACACCCAGTCCCTAAATACAGAATGGGCCTCTGGGTCACAGTTTTAAGAATACTTACCTCCTTGTGTAGGAAATTCTTACATATCTTCCCACCGAGATAGCACAGCAGCGTTTCTTTGGGAATCGTGTCCATCACAATACCCTATCTTTAGAGTGTGACATCAAGCTGAGGTAGCAGAGCATGGTTCCAAGTGGACTTGGGTGTTGTAGTCACTTAGACCTTGCAGGATTTAAAAAGGCTTTTAGTATCATGGCTCTGACTTGCTGACAATACTATTTCTAAAATTTTCAGACAAGTAATCCTGTCCAAACCCTCCTCCCACCCCCACCTTTGTACCCACTTTGAAGATGATCTTTTCTCTGTTTGGTTTCATGCAGTTAACTAGACAGATTGTTTAGCTCAATTAGAAAGGGAGAGGAGAGCCTGGGCTTGCCAGGTAAACCACATCTAAACACACTCTCCTTTTATTTCTTCTTTTCTGGGTTGTGGGCATATGCAATGGATTTATTTATTCCACAGATGCCTATTGAGTGTCTGTTGTGAATAACAGGAATTGTTGCGGGTACTGGGGACATAACATTGAACTAAATAAAATCTTAGTCTCATCGGACTTACATTCTGGAGGGAGAGATAAGCAATGGGTAATTACATATAATGTTAGTCACAAGCGTTAGGAAGAAAAATGAAGTCAAATAAGGGGATGGTACATAGTATTTTCAATGGTGGGGTCCTGGGGGGGCCTCTCCGAGGAAGCTACATTTGAGCAGAGACCCAAAGGAAGTGAGTAAGCCATTAGAATATTTCTAAGCAGAGGGAACAGCAAGTACAAAGGCCCTGAAAGAGATTTCTTGTTGTATTTGAGGCATGTCAAGTGTGCAAGTGTAGATGGAGAGAAGTGAGTCAGGGGAAGAGTTAAAGGAAATGAAATTGAGTAGGTAGCCAGATACCAGATCATATCAGCTCCTAGAGACATGGTGAAGACTTATTTAAGGATGTAGGAAAGTATTAGAGGAGTGATATCATCTGATTTCCCTGTTAGAGGCTCCCTCTGGCTGCTGTAGGGGTCTGAGTAGCCGGGAGACCTGTTGGGAGACTCTTGGGGTGACCCAGGGAGGGGGGTGATAGACATGACTAGTAGAAGTGGATGTGTGGAGAGGGAGTTGGGTTTGAATATATTTACAGTAGGTAGAAGTAACCTCTGTTCATGGTTTAGGATAACTCAGAGGCCATTTTCTCAGAGAAAACTTCTTGTGTTCTTCTTTCATGCTAGCCTAAGTTTCCTTCTTCTGCAATTTCTCCAAACAGTCCATGCACACCTCTATTAGACACATGATGTTGTATCGAAATGTTCTGTTGTGTGTGTGTGTTTTTTTTTAAAAGATTTTATTTATTTGACAGAGATCACAAGTAGGCAGAGAGGCAGGCAGAGAGAGAGGGAAGCAGGCTCCTGCCGAGCAGAGAGCCTGATGCGGGGCTCGAACCCAGGACCCTGAGATCATGACCTGAGCTGAAGGCAGAGGCTTTAACCCACTGAGCCACCCAGGCGCCCCCTGTTGTGTGTTTATATTTGTCTATAAATTCTGTAGTTTGAGATCCAGGACCGTGCCTTATTTCTTTCTAGTGCCTGGATTGCCTGATTGACCTTCTCATTGTGTGAGAAAAGTAACCTCTACTTGGTTTTCTATTATTATTTCTATTATGCCTGCACACGATCAGTGTTTAATGAAAGTCTGTTGAATAGATATATAAATCAATTAAGAGGAAACATTGTTGGGAATGAGGAAATTTATAGGAAGATAGCCGAATTGAGTGTTATGCTACCAGTGGCTGGTAATTTTGGTGGAAAGCTTTTGTGAAACTCAGCAGGCCTATCTGCTTCATAGGTCAGGCTTTTCTTGATGGTCTTCTTCTATCCCAACTGAACAATTAATTGAAAACTTCCCTTCGGGTAAAAAAATCTTAAGACACCTTCTGTGTCCAGGACTTTATGATATAACAAATTACCAAATATGTAACCTCTGAAGTTTCATAAAAACTGCTTTAACATTTTCTTCGCTCTTGAGAGTAGATAGTAATTTGAAGCTTATTGATGGTGCAGGGTTAATTATAGACATGCCATTGATCTCTCAGCTCCTCTGAAACTAAAGCATTTTAAGTAATACGCTATGTTTATACAGCCCTACAGCCCATGTGTCAAACTTTCCTCTTCTTTGTATATGAGACATAGAAGAAAGAAGTGTCAAAAATGATCTTACTGGAGAAATGCTTTGCTTGTTGTTCATTTTCATGTGGCAATACTATAAAAGGAATGACATGAATCTACTTTTGAAATGAAAAAGGGAAGAACAAAGTGAGCAGATTTGAGGCAAGGAATGGGCAGTCAGGACAAGACTACTTTTCAGGGCTCTATTCCTTATTACCCGCTGCCTTTTTGGATTTGAATGTGCGGTCACATCATAGTAAGAACTGTCTTTCATTTGTTCATTTACTGGGTCAACAAATGATGGCGACGCATGGTATTTGCATCAGGCACAGTGAGTACCAACTGGGGGATTCTCTCAGTGAGGGTTGATGTTCCATTGCACATAATAGAAAACCAAGGAGAGGTTACTTTTCTTACATAAGGAGAAAGTCAGAGTTGGGCAATCCAGGATGGTCATGACTGCTCCAGGAACGCTCTTTCTGGCTCTCTCCTGCCACCTTGGATCCTTGCTTTCATTTTCATGCTTCCAAGATGGGGCTTCACCTCCAGTCCTGATGTTTTTCAGGTATTCTTTACCAAGCACTGTGTGCAGCTCACGGCAGGCACTCCGATACTTAATGAATAAATGACTAAATGGGGATTTAGTGAAAACATCTGAAGCACAAAAGTGTATAAAAGCAAAAGCTAAGCGCTCCAAGTTATTTAATAGCCTATCATTGCCAGATGATCGGAGCAATTTATTTTCGTATTGTTGCAGGCTATGTTCTCTGGAAGTAGACATGTAGTTTGGGGTGCAAGATATTTATCAAGGATTAGTAACCTAAAGGGGCTGGAAGCATCGTTAACCAGGGGACAAAGGTGACATGCAGGGACAGCCCAGTGAAGTTCTAGGGCAAGCGCTGCCTGGCATTGGGTTGAGGGGGCTGGGTGGGTCTCCATATCGCTCCCCACCCTGCCCAGGCCCCCAAGATCTGCCGCTCCGGGAAGGACACGGGCTTGAGCCAGGCACGGGCTTTTCGTAGCGGAGACTGTGCAGGAGCTGACAGCTGCACTCTGATGACTGCAGGCTTCACAGCTGGGCAGCCAGTCTTTTCCTGAAGAATAATCTGGGTGGCATATCTCCCTATCTGCTATTGCATGACATTTCACTTTACTGGTCATAACACAAAAATAAAATCACGAGATCCAAGAAATGAAAGAAGAAAAAGGGGGTAGGCAGAGAGCTCAGTTCCCTAGCAGAAAGCTCAGCTTGAGAAAAGTAAGTGATGGCTGTGGCTGCGGCAATGTAGAGGTGACTTTGCCCATATGGACGCAGCATCAGTAATGAGGGGTCCTCAGTGGACAAAGCTCTATACTTGCCTAGCGTCTTTCCTTGGCAGCAAGTCCTGTGTAAAACTGAATTGCCTGGGGGAGCATGGTTTACAGATGGGGTTTCTCTAATGCAAGCTTCCCACTGTTTCAGCTCTACCTGTGCAATCCGAGTTTGCAGATCCCAAGGAGAGCCCCACCTTGCGGTGAGAAGAGGAAGTGGCTCATTTGCCTTCTGTGCCTTTAGAGAATGGGATCCAGGAGATACTTCCTTCATTTTGAAAGGGTATCAGTTACTTTTCTCTGGAATTTGATGATTATACATTATCTGTGTATAGATAGCTAGAGGTGCTTGCTTTCATGATCCTTTCACTTTGCCTTTTGCTCGCTGTATGCCTTCCCATACGTATGTCCTTCCTAGACAGTCCCCTCACCTGGTATGTTTGTCTTGGTCACTTTCTTACTCGCGGGTAACCAAGGGCTGAGCTGAATTTGGCTCAGAAGGGACAAATTACTTGCTTTCAAGTAATGAGTGATTCTCGGTAAAGTAAATGCTACCGGACCCCAGGGAATGACTCGGTAATGGTGTATTTTGGCTCCTTTGGCATAAGGTGGCAGAAATATTTGGGAAGGGCAGCAGAACAGGAAGAGAGGGGCCAGACTTGCTTAAACCTAACTCAGTTTCATATAGGACAACCTCATAGTCACCAACGGGGAGGCGAGTGGGGAGATGAGTCAGATAGGTGATAGGGATTAAAGAGTATACTTACCATGGTGAAAAAATAATAAAAACCCCTAATTCAGCTTATACTGTTTCTATGAAATAAAAAATACAGTACATTTTTTTAAAGAATTTTTATTTATTTGACAGAGAGAGAGAGAGCACAAGCAGGTGGAGTAGCAGGAAGAGGGAGAGGGAGAAGCAGGCTCCCTGCTGAGCAAGGAGCCCGATGCAGGGTTTGATCCCAGGACCTTGGGATCGTGACCTGAGCCGAAGGCAGATGCTTAACTGACTGAGCCACCCAGGCGCCCCAAAAATACAGTACATTTTAAAATTATCTGCATATAGTATGTTTTGTTTTTGAATATTTTATTTTATTTTTTAAAGATTTTATTTATGACAGAGAGAGAGGGAACACAAGCATCGGGGACCTGAAAAGAGAGAAGCAGGCTTCCCACGGAGCAGGGAGCCCGATGTGGGGCTCTATCCCAGGACCCTGGGAGCATGACCCGAGTTAAAGGCAGCTGCTTAACGACTGAGCCACCCAGGCGCTCCTTGTTTTTGAATATTTTAAATAATATGTTCCCTCTTCTACAAATCATGTTCCTCAACCATGTGAAAACTCTCAGAGCTATCTACATCAGGTCCTGAAAGCATTATCAGAGGAAAATGAAGTCACTCTGGCTTTGGCATTCTCAAATCAAAGCTATTATTAAAGAAAATAAAGTCCTTCTGATGAGACCTTGGAACATTTTCAACAGTAATCCCTTGTTTTTAATGAGGTGACCTTGTTTTGATTTTTGCGTTTGATTTTTTTTTTTTGCAATATTTTATTTATTTATTTGACAGAGAGATCACAAGTAGGCAGAGAGGCAGGCAGAGAGAGAGGGGGAAGCAGGTTCCCCACCAAGCAGAGAGCCTGATGTGAGGCTCAATCCCAGGACCCTGAGATCATGACCTGAGCCGAAGGCAGAGGCTTTAACCCACTGAGCCACCCAGGCGCCCCAATATTTGATCTTTTTTATTGTGGGTTTATTCTGTCGCTATTATTTGTATTATTGCTTTTGAAGATTCTGAATAATGTTTTAATTATTTTGGTAGGAATTCATCATCAAAAGCAAACTGCTCTTATTAGAAATGTATGGTTGTGTTTTGCTCTGGGAAGGAATGTTTAAAAAGGCTCTCCAAATTTATAAATAGGACAGTTTACTTACAGCCACACAGATTGAGCTACCTTCATGACTTTCTCCAGGAGGATCAAAACCTATTTGAATCCATCTGCCCATAGACTAGATGAGCAGAAATTATACCTTCTCTTTGGAAAATTTGCATTTTTATTTTAAAGTCGTCATTTTCTGATTATAAAAATAATGCAAATTAATTTATGATGGAAGCTGTGAAAAATAGAGAACAACAACAAAGCGAAATCTCCCATAACCCTACGCGGAAAGAGCTATTGTTAATATCTTGGTGTGTATCTGATGAGTACCTTAAATTATTTCTATTATGTGATATATATAGTATGTAATGCTTGCACATCTGAAACTGTATAGATAAGTAAACATAATCTCATAATTTACCCTTTTCATTTAATTAGAGCATGACTGTTAAGTGTACTTTCTGGTGGTTGCAAACAATTATGGCATGTGGATGGGTCAACTTTAAGCAATTCTTATTCTTGGATAGCAGGTGTTTTCAGTTTTCACTGATACTTGGGTATAAACACATTACTGTTTATAGTCTTTGAGATCTTATTTTTGTCTTAGAATATATTCCTAGAAGTGCCAGTGTTGGGTCAAAAGGTAGACAGACGTTTGAATTTTTGATGCTATTGACTCAACTGTCCTCCAGAAAATGCATAGCATTTGTATATTCACTTGCAATATTAAGAAAGCACACTTCCCCGTGTCCTCCACAAACCCTGGTTATTGTCACTAAAAAAAAGAGAAAACTTGCAGTTGGATAGACAAATACTAGAATTACTAATAAGGATGGACTTTTTTTTTTTAAAGATTTTTTAATTTATTTATTTGACAGAGAGAGATCACAAGCAGGCAGAGCGGCAGACAGAGAGAGAGGGGGAAGTAGGCTCCCCGCTGAGAAGAGAGCCCGATGTGAGGCTCGATCCCAGGACTCTGAGATCATGACCTGAGCCAAAGGCAGAGGCTTTAACCCACTGAGCCACCCAGGCGCCCCTTGGATGGACATTTTTTCATAAGCTCTCTGCCCTTTTGCTATAGAGGCATTCAATGTTTTCTTATTGTATAACCCCTGTAGCTATTAAGAATAGCAACTTTCATAAATGTTACACATGATTTCCAATTTAACCTTATTTTTGGTATTACTTGCCTATGAGTAGTTTTTAATTTTTCTGTAATGTGATAAATCTTGTTTTTCCCCTTCATTATTTCTTCTTTGTTTTTAGGTTTGAATATTTTCATTTTACTTGACACCAAAGTTTTCCTCTTGGAAATTTCAGGCCCTAATAAGCAAACAGAGCAGTATTTTGGGATGGGGGTACACATGTAGGTGGGTAGAGAGAAATGTATATTTACCTTTTTTTTTTGTTTGTATCATACTCTGTCTCCAAATGGATTGTTCTTTCATCTTTGGACTTCTATGTAGTAGTAGCAAAAAAAAAAAAAAAAACCCAGTAGCTTTTTATTAGGCTACTTTACATGCTCTAGTATTTTTGCTAAGAATTTCCTGCCAAATCTTGAAAATGTAGGGCAATCATGTGGAGAGAGAACGTAGGCTTTGGACTCAGACACACCTGATCTGGAATCCTGGTTCTACTTACTAACTGGCAGTCTTGGGTAGTTTATGGGATCTTGAGTTCAGTTTGCTCATCTGAAAAATGAGATTGATTATTGCTGCCTCCTGAAGTATGTATGACATGGTAGGGGGGATTTCCCTTCCTCCTTCTGTCTGCCTTTCTCCTTCCCTTCCTTCTCTTCTTCCTCTCCCTTCCCTCTCACCATTTTCCCCTTACTCCCTTTCTTTCCTTGTCTATTTCTATCGCATAAGCAATTGAGTAAATAATACTTGAGACTAAAAGTTACTCAATAAATAAAAAGTCTCCTTTCATCTTTTAGGGCATAGGAATATCTCAGGTCTTTATCTGCTTGAAATTCTCTTCAGTGCATCCAAGATTATGATTCTTTGATTTCTTGTAACTAATGGATTTAGATCACTTGGATTTACTTTGCCCTGATTTTATTACATTTCTCTTACACACAGTGTAGTTTATCTGTTGACATTTTATTCCTATCACCTTGGCTTACTTATATTCCAGAGATATTTGTTCAGCTGCAAATGTGAGTTGTTCATTCTTTCTTTCTTCCTTCCTTTCTTCATCCCTCCCTCTCTCTTTTTTTCTTTTTCTTCCTTTCTTTCTCTTCCTCTATCCCTCCCTCCCTCTCTTCCATTTTTGAGCATTCACTCTTCACAGAATTTAGAACAATATTAAATGCAGAAGCTATCATGTAGCCTGGGGAGATGCTTTTTACACATTGTCATTTATTCAGGGCAGCTATTATTTTTCTCTAAATAAATGGAATAGTATCAGAGCTACTTCCTGGGGCATCTTCTCAACTCACAAGTGGCTCCTTAACTGCCTCCTTGACCCACAAAGATGGGTCCCTGCAGCCATGCTTGCACTATGTGATCCCTGCCCAGTACCACTGCTGGTTGCTCCGGGGGAGGCGGGGGGCGGGGGGTGCAATCAGACATTTGGAGCTAAAGACCAGGAACTAAGGGACTCTAGCTTTTTCAGAAAGTAAACTCAGGGTTGTGAAGTGGCCCTCATGCACAGTTGTGTGACCTGAGAAACAGCAAAATGGGAATGCCAGAGAGCCCGAGAGAGGCAAACATATAGAGGGAATGCATAAAGGCTTTTAAGGCTGAGTCTCAGTCCCTTCTGGAGGCCAGACAGCATTTTTGTACTTGGAGTTCATGAGTTACTCCTTCATCGTTATGACAATTCTCATTTTTCTTAATTTGGATCTAATTAGCTTCCCTTATATGCAGCTTAAGAGACCTTTTATCTTTTTTCTCTTTTAGCTCAACCATGTACTCTTTGATTAGGCTTTAGCTAAGTCTTCTGTTAGCTTTCCATATTTTGATTCCAGAAAGTACTCCCAAATGGACTTTTCTCTTTCTCCCATTCCCTATAAATTGCTTTCTTCATTAATGATGATTCTCTAAAACCAAATAGAATCATTTGCACACAAGAAGAACATGTCCAACTTGAGTTTGCCTCCCCTGAATATCGATCTTAATGACATCCTACCTGGATAAAGTTGAACTGAAATATTTCTGTGTTTATTTTACAAAAAGACTCTAGGAGGGATAGTGACAATCTTGGAGCTCGATTACATTCGGTTCTCCCTGTGCATAGGCTTGTTCAAATCTCCTAGGGTCTCGCTTTATGCACCCATGCTTTTCATAATTGTAGAACATGCATTTAGATATATTGTTTGATGCCTGCCAAGTCCACGATCAGTTTCCTGAGAATTGTTACTCCCATCTTGAAGCATCCTTGACTTTGTCCCTCTGATCACAGCTTTTTAGACCAATAGTCTCTTGACTTTGGTCAAGACTTTGGACTTTCTCTCCTAGAGATATGAAATGGTAACTCAGGGACATAAGTCAGTTGGTTGGAGCCGAGTGTTGAAATGGAATGGTCATATAAAATTGGAGCACCGTATCTGGGACAGCTGTGGTCAACAGAAGCCAGGAATGCCTGTGTGCTGAGGAAAAATATTTTAAAAGACTGCATAGAGAGAATCTGAGATGAGCTATGTTGTGTAATAAAGAATTTGGTCTTTGTTCTAGGTTCTGGGCACAGAGTTTCTTGGAATTTCCCAAGAGATAAAGTGTCTTTGTTGTTCGTGAGCCCCTTGGATCACACCTGAGTTTATGCAAATGAGGTGTCTCAAGGTTAGCCTCTAAAATAGCTTCAGGATGGGGGCTGGCCAGCAGAAAGGCCAACTATATGATTAGAAGGTTGGGACTTTGAGGAGTCTGACCTCTAGGAAGAAATGAAGGGTTAGAAATGGAGTTCAGTCATGCGGTTGATGATTTAATCAATCCTGCCTATATAATGAAACTCCAGCGAACACTCTGGATGCTGAAGCCCAGGGAAGCTTCCTGGTAGGTAAATATACATTGATGTACCGGGAGGGTGACATGTCCTGATCCCACGGGATGCTCTGCGTTTAGGAACTTCCCAGACCTTGGCTTTCGTGTCTCTTCATTTGACTAGTCCTGATCTGTATCCCATACAACAGAACTATAATAATAAGCATAGCACTTTTCTGAGTTTTGTGAATCAGTCTAGCAAATGAGCCAGCCTGAGGGCTTTGCGGGAACCCCTAAATTTATAGCCAGCCAGTCAGAAGTGCAGGTGGCCCAGCGACCCCTGATGTCTGGCTGGCATTCAAATGACAGTAGTCTTGTGGTGGACTCAGCCTTTAGCTTGTGGGCTCTGTGCTGATTCCAGATAGCGGCAGTTAATTTTCAGTATATCTGATGTTGTTTTAGCACCTTCTGAGTCTTGGTTATACTTCTTTCTCTTGTATTCCATGTGATCTGTTGGTATTTTTCAATAGACTACAGGTTTTTGCTTGAACTGGCTGGAGTTGGCTACTATTTCCACCAACTCTTACAAAGAGAAAATAGAACTTCGAAGGAATGGGACATGATGTGTGAGGCTACGATTTGCTAATTCTTCTTTAACTTCATGTACTGAATTTCAAATATCATAATTCACATTTTTCTTCTGTTTGCATTGGTGAGAAATTAGTTTCTACAATAACCCTCCCTTCTCCCATGGAGATTTTTGCAGAAAGCATGATTTTACAACTGTACAACCTTGAACTACCACTGCAGTTAAGTTTTGTGGGCCTCAGAACTTTCTCCAATGTGGCATTTTGACTTTGTAGTTTTAGTTGCTCCTTGTCTGTGTCCAAATGGTCATAAGCTCTTAGAATGTGAATGCAGGAGTGGACCCGAGGGATCATCTTTATTATCGCAAGCAACAATTCTAAGGAGTAGAAAACTGAGACCTTGGCCTCCAGATCATATTACTTATTACTGGCAAAGTCTGAATTTGAATGATCTCCTCATTTTCTGAGTCAAAAAATTTATTCTGAGTTCTCAGTGGTAAACCTGTTTACTAAGGATTTAGTTATTATTTTTTTAGTGTTATAAGCGAAATGTGAATATTCCTGTTGTAAGTTTTTCAAAAATGGCTGCGGCTGTGTGTTAACACGAGATCTCACCAGGGTAGCTGCTTCCCCTGGGAGGCTGCCTCATCCATGTCTGTTTTTGGGGACTGGTGTTCAGGTAAGTCTTAACTTAAAACATCCATGAACACTTAGTAGGATTCAAATCTACTTTTTTCCATGGCTTAATTTGTTTGAGTTTATTGCTTGGTGAATCTTAGCACAAAAAATTTTTTTAAAGATTTTATTTATTTATTTGACAGAGAGAAAGATCACAAGTTAGACAGAGAGGCAGCCAGAGAAAGACAGAGGGAAGCAGGCTCCCCGATGAGCCGAGAGCTTGCTGCGGGGCTCCATCCCAGGACTCTGAGATTACAATCTGAGCCAAAGGCCGAGGCTTTAACCCACTGAGGCACCCAGGTGCCCCTCTTTGCAGAAATTCTTATTTTCTAAATGAAAATGTCTGCTTTGTTCTGTTTTCTGTCTGTGGAGACCTTGAAAGAGAAGAGACTGAATTTTTTTTTCTTTTTAAAGAATGGCAGACACTGAGGTATGATTTACATATAGTACGATTCTCCCTTATTAGGTGCACAGTTCGGTGAGTTTTGACAAAATAATTTTGTAACCTCACAACAATCAAATTATAAAATAGTTCCATCATCTCCCCCAAAATTCCTCATGTCTTTTGTGGTTGATATCCTGTTCCAACCCTCATTTTCGGAGAAACAAAAACAGTTTACTACCAACATTACTGAAGGAATGTCTGAAGACATAGCTCAGAAATCAAGAAATAGCTGAGGTACTCATTATTCTATTTTTAATTTCTTGAATAATTTACAGTACACAGTTTACAAACATTTTTAGGGTATAAAGTTTTCCATTATTTTTGTATGCTCTTTGTCTCTGTCTCATGGTTTTTCATTTCCTTATGTGATTTGCAATTGTTGATTGTGAGTTTATCTTTAAGTTGGTTTTATCAGGCTGTCAAAGCTGAGTTGCAGTGAGTTAGAAACATCACCTCAACACGATTTTGTTTGCTTCTGTCAGTGATTCATATTTCATCACTTCCAGATCGACTTTCTCATGTTAATTTCTTTTGCTTGAAATTCCTGCAGTGTGGGGGAGTCCCTGTAACTCCAGGTACTGACTCTACTACTATAGAACAAGCTACCCCAGAAGCTACGGATTAAAATAACAATTTATTATCACTCACATAGTATTATTTCTTGATTCCTCCTGAATGTAGGGTAAGATTGGGTTTTAAAATTGCTTTTAGGAGATTTTTTTCCTTTTTTTGTTTTCTTCCAAGTTTCCTGGACACTTTGCCTTCCATGGGGATAGAGTCTAGTTTCTGTTTCATGGACTGATGCCTGAGTCTGGTTTCTGATTCTCTGTAGGGGTCCTGGTTCTAGCATCAGTGTCCCATCTGACACCATGCAGTGCAGTGACCTCCTAGAGCCTACCGTTGGGTCTAATACCATGTGGGGCTGCCCGAGTGCCACGTAGAGCTATCTTCACCCATGTCTTGAATTTTTATAGTGTGTAATGGGAAGGGGTCCATCTTAGCCCAATCTACCCTGTGTCTAGTGATGTCCCTGATAACTGTTCTTCAGTGGATCTTCCTTTCTAAAGGGCTTTGTTCAATTTTTCAAACATCCTACTTCTTCTTTCGTATTTATTTGATTATCAATATGAAACAATCTGCTGTTTTCACTTGCTTGGAACTGAAGTATAGTTGACACACCATGTTTCAGGTGTGTGCTCCATACTATGTGCTGTGCTCAGAGCAAGTGTTGTAATCATGTTACCAGACAACACTGTTGCAGTACCATTGACCATATTCCCTATGCTGTAACTTTCATTTCCATGACAACTACATTCCATAACTAGAAGCCTTTATCTCTTTTTCCTCTTCACCCATTTTGCCCTTTTCCCCCTCCCCTTCCCTCTGGTAACCACAACTTTGTTCTCTGTCTTCATGGGTCTGTTTCTGTTTTTTTGTTTGTTTAGATTTCACATGTAGTGAAATCATATGGTATTTCTCTGACTCATTTCACTTAGCATAACACCCTTTAGATCCTTCCATGTAGTTGCAAGTGGCAAGATCTCATTCTTTTATTAAGGCTAAATAATATTCCATTGTATTTATATACACCACATCTTTATCCAGTAACCTGTCAGTGACACTTGGATTGCTTCCATATCTTGGCTATTGTAAATAATGTTGCAATAGACACAGTGCATATATATTTTCAAATTAGTGTTTCTATTTTTTTGGGGGGGGGTAAATAACCAGTAGTGGAATTATTTGATCATATGGTATTCCTATTTTTAATTTTTTGAGGAATCTCCATACTTTTTTCCACAGCTATTGAACCAATTTACATTCCCACCAACAGTGCACAAGTGTGTCCTTATCTCTCTACATCCTCACCAACACTTGTTATTTCTTGTCTTTTTGATAATAGCCATTCTGACAGGTGTGAAGTCATATTGTGGTTTTGATTCACATTTCCCTGATGATTAGTGATATTGAGCATCTTTTCATGTGTCTGTTGGACATCTGTATGTCTTTGGAAAAATGTCTATGCAGGTCCTCTGCTCATTTTAAAATCAGACTATTTTTGGTGTTTAGTTGTATATAAATATATTTATATATAAATACATATTATAGTATTACATATACTATATACATATACTATATATAGTATATAATATATATTTATATATATTATTTATATTTATTTATATATATATTTAAATATTTATTTGACAGAGAGCACAAGCAGGGGTAACAGGAGAGGGAGAAGCTTGCTCCCCACTGAGCAGGGAGCCAATGTGTGGGACTCAATCCCAGGACCCTGGGATCATGACCTGAGCCCAAGGCCTACACTTAACCAACCGAGCCACCCAGTTGCCCTCTTTATATTTTAGACATTCACCCCTTATCAGACATCATTTGTGAATGTCTTCTCCTATTCAGTAGGCTGCCTTTTCATTTTTTCCTGCCCTGTACAAAAGCTTTTTATTTTGGTGGAGTACCCAATAGTTTATTGTTGCTTTTGTTTCATTTGCTTATGGAGACATATCTAGAAAAACGTCACTAAGGCTGATGCCCATGAGATTACTGCCTATGTTTTCTTTAAGGAGTTTCATAGTTTCCACTCTTTATAGGTCCCACTCTTTTTTTTTTTTGTTTGCTCTTTTTTTTTTTTCTTCTTTAGAGAGGGAGAGGTGGGGTGAGTGGCAGAGGGAGAGAGAATCTGAAGCAGGCTCCACACTAGGCGTGGAGTCCA
>CM053603.1:63218570-63236001 GCA_028646535.1 Procyon lotor | reverse complement strand
GAGATGGTCAGAGGGAGAAGCAGACTCCCCAAAGGGCTGGGAGCCTGATATGGGACTTGATCCCTGGACTCTGGGATCATGACCCAAGCTGAAGGCAGTTGCTTAACCAACTGAGCCCTGAAAATAGTGTCCTTTAAACAATAACTATATGTTTCAAAATATATGCTGGGACTCTGAAAAATCGAATGAATAAATTTAATGGTGTGAAACCGGAAGAACCAGCTAGTGTTGACAAGGAGTAAGCATTATTGATTATTGCAACAACAATGGTGTAGGAGTGGAAGAGTGTTGAGGAAAGAACCTCTTGTCTTGCAGCCAGAAGATCCACTGAGACCTGGCAGGGGTCTCAACCAATGACAGTGTCCAAGATGAGAACACAAGATGTTGGCTTTCTTTGGATGTTCCAGGTGTCATATTTAACAAATGTTTTACAGTTTGGTAAATTTAAAGCTGTTTCTAAAGCAACTTGCTTCTGATGGTAGGTTTCTGCAGTAGCAAGATGGCATATCTAGAGTCCCAGCACCTCCAAAAATGTTGTGAAACATCTGAGTTAGTCCTTTAGTTACATGTCAGCATTCTAGAGCGTTTTGAGGAACTTGATGGGAGATAGCCTCTTCTCTTTTCTAAGGACCTATCTTTTTAAAAAGTTTTTTGTAATAGGTAAGCTAAGGGCTTGAGCTATTCTACTGATAGTGAATTTTCTGTAATTAGCTATAATACATCAGGTTAAGTTGAAATATATGTGTACATGTAGATTAATTTGTACCCTAAGGTTAAATTAATATTTGAGGTTAATTAATATTTCAGGATACCCAAACTTGAAACATAAATTTCAGAGTCTGCACAACAGAGTTCACTATTCAGTGTAAGGGATGAGAAATACTTTTTCACTGATTAAATGAATGGTTTTTAAGATATGTGGTTGACAAAGATGATTGTGTAGGTACCTTGTCATTGCATGAATGGGTCAAAATCTGTTGAGGTTAGCCATGTCATATTTCCCTAGACACAACAGTGAGCTCATCCCCACTTCTTACCCTCCCTCCCATTGAATATGGAGTATTCTAGTTGATCCTACTGTAATAACATTGCATTGATTTTAGAGTGAAATTTTTGTCCAAAATAATTGTTGGAATAAAAATCAAGGATAAAAAATGGGACTTCACTGAGCTTACAATGACAACTGCGCATCGGTCAGGATAGCTAGGAGATGTTGCAGGAAAAAATTACACTTCGAATTTCAGTAGCTTAAAGCAACAAAGGTTTATTTCTTACTCATTATTCATGTCCACTGAGGGTTTGTTCTGCATGGCTATCATTCTGAGAGCCTGACAGAGCAGCCGTGACCTGGAACAATTCTCATTGTCTTGGAAGAAGGAAAAAGCGAGCTCTCTTCTTGAGGGTCTTGTATTGGCAAATATGAAGCTATGTTGTGTCCAGAAGGCAGGTAGTTGGAGATATTTGGGTAACAGTGCTATGAATAGCACAGTTGGAATTACTTTGTTGGTGTTCCTACTTGTTAATAAGTGTTTATATGGGTGGCAGAATTTAGCCTGAGACTTACTTTCACTATAACCTTTTACCTGGCAGAAATGGTGTGGGGAGAGGAAACAAAAAGTCTTCACCTATTTTTAATAAGTGGAAACTATTGGTTTTTATTCACAGAATATTGGGCAACTGTTGAATTGACAATTGGGAATAAGTCAATTAGCATCAAGTGGAATACTAAAAGACATGACTTCCCACTGCGAAAAAGGGACATACTGGTTCTAATATTTCAGTTCATGTCATGTGTAGCCTAAATGCTTGTCAAAGATGATGGGCACTGGAGCACAGAGATAACACTCTGAAGATAATCTAGTAGATTCCTCAGAATGTTCTAGAGTCTCTTTCTTTCCTTTTTCCTTTCTTCATTTTTCCCCTAGCATGCTGCTTGTACTTAGTAAATATTTCAACATCTTGATCATAATTCTATGGGATTTCATGGCACCAAAGACGAAGAAGGAAAATTTGACTTTCTCTCACTGGGGTATATAAGCAGGTGGGCTCTTTAAATGATCCCCTTGACTGTTAGTGATTCTGAAGCCCTATTTAAAAGTTCCTCCAGTTAGTCCCCAGAGCCATGGAATATTTAGAGAAACTTCTAAATGAGAGTTAATTTCCAGCACGTAATATCCCTGCATTCACTGCCAATTAACTGTAGCCTAGAGCTAAGCATATGATTCGGGGATAAAACTTTTTGCAACACAACACACAAAAAGCAATTATAGTTTTTTTTCCCCCCTTATAACCAGTTAAGTGGTAGAGGAAATAAAACTGTTACTTAGTAATTATCACACCCTGTCCAACTTCCTCCACAATTTAATAGGCATAAAATCCTTTTAAACCTCATATTGTTCAACAATTTAGCTCATTTGTAACCTAGATAAGTCACCTTACATTTTGCTAGGTAAACCAACAAACCAGCTAGCTAAAATGTTGAAGCTAAAATATATGACATCTAGAGAGAGCTTTTCTCAGAAATGTTGAAATTCCATATTTATTCTGAATATAAGATAATTACATTTAAACTCAAAAAAGTCAGCCTTACCTGTATCATGACTGAGTATATGGTCTTATCAACTGCAGCCACCCTTTGGCAGAAAGGAAAAGACACCTACTTGTATTCCTTGATCTGAATTTAAAAGGAAAATTGCTTGAGAAGTGGTTTGTACATTAACAACAATCCATTACATTTTTTTTCTTCTTGACTCTCAGAAGTTCGTCCACTTACAAATCGAGTGACATCTCAGGTGCCTGGGTGGTGCAGTCTGTCAGGCGTCTTGCTCTTGGTTTCAGCTCCGGCGGCGATCTCAGGGTCCTGAGCCCCATGTCTGGCTTCATACTCTTTGCAGAGTCTGCTTGGGATTCTCTCCCACTCCCTGTGCCCCTCCCCCACTCCCTGTGCCCTTCTGGCTGGTGCGCGCTCGCTTGCTCTCTCTCAAGAAAGAAATCTTAAAAAAAAAAAAAAATTGAGTGACACCCCAAATATTGCTGATTTAAATGCAGTATTTCCGTTGTATTTTCACAAACTCAAGGAACAACTTCCTAATTCTACCAACAAAGCAAGTTATAAATTTATGTTTATGATTAAGCTGCCTTCATGAAGAGTATATTCAGTTTTCTTTTTTAAAATTCTGACATTTAAACTAGCTAGAAATCCCAGAGGAGATATGAGAATGGAAGTGGAGCAGTGATGATTGTGTAGGGAGAGAGTGACTGTTGAAAGGAGTCAGGCCAAACTGGGGGTCCCATTAGCTTTATCAGTTTGGAAACCATCCAGTCAAACCGCCTCAAGCTAGGAATCTTGTGCATTTGGACAAGTTTGTTTTTAGCTTCCCTTCAACATTTCCTTTGGTTTTCTTAGGAGCTTCAAGCCCCTGATATTTTTATAGGCTCTGTCATTCCTCCTTTTAATAAAACACGTGCATCCCTGGTTTTATTCTATTATTCTGCAAAATGACAATGATGCAAAGAGATTTTTTATAAACTCTTAAAAAGTTGATGTGTTACCCTTTATGATGGCATAATGCCTCAAACTGGTGTTCTAGGCCCTACAAAGGCCTCAACAAATCTGTTTCACTGATGCTGACTTTTACGAGACCATAGAGATGAAACTCTAGGATTGGCCTGGCATATTCGGGGATGTTCGATACTGTTAATTAAAAAATATATATATATATATACATAAAAGTAAATACATCTGGTAAGATGGATCTCTCAACTTCTGTTTATATAGTATACAAGTGGCTACCTGGACATAGAAAAAAAGTAATTTTATTTCCATTTCTAGAGATTATATACTTTTTTTTTTTTTAAAGATTTTATTTATTCGACAGCGAGAAACACAGCGAGAGAGGGAACATAAGCAGAGGGAATGGTAGCGGGAGAAGCAGGCTTCCTGCCGCGCAGGGAGCCCGATGCGGGCCTCGATTCCAGGACCCTGGGATCATGACCTGAGCCAAAGGCAGATGCTTAACGACTGAGCCACCCAGGCACCCCTAGAGATTATATACTTTTAAGTAATGCCCATCATTAGGACCTCAGAAGAATATTGGAAAACATCTTGTTTACCAAAGGAGGTTGTTAAGAATGCAGGTTCCGGGGCTCCAGCTCAAACCTATTAGATTAGCACGGCCTAAGAATCTGCATTCTACCATGATTCTCATGGATTCTGAAGTTTAAGACCCGCTATTGCTCAGTGACATGGCATGTTTGCACAGTGGTTAAACTTGGCTTGGTCAGCTAGGTTACCTTTAGCAGTGGATATGATCATATGAAAAAATGTGGAGAGTGAAATTTTTCAGAGGTTATAGAATGCTTTTACTGGTCTGTCTCTTTTTTTGTACAGTATTTTGAAATTAATACTTATTTGATACTATAACCCAGAGGAGGAGTGCAGGGGGCAGGATTGCAGTCTGCATTTTCCACATGGGGAAACAGAGGTCAAATAAGCAATAACTAGTGAAGACAGTTAAAGAACCTATGCCTGCGAACTTTAAACGTAGTGCTCTTTTCTCCCATGCCCTTAATTTAAAAGTGTTTTATTTTCTTTCTTTTTTAAAATTTTTTGTTTTTATTTTAGTCTCTCTTTAATTACTCCTACCTTTTTTTTTTTCCAGAATCAAACTCTGATTACAATTTAAGTTACTTTTAAAGTATGCTCTGTTTTTCAGAGATTTCTAAAAGAAGGAAAGTAATCAGTAGAAAGAACAGGTCAAGGACAGTGAGGATTTGCACTTTTCAGTCTTTCCTCCATTTCCTTGCCTTTTAAACACATCATTAAATACAGAAAGAAGTAAACAAATGAGTATTTGTCATAATAAATACATTTATATATATAAAATTTCCATTTCTCTCTCTCTCTCTCTCTCTCTCTATCTATCTATCTATCTATCTATCTATCTATCTATCTATCTATCTATCTATCATCTCTCTCTCTGCAATGGTTGCCAAACATGTGATGTGGTTTAGGAAATGCCACCCCAAAATATGGCACCTTGGCATATTGAATATTTTAGGGGGAAGGAATTTAGGAAAATGGCAGGAGCAGGACACTCTGATATTCTGTCGTCACCCCCGCCCACCTGCCCCCCCCCCATCCCCATCCCCATTCCCTGCCAACTCTTTGCCTCGAAACAGGTCATAGAACCTTCACGTGAGAGGGGCCTTCTCTATATTTGGAGGGAAGGAACGCCATTATCTTTGAGAACGAAGGGATGTCTAGAAGAATCCTAAGGAACAGGCTGTGCTAAGTTTCTCCCAGTGTACTGTACTTACCTCATACTTCCTTGATCTTTCCTATTCCTCCATGGCTGTCCACTCTTCATCAAACCTAACATAAAAATACAGTGGTTTAATGGTTTCTTCAGATCTTCATTTCCTTATGGAAGCGTCCATGTCAAATAAAACTTATGTTTAAAAAATATATATGTTCTTCTCCTGTTGATCTTTGTCAGTTTAATTTTCAGACCTAGTCAGGGACCTTGAAAGGTGTAGGAAAACTCCCCTCTCCTGCCCCCAACATGGATAAGTAGAAAACCCAAGTTTTCTTGGGTTCCCCAGGCTCCCACTTTTGCCTTAACCAAACCAAAAGATCACTTTTATGTTTGCTTCATTGGGAGTCCATAAAAAGTACATTTGGAGCAACAACAACAAAACCCCAGATTCTACTCTGATGTCAAGGTTGAAGTACATTTAGGTTTTGTGACGTGCTTAAAAGGATGAAAGAGTCTGCCCCAAGTTAACATCAGGGAGGCTTCATTTTACTGCTTTTGTTTCAGGGTTGTATAATTCTCATTGGAGTGGAGGGTGGAATTTCACTCAGTGTCACAAAGTTTATAGGGAAAGAGAGTTTCTGTTTTATAAGTTATTCTGTTGGGGGCACTTAGTCCCTGAGAAAGGCCGACTTCTCCACTTAGCTACTGAAATGATCTACTCTATGTGTGTTCTTTGTCACGTTATTCATGCTCTGCCTCAGGTTATTAATTTAAAAAACAGGCTATTAATATTTATCCTTACCGTTTTCACAGTGGACTCTGTAATAGTAATTGATTGTAATAACCTGACCATCAGTTCATACTCAAAAGATAGGCACCATGAGCACAAATGTGATGCTTATGATTAGATTGTGATAGTAATGAAGTACTAAATCAACTGTTTTTCAAAAACAAATTTAGGAACCTCGGCAAACTTTTGGTGACTGAGTTAGATGTCCATCTCTGAAGGCAACTTGGTCTAGACCCGGGTCCAGTGCATGAGATTCAACATGAATGATCTCTTCAGCTACTCTGCTTTTGTCCTGCATTCCATCTCAACTACCCAATTTCACGGGCATAACTTAAATGCTAATACCAACTATAACTGCAAGTCTTTATTATCTCAATTTCAAGCATCTTCAACTCTTATCAATTCTTCAACCCCATCAGAACCTTCAATCCAAGAATGGTAACATATTTTCACTGTCTCTCAGCTCTCCCATGGCTTCACTTTCTTTGTTTCTTCATTTAGATCCCACTCTGCTGCATGAGCTCTTGATACTTTTGTCTCTCTTTCCAGTTGCACGTTTGGCAAAACTCCAACTCTGATAAATCTCCTTTCTCTGCACTCAAGCAACTGAGAAAAATATAACTGTGATGACTAAGATCACTCTAAATATATAACCACATAGCTCTAATTGGCTTGGCACATCCATGGCATTGCCCCTTTCAACATTCTCATATTCCCATATGACTATTTTCACACCATTTTTTGTTGGAATTAGATTTAAGCTGCATGTAACAGAAACCCACTGATGGATCTTCTCACATAAAACACAAAAAGGTAGTTCTTGACTCCTTTGGCAGTCACACAAAGTCAGAAACCCAAGAAACTTCCTTCTATCTGCTCTCCCATGCTTTGTAGTCAGCTTCCATCCTCAAGATGAGTAAGATAGAATGTCAATCATCACATCTGAGTTACACAAAGTAGAAAGGAGGAAGGCAAGAAATAAGTGAGGTACCTCTCAACAGAGGCACTTTCTCTTAAGGAGTCTTCCTGGTCATCTCATATAACATTTCTTCATACTTCTCTCTTGCAGAATTTGTCAACTGGTCAGACTTAACTGCAGGGGAGGTGGGAAAACACAGTCTTTCTTCTCTTTTAACGAAGAGGGAGAAAATAGATATTAGGTAAATCATAATTGCCACATATGTTTTCTTCTCTTCTTAGATTTCAACCACTCCTCTCCCCACTGTCCTGCCTCCCAGTAAGACCTTGCTTATTTTGCTGAGAAACTAGAAGAAATTGGAAGAGAACATTAACATACTTCTACCAGCAAATTAACCAACTCATCTATGTTCAACTCCACTTTCTCCTTTAGCTATTGTTCCATTTCCCTGCTCTCCTTGAGAGTAAAGTTGTCTGTTGCCTTCTCTACTCCACTGCTTGCCATTCTCACTAGAATCTAGGGCAATAAGTCTTTTGTCTTCTGAAACTGTGTGGTCAAGGTTACCAATGACCTCCATGTTGTCAAATCCAAATCCTCATCTTACTGGACATAGTCCTCATCTTATTGACATAGTTCCTCATTCTCTCCTCCTTGAAACTCTTTCATCTCTTGGCATTCAGTAGCACACCATAATCTTTTGGTTCTCCACCCACCTCTCTGGCTACCTAGTCCTCATTCTTTTTGCTGGATCCTTTTCATCTTTATGACCTCAACATCTCCATTTGGATGTCCAAGAGAAACCTCAAATTTAACATGTCCCAAACTAAAACTCTTGATTTCTCACCTTCCAGTCTTTCCTCTCTCAGTTGGTAGCAAATCTATCACTACTGTTGCTCGGGTCAAAAATCTTGAAGTCGTTGTTGCCTTTTGTTTTTTTTTTTTTTAGGTTCCACATCCTATCAGAAAATCCTATTGGTTCCACTTTCAAAACATATCCCATAGCCTGACCACTTCTCACCATGTGCTTCTACAGTAAGAGCCTAGGGCAAACCCCATAATTTCTCACTGAACCAATGTAATTAGACACCATGTTTTTGCCCTCTCCCTAGAATTTTCATCTCAACATTACAGCCAGAGAATCGCTTTAAAAATGTTATATCCCACCACTTCTCTGCTAAAAATATTTAAATAAATTCCCATCTTAGAATGAAACCCAAACTTCTCTTCCTCTTAACACCACCTACAAGGTCCTACATGATCTGGCCCCTGCTACTCATCTAACCTCATCTCTATTATTTTCCTATACTTCCTTATACTCCAGTCATACAAATCTACTTTCTTTTTTTTTTTTTTTTTTTAAGATTTTATTATTTATTTGACAGAGAGAGATTACAAGTAGGCAGAGAGGCAGGTGGGGGTGGGAGAAGCAGGCTCCCCACTGAGCAGATAGCCCGATGTGGGGCTTGATCCCAGGACCCTGAGATCATGACCTGAGCTGAAGGCAGAGGCATTAGCCCACTGAGCCACCCAGGTGCCCCCAAATCTACTTTCTATTTGTTAAACATACCAGGAACATTTTCAATTCTGGGCCTATGTACTTGGTGTAACTGCTGTCTGGAATATTCTTTCTCCAGTTCTAGATCCCTTGTTGTTACTTATTTTTTCAGTTGTTTACACAGATGTGAAGAGTTTGGAGAGCTCATCCCTACCACCCTATTTAAATAGCACCTTCTTTCACTTTCTGTCAACTTCTTCTGCTTTGCTTTTTGCGTGACCCTTAGCATCATCTAAACAGTTGCTTGTTTGTTTGCTTCTTGTCCGACTTCCTCTAGTAGAAGGTAAATTTCAGTAGAGTGGAGAGATCTTATCTTTTGTTTTATTTTTCACCTGTATCTTTCCAGTATCTAGAATAGTGCCTGGCATACAGTAGGATTAATAAATATATATTAATAATGTCTCCTGGAGACCAACTTGTGTGTCTAGAGCTATGTTGGATACCTCCTGAATTCTTTGCTAGATCAGCTGCAGACCAGTTATGTTTGACAAGTTAATTCCTTTAGGTATGCTGTCCAAATCCTGCTCATAGCCTGGGTGAATTTACTAGCCTTATGACTGTCAAGATTCAGGATAGGGATAAAGGAACAGATGTGAGAGCCAGACAATATGGCTCACAGCCATCCAATTGGAATCCCTTTGGAATTTCCATGCTTTCCTCAGAATTTTTTGAGAACAGAAAAAAAGGATGTATTACAAATTGAGAATAGGGTAAGTAAACGTGATGCCTCAGTCTTCACATTTATTCATTATTCTTTGGTTACAACTATCTGAACATTCTTTTCATTTTTGTGGGACTACATCATGCTGTCCATCTTGTTCAGTGTACGGTATTGTCTTATATTATGGAAGCCCTGAATTTCCAATATTCTCTGTACCTAGAGCAGAGGCTGAAGAGTGGGCATGTGACTCAGGCTTGGATAATCTAGTGTCTCCTTGTGACCTTAAATCTCTGTTGAACACAAGATAATGGCACCAACTTTAATATAGGCAGCATGAATATTGACATGGCCCAGGGATGGGTAGTTGCACTATCGTACGGTGGGGCGGCCTCCTGTTCGTCCAACCTCTGCAGTTACCTTGGTTCCTTTCAACTTTCTACGCTTGGTCATCCAAGAGTTTGTTGATTCTGTCATCTCTTCATGTCCTTCCAAGAAGGTATCTTTGATCAAGACAATCAGAATCAGTTTCTGTTGCTTGAATTTAAGAACTCTTAAATGCTTTCTTTTTGATAACAAAAAGAAAAGTTTGTATGAAAACAAGATAACTTTTACATTAACTTTCTATCATATGAAAATTAATGTGCCAAGTATTAATGGGTCTATGTTAGTGTAGTATCTTTAATATATTTCTTTTTTTTAAAAGATTTATTTATTTGACAGTGAGAGAGACAGCAAGAGTGGGAACACAAGCCAGGGGAGAGGGAGAGGGAGAGGCAGGGGCAGGCTTCTTGCTGAGCAGGGACCCCAATGAGGGGCTTGATCCTAGGACCCTGGGATCATGACCCAAGCTGAAGGCAGACACTTAATGACTGAGCCACCCAGGTGCCCCAGTATCTTTAATATCTTAATAGTAGTGATGGTTAATTTTATGTGTCAACTTGGCAAGGCCACAGTACCCAAATATTTGCTCAAACATTATTCTAGATGTTTTTGTGAAGTATTTTTCAAGATAAGATGAATATTTAAGTCTGTAAACTTCAAGTAAAGCAGATTACCTTCTAGAGTGTGAGTGGGTTCCATCCAAACAGTTGAAGGCCTTAAGAAAAAGACTGGCTCTGATGAAGGGGATAGTTGATTAGCAGACTGCTTTTGAACTTGAAGCTCAGTTCTTCCCTGGGTCTCCAGCCTGCTGCCTACCCTTGCAGGTTTTGAAATTGCCAGCCTCCACAATTGCATGAGCCAATTTCTTAAAATAAATCTCTCATATTCTTTCTGGGTATGTAGCCTATTTATAGCCTATATACAGGTTCTGTTTCTCTGAGGAACCCCAACTAAGACAATAGTCAAACATCTAACATTGTGGTAGACACAGATCTCTGTTCTCTGTCTTAAATAGCTCCCATAATACTTACTCTATGGTGGAATTATGCACCCCCACCCCCTTGTTGGATTTAGGTGAAGATTCTCTGGAAGGATTAGATGGCTCTCCAGGGTCCTGTATCATGCAGCTGGGAGCAACAAGCTAGTGTGGTCTGTCTTATTTATGTTATAATCTACTTTTGTAGATTTACTGTGAATATCAAACAAATGAGATGATTCATGTGATGGTGCCAGATGAACCATAGAAAATGGCATAAGTGCAATTTAATAAGGGGTGTGAGAGTGTCCAGGAGAAAAACTTTGAAAGTGAAGTTGGCACGTCATGTCTCCATTCCACAAGCGTGCCCTTTTGCCCAGTTTCACCTGACTTCAAGTACTAAAAAGTAAAACCAAGGAGAAGGAAAGAAGGAATAGTAAATCTTATCAGCTCTCGGTTATATTATTATAAGACACTGTATCACTTGCCCCCCGCACTCCCCGCCCTGACAGATATGGAGACATGTCACCTTGATCCTCCATGATTCTCTGCAGCAGAGTGTGGTCAGTAGGCAACATTGGCTTTCGGCTCCTTTGGGTTTGGCTTCAGGGTTCCCCCACCTCCTCTACTCACCCAGGGGCCTACACCCAGCCAGAGTGTTGGAGAGACAAAGGCTTGGTTATTTCTGTTGGAACCTGGCCAACTCTGAAGAGCCATACTTGTTCCAGAGCTTCCTACTGGGTTGGCCAAGGCACGGTTGGGCCTGCAGTGTAGCTTCACTTCACTCTTTACCCATTTGTGCTTCATTTTTCTTCCTTCCTTTCACATGTATTGGTCCTTCCTAACATCTTATAGCCCTTACAGTCTGTTTCAATACCTGCTTCAGAGAACCCAAACTATGACACCCTCTCTAGTACTTTACACAGTTGCCCATTTGCCCCCACCTCCCCAAGCTTCTCAGCAAGAGTTCATGGTGATGTGCGAGTCCAAATAGTACAAGCACGTAGTAGGGTCTCAATAAATACCTATTGACTGTTGGTATACAGAGCCCTAGGATGCATGGGAGAAACCTCTCCCCCTCCTTTGCCGCTTTCTGGAGCATTAATCTCTCGATGGAAATTAAAACATTAAAAACTAAAAAAAATACGGGTATCTTCTAGACTAGGATATAAATTAGCATGAATTTTAAAGTTGAAATATGTTTATTTCAAATAATTTTGGCCCAAGCTGGAAGTTGCTTTAATCTTCAGCTTTAAGTTCTGGGGGGAAGCATGTCGATTCTGTGTTGTTAAGATATTTATTAATAATCTGAGGAGTTCTGGTCTTCTATATCCTGACCTACGTAGTGGGAGAAAGTTTTTACGCCCATCATTTGCTACCACGATCTTTGCAGCCCGATTGCTTATCCTCCTGGACTCCATGTTTCACTCCAGCTTTGTATGTATGACTTAAACCACACCTTTTGCCACCTCATCATCCTGGTGGATAACTTCACTTAAGAATAAGCACAAAAGTCACCTCCCACGTGAACTCGAATCCCTTAGGTAGAGGCTGAATTATTGCCTCCTTTGGTCTCTCATATCATCTAGTCTATATAGTTTCAATAGAACATATTTTACTTGCCATGCAGTTTTCATCTGTTTACGTCTTCCACTGGTGGAAGGTGATCCCCCCTCCTCTCCATCCCCAGAACAGAGACTGTATGTTTTTCATTTTCTTATCCCCAGTGTATCATAGAGTACCTGGCACAGAGTATGTGTCCATTATATTTGCATAAATGAATGCAAATAAAGATAAAGGGTGATCTACTATTGAAGTGTAGTAGCTAAAAAAGTACTGGGTAGGGGTATTTTTGACTCTATTAATAGAGCTCTATATGTTTTCCCTTTGCAGGAAATTCTCTATCATAGAAACTATTAGAAATATGATTGCACAAAATATAATTTCCAACTGGAATAAATGGTTTCAAGGAGAACATCTTATAATGTCATGAAGAGTACATTATGGTGTCCCCATTGCTGTACCTTCTGGAGGGCAATTTTAGATCCCCGGTTTTGTAATGATTGGGAAATAATTTTTGTTTCACGTTTTTGTTGTGAAAAATAATTGATGTTAGCAACAATACTGGAAGCTTCTTTATCCCAAAGGACTGGAGGTAGACCAGAGGATTCAAATCTGCCTCCTTCAAATGATACTTCAAGTTTTCATACATATTGTGGGAGAACAACTGTTTCTTATTAGGTTAGACTAAAATAAAAACCAGTTAGTCTTTTGAACATTTAATGAGTTGTTTTCTTGGCTGCTTGAGTGGAACATTTCTCAGCAGTTGAGCAAATATATTAGAGGCACATACAAATCTGTCAAACTTGGTGTGTTGACTTGACTCAGAATTTTGCTATTAATAATTTCTTGATAAGCGGTCCTTTAATCCTCCTGGTTTTATAGACTGAACCTTTCTGATATCAAAGGATGAAGAGAGAGACACAGTAAACCCTTCTATAAACACTGAAGGGAAGTTGGTATTAGGCTCTTTGGCCGATGTGTTTTGCAAAATACACCAAAAGGGAGCAATAGGAAATAATAATTATAAGCAAGAAATGGGAAACTGTAGCATGGATATAGTTTTCTTTTGGTAGGAATCTTGCACCATCATACTATTTGGCAGGAATAGTTGGGAATGATAATAAGTTGATTTTATTATTAAGAAGCACCAGGAATAATTTTATCTTCTAATTTTATGACACATAGGCAGACCTACAAACTATGTCTGTTTTCTCCTGTTTTTTTTCCCCAGCATTTTTTATTGTAATTTTACTGTTCTTGGCAATAAACTCACATTCTATACATTAATTCATCTCCTCTATTTGCAATGACTGTGTGTGGCACAGTGTCCTATGATGACCAGATGATATGATAGTATTTGTGTCTGTTTGCCAGTAGGCAAAGCAAACGGAATCATGGCCACTTTTGTTAGCAAATACAAAATCTGTTGAGTAAGACTGGGATACCGACAGGATAAAGGATGAAAACAAATACAATTTGAAGTTTTTTTAATGCACAGTGACATTTCATAAAAAGTACACTTAGCTGCCTACTTTTTGATAAAGCAAAGATCAGAGGAGTGAAATGTGGGTGTGATTCTATTAACATTTCTGATAGCGCTTCCTCTATTCTTAAGACCTCAAGATTCTTTCAGATACATACACTAATAATTGTATAAAGAGGGCAGAGAAAACAGCAATTTATTATGATGACTGGATTAAGTACCCTGGCACGGAACAGAGAAAAACAAGCATCTCTGCAGATGGGAATGTGGCCACATAATGTTTTCAGCAACAGATTTCTATGGAGGATTTTTTGGCATGAGGGATGAACATTCATATTGCTGGAATTGCCATATGAGTTCTATTGGTGGCTATTTTCAGATCAACTGGAACCTGTTAATTATTTCTTGGCCTCTACAGTTCCGATTTACGTACTTACTGGCGGATAAGAAAAATACAAGTTGTTGACAGCTGTCCTTTGCGGTTATTATTAGGCCAGGTGTTCATGGTTGTGAAGTAATTTGAAAATTAAAAATTTCGAGGCTCCTGGTGGCTCAGTTGGTTCAGCATCTCTCGATTTTGGCTCCCATCGTGATCTCAGGTGTGTGAGGCTCTGTACTCAGTGGGGAGTCTGTTTCTCTCCCTCTGGCCCCCCCTCCACTCCCTGCTGCTTGCATGTTCTCTCCCCCTTTCTTTCTTTCTCTCTCAAATAAATAAATCTTAAAAAAAAAAAAAAAAACAACAAAAAACAAAAAACAAAAAAACTGGTCTTGGATTTCTAACTCGGGGGTTTAGAATATTGATTATTCAAATGAAGATGTTCTGATTAAATCAATTCTAACTGGAAGAGGCAGACCTGAATGCGCAGTAAGATGGGGTATTGTTACTCTTGTCAACTTCTCTGATCCTCAGAACTTCATGAGGAAAATGTAGTAACGATAAGGTCAATCTCACAGTATGTCCACCATGAGAACGCAATGCAACTGTGTACGTGAAGGACACTTTGTAAATTACCAGGTTCCAAATAGTGGGTCATTACTTCTATTTCAAATCCAGTCATATTGCTTCTAGTAGATGCTTAGGATGCAAGGGCCTGCCTCGTCTTTGGCTTGATTTTAGTGCCACTGAGGTGGACGGATCCAGGCAAGTTACCAGCATCCCTCCTCCAGTGTAGGAAGTGGCATCTTTTTACTTCGCTGCCTTAGAGGGCCTTTCTGAAGCCACAGAAGGACAATCAGGCATTTACAGACAAGACTTGGAAGCGTGGGGAGGTTCATGCCCTATGGAGCAGTCCTGCCCCAGGGGCTGATGGGAGGCCGCGCCTAAACTTCCTCAGCTTGTCCTGTCCCGCTGGTGCGATGAGTCTCAAGAATGGGCCACACAGTTCCCTAGGGGATCCTCCGCAGGCGGGAGCTGTAGTCGTCCGCAGAAGTAACCAGCACGCTAACGCTCAATTTCACTGTCTTTTTTCTCTCTCCTGGATTGCTTTTCCCACCCCCTCACTTGGGCTTTCAGGCACTGACTCCTGCCAAAGCATCCGCACCCCAGCACTTGTCGCAAGCTTCAGCTTTGCTTTCTGGAGCTCTTACCCTCGGCTAACTTCCTCCAGACATTTTAGCATAGTGTTAATGAAAAAAAAAAAAGACATCAAAATACTGCGAATGGAGATATTTCAGTAAGCGCCCTAAGGAGAAAATTCCTGGCAGTGGGTTTCACTCCCCCCACTGGAGGGATTAAGGGGCTGCTGTGAAGATAGCGGAGGTATTTAGGACTTCTAAAGTTTCAGAGCTGTTGCTTGCGGTGTTTTCAATCCTTTAATTATAGGAAAAAGTCCTGAATGCGG
The DNA here is from genome assembly GCA_028646535.1 of Procyon lotor. NCBI lineage: Eukaryota > Metazoa > Chordata > Mammalia > Carnivora > Procyonidae > Procyon > Procyon lotor. Next base: position 63,220,574 of record CM053603.1, on the reverse strand, counting down.
GGAGCAGGAACTCACTCATTTCTTTGAGTCATTGGCTAATACTGGATAAAGGACTGCTGTGATAAGGTGCTGAGGAATGGGGTGAGTAAGGGAAGGATGAGCAAACATCAAAGGCACAGGAGAGGAGGAGAATGTAGGAACAATGGAAGATGGAGCCCCCACACTTTCCTTTGCCCTGTGTTTCAGGCTTCCTAGTAATCCAGTGTTCATCTTGCAAGTGCTGGGAACTCTGTGTATTGCTCGCCCTGTGCTTGTCTGCACCTGGAACACAGCAGCTGCTCAGTGAGCAGTCTTCAAATGAATGAATATGGTAACTGAATTGTTTCCCCTTACGTGTGTGATAGGAGAGAGAGCCCTGGACAGAAATGTAGCAGGACTGTTTCAAGCCCGGGATTTGTCATTAACCCACAACACAGATTAATGTTCACACTGATCTGGGTGCCCAGCACTCAAATGGAGGCTTTTAAAAATTTTTTTTATTTTAAAGATTCTCTTTATTTATGAGAGAGAGCTCATGAGCTGGGGGAGGGGTAGAGGGACAGGTAGACTTCCTGCTGAGTGGGGTTCCATCCCAGGACCCTGAGATCATGCCCTGAGCCAAAGTCAGACACTTAACCAACAAAGCCACCCAGCACCCCTCAAATGAGGGCCTTTAACTGGTCTCAGAGTTATAAGAGAACTTGATTATCGACTGGGCTTTGAAGTCAGGCAGAAGTGGGCTTGGATCTGGCACATGTAAGAAATGAGAACTTGTGAGTTAGTTTACTGTTCTAATTCCTCAAGTTTTTACTTCAAGGGATATAATGCTACTTTGCTCTCTGGGTTGTTAGGATGCTAACATTGAACAGTAATAAAGTTCCTGTTATATAGTAGTCAGTAATTTTTATTATCCCCTGCTAACTTCTTCCATTAGCATGTTTTGTAAATCTCCATTTACCTGTCCAACGACCTAGGGTGAAGGAAATAGGAAGAGGGAAAACAGTGGGCCAGATAATCCACAGCTTGGGAATAAACTCTTTAAATATCAGGGAGCTATTTATATTTGTCGCTGTATATACACATTATAGATATGCCATCAGGAAATTGGCATGCATGTTAGTGATTCACTTTCCAGAAAGACTAGTATTTTTGAACTTTGTTAAAACGCAAGTCATTTTATTTTTGGTCTCCCAGATTTCTATTGCCTCTTTGTTGTTTTTCATTTTCTCTGTCTTTGGTGTTTATGGGGATTCTGCTTCCTTCTGTTGGGAAGTTTCCCTCTCATCATCTTTTGCCCCCAAGAGCTTTGAGCCACACTGGGAGTTCGTGGTACCTTAGTGAGCCCCCTGTGGTATGTTGTTCTTGCACTGACTTTTTCTGCCAGTTTGTCTGCTCTCCAGCCCCCTCCTTTAGAAGGAGCCAAACATTTATTTGTCCATCAAGTGTTTTATTTTTGTAGCTCCTGAATCTTCCAGTTCAGTGGATGCATTCCAGGCCAGAGGCTGCCTAAATTACTTTTCAACAAACACTGTCCTCCAAACTCTCCTTCCTGGGTGTGAACTGAGAGATGGTGTGTTCGGAGTGGTAGTGTGCAGACTTCCTCCGCAGAAGTGAGGAGCAAACTGGGGATTGGGGTGACCTGGAAGCCTGGCTCCCCCTGGTTATTGGGCTTAGATTTGTGAAGACCCTTTGTTATCACAAGGAGTTCTCCTCAGTCCGAATTAAACTCCTAGCAAAGACACTTTTTCCACGTAGAAGGAATCTGGTTTCTATTGCAAAAATAGCCTTCACCTCTTCCTGTATCCCTTCCTTGTGCCTTGGGAAACTTTGTATCTTTTCCCATAAAGAGGCAAAGCCCCTTTCCTCAAAATGGACATGGGCCAGGCTTGTGACTTCTTTTGGCAAATAGAATGTGTCGGGTGACTGTGTGTGTGAATTAAGAGCCTGGACTCAAGAATCCTTATGTGTTTCCACTCTTTCTTTTGGAACACTGCGAGTCATTATGGGAATAGGCCTGGACAGCCA
>CM053603.1:63183710-63200283 GCA_028646535.1 Procyon lotor | reverse complement strand
GGTTGGATTCTGAAGAATCCGCTGTTACATTTTCTAAGTGGTTCAGATGGAAGTACAGGTTGCTACATGAGATCATAGTCTCTCCTCTTTTCTTCTTCCTCTTCTTAGCCTTGCACCCATACAGCTGAAGCAGTCAGCAAACTCAGGCTCCCTTGGAGTTGGCCACACCAGGATCTGGGACTGAGAATCTAGGAAACTCGACATGAGGCACTGGAAGTAGATGGGCTCTTTCTAACCAACTGCCTTATTCCATTTCCTCTACTGTTGGCCGTTATGGCTTTTTGTCCTAAAGCTGCAGTAAAAACTGACACTGGGTGTTAAGAGAGAATGAAATACTGGGACTTCAGGATACAAAGCTAGTAAAAGGCAGATCCTGGATCCAAACACACAATTCTTGATTCAAGAGTACTCCTCACAATAGAGCCCAAGAAAAACACAGGTAATATAGAGAAAATAGGTGTAATATTCTGGTCCTCTTATAATTAAATGAAGTTAGTAAAGCCTCATGGATCATCTACTCTGTATATCTAACACAGTTTTCATAAGGAATTCAATAATAAATGCAGTGTCTCAGTTGGAAGCAGCAGCAATAATCTTTCAATAATTCATTGAGGAAAAAGTAGGCGGGAAGAAAATAAATTTGGTTTTAACACATTTAATAATGACTTAAAATGGAAAAATTATGAAAGAAGCATGAAAAATAGATGTGCTGTTGTTCAAATGACTAATATTTTTGAGAGTGAAAAATCTTTATATAAGAATAAAGCGGTTTTTGTTTGGTTTAGGATGGGATTTTTATTCTTGCCAAATAACTTTTAAATAGTACATAGAAATAAAATATGATAAAGACATTTATATACATACCACGTAATATTTCATACAGTACCAGTGAGTGCTCCAGAAATAGGTGTTGATATGAATAATTCAGAAGGAAATTATATATTAATTCAGTAACACTCATCTACAATTACTTTCAACCTTACTCAGGTGCTAAAACTCTTCAAAATGAACACAGTGTGACTAGTATGGCAGCAGCCTGACCAATAACATAGGGATCAAAGAGAAAATAAGGAATCTGTGTTTTGTTCTAAGAAACACATAATTATTTCAGGACCACATAGAGCTTTGTAAAATTATTCACGCCTGCCTCAGCTACATTCAAGTAACTATCACTTAAATGGATGGTGATTGGGGTGCCTGAGTGGCTCAGTGGGTTAAGGCCTCTGCCTTCGGCTCAGGTCATGATCTCAGGATCCTGGGATCGAGCCCAGCATTGGTCTCTCTGCTCAGCAGGGAGCCTGCTTCCCTCTCTCTCTGCCTACTTGTGATCTCTCTCCTCTCTGTCAAATAAAGAAATAAAATCTAAAAAAAAAAAAAAAAAAAAGGATGGTGATCATGGTGATCATAACCCAACCACCTACTAAATGGCAGACATGGAGTATTTAGCCATAGAAAAATTTGTCTATCAAATAATACAAAGCCAGGGAAATTCACAGACTTTAGCTGCCATTAGCATCATTCTTGCTGCATGAAGATTGGGCTATTACTATCAGCACTCAAACTTTATACCATCAAACTCAGGATATGTAGCACCAATACCAGAATTTTAAACTCTCTTTAAAAATAAAAAGATAGGCCTATAGCTAATTTAACACATGCTAAATAATCAGCAACCAACAATCCACTCTAATAGTGATAAAGTAGGAAGATCTGAAAATGACTACTGCAAATTCATTCAAATTACTCCCAAGCAGTGGCAATGGTTAGTCCATTTTTTAAAGTCATGCCCTAAAATGGTATTGTGGTGGAATGGTGTCCCTTGATTTTACACCTACACTTGCATGGCATAATAAATCCATTCAGGAAGAGTCAAATCTGAGGGCCAAGAAATTGATCAGAACTTCCTTTTCAATATCTGTTCCAGGTGGGTTTTCAGCATCATAAATTGACAAAGAACTCTGAATTGAATGCCTGACTTCATACAGCATTAATTCCATGATTAGTTTCTTTCTGAGAGCTTACTTATTAACTCATTGCCACTCCTACCTAATTCTTTCTTAATTAATAAATTAGAAGATGTAACAGAACTATTTCTTGTATCTTGAAGTTACTTTACCCTTGGATAGCCAAGATCCTGCCATAATGTTGGTGTAAATGTGGTTCACAGTAATAATAAGGAAATTAATCTCCTTGGGTCTTTGTCCCACCCACCTAATGCAGTATTGCACACTCCTGCAGAGCTTCCTCTAAGAGTGCCATGTGGTTTCCAAGAGGTGTCTCACAAAGGCTTTCCACTGATCTTACGTCCTTCTTCTCTGGACTCCTTTATCAATGGAAACTGCCCATAAAGTCAACTAACCAGTGGTACTTTACTATTTTCATCCATATTCTGGGGGGTTATTCTATTAACACCCCCAGTACTGAAAAGCTGAATAGTTCTGAACCAACTGGCAGAGAAGGGGGGTCACTCTATGGTTGGTTCCAATTACTAAGGTTAAGTTAGAGTGTCACTACATAATGAAGCAAAGGGGATTATGTTTGGAACCCAAGTGATTCCCTAGGGTGCCCCTTAGTATTCTCTTGACCCGTGTTACTTCTTAATAGAAAACTTTAACAACCAAATAAAAAGAGAAGTACCAAGGACTCAAATTCTTTAGGAATAAAAGTTTGATCACCCCCTAGGAAAGAACAGAGGCTAGCCAAGGCACTGGCAGAGGATTAAGAGAACAAGAAATGGGTTATAGGTGATGAAAGCTATGATCATCAAGTTATACCTCATGACCAGATCCAGATTTGGCAACAGTATTCATGTTCTTTCCCTGCTATCTTACGTAAAGTATTTGTAATGGTTAGTATTTTAGATTTTAGGTGGAAATGCAGCTGAATTGACATTATCTTGTGATAATATGTATCTGATAGCATTTTGTGTGCCCCCATGTAAGAAATACATTTTTTTTTTAACTCAAAGAATAGTGCTAGATGCTTAGGGTCAAAAGCTATGTACCTACTCTGTGCCCTCTCAAATCTACTCTTTACTCTTCTCTGCCTTATCCTGTACTGCAGGATAGACAACTGTCATTACAGCATTAATGGGATCTCTTGCCCCCTGGCTTCCCAGTAAGTGTGACCAACATGAGACAGTGGCAGAAAATTGGAAGGGAAGAAGAGTGAAGTCAAGTGTTTATTCTTCTAGGACTCATCCTACTGGGTTGCTGCAACTTAGCTGCATTTATCGAAAGCCACAGCCCCTGTATGTAGCCCTTGCTTACATTATAGCTCTCACTCCAGATACCAGTAATTGCTTCCATTCCTTACCTCTTCAAGTACATGACTCTTACCATATTAACTCTTGTTAGTCCTAGGTTGCTATACCATCTTTCACTGGTTTCTCTTTACCCTGTCCACATCCTTATAAACACTTCCTTTATGTGCTCTACCCATATGGACGATGTACTTTTTTCTTGTCAGGACTGGAACTGGTACACAACGCAATAACAAAAAAGAGAAAACACTTCAACAAGCCTGAAAGGAATAATCTCCATATCTGTGTCATTGAAAAAGTCTTAATAACTTTCCAAGGACTGAAATTTCAAAGGATTGAAATCCTATCACGGTGTCCTCTCACCATTACAGAATCCTGTTATGTAATAACAGTAATCCAGAACTTACAAGTCTATAATGTAAAGAATTCTAGGAAACCCTAAAATGTTTGGAAATTAAACAAAATACTTCTAGATAATTCATGAGCCAAAAAAAAAATCCTTAAAATACCCTCAAAATAAAATAATGAATGAAAGCAAAAACACAATACTAAATTTATGGAATGCAGCTAATGTAGTGTTTTGAGGGAAATTTATATCTCAAAGTGCTCATCAAAGAAAAAGATCTCAATTTAATAACTGAAGAGTCCACTTTTATAAACTAGAAACAGAAGAGTAAATGAAACTAATGCAAGTAAACAAAGGATATAGTAATGATTATAGTGGAAACCATTGACAAAGAAAGCAAAATCATAGAGAACATCAATGAAACCTGCAGTTTGTTCTTGGAAAAGATTGACACTTTCCTAAACTAATCAAAAAATAGGAGAGGAAATACAACCTATAAAGTTAGCAATGATTTCTTATCCTACAGAAATTAATGGGATTATAAAAGAATCTTATAAACAGTGTTATGCAAACAAATTAGACAACTTTGATGAAATGGACATATTCCTAAAAAGCCACCAAAAACCAAAATTGATTCAAGAAGAAATAGACAATCTTAATCAATTTATAAGTAAAGGACCTAAACTGGTAATTTCAAATATTACCACAAAGAAAAGATCAGGATCAGATGGTTTCACTGGTGAATTCTATCAGGTATGTAAGAAAGAAATAATACCAATATTTCATAAACTTTCAGAAAATAGAAGAGGAAGAAACACTTCTCAGCTCATTCTATGAGGCCAGCACCAGACATTATGAGAATAAACCATAAATCAGTATTTCTCATAAACATAAATGCAAACATCATTAGTAAAATAATAGCAAGTCATATCCAGCAATATATAAAAATGATTATAAGGGTACCTGGGTGGCTCAGTCAGTTGGGCATCCGACTCTTGATTTCAGCTCAGGTCATGATCTCAGGGTCCTGGGATTAAGCTCTACCTCGGGCTCCATGTTCAGCAGGGAGTCTACTTAAGATTTAAAAAAAATAAAAGTAAAAATAAAAATAAAGTTCCATTTAAGATTCCAAAAATAAATAAACAAAAAATTAAAATTAAAAAAAAGATGCTTTCTCTCCCTCTGCCCCTCCCCCTGCTCACTCTCTCTAATAAATGAAATCTTTAAAAAAAATTATTATAGACTATAACCAAGTAAGATTTATTCCAGGACTGCAAGGTTAACATTTAAAAATGAGTTAATATAACACACCCTATCAATATGGTAAAGGCCAAAACTTGATCATCTTATGATTAAAGTCAATGCCCATTCCTGATTTTTAAAAATTTCAACATGCTGGAACCAGGAGAGCACTTCCTGAACTTCATAAAGAGCATTTAAGAAAAGCCTAGAAATACCATCATATTTAATGGTGAAAGACTGAGTAGTTTCCCACTAAGATTGGAACCAATGCAAGGAAAACAATACAGGTTTTTTAAGTCAAGATAAATAAAATGAACTACATAAATTTTTTTTTGCTGTAAATGATATCAATTAGAAAGTGAAAAGTCAAGAGAATAGGAGAAAACATTTGCAAATCATATATATGAAAAATAGTGTGTACCCGAAATATGTAAAAAAAAAAAAACCTCTTATAATTCAAGAATTGTAAGACAAACAACCCAATTTTTAAATGGGCAGAAGATTCAAATAGATATTTTGCCAAAAGACATATTAATGCAAATGAGCAACACATTAATGATTCATGCAAAGTGGTCAATAGAGAAATGCAAATTAAAACTACCTTGTGGTATCACTACACACCTACTAGGATGACTATAATCAAAAAGAAATATAATCTAAAATATTGGCAAGAATGTGGAGGAACAGGGGCACCTGGGTGGCTCATTGGGTTAAAGCCTCTGCCTTTGGCTCAGGTCATGATCCCAGGGTCCTGGGATCGAGCTCAGTGCTCAGCGGGGAGCCTGCTTCCCCCGTCTCTCTCTGCCTGCCTCTCTGCCCACTTGTGATCTCTCTGTCAAATAAATAAATAAAATCTTTAAAAAAAAAAAAAAAAGAACGTGGAGGAACTAAAACCTTCAGTCATCACTGATGAAAGGTAAAATGATGCGGCCTCTGTGGCATACAGTCTGGCAGTTTCTTATGAAATTAAACATAAACTTACCATATTATCCAGCAATCCCATTTCTAAAAACCCACCCAAATTAAGTGGAAAACTGTAGCTATATGAAGATTTGTAAATGAACATTGAAAGCAATATTAAATTTGGAAACCATCCAAATGTCCATTAACTAATGGATAAGTAAAATATAACATATTCCTGTATTGGAATGTTATTCATCAATAAAAATGTGCTGACCCAAAAAAAAAAAAAATGTACTGATCCATGCTGCAACATAGATATATGTATGTATGTATGTATGTATGTATGTATTTATTTGTCATAGAGAGAGAGAGCGCGTGCGCACAAGCAGGCAGAGAGAGAAGCAGGCTCCCTGCTGAGCAAGGAGCCCGATGTGGGACTTGATCCCAGGATCCTGTGACATGACCTGAGCCGAAGGCAGCTGCTTAACCAACTGAGCCACCCAGGCTGTCCCAACATAGATATATCTTAAAAACAATATGCTTCAAAAGAAATAATATGCTTCAAAGAAGACATACCAACAGCCAACATATACACAAAAATATGCTCAACTTTTGTGAATCATCAAGGAAATGCAATCAAAATCACAATGAGATATCATTTCACACCTGTTAGGATGGCTTATCAAAAAGATGAGAGGAGCACCTGGGCAGCCCAGTCAGTTAAGTGTCTGCCTATGGCTCAGGTCATGATCTCAGGGTCCTAGGATGGAGCCCCACATTGGGCTCCCTGCTCAGTGGGGAGTCTGCTTCTGCCTCTGCCTCTCCCTCCCCCTGCTTCTACTCTCTCTCAAATAAATAAATAAAATCTCGAGAAAATAAAAAAACAAGAGGTAAGTATTAGTGAGGATGTGGAAAAATGAGAACCCTTGTGTAATGCTGGAGGGAATGTGAGTTGGTGCAGCCACTATGGAAAACAATATGAAGGTTCTTTAAAATATTAAAAATGGAACTACCACGTGAGGGGCACCAGGGTGGCTCAGTCGTTAAGTGTCTGCCTTCAGTTCAGGTCATGATCCCAGGGTCCTGGGATCGAGCCCCGGATCCGGCTCCTTGCTCAGCAGGAAGCCTGCTTCTCCCGCTACCATTCCCTCTGCTTGTGTTCCCTCTCTTGCTGTGTTTCTCGCTGTCAAATAAATAAAATCTTTAAAAAAAAAAAAAAACTACCACGTGATCCTACAATCCTACATCGGTGTATATATCCAAAAGAAATAAAATCACTATCTCAAAGAGATATCTGTACTCCTATGTTTATTTCAGCATTATTCGCAGTAGCCAAGATATGGAAATAATCTAAGTATCCATCCACAGAAAAATGAATAAAGAAAATATAGTGAATATAATTAATAATGTATTATGGACTTAAAATTTAGATCTCAAGTGTTCTCACAATATACACATACACACAAAAAGTAACTATGAGAAGTGATGGATGTGTTAGTTTAATTGTAGCATCATTTCACAATGTATACATATATCAAAACATCACACTATACACCTTAAATTACACAATTTTCTCAATCATCTCACTGAAACTAAAAAAAATGAAAAAGATAAAAGCAAAATCTAATAAATTAGAAAATAGAAAAAAAGCAGAAATATGCTAAGTGAAAGAAGCCAGATGCAAAAAACTACATATTGTATATTATTCTTTTTTATATATGACTATAATTGATACACAATGTTACATTAGCTTTAGGTGTACAATATAGTGATTCAGCATCTCCATAGACCCACCACAAGTGTAGCTACCATCTGTCACCACACAACCCTATTACAAAGCCATTGACTATATTCCCTGTGCTGTACCTTTTATTCCTGTTACCTATTCATTTCGTAACTGCAAGCCTGTATCTACCACTCTCCTTTCCCCATTTTGCCCATCCTCTCCCCTGTGGCAACCATCAGTTTGTTCTCTGCTTTTATAGGTCTGATTCTACTTTATGTTTGCATGTTTATTCATTTGTTTTGTTTGTTAGGATCACATGTAAATGAAATCATATGGTATCAGCCACAGCAACATTTTTCTAGATAGGTCTCCTAAGGCAAGGACAACAAAAGCAAACATAAATTATTGGAATTACATCAAAATAGAAAACTTTTGCATACCGAAGGAAATAGTCAATAAAAGAAAAAGGCAACTTATCATATGAGAGAAGCTACTTACAAATGATACATCAAGTAGAGAGTTAGGATCCAAAATATATACAGAACTTATACCACTTAACACCAAAAAAACCAAATAACCCAATTAAAAAATGGGCAGAGGAACTGAATAGACATTTTGCCAAAGAAGACATACAGATGGCCAACACACATAAAAAGATTCTCAACACAACTAATCATCAGAGAGATACAACCAAAGCCACAATGAGATATCACCTTATACCAGCCAGAATAGCTACTATCAAAAAGACAAGAAATAACAAGCGTTAGTGAGGATGTGGAGAATAAGAAACCCTCATGCATCTGTGGGAATGTAAACTGGTGTAGCCATTGTGGAAAACAGTATGGAGTTTTCCTGAAAAATTAAAAAATAGAAATGTCATGTGATTCAGTAATTACACCACGGGGTATTTATCCAGAGAAAATAAAAACACTAATTCCAAAAGTTATACACACCCATATTCATTGGATCATTATTTACAATAGCCAAGAAATGAAAATAACCTAAGTGTCCATCAGTACATGAATGGATAAAGAAGATGATATATGATAGATATAAAATTCCATATAAATATATGTAAATAAATATTACACAGCCATAAAAAAAATGATACCCTGCCATTTGTAATAGCATGGATGAATCTAATGGGTATTATGCTTTATTGACTTTGAAATGAGTCAAAGAAAGATAATATGATTCCATTTTTTTATTGTTATGTTAGTCACCATACATCATTAGGGTTTTTTTTTAAGATTTTATTTATTTATTTGACAGAGAGAGAGATCACAAGTAGGCAGGGAGGCAGGCAAAGGGTGGGGGGGGAGTAGGCTCCCCGCTGAGCAGAGAGCCCAATGCGGGGCTTGATCCCAGGACACTGAGATCATGACCTGAGCTGAAGGCAGAGGTTTAACCCACTGAGCCACCCAGGTGCCCCACATCATTAGTTTTTGATGTAGTGTTCCAAGATTCATTGTTTAGATATAACACTCAGTGCTCCATTTTTCAGAAATGTTCAGAAAATACAAATATATGAGACAGGAAGCAGATTAGTAGTTGTCTAGAGCTAGGAGTAGTCACAAAGATTGACTACAAATGAGCTTAACAGGATTTCCTGAAGTGATGGAAATGTTCCAGATTGGTACTATAATGATGATTCTATAATTCTATAAATTTACTAAAAAAAATTCAGTTGCACACTTAGAAATGTTAGCTTTTATTATATATAAATATGCCTTGTGAGAAATAGGGAGAAAATCATGTGACACGAGGTAAATCTCTTTCTTAAAGATGGGATGTGAAGGATGTGGAATTTGTTCATATCCACCTACAAAATTAATTTAAATGATCAGGAGCATATCTTCAAAATACTGGAAAAATGATTAGCAACTGCAATAAGGCAACATGTTGATAAAACTCTGTTCAATATGCTGCTGTTGGCCCATAAGCTAGGTTGCCCACCCTTACTATAATGTCTTCGGACAAACCAGATGTGACACTTGTCCACCTATTCCAAACAATGTCTATTTTTCTTCTTCTTACCATTGAACAAGACAAATTAGCATTCTTTTCTGAGGTCACCCTCTTACAAAGGTCACATTCGTGGCTATCACTGTAATATATCATGTACAGTAACTTGCTGAAAATTACCCAGTTTTCTAAGTAATTTGGGGACTTGCACTCAAGACTAAGATAAATGCACAACTCCTTCCCTTTGAAACCCCAGAGCAATTTCTCACATATTCCTGCTCCAGAATTATTAGAACATTTCCTTTTTGTTGTACTCAGATGAGCTCTTTCTTCATGAAATATACTACAGATTACTTTGAAATGCATGATGAAGGATGCCTTCCCCCCTGTTCTTACACCCTCTTCCTTCCTGTTTCTTCCCCCCTGCTCCTGTGGAAAGATGTAAGACCTGCCAGGACTATTTTTTATCCTCGAAGTCTTGAACCATTTTTTAAAAACAATCCCTAAAAAATTTCATTTCCTATTCTGGTTTTTCTTTTCAGGATCCATTTATCGAGAGTTTAATAATGAGGTATGCCCACTCTGTACTTTTGCCCTTACGTCACACATCCTGCACACTCAGGGATAAGTCTATGGGGTCAGCAATGTGAAAAGCCCTGAATATTGACTCTTAGGAGGCATCTGGCTCAGCTCCAGCTCGGAATGTCATCATGATCAGACTGGGAAAACAAGATGCACATCTAAGAAACCACAGAGAATCAAGTTACTCAATTGAACTGCCAGAGAACAGAAAATGGTGTCTTAAATGGTTTCTTGAAAAACAGAACTAGAGACAAAGTTTTAGGCTCAGGGAGTTTATTTGAACAGCAATCCCAGGAAGTACCCGACATAAATCAGGAAGTATGAGTAATGGAAAGGCACTATCAAAGTTGACCAGTGAGGGCAACTGGCAGGCTCCTTCCTGCTTGAGAACTCAGGGAGACATCATGAAATATACCAGGTTGTCTCACTCAGCACCCATCCGTCTTTGGCCGAGGAAGGGGGAAGGTGTTAATTCCCCAGCACTTTCAGCCTACCTTGCACAGGGGCGGGAAGAAGCCCTCAGGCAGAGGACTGCCTGTGATCGCAGTAGGATGCCATCTGCAGGAACTGGAAAGGTGAATGTCAGGGAGACAGAAGCAGAGCTAACATTGCTACGGACAGTAAAGACTTTGTGAAGGATGGCATTTCAGATTCCTTAAACAATGCACTGTGAATTGGTCGAGAAAAATAGCCTGAGTGAGAAGAGGGAAGAGGGAACTGGGAGAGGGTGACAGCAAGAATCCCAGGCAACTGCCTTTTACAAGTAGTCTGTTATTTAAAGGGGGGTGGGAGGGTGGACAGCACTTTTATCTTTGAATCTTTGTATTTGTAGGAATTAGTTATCTCATGGTACACAATCAGATGAAACTCACACCAGAAAATGAACAGCTCTTGGTTCAGAAAGAAAGCAACTTGGGGGGGGGGGGGACTTTTTTTTTTTAAGCACAAACACATTTATTTACTAACCAAAGGGATGATCCTAATTAAATCAACACTTTGAAATAGTTGCATGTAAAATGTTTGTGATAGAGATAACTCAGTAATGGGAAAAAAAAACCACATCATGAATTGAAAATACCGTAAGTTGAAAATACACATAATACACCTAACCTCCAGAGTTTAGCCTAACCTACCTCAAACGTGCTCAGAATACTTAACTAAGCCCACAGTTTGGCAAAACCATCCAACACAAAGTCTATTTGACAATGAAGTGCCAAATAGCTCATGTAATTGGTTGAAGACTGTACTGAAAGTGAAAACCAAAATGGCCGCATGGGCACAGAGTGGTTGTTGGTCTCGTTTGTTTCTCCTCCTGACCGTGGGCTGACCGGCCACTGTGGCTGCCACTGCACCAGAGAGGACAAACCACATCACGCCAACCTGGGAAATGATCAAGATTCAAAATTCAAAGTACAGTTTCTACTGAATATCTATTGTTTTCACACCGTCGTAAAGTTGAAAAATCATATCTCAGGGACCATCTGTGCAAAGTAGGCAAAGCTTAATCCAAGAATACGTTATCAGGATGTCTCAGACAGCACCCTTCAAAGGGGTTTGTATATAAGAATCACTTATGACTTGTCTTTAAAACCACAGATGCCTAAGCCAAAAACCCAAATGGTTTGATTTAGACTCTCCTTGGATAGATCCTCACTACCTGCATTTTTAAGATCCACAGATAATCCTAATAAGCACACTGGGTCATGAACCATGAGTAGAGAACAGAATGAACTAGGAGTCCTGTATTTATGCAATTGGACTGTGGGGTATGCCTGGGGGGGCGGCAGGGAGAGACTGGGATCACAAGCAACTAGAAATTACTTCTGACCAGTAAGTAAAATGGTACAGAGGGAAAAAGAAAAGAATATGACAACACTAAAGGAAAAGAAGGCTCCACCCCACTTATATGATGCCAAATGGTGGGGGGCAGGGGGCAGTTAGCATGCATCCTTCTAATTTGTATAGCAGGCCTGGCTCCCATAAGCCTAAATAATCAGGTGAGAAATACACCATAGAGTCTAAGGAAGTGGGACCCATTCAGGGTGTTAAAAAAAAAAAAAAAAAAAAAAGCAGGTCAAAGTTAAGGAAGACTTAATGGAAGAACTTCCCATTTCTTTAACCATCCTAAATAAAATAAATATAATCAGAAAGCACCAACTTGGTGGCACACAGGATGGAGAAAGGATTTATCAGCTTCATGCACTAACCACTGATTGAGTGTGGAATATTGAGAGCTTTGTTGATTAAATTTATTAATATAATCCTGCGCCAGTAGTACTCATAAGAAATGTGTTTAAGGAAAGAGCAGCACTTGATTTAGTGGGTTCCAGCTATAAAGCTCACTAAATAAAGAGGATTTATAAAAATCCTAATCCTTCAGGCCGACATGCCGTGCAGTAGCAATATTTATGTGCTCCAGGAATATATACAGTAGTGGTACAGGAAAGCCTAATCTAGATGCTTCTTGTTCCACGAAAAACATCAGAACACAAGAAACGTCTTGTAATGAAAGCATAAAATGATTTTAGTTTAATTGCACACAAGTTCCAAGGTATTAAACACCAAAATGGATTAAACTATATACTGTGCTCACTGGGCTCAGACCTAGTTTGCAGCAACATAGCTAACCACACCAAGAAGGTCGGAATTGTGGGTAAATCTGGAACCTGTTATGGTGCCTCCCTCAGGAAAATGATGAAGAAGATTGAAAAAAGCCTGCACACCTGGTACATTTGCTCCTTCTGTGGCAAAACCAAGATGAAAAGATGAGCTGTGGGGATCTGGCATTGTGGTTCCTTCATGAAAACTGTAGCGGGGGGCACCTGGACCTACAAGACCACTTCTGCCGTCACAGTAAAGTTGGCCATCAGAAGACTGAAGAAGTTGAAAGACCAGTAGAAGTTCCACCATTTGGAAACATGGCTAGCCTATATAGTAAATGGGTTAATTTCGGCAACAACAAAAAAAGGTATATTGTGGAGACCCCTACAATTCTCTCTCTAGAATCTTGCAAGTAGATGATGGATCTTTCCCAGCCTTATGAATCTCTATATGGTGAGTAATAAAAAGTAGAAAAGGGTTTCCAATCATTATGCAAGTATTTATTGAGCCTAAATGTTAGCACTGCACTAGGTGTTTGGGGGAATATAAAAATAGCAAAACACTTGACCCTTGTCCTCAATGATCTTATATTCTAATAAACAAGATGAGAGTAATACATCCTATACAACAGCAAGTGAAAAATTATGTTGTGTTTCTTCCATTCTAAGATATTGCTAATTACAGCTCACATCAATTTCTTAAATAACAAATTCTTAGAGAAAAAAAAGAAGCATATACATGTCTATAAAAATTGTGAGATGTATTAAAACATTAAATTGTGAAACATATGACAGAAATATGACAGGAATATTGTGATTAAGAAATACATTATATAATACAGTGTATAATTTTAGCACAAAGAAAAATCAAAATGAGGGAAAATGCCACATGTCTTTCCGTGTCTGGTTCACATTTAATACTGTCCATCTCTACACTGGATGTTCTGTGGAACTTTACTTTTCTTTTTACAAGAACTCCTGTCTTCCTCACGAAACGAACTAAGGGTGGCTGGGAGGAGGGGGCATAGGGATAGGGTGGCTGGGTTGTGGACATTGGGGAGGGTATGTGCTATGTGTAAGCCTGATGATTCACAGACATGTACCCTGGGGCAAATAATACATTATATGTTAATAAAAATTAAAAAAAAAAAAACCAAGAACTTCTGTTTTCTCAGACTGTAAGCCTCCAAGGACAGTAATGGTGTTTCACACTAGTGTTTCTCAAACTTTGCTGCAAATGAGACTTACCAGGGAAGATTCAAAAATCAAAATGCACAGGACACACTCCAACTAAACCAGACTGCAGGGGCTCGGGGCAGGGGATGGGCCTCCAAATTGTTTAAGCTTCCTGGACCATTCACAGATGAAGTCAAGGTTGACACCCATCATTTTATACCTTTTTTCTATCATCAATCTCTAACAACATTTTTTTCAATAAATGTTTATTGTCAATGATATTTTTTGAAGGAACTGGATGGAGTTTTAATCATCTTGTCTCTCACCCATAAACACACACATGCAACAGCATGCATGAATTTTGTAACTTAATGTTGAGTGGGAAAACTTCAGAAGCAAAAGAAAATATACAGTATGATTCTATTCTTATAAAGTTCAAAACAGGCTAAAGAAACCAATGATGTTATAAGTCAGTTCTCTTAAAAATGGGTACTGACTGGAGAGGTCGTGAAATCTGGGAGTCCTTCAACATCCTGCTTCTTGATCTGGCAAATGTGTTCATCTCGTGAAAATTCATTGACCCATATACTTATGAGCTTCTAAATGTATGTTACACTTCAGTTTAAAATTTAATTAAAATGACAAATGAAGCCATTTTAGAAGCTGGCTTTGAACTTCTCAGTAGAGATGACGACGTGATCTAAATCACTTAGGCTCCATCTCTAATATGAACAAGATGAACAACAAACAATAGAACCGAGCCTCCCTCAAAAAATTCATCAGCAGAAATCAATTAGGAAAGGCCATGATGGAATGGCACAAAATTCAAAAGTAGAAATAGCTGCAAGCTGAATTTGGAGAATGACCAGCACAGGCATCCCCAAGGGGTGGTACGCATATTTAATAGAATTATCAGGAGACCAAAGCCTAGTTTTCCAATAAATGGTTCTTCCCATCTCTCAACCCCCCAAATCTCAAGCCATAGAAAAGTGGTTGAGACACAATATCAAAGTCTAAAAATCTAGTTCAGGAAAAATAAGTATGTGTGATCAAAAAAAAAAAAGTCAATAACAATTCATTAGTACTATAACTAAATGAAGAGTAATTCTGGTTATGGTTGCACACACTAAATAGGAGATAGATGAATCATCATGAAAATCATATTAACAGACCAAAGATAAATAAATAAAAGTCAGAGGAAAGAAAGTACAAAGAAATAGGGAGAGTGAGTGGTTGGAGAGAGAGAAAGGAAAAGGGAAGGAAGGGAAGAGGAAGTAAATGGAAGGAAGGAAGGAGGGAAGTAAGAAGGGAAGGGAGGAGAGAAGAAGAAAGAGGAGAAAAGGAGGGACAGAGGAAAGAAAGGTATTAACTCCAAGTCCAGAGTCTCTAGCTGATACGTGATTTCCAGATGTGGCATCTCTTCTTGTTCCAGAGACCCAGGTAGTCAAGGGACAAGTTATCCACACTATCACACACCTAACAGGAATTAAACAAGAATGACTAAACTGCAATAAATCATTCATTCATAAATAAACCTTTTCATTTAGAAAGAGGAAGGATGGGCGCACACAGCAGTCTCTGGTCCATTGTAAGCCCAAAATCTAGCCAGGAAGATGTTGTGAGGGCCCAAGACTCTGGAGTGGGGAATATTCCTTCATCTGGCTCTGATTTTGTAACCTCTGAATAGCTCGCCTCTATCCTGTTCTCCAGGGATCTTACCTCTAGCCTCAAAAAGCATCATGCTTTTCAATTAAACTTGTTAGGTCTGAAGAAGGCTTTAAAACAACTGAGGCAAAAGGATCAAGGCATTTCAGCAGTGAACCCAACTGGTAGACATAGATACATCTTAGTCAAATATCTTTAAGAAGATTCATTTAGCCTAAATGGAACGTTGGTGCAGAGTAAGGGCAGCAAACGAAGGACTTAAGAAATTTGGTGCAGAGTAAGGGCAGCAAATGAAGGACTTAAGAAATCCTCTCATTCATCTCCCATCGTCTACAGAATGAAGTCCTAGCTATTAGCCTAATAGCTAGGACCAGCACCAACCCAGTTTTCCAGTCTTATTTTCCTTGATTTCTTTTTGATGCCACAGAATCAAAATAATAACATGGTAAATTATTCAGATTAGCTATTAAGAATGTCCCCTCCAAATTAAGCATGCCTATTTCCTGAGACCTCAGTAACAATACGAAATAATAAAGAGTCATTAGAACGTTTCTGCACTCTGGGAATTTCTGCATATAGATGACATTAAGAGTCTGATGAAAGAATGGAGGGTTTTGTGCTCCAGACTGCCTGGTAATGCTCCATGTTCGGAGTCTCTGAAAAGGATAAACTGCTTCATAGCTCTTTAGCAGTGCTCCTCAAAATGGGTAACATTGCCTCCTCTGAGAAATTTGTTCATGTCTGGAGACATTTTTGGTTGTCACAAATCAGAAGAGGGGAGGGAGAAGGAACAGGGGCTACTCATCTAGTGATCAGGGGCCAGAGATCCTGCTACGTAGGCTGCAGTGCACAGAAGTTCCCACCCCCTTGATAAAGAATTATCTGATCCAAAATGTCCATAGCACCACTGCTGATAAATCTTGCACTATAGTTTCACCTATAAGCCCAAGAATGGGCCCCAAAGAAAAACGGAAATAGAGTGTTAGGGAAAAACAGTCCTCATCACTAAAGGGGAAGGGGAGGGTGTGCTTTTGGCAGAGAGCCCAAGAGAGTAACTACACCTGCCTCCATTTCTTCAGCCCCCACACTCTACCCACGCTCTTTCC
>CM053603.1:63134371-63183210 GCA_028646535.1 Procyon lotor | reverse complement strand
GCTCAGCAGAACTCACCATCCATGATGTCAGTGATATTAGTTGAGTGTTGGATAACAGCACATTGTATGAAAGAGTGAGTGAATGAGCAAATGGTGGTGTCCACTAGAGACCTTGTCATGAGGATTGATAGAATAGTCCCAGTCCTGCTTCTGCTTCTTAATTTTGGGAGGGGGACAAATCATGAAGTGTGTGGGTTCTCTCTGGAGAGGGAATCTCACCCTTCTCCCCATCTCCTTCCAGGTGTCCTAGAACAGCGCCTCCTCTCATGTGTTGATTATGCCTCCCACGTGGTTTACCAGGTCAAGCTGTCGTCTCTTATTTTCCTATTCTTGAAATTAATGGGGCTTTGGTTAAGGGCATGGGAATCTGGCGTCCTTTTCTTTGAGAACGCAATTTGAAATTTCCACTAGAGAATGGGATCATCAAAACCCAGCAAAAGAGCTGTTTCCAGATTTGGTTTTCAAGCTGGAACGTCTGCATTTGAAGGCTGAAGGCACCCCCTGGAATATCACCATATTCCCTGACTATAATGTTAAGTCTTGGAAATTTTCACTCTCAATAAAGCAAGTGTCTATTGCCTTAATAATACATGAACCTTGTATCAGCGAATGCAACGTTTGATTCACAGACTCCCTCAGTTCTTATGTGTCGTTGTCATGCTACTTTGTGACTCCCCATTAAAGCTGACATCTGGCTTGCTGGCTGACATTAAGTACTAATTTATTTTGGACAATTTTCAGGGCTAATCAACCAAAAGCCATATCCGTATGGCTCTGGGAAAACATTTCTCTTCTCACCTCGCCCATGGTATATCGTTTAGAATAAAATGCCTCATTAAGCTAGATCTCAGTGATAGACATGTGTCACAAGTTATTGTACTTTGCAACACTCCCAAAGGATCAGTGGAAATCAAACTGAAGCCATAATAGAAGTGGGTCAGTTTTGGCAATAAATAAAATTCAAATGTATGTCATAGTGTTCCTTACATATGCTATTTTCTCTCTCTCGTCATTCTCTTTGATAACAAAAATAACTGATGACTTAGCCCCGCTGAAAAGCAAAAAGAGGACATATTACATGGAGTCCTTGACTGCTCCTTGCCCCTTACCTGTTCTCCTCTCCCCATGATTTAATCAACCCCAAGCCTTCTTCACTGGCCCCTAGACGTCTCCGAAGTAGGTCTGTTTTTCTCAGCTCTGGCTACCATTTTCTCCCTTGGGTTACTGAAATAGCCTCACGTGTTTTTACTTAAGGCTAGCTCATCTCCTTACCCTACTTCCCTAGTCTGATGGTGATTGTGTTGTATGTTAGATTGACTGCTTTCAAGTCTCCAAATCTTCATCTCTCCCTGTATACACATGGTTGACAGGAGACTGCAATTCTCACTAATGAGAGGAATCAATCTACTTCTTGACTTCTTGAGTCCAGGCTGGCTTCATGACTTGCATTGGACCATGGAATGCGGCAGAAGTGGAAGAGTGTCATTTCCTAGCCTAAGCCTTAAGAGGCCTTGTTCACCTTGCTCTCTTGTACCTCTGCCATCACCAGGAGAGCAAAGCCAGGCTAGCCTGCTGGAGGATGAGGAACACATTGGGTAGAGCTGAGTTATCACAGTAGGCCCACTGAAACAAGCCTAGATCAATCAATAGCCAGCCCACTCTCAGGCAGGTGAAAGAGAGAGAGTCAGCCAAGATTAGCAGAGCTGCCCAGCCAAAGCTCAGCTGACTCTGGACACATGGGCAATAAAAATTCATTCATTGTATTTGCTACAAGGGTTTTCTGCTTCTTGTTATGTAGCATTATGGTGGCACTAGAAAAACCAACAGACTTTCTTAAAGTAGAAGCTGATCATCTTGTTTAAGAATCTATGACAACACTAATTGCCTTCCGAATGGCTGTTCTGTCCTTTTTTGTCCTCTTTATAACAGAACCTGATTTCATCGAGGGCAAATTTTGTTAGAGTCAAACTCCCTTACCACTGAGATTGGTTATGTGATATGGTTTTGGTCAGTGATGTCTGGGAAGAAATCACTAGAGAGGAACTTCCTTATTAAGTAAAAAGGTAATACTTCACTAGGAAGATCCATGAAAGAAGGAAGTAATAAATTGAACTTCATTAAAGGTTAAAAATTTTGTGCTTCAAGAGACATCATTAAAAAAATGAAAAGACAAGTCACAGGCCCAGGGAAAATGTTTTTTGAATCACATATCTGGTAAAGGACTTGTATCCAGAATAAAATAAAGAGTTTTTAAAGCTAAAAGCAAGACAAATAGCCCAATTTTAAAAAAAATGGGCAGAAGGTCCGAATAGGCACTTCACCAGAGAAGATATATAAATAGCCAACAAGCTTGTGAAAAGATGCTCTACATCATCAGTCATTAGAAAGATGTGAACTCAAACTGTAATGAGATACCACTTTATCCCCACTAGAATGGTTATCATTAAGAACAAAAAATAAAAAGTGTTGGCAAGGAAGTTTTGGAATCCTTGTATCACAGGTGAAATGTAAAATAGTGCAGCCACTTTGGAAGAGTTTGGAAATCCCTTTAAAAAAAGATTTGTTCTCTAGCTTTATTGACATATAGTTGGTAGATAACATCGTGTAAGTTTAAGATGTACACATGATGATTTGATATACATATCAATTGCAAAACGTCTACAACAATGTGGTTAGTTAATACCTCCATTTCTTCACATAATTAATTACCTTATGTCTGTGTGTTAAAAATCATTTAAGATCTACTGCCTTAGTGATGGCATGAGAGGGTTCCTCATTTTCTGCATCCTTGCCAATATTTGTTGTTTCTTTCATGTTAATTTTAGCCATTCTGACTGGTGTGAGGTGTATCTCATCCTTGATTTCGCTGATGCCAAGGGATGTGGAGCGTTTTTTCATGTGTCTATTGGTCTTTTGTATGTTTTATTTGGAAAAATGTCTGTTTATGTCTTCTGCCCATTTCTTGACTGGATTATTATTTTTCTGGATGGGAGGTGTTGAGTTTGTTAAGCTCTTTATAGATCTTGGATGCTAGCCCTTTATCTGATAGGTTATTTGCAAAAGTCTCCTCCCATTCTGTAGGTTGCCTTTTAGTTTGCTTGACTGTTGCCTTTGCTGTGCAGAAGCTTTTTATCTTGATGAAGACCCAGTAGTTCATTTTTGCTTTTGTTTCCCTTACCTTTGGAGATGTGTCTAGCAAGAAGTTCCTGTGGCTGAGGTTGAAGAGGTTGCTGCCTGTGTTCTCCTCTAAGATTTTGATGGATTCCTGTCTCAAATTTAGGATTTTCATCCATTTTGACCATTTTCTTACACCATACGCAAAGATAAACTCAAAATGGATGATCTGTCACCTCCTTGGTTAAAATTTATGCTTAAGTATTTTATTGTTTATTGTGTTTATGATTTTTCAAGTATTTTATTGTGTTTATTGTTTTTGATGCAATTGTAAATGAAATTGCTTTATTTCTTTTTCAGAGATAAAGAAATTCAACTGATTTCTGCACATTGATTTTGTATCTCAGAACTTTATTAAATTCACTGAATAGTTCTAACAATTTTTGGTGGAATCTTTTGAGTTTTCTATATTTAATATCATGCCATCGGCAAACAGAGATAATGTTACTTCTTCCTTTCTGGTTTGGATGATTTTTATTTATTTTTCTTGCCTAATTGCTCCAAGATTTCTAATATTATGTTGAATAGGACTGGTGATGAGAATGAGTATCCTTGTCTTGTTCCTGATCTTAATGGAAAAACTTTTAATCTTTCATTATTCAGTGTGATGTTAGCTGTGGGCTTATCACATATGGCCTTTATCATGTTGAAGTGTATTCCTTCTGCATTCAGTTTTTTGAGTTTTAATCATGCAATTATGTTGTATTTTATCAAATGTTTTTCATTCATCTATTGAGATGGTCATACGATTTTTATCATTCATTCTATTAATGTTATCACATTTATTGATTTGCATGGATTAACCCTCTTTGCATCTTGGATAAATCTCATTTGATTGTGCTCTATGATCTTTTTAATGTGCAGCTCAATTCCATTTGCTAGTATTATGAGAATTTTTGCCTGCATACTTATCAAGGATGTTGGCCTATAGTTTTCTTTTCTTGTAGTTTCCCTATCTAGTTTTGGCCTTATAAAATGAATTTGGGAGTGTTCCTTCATTTTTTGGGGAAGAATTTGAGAAGGATTAGTATTAACTCTTTTTGTTGTTAACATACAACAGCAAAGTATTAATTTAACAAATTAATTATTATATTAAATTAACAAATTTATATTAATTTGTTAATTATATTAACAAAGTGTTATATTAATTTAAGGTGTACAATATAATGATTCAAGAATTCTATACATTACTCAGTGCTCATCATGTATAGTATACTCTTTAATCCTCATCACATATTTCACTTATAACCCTACCACTTCCCCTCTGGTAACCATCAATTTCTTCTCTGTAATTAAGAATCTGTTTCTTGGTTTGTCTTTTTCTTTCCTTTGCTCATTTGTTTTGTTTCTTAAAGTCCATATATGACTCAAGTCAGGTGGTATTTGTCTCTCTCTGACTGACTTATTTCACTTAGCATTTATCCATGTTGTTGCAAATGGCAAGATTTTATGTATGTATGTATGTATGTATGTATGTATGTATTTATTTTTTAAAGATTTTTTATTTATTTATTTGACAGATCACAAGTAGGCAGAGAGGCAGGCAGAGAGAGAGAGGAGGAAGCAGGCTCCCTGCTGAGCAGAGAGCCCGATGCGAGGCTCGATCCCAGGATCCTGAGATCACGACCTGGGTCGAAGGCAGAGGCTTAACCCGCTGAGCCACCCAGGCGCCCCAAGATTTTATTTTTTATGGCTGAATAATATTCTGTTGTATATAATTACCACATCTTTATCCATTCATCTACTGAGGGACACTTGGGCTGCTTTCATATTTTGGCTATTGTAAATAATGCTGCAATAAGCATAAGTGTGCGTATATGTCCTTTCAAACTACTGTTTTTGTATTTTTTGAGGAAATACTCATCGGTACAATCATAAGATAGTTTTATTTTTAATTTTTTTAAATTTTAAAATTTTTTAATTTTTAATTTTTTAAGGAACTTCCATACTGTCTTCTATAGTGGCTGCACAAGTTTGCATTATCACAAACAGTGCAAGAGTGTTCCCTTTAGGGGCCCCTGGGTGGCTCAGTGGGTTAAGCCTCTGCCTTTGGCTCAGGTCATGATCTCAGGGTCCTGGGATCGAGCCCCACATTGGGCTCTCTGCTCAGCGGGAGCTGAGCTGCTTCTCTCTCTCTCTCTCTCCCTCCTCTCTGCCTACTTGTGATCTCTCTCTCTGTGTCAAATAAATAAATAAAATCTTAAAAAAAAAAAAAAAGAGTGTTCCCTTTACTCCACATCCTCACCAACACTTGTTTCTTGAGTTTTTTATTTCAGCCACTCTGATAGGTGTGACATGATATCTCATTATAGTTTTGATCTGCATTTCCCTGATGATGAGTGATGTTGAGCATCTTTTCATGTGTCTGTTAGCCGTCTGGATGTTTTCTTTGGAGAAATGTCCATTCGTGTTTTTGCTGATTTTTAAATTGAATTATTATTATTATTTTTGGATGTTTAGTTAGAACTTTTTTATATATTTTGGATACTAACCCTTCATTAGGTATATCATTTGCAAATATCTTCTTCATTCCATAGGTTGTCTTTTAGTTTTATTGGTTGTTTCCTTTACTGTGCAAAAGCCTTTCATTTTGATGTAAGCCAATAGTTTACTTTTGCTGCTCTTTCTCTTGCCTCAGGAGACAGTCTCTAGAAGGATGCTTCTCAGTCTCTCTCTGTTAGGAAAGTCAGCTAGGTCTCTTGCTCTCAAAAGCAATGGCGTTAAGAAGAGGAGGTCTTCTAGTGTCCTGCAGGGCAGCGTCCCCTGTTCACCAGAACCTGGAGCTTTAGGGGCTGTCTCCTATGTGTGTATATGCACCCCGCTCTTGCGTCCTGGTCCCTTTTTCCTTTGATCTAGTCATCTGCAGGGATTCTCTTTGCCTGTTGTGGGCAGTGTTTCCTCCCTGGCCAGGGTGGAGCGTGCAGCTTTAACAAGGTGCATATTGGTTTGCTCTTGAAGGGGAACTGCTGCGGCAGCCACTGGGTTCCCCCCACCCTCCCGCCAGGCTTGCAGAGTGTGTGAGGCCCACAATTTTAACAGGGTCTGCCTCAGGCTTCCACAGGGCCCGCTGCAGCCTCAGGCACTGCTGCCAGGAAAATGTGTGGGTTGGGAGGGGTGTGGGCAAGGTTTGTACCAGTCTTCCGGGGGAGGGGACTACTGGGACTGCCTGGGAGGGTGGATCTGAGGAAGCCTGTGGGGGCAGGGCTGGATGTAAATTTGCAGGAGACCCTGCCTTTAGGATGAGGAACAGGGGAGGGAGGTGGTGCCTGCTGGCTCCTTTGTTCCTGCGGGAGTCCCTCCGTGATCCCTGCCCTTCTGGGACCTGCTCCAAAATGAGTAAACTACTCTCCCTCTCATACGTCCCAGGCATTTTTCAAATTGCTGCTTCTATGCTGTATTTCAGCAGGCTGTCTATCATACTATCTCTTTGAGGGTGGGGACTTGGATTCTTCTTGTCCTCTGGGGTTTCCCAGAGCCAATTCTGCTGATCTTTACCATTCCAGGCTTTAAGTACCACCCATTGTTAGAACTCACAAAATTCAGATTTTCCCACTTTCAAAGCAAACAAATATTATGGGGATTCATCTTCCTTGGGGGGGCTTCCCAGTGTAATAGTCTGTTTCTTGCCCTTGTCCAGGCCATGGTTCTCTCCTTCTCCTTCTACTCAGGATAGCAACAGCTCTCCACTGAGTCCCTACCCTTCCTACGCTCTTTGAGGTGCCTTTTTCTCTACCTTTACTTGCTGAGTTTATTTGTCAATCTGCAGGCTATATACACCTGTGTGAGTATTATCTTGCTATATGTATCCTTGCAAGGAGGTGAGCTTAGAGTCCTCCTACTCAACCATATTACCAGCCTCGGCTACAGTTATTATTTTTTAAAAGATTTTATTTATCCATTTGACACAGAGAGAGAGATCATAAGTAGGTAGAGAGGCAGGCAGAGAGAGAGGGGGAAGAAGGCTCCCTGCTGAGCAGAGAGCCTGATGTGGGCTGGATCCAGGACCCTGGCATCATGACCTGAGCAGAAGGCAGAGGCTTAACCCTCTGAGCCACCCAGGCGTGCTATAGTTATTTTTAATTCTTTTGTTCTTTAACCTTTATTTAGGCAATTTCTTAAAAATTAAGCAATTTATCATAAATTTATCATATGGCCCAACTGTTTCACTCCTAGTAATCTACCTGTCAGGTTTGAATAGGTGGTGGAAAAGAGGAGCCAGGTGAGTTTTAATGGAGGCAAGTTTTAATGGAAGCGCTCTTGGGCGAGGTTCCTTGGTCCCGGGTCAGGACAGGGCCAAGAAAGTCAGACCGAGGGGTAGGGCTGAGGGGCTTTTAATCAGGGGCCTTAGGATGTGGAGGGTTTGCTGGTCTTTGATTGGCTGCGGTTTATGTATATGAGGGATACAAAATACACCGATCGATTGTCAGCTCATTATTCAGAAAAAGGAATGCAAAGTTGACCAGTCAGATTGTTCATTGTTGTTGTGGGTGATCTGGAAAGTCTCTGAGACAGGAAGCCCCATGGTGGGAAGTCCCGAGCCACCATCTTGTGAAACTTGGTGGCCACCCTGTCTGCTCTTGGCGTCCCTGGGCCCGCCAGCCTAAAACTACCTATAAGAAATGAAAACATGTCTACCCAAAGACTTGTACATAAATGTTCATAGCGGTATTATTTGTAATAGCTCAATACTGAAAAATCCAAATGCTCACCAACTCCTGAATGCATAAATAAAATGTGATATTTCCAAATAATAGACTACCAATCACCAATAAAAAGGAATGGGCTAGTAACACATGTATCATATGGATGAATCCCAAAACCAATGTGTGAAGTGAAAGAAGACAAACACAAAATGCCACATATTATATAATTTCATTTATATAAAATATCTAGAAAAGGCAAATCTACAGAGACAGAAAGTAGTTGCCTGTGGCTGGAAATGGGAATTGAGAGTGACTTCAGATGGGCGTAAAGAATCTTTTTGGGGTGATGGAAATGGTCCAGAATTGGATTATAGTGACAGTTGCACAATTCTGTGAAGTTTCTAAAACTTATTGAATCATACACCAGAAAGGGTGAATGTAATTGTGTATAAATTGTATCCCAGTAAAGCTTTCAAAAATAATAAAAGAAAAATGAAATAGTTAGAACATTCACCAATTCTTTAGTAGGAGAGTGGAAGAAAATAGACCATGATTATAATGACAAGATGTAAAAATAAAACAAAGTGAAACATCTTACCAGGATAAAACTCTTTTGTCTTCTACCCTTTGGCCTTCTACCTTCTTTTTTTTTTAAATATTTTATTTATTTATCTGACAGAAAGAGAGAGAGAGATCACAAACAGGCAGAAGGAGAGAGGAAAGCAGGCTCCCTGCTGAGCAGAGAGCTCTATGCGGGGGCTCGATCCTAGGATTCTGAAATCATGATCTGAGCAAAGGCAGAGGCTTAACCCACTGAGCCACCCAGGTGTCCCTGGTCTTCTACCTTCTTTATGGCTGGAATGCAGGCTTGATTACTGGATGTATTGCAAGTGAGGATGAAAGCCACATACTAAGGAGAGTGTAGCAGGAAGATAGAAAAAACCTGAGTGCTTGATGATGTGTTTGAGTTGTTGCACCAGCCCAGAATTATCCAAAAATCCCTCCAGACTTTTGGATATTGAGAATAAGAGATATCTCTCTGTTTATGCTAATATTAGTTGAAATTTTGTCATTTGTAGAAAAAATTACATGTTCAAAAGCTTTTCATTGCTCATAAGCAAAGTTAAAACTCTAACCAGATCTTAATGATCTGGCCTTTGACTGTATCTCCATGAGGTTTAAAAGGCCACTGAGCCATTGGTGGAAATATCTCTTTCTTCCTTAGTCTCCATCTCTTTCATTCTTTTGCTGGCTTCCCAAAATAGATAGATATAGATAAAGCCCATCCAGTCTGGTCCTCAGGCTGACCTTCTTCTACAAGGTGCCCACCAAAAGAGAAATCTCATAGAGGATTTAAGTGTCTAGTCTTCCATGGTCTCTAGTCATCAGGTCAACATAGGTTACCTGGCTTCCTTCTTACTCCAAACACAAAGGTTTTTTTGTTTTATTTTGTTTTGTTTTGCAGATTGAGGAAGAAAAAGGGTATGTTCTGTTAGACCTTGCTTGGCTCTGATTTGCTATTTTCAAGGGCATAAGGAAATTCCAGCTGTTTCCTCGTGTGGGCACCCATGGAAAAGTCTGGGTTGCCACCCGGCACCTACCCTGACATGGACACACTTCCCAGCTATGCCTGCTGTGTTAATCTCATGCTGTTGTTTCATGAGGGATATCAGTAAGGCAGCCAATTTACCATATTTCAGGAAAGACATAGGAAGTGCAGGTCTCTTGGTTTGATTTTCCTCAAATCTATCTAGAAGACTCCATCACTTCTCATTTTTATCAACTCTGGGACTTGGGAATAGCAGCTATGGCACAGAGATGGACCACCATCTGAACTTTCTCTCCTTCTGGTTCTTCTGCTTCTCTTCCTTCCTCTTCCCCTTCCCCTTCCTCCCCCCCCTCCTCCTCTTGTTTCTCTTTCTCTTCTTCCTCTTCCCCTTTCTCCTCCTCCTTCTCCTTTCTCCTCCTCCTCTTCCTCGATCTTCTTCTCCTTCTCCTCCTTCTCCTCTTTTTTAGTTGTCCTCTACTCAAGTACTTGGGGAGCAAGGATCCATTCTGTTTGATTACATATCTACTACATTCATTTTGGTCTTGCATTGGCTTTTAAATATTTGAAGACAAAGCATTGTGTATACTGTTAACTGACCTAATTGGAGAACTTATTATTCCTTGGACATAAGGGATGATAAGATTACTCCTAAGGGGAATAAAGAATATGAGACACATGAGCTAATTCTTCATAATAGCATTCTATCACACATGGAATCTGGCTGACCCTATTCAGGTTTTTCTGTGTCCTGTTTTAATGGAACTCTTAGAAAGACTCAATCCAACAACTGGCTATGAAAAGATCTCTACTCTGCACACCCAAATGGCATATTCCATTCCTACTGATCCTCAGTGATAAGTCTAGTTTCATTTTGCTATGTCTCTGTTCAAATATGGACTTTTTTGGATCATCTCTTTCTTGGAGCTGCACTTTTGTTTATTATAGAAACTCCACGATCCCTTCAGTTTTTCCCTCCTCTTAGTCCCAGCATGCCATGCAGCTGGTGCAGCTGGGACATCTATACCATCCCCCTGCTGAGGGATAATTATAGCAATTAAAGCCTAGACTAGTATTTCAAAGAAATAGTATTTCCACATCATTGTTAAAATTGGTTCAATTTGCCTTGTGATTTGAGTGGTAAACACTTTTTTCCAATATTATGAATTTCCAAACATTCATAATATGTATATGTATAGCTTATGATAATGAATTCGGCCAGAGTACCAATGACCAGAAAGGCTCTAGTTTACTATGTAAGATGTTATAGCATGATTCAGCTATCTTAGGAAGGAGATTTGGCACTTTGAGCAGAGAAATAAGAAATGCTTTCAAACTAAATCAGCGTAATGGGATAAAAATTAGAAAAATAGTAACATGCAAACCATAATTTCTTTCAAGTAACTTAAAGACAATTAAGTTCAAATAGGAGTCTGATTCCAATACAATTCGGTCCACCAAGGGTTGAATTTTCTTAGACTACATGTAAAACACTCAGGGACTAAGTTTCCCTTCAACTGACCACTTTGTCCTCCCTATGTTCACAATTTTAATGGAAAAAAAACCTGTGAAAAATGAAATTCATTCTACATTCTTATGGCCTCCAGCTAAGTATGAGCCCAAAGAGCTAATGAGTTCATCAAAAGCATCAGATTTATGAACCATGGTAATGGAAAAGTGAGAATTAAGTAAAGTGTTTCTCCTATTGACTTTATACTAACCAGAACAATGGAAACCCTAGTAAAAGTAATTTTATATAAGGGAAGAAGATTTTTCTTTTAAATAATTTCATATATTTCTGTAACTAATTAAGTTAGTGATTAACTGGAATCTACTTTTTCTCTCACAACTTGCTGAGTGTTAGCAAGCCACAAATAATAACAGGATCTAGAAATTTCAGTTTAGAAAAATTGCTTAAATTATTTCCTATTGCCTGAAAGTTTAGCGATGTATCATTTTTTTCTTTTTATATGAACCCATGTTAGATTCAAGGTTTACTTAATCCTACCGGTTCTTCAGTGGGAGGTTTCCCCTCCCCCTGTTTAGAACACTGTATGTACAGGTCAACTATGGGCATAATAGTGTAACCACCACCACAACAAAATCACAAAATCTCAATAGCACACACAGAGCAGCATCTATCCAGCTCATGATTCAGTGGATCGTCTGAGAGTCAGCTGACTGATATCAGACTTGACCATGTGGCTCAGTTCTACACGCCTCTGGTCTTCCTTTTGGGATACACAGACTAGTGTGAGTACATTCTTCTTGTAGCAACAGAAGAATTGCAAGAAAATTGGAGTGAAAACATTCAAGGTCTCTTAAACCTAGGCTCATAGCTGATACTCTGTGTCTTCTGCTTTCCTACCTTAGCTAAAGCAAATATGTATCTAAAACCAATGTCAAGAGATAGGAAAATATATTTCACTTTTTTAATGTGAAAAATGGCAAAGTCACATGGGAAAGGGTAAGAATATAGGAAAAAGTAAAAATTTGGGGCTGATAATACCATTAAATGCACAATTCTTGTGTCATTCAAGTGTAAAAGGGGAAGGATAAAGACTTGATAAATATCAAGGCCATTAATAGAGAAAAAGCCATGTATTGATTGATTCATCTATTCATTTATTATACCAGTAATCTATTGCTGCAAAACCAATTACCCCAAAACTCAGCAGCTAAAAAAAAAAAAAAAAAAAAAAAAACTAAAAAAAATGCCAAAAACCAAAACCAACAGAAAAAACCCCTCACTTTGTTATCTCACAGTTTCTGTAAGTCAGGAATCACACTTGGCTGGGTCCCCTGGCTCTGGATCTCTTATAAGCCTACAGTCATATGAAGATTTGACTGACAAGAATCTACTTCCATAGTTGTTGATAGGATTTCATTTCTGCAGTCTATTAAATTGAGATTTCACTTCCCCAAGAGTTGGTGGCTGGCGGTCTCTCTTAGCTCCCTGCCATGGAAGCTTCTTGGTATAATATATTAAAACATTTTGCCAGCCAGAGTGCTAGAGTGAATTCCAGCAAGAGAGAGTGGAAAGTAAGATGAGAGTCACAATCTTCTGCCACCTAATCACAGGGGTGGCATCCAATGCTGTATTCTGTTTGTTAGAAGCAAGTCACTAGGTCTGACACAACTCAAGGGGAGGGAATTACAGAAAGGCCTTGGAGGCCAAGAGAGCAGGCGTCATTGGGAATCATTTCGGAAGTATCTAAAGTATCCAATCACTCTTCAACTTGTGGAGCTTCTGCTGTGTGTAAAATCCTGGGTTTGGAATGTATGCCTGCATATGTGAAGAAACTATGAACCCTAACTTTGAACAAATGGTCTACCTGATTCAGCCATATGAAAATTAAGAACTAAAAAAAAAAAAAACAAACAACAAACACATGGTCAGTCCCTAATAACCCCATGGCTGGGTTACCATATTCCATAGCATCTTTAAATTTTTGCTCTATTTAGAAACCTTTACTGTACCTATAACATTCAGGATAAAATTCTAGTTCCTTAGATTATACCTTTTTTGATCCAACATCTACCTATACATCTAGTCCCAGATTGTCTCCATTCCCTAGATTACCAATTTTATGGAATTTTAATAAGATTTAACATTGAGTTTGGTAAATACTAGTCAAAAAAGGCCAAGTTGCTTTGGATACCGTAGGGTTTCTCAGAATTTTCAGTATGCTAAAATGTGCATATAATCTGTTATATTTCCCAAACATTTACATTTTATACATTTAAGTAATGAATCCCTTCCTCACACAGTATTTTGTGTGACACAGAATTATGAGGAGACTCATAATTCTCATGAATACCAGACTCAACTTAACTTCTGTGACTGTGTCTCTCCTATTGTTTGATTCACCTTTTCTCTGAAATCATCATGCTGTCACTGTTTTCTAAGTGTCTTCACATCCTGGATTTTCTGCCTAGAATGTTTTTCTCCCTTCCATAATCTTCTTAATTTAAACTAGATTCTTGGGGTGCCTGTGTGGCCCAGTCATTTAAGCGTCTGAGTCTTGATTTCTGTTCAGGTCATGGTCTCAGGGTCCTGGGATAGAGCCCGGTGTCACGCTCCATGCTCATTGGAGAGTCCTCTTGAGATTCTCTCTCTCTCTTTCTGCCTCCCCTCCCACTGCACATGTGCTTTCTCTCTTTCTCTCTCTCAAAAAAAAAAAAAAATTAGATCCTTAAAACACAGCTCAGAAATCTCCTCCTCTGGAAACCTTAGCCTGATTTCTTTTCTCTGTGCTTTACCAGTAACTTGTGTACTCTGCTTATTACACAATGTTGTAAACTGATTTGTTTCTTACATCTCTCCATTTCCCTAAATTATAATCTCCTTGAGGAAAAGACCCATGTATACCTCTAGTTCATAGCTCTGGTGCATACAAAGTGTCAGACCTACACAGCTACTGAAGAAAATGATACTTTTTGGATGCTAGAATGAATGACTAATACCTGGTTCTTTTTTTATCGGTAGCAGAGATAGTTGGTGTTTCTCTTGCATTGTGCAGTCTCCCTAGCCAGTAGGCTGAGGATGTGACCAGTTCTGCCCAAAGGGCTCTAGAGGTTCTATATTGAGATTGTGGAACCACATCTGTGAGCATCTTGGATTTCTATGACATTGCATGGAGAAAAGCAGCCTTTTATCAGACGTTAGATGAATAAAATATAAATGAAATGAAACTTTGCTGTGTTAAGTCCCTAAAATGCTAGCTTTGTCTCTCTGAATTAAGATGTTACACCAAGGCTAGTGGAAGTTTGATGTAAGCATGAGTGTGTAGCATAAAGACAAAAAAAGAAAATATCCAGCGGACAAGTACTAAGAGATTGTTTTGGAATTACCTGAATTCTTTTTAATTTTGGTCACTAAGAAGCTGCTAGATGCATATCTTCTTTGCAAAGATGCCTGGGGGGAACTTACAGACAGGGTAGCAATTACTGCTATATTTTCCACAGAGCTGCCTAAATTGACTTATTTTATGCAGAGAAAATGAAGTCTATAGAAAGGATGCTGGAATATCTAAGGAAATATACAATAGTTTCAAGAAAAAGAAGCATTTTATAAAGTGAATGAAAGCTTTGCTGCCTGCACTTAGCAAATTCAGCGGAGAACTGCTCGATTTAGCTCTTGTTTGGTCTAGGCCATCTAAACTGGAATCTCTGAGAAATTCTTCTTGGATTTGTTTGATTATGGTTTGGGTGTCAGGCCTCTGATTCTAAGACACGGGAAACTCCTGCTTCATTTAGGGAGATGTTGGGAATTTTTTTCTAACTGAGAAAAAACTGACATATAACATTGTGCAGGTTTAAGTCGTGCAATGCAATGATTTGGGATATGCATGTATTGCAAACTGGCCGCCGAAATAATGTTAGTTAACATCCATTACTTCACATAGTTATACTTTCTTTTCATAGTGAGAACTTTTTGAATCTACTCTCTTAGCAACTTTCAGATATATAATAGAGTACTGTTAATTATGTATTAGCAATACCATGCCATATATCACATCTCCAAAACTTATTCATTTTATATAACTGGAAGTTTGACTATTTTCGCCCATTTCACTCACTCTCTAACCCCCAACTCTGGCAACCACCCATCTGCTCTCTTTTTCTACGAGTCCTTTTTTCCCCTTATGTTTCACATATAAGTGAGATCGTACAACATTTGTCTTTCTCTGTCTGACTTATTTTAGTTACCATAACGCCCTCCAGTTTCATCCATGTTTTTTGTGAGTGGTAGGATTTTGAGAAGTTGGGAATTTAGGGCTTTATTTCAGAAGGAAAGTGACTGTGTAGAAATCCCAAGGGCTTTGTTTTTCAGTCTAGAGTATTAGTTCCAAGTAGCAGAAACTGACTCTGAGCTGAAAAGGGATTTTTGGGAAGAAATTGTGTTGACGCCAGAATCACTGGGAAGGCTGGAGAGCCAGGTTTCAAGACGATTGGGAGATTGCAGGACCAATTTGTAAGGACACCTTGTCAATACCCAAATCCAGAAATAGTGATCATTCCAGTGGGGGAGGGGGGAAATCAACGTCCTCACCTTGATGGAAGGGGTCTAATGCAGTCAACCTATTACAAGACAGTGTGGGTGGCTTTGCCCTCACTCTAGGGAAATGTGTTTATAATCAGAGTTTAGGATTGGTTGCTGCTACTGGCAATTGGCAAACTCACTGGTGGTCACAGCCAGTTGACTTTCATGGGGAGATTTCTCTGTGCCCGTTGGCATAGCCACTTAGTTCAGGAGCTCACGGGCTAAAGACAGAAGCTGACTGACATTCACTAGATAAATCATCGGATCATTAAGAGTTTCCTCCGCCATGGGACTCTCTCTGGTCCAGCTAAACTATCAACCTCTCCCTATGACTAAGTCTTGAATCATATCTAGAAAAGTTTCATTTCCAGTAAAAGTGAACAATGGTATGTACTGCTTGTGGTAGATTAGACCACTTTCCCAATATTCATACCCCTTCCTATGAAAGGATTATAGAGCCTATCCATTATCATGTGATTGATAGTTCTTCCTGTAGAGCCAGTTGGTTAGGCTTTGCCATGTGACATGACCAATGGAATGTGGCCAGACATAACACATGATGGAGTGATCTGTCATCTTTAGATAAAACATCAGAATGCCATTATGAGATCTGACATTGTCTCTTTTCACTCTGACATAAGAATGCGATGCCATAGATTGGGGACACTCTTACATTCTGGATATAGGACTGAGAAAGCATGTAGAACAAAGCTATAGCTCACCCAAAGCCAACATGATAATGAGTGACAGATAACCTTTATTGTAAGCTTTCATGTTTTGGGGTTGTTTGAACCATAGCCTACTGAGCAAAAGATAGCTAATACCCTATTTCAATCTTCTACCCATGGGGAAAACTTCTGTTTACTGTCTTTCATAGCTACCCATTAGGAGGGTGATCAGGTTGTCGACAGTCCCCTTCTGGTTGGTGATGGCACTGTATTCTGGAACTGTCTGTAAGCTAAACTTCTATGTTTCTTTCCTTAGATCACTGGTCAGAGGAAACTCAAGAGGCCATAAGTGAGGGCTGAGGGAGAGGGGCCAGAAGACATGAGTGAATCTTCAGGAAGTGTAAACTACTTACACAGGCAAATCACTTGTGCCTTTAAGATATGTCCCAGTTCTTTTTTTTTTTTTTTTAAAGATTTTATTTATTTGACAGAGAGAAACACAGCGAGAGAGGAAACACAAGCAGAGGGAATGGTAGCGGGAGAAGCAGGCTTCCCACAGAGCAGAGAGCCCAATGCAGGGCTCTATCCCAGGACTCCAGGATCATGACCTGAGCCGAAGGCAGACGCTTAACACCCAGGCGCCCCTATGTCCCAGTTCTTTATCTCTCTCTTTTTCCTCTGTCTCTGTCTCTCTTTCTCTGTATAATTCTTTTTTTTTTTTTTTTAAAGATTTTATTTATTTATTTGACAGAGAGAGAGAGATGACAAGTAGGCAGAGAGGCAGGTAGAGAGAGAGGGGGAAGCAGGCTCCCTGCTGAGCAGAGAGCCTGATGCGGGGCTGGATCCCAGGACCCTGAGATCATGACCTGAGCTGAAGGCAGAGGCTTAACCCACTGAGCCACCCAGGCGCCCCTCTCTGTATAATTCTATCTACCTTTAATATAGTAAATGTATCACTACATATCAATTGTACAATTATGGTTTTGTTGATTGTGCCTGAGTTTATGATGTTGCCACTAATTAAATAATACTTAATATGTGATGTTTACAAGGAGAAATTACAGGGTCAGCTGGCATCCCATGGTGAGGTGTTGGGTCTTCATTTTCCCCAGTAGCAAACCAAGAGATGTTTTTCAAAAGGATAATAGCTTGAAAATGGCATGTTTTACCCTCAAACCAAGAGGTTACCATTCAAATCTTATGGAATTCTCCATAGAGTATTACATTCTGCCATAAGCCCATCAAGTCTTATCAGATTTATTGAGTCAAGTATTAGGGCTGCTTATAGGCAGCTTGGACCAGCTGGAGAATCTCCACTTGCCCTTAGCCTCACTTGAGTTGACAGCCATTGGAATCAATAGGAAACAGGGTAGAGAAGTACACCAAAGTGTGGTGTTGGTTACCTGTAAAACCCAACAGGGCCACCAAGCATTGTGACTTTTTCTTAATGGTAGGAGGCTCAAGTAGTAGCAAGTTTCTGCCACCTGGAGGGATATCTTATCATACCCCAGAGCCCTAGATATCAGAAACTTCACTGGAGGGTCAGGCCCTAGTCTTTCCATGAAATGTATTGTCCTCAACCCAGAATGCATTTGTTTCCCTAAGGAGGTCGAGGGCACTTACTGATTTCTGTTCCAGGCCTTAATAGAGTGAACCAGATGGTTACCATGTTTTGTTTATACTTTTTAATTTTTGACATCTATTTTGCTATTACCCAATGGCTTTGAAGGTTATGAAGATACTGTTTGGGAGGCTTAGGCTTTATTTTAAATTTTCTTTAGGCCATGTGATATTTCTAATAGACATGGAATAAGAAAAATGAAAAGGAGATATATAGTATGATAGCTTGACTAATTAATTCATAAAGAAGAGAGATAAGTTATGGGTGGCTGTGACGGAATTAGTAGCCCTTCTAAGGAGGTCTTGAGTATGTTTGTGTATGGGTTGGCCTGTCAGCATGATATCCAAGAAGCATATTTATTTATTTATTTATTATTTTTATTTTTTGTTTGTTTTTAACTAATTAATTTTATTTTTTCAGTGTTCCAAGATTCATTGTTCACATACTACACCCAGTGTTCCATGCAATACGTGCCCTCCTCAATACCCACCACCAGGCTCAGCCAACCCTCCATGCCCCTCCCCTCCAAAACTCTCAGTTTGTTACTCAGAGTCCACAGTCTCTCTTGGTTCATCTCTCCCTCCGATTTCCCCCAATTCACTCTTCCTTTCCTTCTCCCAATGTCCTCCATGTTTTTCCTTATGCTCCACATGTAAGTGAAACCATATGATAACTGACTCTCTCTGCTTGACTTATTTCACTCAGATAATCTCTTCCAGTCCTGTTCATGTTGATACAAAAGTTTATTTTTTAAAGATTTATTTATTTATTTGACAGAGAGAGCACAAGCAGGGGGAGGGGCAGTGGTAGGTGGGGGTAGAGGGAGAAGCAGACTTCCCACTGAGCAGAAAGCCCAACATGGGGCTCCATCCCAGGACACCGGGATCATGACCTGAGCCAAAAGCAGACACTTTAGCCAACTGAACCACCCAGGTGATCCCCAAGAAGGATATTTAATCTGTGACAGAGAGTTTAACATTTTTGGGGTCCTGGAACCCTTTATAAATCAATTAAATCTGTAAACCCTCTACCCAGAAATTCTTTAAATAGATACAGGAGGTTCCTCAATTTGCTGAAGCTCATTCATAGCGGTCTGAGGACCCATGTTAGAACCCAGGCTCCAGGAGAACTGGCAGGGGTATATATTTGAATGGAAAGAGCTGTGTAAGTGGCTTAGGAGGCTAGAAATCATCCTCTCTTGACAATTAAGGCTGCTTATTTCCCCCAATGGCATTACCTTTAATCACTGTCAATATTTTGCTCATGGGCTCTTGCTTCGTTCCCAGGATCTGATTATTGTAATTCTTCATTATGTGCATGCTCTTTGGGAATCAAACTCCTCAGGTAAACCTTTTAAATTGAGCCAGATGCTTTTTATTTAGAACCTGACAGATAAAACAATTTTAGTTCAATTATGGAAAAAATAAAATATTAATTTCCCTTTTGGCTACTTAATATTGAGTACAGCAAAGTCATTGTGATTTCTGGAAGTCATACATCCCATACATGTGTGGGATGATAATATTGCCAACAAACATTTCAGGAAAGCGTGGTACTGCCAAAAATTGCATTGGAATTTATCCTAAAGGGACATACTGAATAATTTCTCTCTTCTTCTGCCAGTAATCACATGCAGAATCCCTGGAAAATAGAAATATTTTAACATTTCTTTTTTTTTTTTTATTTTAACATTTCATTTATTTGTGGGGATAAGCTGGTAATTCAAATAATTTAATTTTAATAAATATTTACTAAGAACTAACATGGGGCTTATGGTTCAAGGAGGGCCATCAGAATCATGATGAAAGGCAAAGTTGACTTTTAAAAGAGTACAGAAAAATTATGGTCACATAAGTGGTAAACTGAAATGCATCAAGTTTTGAGCAATTAGTGGGAGTAGGGGAGGGAGAAGTGAGAACAGAAAACTCATTTGACCTTGTCATTAGGAGCATTGCCCTTTGAGTGTCAAAGAGATAATTACATTGCCATCTCAGGGGAGGAAATTTCATCATGCTTTCTACTTAGCTGTGCTGTGAACAACAGTAATAATAATGAAAATATTGTCTATTGGTTTTCAACATTTAGGGCTAACCTACAGACTAAGTGCAAAAATTAAAAATGTTTCAGAACAGAATGTAAATATCATCAACCTTGACAATGGAAAAATAAAAGTATTCCTAAATGAAGTTGAGAAAATGAAAGAGGGACGAAATGTGGAGGAAATATAGGGTTGCAAAGATCCTTT
Source organism: Procyon lotor (assembly GCA_028646535.1). Taxonomy (NCBI): domain Eukaryota; kingdom Metazoa; phylum Chordata; class Mammalia; order Carnivora; family Procyonidae; genus Procyon; species Procyon lotor. Next base: position 63,163,267 of record CM053603.1, on the reverse strand, counting down.
TCTTATAAATGTGGGGAGTAAGATACCATTTCTAGTCGGCAGAAAAAGAATTATATTGCATTAATGATCTAAAGTAAAGGTAACCAATAGAAAAACTAAAAATAATGAGCTAAGCATGGACATATTTGAAGTTATCGTAAGGGCATAATACTATCTAGATTTGATAATTGAAGAGCTAGTAGTATAAACATTACATAAAATGTGGAGATAATCTTTCAAAGAAATCAGAACATAAATTCTTGCAAGTGGTTTACTCTGGGATAGAGGACTATTGTTTCTTTGTCACTAATGTTTGGGGTGTATTTAACTTTGGGCATGCTTTGATTTGATTAAAATTTTAGAAGACTTTTAAAAAATAAGCCAAGTAGTTTGGAGAGAGGAATGGAACCTCTTTAGAAAGGAAATTTAGGAGGATAAGCCATGTCTAGGAACTAAAGGAAATACAAGAATAATGTCTTACAAATAGAGAATGTCAGTGAAAAGATAGAAATTACAAACAAGAGCTAAATATAAATTTTGGAGTCCAAAAATGTAGTAACTGAAGTGAAATTTAACTTAGAGATTCAACAGCAGATTTGAGCTGGCAGAATAAAGAATCAGTGCACTTAAAGATAGATCACTTAAAATTATCCCATATGAGAAAAGACAGAATAAAGTGTGAAGAAAAGTGAACAATCTCAGAGAACCTGTGGGATACCATCAAGCTAAAGAACATATGCATCCTAGGATTCTGGAAGAAAAGGAGAGAAAGGAACAGAAAGAATATTTGAGTAAATAATAGTTTTTGTTAGGAAAAGTAGCTGAATAAAAGGCATCCAGACTAGAAAAGAGAAATAAAACTACCTCTTGTCACAGATTACATTGATCTTGTATATAGAAAATCCTGAAATTTGATGAAAAACATTAATATATATATATCCAGGAAGTTTAATAAACTCTAGGTAGGATTCAAAGAGGTTGACACCTAGATACATTATAATCAAACTTTCAAAAGTCAAAGACAAAGAAAGACTCTTGAAAATGAGATGAGAAAAACGCCTTGTCCTTTACTAGGGATCCTCAGGATGATTAGCAGCATGGTTTCTTGAGAAACCATGGAGCTAAAATGTAGTGGGATGATATATTCAATGTGTTGAGAGTAAAAGAATTTTAATCAAGAATTTGACTTCCAGCAAATCTATCCTTCAAAAATGAAGGTGTTATTGACATTCTTAGATAAACACAAATGGAGAAAATTTGTTGTTAACAGACATGCCCTGTAAGAAATGCTAAAAAGAGTCATTCAGGCTGAAATGAAAGGATATTACATAGTGACTTGAATTCACATGAAGAAATAAAGAAGATCAGTAAAAATAACTGCATAGGTAAATGTAAAAGACAAGAATTTATTTTGATAACACTTTTTTCCTCCTATTAATTTAAAAGACAACTACATAAAGAAATAATTATAAATATACGTTGATAGTGATACAATGTATAAAATGTAATTTGTAGTGACAATAATAGCACAGAAGAAGGGGAAGAGAATGAATATAGAGGAACATTTTTGTGAACTATTAAAATTGTGTTGGTATTAATCTGAACTAGATTAATATAATTTAAGATATTGATTATAATCCCTAGAGTAATCACTAAATAAACAACAAACAAAAGACCTTAAAAACATTGTGAAAGAGACAAGGGAATTAAAATAGTACACTAGAAAATATTTATTTAACACTAAAGGAGACAATAATGAAGGGACAGAGGAACAAAAAAGATGTAATGTGCATAAAAAGACATGACAAAATGGCAGATATAAATTCTTCTTTATGAGCAGTTAAATTATGAGCAAGTTAAATGTAAATCAATTAAACTCTCCGGTCAAAAGACAGAGTTTGACAGAATGGATTTGAAAATGATCTCACTATATTTTGCCTATAAGAGACACACTTGAGATTCAAAGACACAAAGAGGTAGAAAGTATAAGGATGGATAAAAGTTTACCATGCACATAGAAACCAAAAGAAAGCTAGGGTGGTTATAAAATTATTAGAAAAAATAGACTTTAAGACAAAAATTGTTACTAGAGACAAAAGTATATTATAAAGATTAAAAAATCAAACCATCAAGAAAATATAATAATTATAGACATATATTTACTTAACAACAAAGCCCCAAAATATGTGAAGCAAAAACTGAGAGGATTATAGGGAAAAATAGACAATTGAACATTAATATTCGGGCCTTCAAAATTCCATTTTCAATAATGGGTAGAATAGCTAGATGTAAGATCAACAAGGAAATAGAAGATCTGAATAACATACATATCTTCTTTAGATAAATGTCTGTTTAAATCCTTTTCACAAATTTTGTTGGATTTTTGTCTCTTTATTGTTGAGTTATACAAGCTATTTATATATTCTGAATGCTATGCAACTTAAACTCTAAAACCTCATATACTTTAAAGGACAAAAATCAAGAAAATGGAAAGACAATCCACAAAATGAGAAAAAGTACCTGTAAATTTTATATACATATATATGATTTGTATAAATTGTATAACATTATTTTAAGTTATGTAATAATTTATTTTTTATTTTTTAAGAAGATTTTATTTATTTGACAGAGAGATCACAAGTCGGCAGAGAGGCAGGCAAAGAGAGGGGGAAGCAGGCTCCCCACTCAGCAGAGAGCCTGATGCGGAGCTCGATCCCAGGACCCTGAGATCATGACCTGAGCTGAAGGCAGAGGCTTTAACCCACTGAGCCACCCAGGCACCCCAAGTTGTGTAATAATTTAAATAAACATATATCTAAAGGAGATATGTGAGTGTCCATTGAGCACATGAAGAGATGCTCAACATTACTCATCATTAGAAGAATGCAAATGAAAACCACAATGAAGTGATGCTTCACATTCACTAGGATGGCTAAGATAAAAAGGATGGACAATAGCAAGTGTTGACAAGGACACAGAGCCACCACATATGTCAGAGATAGTGGATTATTTGGAATTTCAATTTTTTTTTCTATTCATGGCATTGTAAGAGGGACCAATCCCCTTTGGGTACTAAGATAAGTCAGAATGGTGATGGGAAGGGAATCTACATTTTCTAAAAATAAAGCAGGTGACAGATCCTTGATTTCCCCTTGAGTCATGATCTTGGGGTTGTAGGATCAAGCCCTGTGTCAGCCTCTGTGTTTGGCAGGGAGACTGCTTGAGATTCTTTCCCTCTGCGCCTCCCCCTGCTCACACACTCCCTTTCTTTCTCTCTCTCAAATAAAATAAATAAATCTTAAAAAAAAAAAAAAAAACAACAAGGCAGAGGAGAGTTTGATCATTTGAAGAAATGAAAGATATCTTAATTGTGCTCCAAGTTGGTGGATCAGGTCAGAGCGATTGCAGGGAGTGGAGGTGGAAGATTGGGAGAGGGTGGGAAAATATTCATAAATCCCCAGCTCAAAAAACTTCAGATGGTACATGGCACATGGTAAGAACTGGCACGACACCATGATTTTTGTGTAATTCAGACTTCTTGTTGTGTTGTTGTATTCAAACCAATTAAGACAGTGTACAGGATTTTGGTATAGAATCTAGTGAGGGGGTTGTTTCTAGTCTAACTCATATGTTCCCTGGCTGTCATTGTGTTGTCTTTGTTTCTTGATTCTCATTATTTCTCTTTATTTCTCATGTTGTCAGAGAGCCAGAGACACACCATTTGAGTGAAAATGTAGCGCGCACAGAAACCACTTCATCTGGTCAAGACCAGACGAATCAGCTGGGCTTAAATTTGGGGAGAGTATTCTTCCCTTTTCCTATGCATATCCTTCCCTTAGAGAAACTGCAGACATTTTCAAAGCAGAAGAGTGTCACACCACCAAGCAGCCTCGGTCCCTTTCCTCTTCTGACTGACAGACACTGGAGCTCCGGGGGCACCTGCTTTTGTGGTGCCAATTGCAATTATAGCAAACTCATCAAGTGCAGAAGGATATGCTTGACCTTGATCAAAGACCTCTGATTGTGTGGTGAAAAATAATGCTGCAATTTTATCTTTTCCAAAGGCCAGTGAGAAGGTCTTTTGCTCTTTTGTTGTTTGCCGAGTTTCTCTGGGAAGAGAATTTATGGCAAATGCTACCCTGGAATTATAGGACATTTTAAGGACACAGTGATTTCACATAGACCGCTAAGCAGGGGTGGAGTTTTTATACAAATCTTTTCAAGTACTTACAACTATTTTTCAGTCCATTTTTGATACTGGCCCTGGCTTTTTTCCAACCCTAGAATGGTATCAGAAGGAATATGGATCTATGGCAAAGTTTTCACATAATTAAACATCGGGGGAGCTCACAACAGATTGATTAAAGTGGATTGATCAGCATGCTTGATTTTCTAGCCACTATTCAACCGAGTTTAATATCCATAACCTTTATCCCAACAGTGCTATGTTTTCCTCCATGGAAAGTGACAGCTGTGGAATGCTTTATGGCCACGTTGTATGGTAGGGGCCATGCCCTGTGATAGGATGGGTGCTCATAGCCCACCATGAAATATACCAGTTTAAAACAGCTCTTCCTGAGGGCTGTTCAAATGACATATCTATAAAGAACAAACACTCTAGGGGACTGAGTGCTCAACTCGAAGGAATGGTTAAGGGCCATGTCTCCTCCTCCTTTCTTTGTTATTTGCCAGTCTTCACAACTGTATTTATTCTTAGAATCTCATTCTATAAATTGATGTCTTGTTGTTGCCTTTATCCCCCTTTATATCATTTGTTAAAAAGTCAAGCAGTAGATTTTTTTGTGCAGAGGAGTAACCGGAATGTTTATTATGGATGTTTTTGTAGTTTGTCCTTCAGATGGCCAAAAATCAATAATTTACACTGGCGAAATCCAATTTCAAAACCTATACCTTCAAGCTAAGACATCTCTCAAAGGTACTTTAGCTTCTTTTGACTTGGATGCTTATGCGTGAAGCTGCCAGATATCAACTAGTCCTTCTTCAGATCTAAGAAAGTTTGGTTAGAACCTTAAGTACATTATCCTGTGGTTATTTACAAGATTCCTGAAAATTTCCAGAGGGTCTTTCACTTTGCAGAAATCCTGGCTTTGAAGGTCTCCAACCGTCCCTTTGTGGACCAGTGTGAGTAGTCCTCTAATGCCCTTTTTGTTCTCTAACATGTGAACGTAGAAATGAATCTCTGTGATTTTCTTGATTTCCACAAAAGCTTCTTTCCACAAGACCATTTCTGTGCCCAGCACACTTAAGTGAAGATTAGGAGGGTGAATGGCTTTGGGGATCCAGAATTGGGGGTTATAGTTCAGCAACACGACCTTAAATTGATGATGATACATTAACTTTTCTCTTCCTCCCTTTCCACCTTTCCTTTCTTCTCTGTCCCATTCATGCAAGAGCAAAACTAGTTTCCTCTTGGCTCATACACAGCCTTTCAGCCACTTTGTACCTTCTGACGATTCAAGACTAAATTTCACCTACTTTTCCAAGTGGCACGTTGTAAATAAAGACACTTGTATCTATTATAAAAGTAACACACTGTTGTCCACTTCTGTTTTCCAGATACCACCCAAACAAACAGGTTTCCTCCAACTTGGAGGTTGTTATGAGGGTTAAGCAGTCTGAGCAATGAGTATATAATTTTGGTTACTGTCAGAATCCCTTTGGGAGATCATCAAGCATGCAGATACCCAAACCCTGGTACAACCAGATACAATCAGGATCATTTCTGAATATGATTGCACAATATAATTTTACTTAGGGCCAAGTGCCAGTGGACCCATTATGGTATCCTCCTGGCTCACTTTTCTGTCTGCCCAAGAATAGGAAATTATCTGAAAATTAATCTTTCGGTTAATCAATTCACTAGATTTTTTCCCCCTGTGAAATATATTCTGTCTAAAAAGTGATCTCATATAGGTATTTGCCTTTTTTTTTTTCTTTTTTTTTAGGTATTTGCCTTTTAAGTCTTTTAACTCAATGGATTAAAGTCCTGCTTTCCCCCACAACCAAGTAAAGGGAATTCTAGGCATTCAGAAGAAGATGGGGAGACAGAAATTAATTTATTAATTGACAGTTTGAAATCATACCAGACCTACTGTCTTGTTCTTGAAAGTGTATATATTTTACTGAGTGCTTGCGTATAGACATATCTACTGAGATCACCCTAGGTCTATTAACTCTGGGAAGGTCCCATGTCTTAGTCCTAGAAAATATTAAAAGAGGAAGTGATATTCATTTGTAACCAGATTCTCTCAGGCCCCTGACCTCATCTTCTTCTAGGATAGTTCTAGCCATGCCTATAACCTCAAGACCTTCTCCAAACCCTGTCTACCCTTAATTAGTAGGTTACTACTGGCATATTTATCACCCTTTAAATTAATATAATGATATTTTGTATGGTAACCCACTAACATCCCCTTACACCCTAGAATATATTTGGTAACTCTGATGGAAAATTTCTAAAAGGAAATATAACATGGAGTTGGCCTAAGACTTTTCCGATTTAATGATCCTTATAAAATAAACCATATATTTGTTGAGGCTTTATTTTTCAGGGACTATGCTAAATACGCTTTTTTTTTTTTGGAGCAGTTTTGGATTCACAACAAAACTGAGTGGAAAGTACACAGGGTTCTGATATATACCCTGCCCCCTCTCCCCCACGCACAAGCGCAGCCTCAGCTACCATAAATACCTGGCGAGAGAGGGGTACATTTGTTACAGTCAGTGAGTCAACACTGACACACATCATTATCACTCAAAGTCCATAGTTTACATTCGGGTTTACCTTAGTGTAAATTTTGTATGTTTTGATAAATGTATAGTGACACAAATCCATCATTTTATTATACAGAATTCTTTCACTGTCCTGAAATTCCTCTGTGCTCTAGCTGTTCGACCCTCCCTCCTCTCAAATCAGACAACCACTTTTTTTTTTTTTTTTTTAACAATCTCCACAGTTTTGCTTTTCTCACAGTGTCATATGGTTGGAATCATACTGTATGTAGCCTTTACTGATTGACTTCTTTCACTTAGTACTATCCATGTAAGTTCTTTGTTGTTTCTAAGTTCTGTCAATTATGAATAAAGCTGCTATAAACATCCATGTGCAGGTTTTTGTATGGACATAAGTTTTTAATTTCCTTGGATAAATATTTAGGAGCTTTGATTATCATTGCTTTCTTTGTCCTATGTAAGAAAACTTAATCTACCCTCAGGCAAATATTCTCCCACATGATCTAGCTTTTACATTTAGGCTTATGAGCCATTTTGAATTAATTCTGAGTATGGGGTAATGTGGAGATTAAGGTTCATTTTTCTATATGAATATTTAGTTGTTCAACACGACTCACCAAAGAATTTTCTTATCTTCTTCAGATTGATTAGGTGCCTTTGTTGAAAATGAACTAATAGTATACTTGTGAGGCTTTGTCTGGACTATCAATTCTCTTTTATTTATTTATTTGTCTTATGTCAGCTCCACACAGTTTGATTATAGTAGTTTTATAATAAATCTGCAAGTTGGGTAGTAAGTATAGGTGTGTTTCTTTTTCAAATTGTTTTCAGGTATTCTAGGTCATTCGTCATTCCATATAAATTTTAGAATCATCTCGTCAACCTTTAAGAAAAAGTCCTTTGCCATTATGATATGGGTTGTACTGAATGCACAGATGAATCTGCAGGGTTTGGGGGAGACTGACATCTCAACAAAACTGACTGTCATTCCATCAGCATGTCATATGGCTTGTTTCATTTAGGTTTCCTTTCATTTCTCTCAGAAATGTTTTGTAGATTCATTTTTTTTGTAGGTTCATGTCATTTTTTTTTTGTAGGCTCATGTCTTTTGTTAAATGTATTTGTCAGTATATTGCTTTTTGGTGGTAGTGCAGAAATAATCTTAAAACTATTTTCTATCCTAAAAATTATTTTCCAACATATGATGCAAGCATATATATTTTGAATATTAACCTAGCATGCTGTGGCATTGATCAATTTATATATTAGTTCTTTTCATTGTTTTATTTTTTAAGGATTTTTATTTATTTATTTGTCAGAGAGAGAGCACACATTAGAGGGAAAGGGAGGAGCAGGCTTCCCACTGAGCAGGGAGCCAATGCAGGCCTCGATCCCAGGACCGCAGATCATGACCTGAGCCAAAGACAGATGCTTAACCAACTGAGCCACCCAGGTGTCCCTCTTTTAGTTATTTTATAGATTCTTTAGGAATTACTATATAAAAATTCTTGTCATCTGCAAATAGAATTTTACCTCTCCCTTACTGACCTTTATGCCTTTTATGTCTTTTTCTTGACTTTTTGCACTGAACATCTCATCTTAAATAACAGATCTGATAGTATCACTGTTTTTCTCGGAAGCTTTTGAATGTTCCACCATTGTCCCCAAGATCAAGTATAAACCTCTACCCCCAAACGTATCCCTTACCTGGACTCCTCTTGCTCCCTATATTATACTTGGCTTTACTTGATCTCATGATCACTTTTTTTTTTTACTTTATCTGCTCAAAGTGAGCTACATTTCAAGATTTGTCTGTATATTTAATGCATTTCTTCCAGCTCATGTTATGTTGATAAAGCATCTAATATAAAAAGCTAGGAGAAATGTAATATTCTGACTTTCTCTTGCATGGCAAGTACAGTCACATACCTGTGAGGCTTTGTTCAAATCTTTTCATCAACCAAGAATAGCATATCTATGCCTGTTGAAATTCTGCTCATTCTTCAAGGACCAGTTTAGACACCACATTTTCTTCTGGAGCCAGTGTTCATTTTGGTAGGTTGCGATTCATCTCCCATTCCTATATATTTCGATAGAGGATGCATTTTTTTACCCTAGTGTGACACTTAACAATTTTGCTTTGCAAATGTCGCGTAACACATCGTATTCATCTCTATGCCCTTGCTGGTGCCTGGCATAGCATGCATAGATAGGAGGTTGTTTCCTAAATAGCCCTGTCAATGATTCTTTTGTTGCACTGTCTAATGGGCAAGTCGTCTCAATGTTGATATGAATATATTGACCTACAGTGTTAATGAATTGGGCATATGAGGCCATTTAATCAAATGATAATTTAAATTACTAATTATCTCTAAACCCAGAGGATCCAATTGACTGAGACAAGGTCATCCTGGGGGGTCATCCTTGGCTCCCCTATTCCCTCAGACCAACATCCAATCAGTCTTTAGTTCTTATTCTTTTTTTTTAAAAGATTTTATTTATTTGACAGCGAGAAACACAGTGAGAGAGGGAACACAAGCAGAGGGAGTGTTAGCGGGAGAAGCAGGCTTCCTGCCGCGCAGGGAGCCCGATGCGGGGCTCGATCCCAGGACCCTGGGATCATGACCTGAGCTGAAGGCAGATGCTTAACGACTGAGCCACCCAGGCGCCCCTTTAGTTCTTATTCTTAAATGTCTCTCATATCTGTCCATTTCTCTCCATTTTATAACACATTGTTCAGGCCCCCTTGAACATAATATCACCCTGGATTATTGTAACAGATACTCTCTGCTTTTGGGCTAATCTTTCTGCAATCCCTTTCCCCATGTTTCCAAGTTGATCTTTCTATAACTCAAATCTGACTGTGTTATACTCTCACACTTAAGTGTGCCTGAATCCCAAGGGTCATTTTGACGAATGCTTTCCAGCTGTGGAAACACCATAAAAGAACCACTATTTCCAGACTTCTTGCTTCATTTGGGGGATAGGGTGGAGTGTTTTTCCTTTTTGGGGACAGTAAGATTAAGTGATGGTGATAGAGAGCAAGATGAAGAGAGACTGGGGGTGGGGGAAGGGAGAGAGGGAGAAAGAGTATTTTACTAACAGGGTGTCTGCCTTGCAGAATCAAGTTTCTAGTGAGGCAATTAGCATGCAGATCAGCCGCACGGGGTCCTGCATGCATTAGCTATTGAACACCAGCTTGCCAAGCCCTTCTCTGCTTCGTCAAAAATTCACACACCTTCTGGCTGCTCTGACACAGCCCCAGTTCAGAATCCATTAACTGGAGTTTTAGTCCATGAACAAAAATGATTGTGCATCCTTATGATTAATGAGGAAGCTATTTCAAAATCACAAGGCGCCATACTGGCTAACTACTATTAATTATTTTTATCATCGTTATACTGAGAAACTGTTTCATCATACTAGAAACAATTGTTCAAATTGGCTTGCTTGGGTAGAAAATGCACTGTATATCATTTTGAAAAGCCAGTATTTTTTGATGTCTTTGATTTATGAAGATAATCATAATAATCATAGTCAACTGTGTGTGCTTGTAGTAAGAATCCCATTGCAGTAAGTTATTTGTGTATCTTGATTTATGTAATCCTCACAACCACTGTGTGGAGTAAATATGATTACTATCTCCATTTTAAAGGTGAGAAAACATAAGCTCAGTGGTTAGGTCATGCATAGGTAGTAAGTGGTAGGGCCTGCATTAAAACAGGTAATCTCATGCCAGAGTCTGCCCTTGAGTGTTAAAACTACTTGTTAAGATAGTTTTTTATTGTCATAGTCAGGACTACCTTGGACCAAGTTATATTTTGAGAATTGGTAGGACAGTTCCTATGCTCTGTAGCATTGCAAAAAAAAAAAAAAAAAAAAAAAAAAAAAGAACCAGAAGGGCAATATATGTGACCCTCACTCTCATATAGGTTGAAATCAGCAGTTATATTAAGATCAAGGAAGTTTAGCGAAATCCAGTTGAATCTGGAACTTTCCAAGGATCTAACTCAGGGGAAACAGCATGGGGGCACAGTTGTGGATAATTAGATGATCAGCAAACAAAGATTTTCCAACTTGTAAGCCAAAGTGAAGAGAAGGGTACCCGAAGCCAGGTTTGAGAGAAACTTGCCTTTGGCAGATTGCATGGTGGTTCATTGTGCTATGTTTGGAAGTCACATAGCACTGAGATACAAGTCCTGGCTCAGCCATTATGCTGTGAAGTTCAGCAAGTTTCTTAACCTCTCTAAACTTCATTTTTCTGATCTGTAAAATGAGATTAAACTTCATTACCTAAAAAGATTGTGGGTAGAGTAGGTGAGATGAAGTTTATAAATCACCCAGTAGATGCCAAAGCAGAAAGTAGGCACTTTTTAAGCAGAAATGCCTTTTCATGACCACGAAGACAATGATGATGATGATAAAGATGATAAAATACTGGTTTACCAGTTGGCTGGATTGAGTTTTAAGCCTAGATCAAAATCCCAAAGAAAAAGCAATGTAGGTACAGTGAATAAGGTAGAAGTCCAGGCAAAAAGGCACCCCAGGACTCCAATCTACATCACCGTCATTATGGGCAAGATGGCAGGCTCTTTGCAGGTACTGGTTACTACTGGGTAAATCTGGCCTATCGTATGGCCAAATATAATTTGGTTTGCATGCTGAATTGTGTTTTCAACTCTGCATGATCATCTCCCCCTTCTCTGCCCAGTCTATGTTCCCCAGAATGCTTCATCTGTAGTCCTGGGTTAGAGTTTACTATGGAGAGGAACTTGCAGAGATTTGGAAAGCAAAAGTGAAGGAGAAGCTATCATTCTCAGGAGGTACTGACTGTCAGACATAATAGCTTTGTAGACCTTTCCACGAGCTCCCTCTTTGTAGTTATGCAGCCAGATGTAGTGGTTCCTTGGAGATCCCCATCAGTTCTGCTTTCTCCACCTATTCCAAGGTTCAAGTTGAGGTCAAAAGTGGCTGTTTCCTTAAACTTTTGGCTGTAGCCTGAAGATCTTGGCTCTTCCAGCTGCTTCTTTCTTGTAAACCTGATTCCTATATCAAACCCTTTATTATTTTTTAAAGATTTTATTTATTTATTTGACAGAGAGATCACAAGTAGGCAGAGAGGCAGGCAGAGAGAGGCAGGCAATGTTCTAATGTTCTAAGCAGGCTCCCTGCTGAGCACAGAGTCCAATGTGGGGCTCGACCTCAGGACCCTGGGATCATGACCTGAGCCGAAGGCAGAGGCTTTAACCCACTGAGTCACCCAGGTGTCCCTATCAAACCCTTTATTATCATAATAGTGTAGTAGCTCGGGTTTGCTCATCCAACAGAATGACACAGCTTATAACTCATTTACTGCCTGTGTGTGCTTGATTATCTAGAAGAGGGGTTGATGTGGGTTAACTGGTCTCTGTTACAAGTCTTCAGCTCTGCTGTACCCCAGCACATTATGTATTGCCAAAGACAATACGTAATGAACGAATGTGCCTGTGGTCCAATAAAACATTATTTATGGGTGCTGAAATTTGAATTTTATATCATTTTTATGTGTCATAAAAAAACTTTTTTCCTACCATTTGTAAACATAAAATCCATTCTTAGCTGATGGGCTGTACAGAAACATATGGTGTGCTGTTTGGGGCTGTAGTTGGCCAACCCTTGATCTACTAGAGGAGGTTCTAGTAGAGTCAGAGGGATGTGCACATAAACCTTTGTTCACCACTCACTATGTGAGGTTGGGCAATGCATTTAATCTCTGAGCCACGTTTTTACAATGGGGACATTTACATGATATTGTAGAGTAGGGTTGTTGTGAAAATTAAATAGAATAATGCAGGTAAAATCTTTAGTTGGCTGCTGGGCTCACAGTTCGTGCTCTTCATTCGTCATCATTACTGTGGTTTGTGAAGCTGCTCTTTGGTGCTCACAGTTCGTTCATGCAGTTAAAAGGGAACTGACAGGTTTTGCAGCCATTGGGACTTCCATGGGCAAGGTAAAATGATTTCTAGGCAAAAGAACAATGAGAGAACTCCTGAGGTTTGCAAATTCTCCACCATACTTGAATTCAAGTGTAAGAATGTTGATAGAGGGTTGTCAGCAATCCAGTCACCAACCAGAATTTTACTAGTGTTTCTTCCCAGTGCACAGCAGGCATTAGATGGGAAGGATGGGAGAAAAAAGCAGAAAAACGGAGAATTTTAACTTCATTATGTGATTGTGCTTAAGTGGTGGGATTATGGGTGATAATTTTTTGGTGTGTTCATTTCTCTTCAAATAAATTATTATAACGATGCTGTAGAAGAGTACTTAAAAACATAGAAATACTTTTATAACAGATTGAGTAAATACCATGTTATAAAGTATGTAAGACCACTTACAAACATAAAAAAATTCTGAAGTGTTGAAAACCATTTGGCCATGACTTATTTTTCAATTTTCATATCAAATGTCACCTCTCATAAAAGAATTTTCTTGATCTAAAATATCCAAAATGGGGTGCCTGGATGGCTTAGTCAGTTAAGTGTCTGACTTCAGCTCAGGTCATGATCTCGGGGTCCTGGGATCAAGCCCTGTGTTGGGCTCCCTGCTCAGCAGGGAATCTGCTTGTGCTTCACCCTCTGCCCCTGACCCCTCATGCGTGCACACGCACTCTCTCTCTCTCAAATAAATAAAATCTTAAAATAAAATAAGATATCCCAAACCAGCCATGAACTCCCATTCCTTATCACTGTGTCTTATTGCCCAATTTTCTTTTCTTCATAGCACCTACTGTTGTCATACAGTATTTGTTTTCCTGCTTATTGTCCACCTTCCTTTCTCTAGAATGTGAGTTTTCTGGGAGGCCCCCTCCTTGTCTCCTTGGAACTCAAAATGGCCTTTCCTGGCCTAGGAAGAAAGTGAAGCATCAGTGTTCTAGAAGGTCAGACTGCTAGTGCAGCTGCTGCTGGGCTGGCAGCCTTCTTGGTGCCTGGCTGTATTCATTTTCTCCCCCTGCTAACTTTTAAGGAGGAGGAAACATCTGGAAAATTGCCTTGGCCACAGAAAATTGAAAAAGCACTTACACTCAAGGCAGATGGTACTGTCGAGTAACAGCATCTGGAGACAAAAATCGAGCTGACAACAGGGTAATCGTTAAAATATTTAAAGACTGCCCAAGTTGTTCATTTCATATTATATCTTCATCCCTGCTGAATTTATGACTTGTTCAGCACAAACTGATTGGCTTTCCTGTGTGCGTATAGAGGCCGTGGACTCCATTTATCCACTGGAAATGAAAACTGGCCCCAGTTAGGCCCTGTCTGGATGTTTGCCTGAAAGGCCTTTTGAAGATCCCCACACCCTCAGAAGGAAAAGGCTTTTAAGATATTAGACTTCAGTGATTCTCTTTAGCAACAGAGGTGCTGGAAGCCCTAATCTGCTTTTCTTCCAGAGATGTATCTTACTATCCTTAAAATTATCTCCAAATGTCCTATTAATATCCTGGGAATGAGGCAGAATGGTGAAAAAAACCAAACATTTTACTTGAGAAGGCTTTGCCTTGCTGACTCTCTAGAGCATTTGGTTGCCGAACTAGGGCAAGGAAGACTGTCACGTATTAAGCTCTTAATATAGATTAGCTCATAGGTAATAAATGGATCCTAGCTGCTTTTCAGCAGAAGACACACCATTTATTATATTTTGACCTTCACACATTTTTAGGCTGTTGAAGCTTTTCTAGTGTCTATAACCCGATTAGTGTTTTTGCTCAGATAAAATAAGTCTATATTTTATCTGCTCTTTCTTCAAAATGAGAAATATCTTCTAGAATCTGAAAGCCATTCTTGCCCCAGGAGGAAGTTGGTCTTCTATCAAGAGGAAACAATGTGGGAAGTTGATCTTCTAAGGCTGACGAATGACACAGGTTTAAATCATTTTTTTTTTTATTCTTATGACCAGAATAAGCAAGACAAGCTTAAAAATGGAATTATTGTATATCTCTGGGAAAAGTCTTAATTTACAGAATATTCTAGCTTACAAAGCTTTGAAAATGATATTTCCCTTTCAGACTGGATTTAGTTAAGTAAACAACATTTAAGAACCAAAGTCTAGGGTCAGACAAACTGAGCTTAAAGCAGTCTCACTTTTTATGACTTTTTTTTTTATGGTCTCATTATCCACAAAGCTTCTCTCCTTGTATTACAAAGTATGACTTTAAAGGCTGTATTAATGTTATGCATTTTTCTACAGGAATTTACCTTTCTTTATAGACATCTCTGAAGCTGCATGCTTCCTCCTAAGCCTCAGTTTTCTCACTTGATACACAGAAAGCCGAAACCCTGAGAAATCCAGTTTGTACAGCCTCATGGTCCAAAAAGTCTCAGACCTAAATTTTGTAGCTCTTGGCTTCAGGAAATACCCACACTCTCTACCTTTCATGTGGCAGCACTATTTTAGTACATCTTCCTGTTTTCTCTGAATACTCTTAATAATAGTTTCCCTGTGAAATCTATGAAGCCAAAACTTATGCTTCCCACATTAATATTTCCATATTTAAAAAAACATCAATTCAATTTTTCCATTTCTAGTACTCTATCATTAAAAATGGTATTTTATTTTGATGTAAATAATGATGGAAGAATGCTTTAAAAAATTCCAAGAGCTTAGGGTACCTGGGTAACTCAGTCTGTTAAGCATCTGACTCTTGATCACAGCTCAGGTCTTGGTCTTGCGGTCATGAGTTCAAGCCCCGTGTTGGGTTCCATGCTGGGTGTGGAGTCTATTTAAAAAAAAAATAAATAAATTTAAAAAATTATAAGAGCTCAATGAAGTTTGATAAGGCCCATAGGAAAGTGAAGAACTAGAATCAGGAGCACTTGAGTAAAGCTGAGAGTCACTCAGGTCTGCTCCATCTATCACATGGGGACCAGTTGAGTCTACAACTACCAGCTTGAAAGAGGTAATACAGAAGCTAGCCAATGCCTGGAACATATGGAAAAATGGAATGTGAAATCTTCATGACTTATGGATGTAGGATCACAATTCCCTTTCTCTGTGTCATGTGAGAACTTCTAGTTGAATAATTTACTTATAAAATGATCAGACATTGGAGAAACTGTTGGATGATGATAGAGACAAACACCAAAGTATCACATAAAGAAACTTCTCAGTCTGGATCATGTGGGAACCTCTTGGTTTACAACTTCTTCTTCCATGTTTGCAAGTTAAAAGTTATAAGAATCAGCAAATTGGACAAATTGCAAAACTCACACTTTAATAACAATTGTAGAGCAATAAAATAATGAATATTATGAAAAAACAAAAAAGAAAATTTGGAACAAATAGAAAATTTTAGAAAAGGAAAATATACACTTTGAAATAACCTCCGTGGATAGTTTCCATAGAAGTTTATGTAGAGCTAAAAATGGAATTAGGTGATATATCTTGGAAGTTACTCAGAAGACAGCACAGAGAGGGAAAGGATTGTAAAACATAAAGGAGAAGCTTAGAGAATAGTTAGAAAATAACATGAGTTATTTCAGTATAATTACACGGAAAGAGAATCAAAGAATGTTAGAGAGGTAGTATTTGAAATTATAATAGTAGAGAACTTCTCAGAATTGAGAAAAATTCAATTAGTCTTGAGATCAAAGTAGCATTACAATTCTCAAATAGGAAAACAGTTTTACACCCAGATATATCATAATGGAAATGTAAAACTGCAAAGAAAGAAAGAATTTTAAAAAGCCTCACAAAGACATCACCTGTGAAATCCCAATAATCAAAGTGGAAAAAAAAAAAAAACTATTCAACATAAGAAGGTATTCCATAAAGACCATAAAATGGGTTCTGGGTTATAAAGAAGAGTAATGTCTATCTACAACTCTGTACTCAGCTAAATCATCACTAAACAGTGAGAGTAAAATGACATTTTCAAACTATAAAGATTGAAGAGATACTACTTTCAGACTATTCCTGAATCAAAACAAAATAAATGACAAAAAACTAGTAATGAATGCATTTTACTAAAAAGGAAATTAAACCCAGAAGAAGCCATATAATGCAAAAAGTAAGGGTAAAAAAAAAAGACATGGCAAACATGTGAGGAATACTAAATAAATGTTAGCTATAAACATAATGACATTAATTTGGGAGAGACATTTGAAAGCAAAGGAGAATCAAACTCCTAAACAAGAATGTGGATGTTAGAGGAAGGTGTTGAGAGTCATAGCATTCTAATTCTCTTGTTTGGGAAGAGAGTGGAGCTATTGATTAACTTAAAGCTTACATAGATAAGCATATTGAAAAATTAAGCCTAGACATTGAAAGGATAGATGGAGAATATATAAACTTTTTAAATTTATTTTTTTAAAAAAATATATTTACTTATATATTAACATATGATGTATTATTTGCCCCAGGGTCTGTGAATCAGCAGCCTTATACAATTTACAGTACTCACCATAGCACATATCCTCCTCATTGTCCATCAAATATATAAACTTTTGACTAGTGGAAGAATTAGAATAAGATGATAGGACAGAAAAACACATCATTTACAGTGTGCCCCAAAGGTATATTGATATGAAGTACACAGAAGTATACTTACATGAAGTAATATTGCCCCAAAGTGTTGAACCTTATGTGCTCTTAGGGCTTAGAGATAATTTCCAGTTTATAGGAAACAGAGGGATAAGAAAAACTAGTTAAATGATATAATAGTGAAAGTGAAGCAAGCAGGATGTAAGGCATTCTATGGAAAAACTGACTTGCCTTGGGGGAAGATAGGCATGGAAAGAAAAAAAAAAGAGATTACTCTAGATTAAAAAAACATAAAAAATATATGTAATGTGTAAATCTTGTTTAGTTCCTCATTTGAATGAACAAATTGTAAAAAACAACAGGCAAACCCCCAAAACACCCCCCCAAAACATGTTAAAGACTATTGGTAAATTTGAGAGTAAACTGGAATCAGAGAAGACCAATAAATTAGTGTTAATTTTATTAGAAGTGCAAGTGACATGGTAGATATATAAGAAAATGTTTGTATTTTTGGAGAGGCCTTGGAAGTATGTAAGGGTAAAATGACATGAGTTGTGGGATTTGCTATAAAATACTTCAGCAAAAAAAGAAAAAAGAATAGAGAAAGCAATTGTGGGCAAAATCTGGCTAATTGTTGGATTTACATTATGGCATAATGGGATTAATCAGGTTCTATACTTTTGTTCATGTGTGAATAATTTTATCATATTTTAAATAACATTTTAATTCAGAAAGTTTGAATATGAAGGAATGGAAAATTATATACTAAGTAGATACTGATACAAAAGCCAGTGTAGAGGGAGTTGTGGGGTTGACTGAAATGAGGGGAGATCAATAGATATGAACTTCTAGTCATAAAATAAATCATGGGAATGTGATGTATAGCGAGGTGGCTATAGTTAGTAATATTGTATTACATATTATGTAACTATATGGTGATGGGGCATACTACACTTATTGTGATCACTTTGCAGTGTTTACATATATTGGATCATTTTGTTGTACACCTAAAACTAATATAATGTTATATGTCAATTATACCTCAATCAAAAACAAAAAAGGAGCTGTCCACCTCTTAATTTTACCTTTGAGCTGGAGTTGTATGAAATTAAACTAAGTGATTTGAAATTCTGAAGTTTTAGGAGAAAATTTATTTTAAATGAGTTTATGTGATATCAAAAAAGAGCCAATTTAATAATTTTTATATCACATAAAATATAATGTAACACAAAAATGCTAATAATGATAGAGATATAATCTAATAAAAATTGAAGAAGCTATAATGATCATGAATCTGTATGCATTTAAACAACATAGCCTCCAAACATATAAAACAACTGGCAGAATTACAAAAAATTGAAAATTCTTACCCAAAGAAAGGTTTGTAGTAGCTGTATTTCTGATGCTTACAAGTCACAGAAAAACATTATAAAGGTTATTTAAGATTTTAGTAACAGATTTAATGAGCTGCTAACAGATAATATTTCTATCCCCAACATGTGTGTGTATATGTTTTAAATATATGTATGCTTTAATATGTTTTAAATACACAGAGTATAATTATAAAAATTGGTTACAAAAATAAATCTCAATGATACTGTAAGAATCATTGTACACACCATGCTCCCTGAACACAAAGTAATAAAATTAGAAATGAAAAATAGAAAGACAATAGAAATCCATGTATTTGGACACTAAGCTATACTTGTAGATATTCATGTGTTTATAAAATTACAATGGGAAGTTTAAAATACTTAGAATGAAAGTAACAGATTACACATCAAAATTTGTGGGATATAGCTAAAGGAATAATTGAAATTATTAACAAAAATCCAAAGCTGAATATTTGAAATACTCATCAACTGATAAAAAGCAATAAGGAATAAATTAATGACTTTAGAAATAAAACACATATCTACAGACAAAGTAGTTGTACAAAAAAACCAAAAAAATTAACCATTTTGTTCCAAATTTCTGGTAACGACCAGGCAATATATAAATTTTTAGCAAAATAAGTTGTCAAGATTGATTCAAGAGAAATAGAGCCAGATTTATCAAATAACCATGAAAGTGACTGAATTAGAATACAAATCTCCTTCTTCCACCTTTGTCTAAGGGTACAAACTACAGTGTTATTTCATCAAGCCTTCAAAGAACAATTCCTTTCTAATTTGAGTGTTTCATGGGGAAATCTTTCCAACTAATTTTTTTAAAAAAGATTTTATTTATTTGACAGAGAGAAACACAGCGAGAGAGGGAACACAAGCAGAGGGAATGGTAGCGGGAGAAGCAGGCTTCCTGCCGAGCAGGGAGCCTGATGCAGGGTTCGATCCCAGGACTCTGGGATCATGACCTGAGCCGAAGGCAGACGCTTAATGCCTGAGCCACCCAGGTGCCCCCTTTCCAACTAATTTTAAGGTCATATCAGCTTGTTACCAAAACTGGACACTGTACAAAAAAGAGAAACTGATTTACCCAGAGATTGAAAAACCTTCTATATATCAATAAATTATAACTAGCAGTATATAGAACATATACTGATGATATTAAGTTTATCCCAAGAATACAAGATAGTCTAACCATGGAAAATCTAGTAATGGTACACACTTCAATAATACATTGAAGGAGAAAAAACTATGGTCATCTTCAAAGATGCTGATAAAATTTATAAATATTCATGATTAAAAATTCTTAGTAACTGAGAAGAACTTCCTTTACCTGAAAAAGATTATCAGAAACTTAAACATATAAAAACATTGTAATTAACTCAAACAATTTAGAAGAATTTCTACTAAAATCAAGAACAAAATAAAGATGCATCTATAATTATTACTATTCATTCTTCAGTGTCCTGGTGGTCTTATCCAATGCAATAGAGTAAGAAAAATAAATTGCTGATGTTAGATTTGGAAAAGAAGAGAGAAAATTGTCATATGTGCAGCTGGCAAGTTGTTTGGTTAGTAAATCGAACAGGATGTATTGATAATGTGTTGAAACTAGTTAGGAAAGTTCAGCAAATTTCCTGGATCCAGATCAATATTTTAAAATCAAGAGTCTTCCAATACTCCAGGAATAACCAATTCAAGAATATACAGAAATTTTAAAATGACCCTAGTCATAATAATAAAACTAGGAATGTTTTTTAGCAACTTTGGGCAAGATCTTTAGCAGAAAAATTATATAACTTATTGAGGGGCATACACAGCCCTGAATATATGGCAATATATATTCATAAATGAGAATAAATACTGTTTAGAAATTGTAAAATCTATTGTAAAAATTAAAAGAGGTGTGAGTGTTCGTGTGTGTGTGTATAAAATTTGACAAGTAGTTCTTAATATTCATATGGATGAGTAAAAGTCCAAGAATAACCTACATAATTTTAAAGAAAAAAAAGAGAGACATCTTGATGTACCAATTATCAAAGTTTTATTTTTATTTTATTGAGTTTTTTAATTCCAGTATAGTTAACATGCAATGTTTTATTAGGTTCAGTTGTACAATGTAGTGATTCAACAATCTATACACAACTCAGTCCTCATAATGATACAAGTACTCTTTAATCCCCATTCTCTATAGCACCCATACCGCCAACCACTTCCCCTCTGTTAACCATCAATTTTTTTCTCTATAATTAAGAGTCTATTTCTTACTATCTTTATTTCTTTTCCTTCTTTGTTTCTTAAATTCCACATATGAGTAAAACCATATTCTCTGACTGGCTGATTTTCCTTAGCATTATGTTCTCTAGCTCCATCCATGTAGTTGCGAATGGCACTATTCCTTTCTTTTTTTACAGGTGAGTAATGTTCCACATCTTTTTTATCCATTCACTTATGGGTGGACTCTTAGGCTGTTTCTATAAGTTGGCTATTGCAAGTATTGCTGCAATAAATACAGGGGTGCATGGATCCCTTTGAATTAATGTTTTTACATTCTTTGGGTAAACACCCAGTAGTGTGGATACTGAATTGTAGGATAGTTCTATTTTTAACTTTTCGAGGAGCCTCCATTCTGTTTCCACAGTGGCTGCACCAGTTTGCATCCCCACAAGCTGTGCACAAGTGTTCCTTTTTCTCCACATCCTTGCCAATGTGGAGATGTGATATCTCATTGTGTGCTGTGATATATCATTGTGGTTTTGAGTTGAATTTCCCCAATGATGAGTGATGGTGAACATCTTTTCATGTGTCTGTTGGCCACATGTGTGAAGAAGACACATATGTCTTCTTTGGAGAAATGTCCATTCATGTCTTCTGCCCATTTTTTAAATTTGATTATTATTATTATTTTTTGGGTGTTGAGTTGTGTAAGTTCTTTATGTATTTTGGATACTAACCCTTTATCAGATATATCATTTGCAAATATCTTCTCCCATTCAGTAGGTTGCCTTTTAGTTTTGTTGATTGCTTCCTTTGCTATGCAGAGCCTTTCATTTTGATATGGTCTCAATAGTTAACTTTTGCTTTTGTTTCCCTTGCCTCAGGAGACATATTTAGAAAAATCTTTCTACAGCTGATGTCATAGAAATTATTGCCTGTGGTCTCTTCTAGGATTTTTATAGCTTCAATTCTCACATTTAAGTCTTTCATCCATTTTGAGTTTATTTTTGTGTATGGTGAAAGAAAATGGTTCAGTTGCATTCTTTTGCCTTTTGCTGTCCAGGTTTCCCAATTTCATTTGTGAAGAGAGTGTCTTTTTCCCATTGGATATTCATTCTTCCTTTGTTGAAGATTAATTGACTATATAATATAGTTGTGGATTCATTTCTGGGTTTTCTGTTCTGTTGGTTTATGTATTTTTGTTTTGTTTTGATTAGTTCAGTTTTGTTATATAGCTTGAAGTTTGGAATTGGAGCACCTCCGGTTTTATTCTTAATTTTCAAGGTTACTTTGGCTATTTGGGGTCTTCTGTACTCCACTGAAATTTAGGATTGTTGTCCTAGCTCTGGAAAAATGCTGTTGGTATTTTGATAAGGATTACTTTGAATGTGTAAAGGTCTTTCAGTAGTGTAGACATTTTACCAGCATTTATTCTTGCAATCCATGGGCATAGAATGTTTTCCCATTTCTTTCTGTTCAATTTTTTTTCATCAATGTTTTATAGTTTTCAGAGGTTTTACACCTCTTTGACTAAGATCATTCTTAGATATTTTATTATTTTTGGTGCAATTGTAAATGGGATTGTTTTCTTAATTTTACTTTCTGCTGCTTTGTTATTAGTGTGCAGAAATGGAACAAATTTCTGTACATATCCAAATATCAAAGTTTTTAAAGATATAATTAAGACAATGTAGTATTAGTGAAATATTATAGAAATTGATCAAAGAAACAAGATAGAGAAGCCAGAGATACATCTGTGCATATGAGGGAACTTTGTAGCGAGAAGGAAGACATTGCACATCAACAAAAATTGGCAAGTACTGTAAGTTGCTTTACAGGGAATAAAAAGATCCCTAAGTAAGAAAATAAAACTTTGGAGATGAAAGAAGAATATTGTTATAAGCATAGTGTTGGGGATGATATTTTAACCAGAACTTAAAAAGGCAGAAATCAGAAGGAAAATATTGATGCATTTGACTAGATTGAAATTTTAACAGTACGTATGACAAAAGATAACATAAACAATTTAAAAACAAACCTAGACTAGCATGTGTCTATGAAGAGCATGTATATCTGAGAAAAGAAACACTTTCAGAATGTATAAAGAACTCCAAGAATAAGAAAAAAAAAGTGCTGAAAGATGTGAGTCTTACTGATAAATTTCAAAACCTGGTTTTGAATGAAAAGAGCAAGGTACAGAATAATGTAAGGTTAATTATATAAAATTAAAATAATCCCCCTAAACTTGTAAATCATTCATGATTCACGTATGAATTGAAAGCATGTACTTGATAGCTACTCATTTACTTCAGAAGAGCAGTGTTCTGGAGAAAAGGAGCTAGGAAAATATAGGTAGATTCACAGGGCATATTTTAACAGAATTTATAAATTTTAATCTGGAAAAGATAAAAAATTTGAAGAAAAAAAGAAAATTGAAAACTGGTATTGCTTCTGAATTAATAAAATGTTAATATATAGCTACATTTGGAAAGTATAATACAAAGCCAACTTTGAAATCTTTGATTCTGAAATTTGATCTGAAGGCACATCTCAAAACTAGCCAGGCCACTTGTAACCTACAGAACATGTGTTGCTTATTTCTCTTGGCTCAGATCTCTACCTCTGAGAACTATGTCTGAACTTTTCTTTGTTGAGGCTAACTCAGCCTTTATAGTTCTCATGAAACCAGGGCAGAAGGTGGGAATGCTTCTTAGTAGTAGTAGTCATGAGTACATGAAGCCAGAGAATCTGTATCAATAGTATTAAAAGACAACTATATGAATGGCACTGTGGAAGTGGGCAGTGCACAGGATGTGCAATTGTGCACGATAGCATTCTATGGGAGTGCTGTAGGGTCAAAGTTAAAAGAGAATGTGTAAACCTATTATACACAGAACAAGGAAAGCTTGGGATGCATATAGAGAGCCAAAGAAGTTCTCCAGTAGCAAGAAGCAAGAGCTGGAGGTGGGAGTTTGAGATGGAGGTCCCAAATAGTACTGGATTTCAGCTCTGTCTGTCTCTGGTGTTGTGGTGCACAGGCCTGGACCCATTTACAGGGTCTGGAGTAGAATGAATACCTCTTCCTCCTGGCCCTCTATCCTGTGAGGCAGGGGCAAGGCTGAAATTTTTCCAAGTTTGCTTAGTTACAGGACTTAAAGGATTTAAGCCATTTTAGCATGTTCTGGAGGCAGAAGGCAGGTTTCCTTTCCGGGCCTTCCAGCTGACATCCTCTTTGAAATTAGTGATGATGTTTTTAAGACTCTAGAATTTCTTTCATGACTTTCTCAGAGGTCTCATCTAACGTGGATAGGGCCAAATGCTGGTGTGAGGGTAGAGGCTTTTGTTGGGTAGGGGCAGGTGCAGCAGGGTTTGGTGAAAGATGAAATGTAACCAGTGAAGTGGTCATTTGGGTTGGAAAGCTATGTGTTTGCCAACTTAAACTACCTGAAACAGCTACAGCCCAGGAAGTGGTGTGATTGTTTCATTTGGATGTGAACTCTTAGTCCTGGTTGCCAGATCCCTTAAACTCTCATTGGACTGCCCTACAGGGCAGTATTCTGGCCACTACAGTATTTGGGTGTGGTCCTTTTGGGGGGTATACAGCCAGATATAAATTGTTTGTTAGAAATGATTTTATTTTGCTTGGTTATGATGGAAGAGACTTGACCAGGATAGTTGTTGGGTTGTGATGGGGAAGGTCTGCCTCGAGGATACCCTTTATCTTTCATTCTCAGGAGAAGTCTTGGGTGGAATCAGTCTCTGAAGAGAGGCATGCATAATTGTTGATTTCCGCTCCTACCCCCCACTCTAGGCAGGCCTAGAGCTCTAGGGTGGTGGAAATATAGGAAGAACAATCCTAGCCCTGGCTTCAGGCACCAACTGAATGTGTACCTGCCCTTTCTAGATCTTGCTCTTGATTCTAAGGATTTCCTTCTAAACATTGAGCCTGGAAGAGAACTAGTGGAACACAGAGTTTATCACTACATAACCTATTGCTTGACCTTGACACCAGTCAGACTCAGCAGGAATAAGGGATATGCAGAGCCTGGGAACTCTTCTTATGTCCAAGGTGCAAGGGAACCTTTCTATATTGACGTCAGGATCTTTCTCTGCTTTGACATCATTCTTGGTCATAAGAACATAAACATAAACTCCTCCCAAACCTTGCTCCAAAGGGAAGCTAACTATGTGGGCTTGCCTCTAAAAACTCTCTATTTGTACGTTGTTCTATTACGGTGCCATTCCCATAAGGTGAGGATCCTTTTGTTATGAGCATTGGGAATGGAATATACCTCTCGGTCTTTAACTTTATCAGGTCATTGTCTTGTCATTAAAGTGATGCCCCTTTCTTCCTCCATTTTGTCTCTTCTTCCATCGGGTCTGGCTCACTTAAATAATCTCTCATAAACTGAGTAATATAACTCCTATTTCATTTAGCTAGACTTCTACCCTTTCCCAGATTCTCTTTCAGATCAAAATTCCACCCCTACAACATCTACCCCCCTTTTATAAGTGTTTTCCTAAATTTTATTGTATGAAAAAGATCCTATTTGTAATTTTTTTCTCCATCTGTTTTTCTTGTTTCATTTTTCTTTTGTATTACTTAGCTGCAGAGATACACTACTATCACAGGAATGGCTGCATCTCCTATTAGTAAAACTCTCCACACTAAATAATGTAAATTTGCAACCCATCGTCCTTTCTTTCCAGGGTAATCTCTTAACCAGGCCCAGGTGCTGAATTCAGAAATAACATTGTCCCACTGCCAGAGAGAGCTGTGACCTATTTCCTCATCCCATTGTTCCAGGGGTTGCCATGTTACCATGGTCCTTTGTGATTCACTGGCTCCTCTAATTATAACTTTATGCTATTCTTATAATAGGCACCAGAGCTCAGGGTACTTCTCCATCTGCCACATCCTGGATATTTCTTCCATTAGGGACCACTTCACTTCTATAGAAACACAGATGTGGGGACCCACACATTCCCAGGAGGTCTGTTCTATACAGCCCTGACTAGACCAGGAGAAGTTCACGTGTCATTTTCAAATGTGTCCTTCCTGGGGGTAATTTAAGACCTGTCATTCAAAATCATTATTCTAACTTTTAAAATATTACAATTTTTCCAACAGGAGGACTTCTTTCCCTCTCCAGCTTAAGTCACATTGTAACGCTTTCCTGGTTGCTGGTCTCATAACCAGGTTGGATGCTATCCCACTGGATTTCTTACCATTTCTCTACAGTTCTGGGTTCAATTTCTGACAACTCAGCATGTGATCTTTATGAACGTGACCCGAAGTCCTATAGACATCAGTCCCTAATGGTTCTCTCACAACCTCACAGACCATGTAGCCAAAGTACAATTTATTTCAACAATCAGGACCAGCCTTGGCTAACATGGTTCATTTAAGGAAAACACAGCAAAAGCCAAACACAGTGCCCTGCTCTGAGATTCTCTTTACCCTGGATGTCACCACCATGGGTGGGGGCATCAGATTTCAATTTAATTGCTCAACAAAATCAAAGTTCTGCCAAAACCAGAGGAAAAGTTAATAGATTTTTTAAAAAAAATTAATTTCACATCTAATCTTGAATACATTTTTCAATATAAGGCAAAATTTCTCTTTAACCTCCATCCCCAATCCTAGTCCCCCAGTAGCTCCCCAGTTTTGGTCATCATTTTTTTTTTTTTTACTTTTTTGCTCTATATTTCCAGACCCTTATCTATATATTTTCATACATATGCATATTACCTATAAATAATATCATTCTGCGTTTTGCTGCTTTTTTCTTGAACTTAATAACATGCCTTAATTTGTTAGGGATGCCGTAAAAAATGGGTTGGGTAGCTTAAGCAACAGAAATTTGTTTTCTGGAGGCCAGAGGTCCAGAGGCATATGCAGGTTTTTGTTTGTTTGTTTGTTTGTTTTTTCCTTTTGAGGCTTCTCCCCCTGCCTTGCAGATGGTCACCTTCTTCCTGTATCCCCACATGTCCCTTCTTCTGTGCATACCTATCCCTGGGGTCTCTGTGCGCCCTAACTTCCTCCTCTTATTAGGATGCTGGTTAGATTGGATTAAGACTCACTCTAACAGTCTCATTTTAATTTAAGTTAATCACCTCTTTACAGTCTCTATCTGCAAATACAGTGACATTCTGAGGTACTCCTGTTAGGGCTTCAACATAGGAATTTGGACAGGTGTTCTTGGCATAACTTAACCCTTAACACAAGCCTTTGCTGATCTTTCCATGTTAGTATATATAGATTATGCTAGTTATAATGAGATTTGGTAATAGAAATCACCAGGTAATTGAGGCTTAAGAATATAAAAACATATCTGTCTTACCCATTTAAAAAGTAGAGAGACAGTCAACCAGGAATGGCTTAGTGTTGCATGGGGTCAGAGATTCAGCCTTCTTCCAGCTTACTGGTTCACCATCTGTGTCATTCTTTCTCAGTGTTAACTCATTATCCAAGATGGCTCCTGGAAAGCCAGACATTTTGCCTGATTTGCAGCCAGCTAGAAGGAGGAACCTTAAGAACGAGTCCCTGAGTTGTGGACATCATTTGGACTTGTACCCCTGGCTAGAACTTGGTCACATTTCATACCAAACTATGTGTGGGACCGGGAAATATTATCTTTTAGGTGTGATGGACACATTTCCCGCTAAGATCTCAAAGTACTACTACTGATAAAGAAGGTAAGAACAGTCAGTAAGGGAATGACTGCATGGCTCAGTTCATGATCCTAGGATCCTAGGATGGAGCCCTGCATCGGGTTCCTTGCGCAGAAGGGAGCCTGCTTCTCCCTTTCCCTTTCGCTCCCCTGCCTGTGCGTGCTTGTGCTCTCTCTGACAAACAAACAAAATCCAAAAAAAAAAAAAAAAAAGATAGTATTCTCTTTCTCTCTCTCACACACACAGAAGAACAGTCAGTAAGGGACTACTAAAAATATATCTTTAAAAAAAATTTGAATATTGAATATGGGGTGGTTTCAGAGATCCCTTCTTGAGAAAAAGGTAGTTGGAGCACAGAAGAGGGAGATGAATTCCTAGTATTTGTTGTGAATTCCAGAATTTTCTGGCCATTCTTGATTTTTATACTGTGTCAGAAATCTCCCATTTGCTCTTCTAAATCCACTGTCTCTCCTTCTCATTCCTCATTCTGCCTGGAGAGGGTGACTGTATAGATTG
Organism: Procyon lotor; assembly: GCA_028646535.1. Lineage (NCBI taxonomy): Eukaryota > Metazoa > Chordata > Mammalia > Carnivora > Procyonidae > Procyon > Procyon lotor. Next base: position 63,135,227 of record CM053603.1, on the reverse strand, counting down.
CACACATGAGATCCCTCACACAGGCCTAGGCTGTCTGTGTCCCATGAATAAAGATCACTGCACTTTTCAAGACAGCCCTTTCTACATAGTTCTTCTCCCCCCATTCCCCTGCAACCCCTTCACCCCCTGACCTTTTGTCCCTTTAGGCCTGTGAGTGGAATATTCTCTTCCACTGAGTCTACCCCATGTGGTTTCTTTACATTTCACTCATACCTCTGTAAATACATGAAACATTACCCAAATTTGAGTGAACCAAGTGATTCCTGTCAAGACCCTGATGAATAAAAATACTGAGGTTTGAGGTGTCAGTTCTCTAGAAACCCAATACCAACCTTACTTGGTGCTGTGTGAGATTTCTGCCTGGTTCCTGTCATACATTTGGGTAACTTGTTTCATTTTTATGGGGTTCAGTTTGTTCACCTCCAAAATAAGAAACTGTTTGGACCAGGAGTTTTCAAACTTGGGTGTCCATCATAATCACCTGGAGGATGTGGAAAAACGCAGATGGATGGACTGTATCTCCAGAGTTTCTGAATCAGCTGGTCTGGGATAGGGCCAAGAATTTATATTTTTAACCAGTTCCCAGGTGATGCTGATGCTGCTGGTGCGAGGACCTTACTTGGTGGAACAGTGGTCTAGAATGATGATCTCTAAGGGCTAACCTGTGTCAGTATTCAGTGACCTAATATCAATGTGCCAGTGTGGCACCGTTCCATTCTGTTGTTCTCGTGGATGAAATGATCCTACTGGTTGTCTTTTGGAAGAATCCTTCTGGTAGGAGTGACCACAGATACTGGGCTATGCCCTTCTAAATAAACTGGTCATCATGTTGAATTATTCTGTGAATAATAGAAAC
>CM053603.1:63110007-63134271 GCA_028646535.1 Procyon lotor | reverse complement strand
GATTTACTAGAGCCTTTATAAGACAGTGTGTCTTTATTTGTAAGTGAAAAGTTAGGAGAAGGTTTTAAGGGACAAAACCCAGAAGAGAAAAGGAACAACAAAATATAATTGTACAATTTCTCTCTTTCTCATTGGCAATTCAGTGGAACAAAATAGGAAGAAATATTTTAGGGCCATAGATATATAAAGAGCAGACTCATAAATAGAGAGCAGACACATTATAAACACAGTAAGTTGGTTTTCCCTCCACAGTACTGATCAGCACACAGGATGATAAACAACATAAATTTTATGTTTAAGACATGTTTATAAGCCCATAGATAAGTGCATATATAATGGATATATACACATACATACATATGGCATATAACTGGCAGTCTACTCTTTTAGAACTTTGTATAAACAAAACCAAAAATCCCATTTAATTCAGCTGATGAGAATTGTTGTAGCATCCATTCATGGCTCATTCTACCTTGTATTAAGATTTATGTAGGTGCCAGTAGTTTTTATGGCTAGGAAGAATTTAATATAATTCCATATTTAATAACATATTATTAAATATTTTAATATTTATTATTAATATTAATCATTATATAATTAATTATTATAATCATATTATAATATAATTATATTATAATTAAATATAATTACAATCACACCATAATTAATTAATTATAATATATAATTATAATGTATAATAATTATAATTAATTATAATAAATAATAATAATATTAATTAAATAATATAATTTAATTAATAATAAATAAAATAAATAAAATTTATTTTATTAAATAAAGATAACTTCCATATATCTTCCAAATAAATGGTCCCGGAGGTGGTATGTACCTGAGAGAAGTCTGCCCAGGGCAGGTTATGTTAGTAGCCAAGTGGCTACATTATGGGCCAGTAAATGTTGTTTATAGAAGCTATGGGGGGGAGTGCCTTGACTTAAGCCAAAAAAAAGTCAAACGGTCACAGAGATACCAGGCATGGGAGGTGATGGTCAAGGTAGAGAGAGAGTAGAAAAGTAGCTGTTTCCTCAACAGTTGATGAAACCCTTACTATGACTTTCTTCTCATCTGACACTCTTCATCATGGCTGGATCCCACGTGGGTTGACTTCTGTCCTGGACTGGTTGCACCTGACAATTGGACATGTCTTAGCCATATGCTTGCATCTAAGTCTGTAGACCGAGATCTGTTATCTACTTTTTCTTCTCTGCCAACAACACCTGTTAGGGTTTCCAGCATATATTAGGCAGTTAATAGATGTTTAAGAGAGGAAATCTTTTATTTTGTTTTAATTTACTGATGCTACAACCTGTCATGCACATTGAGTTATATTGTACGATTTTTCAATAATGGTGTGGTTCTCAGTATGCTGTGTGTTTCAGATCTGCTGGAGATGTTTGCAAGCTATTCAATCCCTGGACGTTACATCAAACCACTGCCAATCTGAGCTCATTAATGTGAATTTCCTGTTGACAATGAGCTTATTGCCAGCCTCTTAAACTTCTGCCAGTCTTTAACTGCCTGGCTATTTATTTATATCTTACCGGTTGGCCATGGAAGGAAACAAATAAGCCCTACAAATAAGAGGGATGGAAGCAGTCACATGATGAACTGACTTTTGACTTCTAGATTCTAAAATCTATAGTCTTGGAAAGCAAGTAGACAAGCTTGTGTTTTATGAAATGAGACTGAATCCTACATGGGAAGTTGTAATAGCTCAAACTCAAAATATCTCCGGGTTTGTGGTGAAAGAAAGAGATTGGCAGTGCTCTCAGAGAATCTGGTTCAGAGTAGCATCTGGAGCCACTGTGTTAGTTGTCCAGGAAAATATCTGGGTGTTATATTCCCTTACTCCTTGCCTCCCTTCCTCTCTTTCCTTCTGAAATAGGATTGTAAAAGATTCCACTTTATCAGGAATAATTCTGGATTTGGTTATAAGAAAAGAATAAAATTTTAACTCGCTTTGAGAAAAAGTTGGTTATATTATAGGATATTATTCATTCATTCATTTATTCATTCAGAAAATATGTAGTGAATGTCTACTGTGAGTCAGGCACTATTCTAGGTGCTAGGGATACATTAGTAAATCAAAACATATAGAAATCCCTGCTTTCATGGAACTAATCGATGCCATGTAATTACCAAAAAGGCAGGTTTGAGAGTGTGCCTCCAGAACCAGGGACTCAAATTCCATCATGTCTGTCTTTGTTTTTGCCTCTACTCTTGTCACTGTGCTTCTTTATTTTTTCAGACTAGAGTGTCCCCAATATTGGCGGACTTGGCTGTAAATAGCACCCAAGCCTCCCACTTCATGCCTTTGCATTAGAAACTTCCACCCTCTTCCTTCCATTCTTTTTTTTTTTTAAAGATTTTATCCATTTATTTGACAGAGAAAGAGATCACAAGTAGGCAGAGAGGCAAGCAGAGGGAGAGGGGAAAGCAGGCTCACTCCTGAATAGAGAGCCCAATGCGGGGCTCAATCCCTAGACCCTGAGATCATGACCCGAGCCGAAGGCAGAGGCTTTAACCCACTGAGCCCCCCAGGCGCCCCTCTTCCTTCCATTCTTAATGTGAAATATTCTCTGACTGCCCTGGCTTGGGTCATATGACTAAGTCACAGGCACATTTTCTGACCTACCAACTGTGGCCAGCCAGGGCAGCAGTTTCTATTATTGGCTGTCTTCACATCAATGTTGGGATTGGCAGAGGAATATTTCTTCTAAACATGTACCTTATTTGCTGAAGAAGTGTGTAGTGCTAGGCAGATAAAATAATAGTAGTTTATTATGACATGTTATGCTACTACATTTTTTAAAATAAGGTTATTTGGGACATGATTTATATTCCTAGATATATTCCCAGGATTCTTTTCTTTTTTAAAAAGATTTTATTTATTTATTTGACAGAGAGAGAGAGAGGGAGAGTGAGCGCAATAGCAGAGGGAGAGGGAGAAGTAGGCTCCCTGCTGAGCAGGCAGCCCAATGTAGGACTTGATTCCAGGACCCCAGGATCATGACCTGAGCCAAAGGCAGACACTTAACTGATTGAGCTACCCAGGTGCCCCTCCCCATCCCCAGATTCTTGAGGGCAAATATTATTTCTTTCATCTGTGTTTTCCTCAACTCAGGTAGCATAAAACATGGCTAAAAATAGATGCTTAGTAAATGACTGACAAATTAATAAATGGCCTTGGGTTGTTGAAATTTCTCCACCATCTTGGGACAGATCAAAATTATAATGGGAACCAGGATCTATTGAGCACTTACTCCATGTCTTTGGTAAACTAAGTGCTTACCCAGTATTCAGTCATTTAATTTGTGCTGTACATTCACTTTAAGATTGTTATTTCCATCTCCCACATTCTAATGGGGAGACTAAAGCTTGGCCAGGAAGTAAATTTTTAAAAGTTACACAAAAACTTACATTCTTTTATGTTAATATATCTAGGCCTGCCTCATTTTTTAAAAAAACTCAACTATATAGTATTCCTCAGGTAGTATGTATTTTGCTATTCCCACAGAAGGACACATAGATTGTTTTCAGATTGGGACAGGGACTAGAATTTGAACCTAAGAGTCTCTGACTTTTAAGAATCTGTCCCAAACCAACCTGCTATAGTTTTCTGGTTTCCTTTGGGGAAGTTCTAATGGAACCCTATGATAATTGTTTTTCTCTGATTGACTTACTTCACTCAGCATGATACTCTCCAGTTCCATCCACCTCAATGTAAATGGTAAATATTCATCCTTTCTGATGGCTGAGTAATATCCCACTGTATATATGAAACACATCTTCTTTATCCATTCATCTATCGATGGCCATCTGGGCTCTTGACATGGTTTGGCTATTGTGAACATTTCTGCTGTAAAGATTGGGGTGCAAGTGCCCCTTTGGATCACTGCCTTTATATCTTTGGGATAAATACCTAGTAATGCAATTGCTGGGTCATAGGGTAGCTCTATTTTTAACTTCTCGAAGAACCTCCATACTGTTTTCCAAAGTGGCTGCACCAGCTTGCATTGCCAACAACAGTGTAAGAGGGTTCTCCTTTCTCTGCATTCTCGCCAACATCTGTCCTTTCCTGACTTGTTAATTTTAGCTATTCTGACTGGTGTATGACAGGTGCATTTTATTACATTCTTTATTCCCTACTCTTTTAGCACGGTACTTAAAAAGCTTAAGACATTTCTCTTGTCTATTTGCACTCTGGAAAAACATGTTGAGGAGTACCCAAGGGTATATTGTGAAAAGATGCTCACTGAAGAGTTTTTATAAAGTGAATAATTAAAAACAACCTAAGTATCTATCAGTGGAGAATGGCAAAACACATCCTAAAATTCTCAAGGAATACTATGCAGCTGATCAAAAAGATTGAGGCAGGTCTATCTGGACTACCATAGGAGGTTCCATATGTCATTGATCAGTAAACAAGAACAGATATTCAGAAAGGTGTGTGTAACATGATTTAACTTTAGAAACATAAACACCACAAAATGTATGTGTTCTAATGTGTATACTCTAGACACAAGGGATTACAGAAAGCAGGCAAACTAAAAGGAAGTGGGAGGAGCCAGATTTTGTGCTAAAGGTCAAAGAGAAATTTAGGCATTTCTATAATGTTCTAATCTTTTAGCAAAGAGAAGGCTTTTGAATGTTACTGTTATTTATTTAAAATAGTATAGGAGAACTTCTTTTGACAAAGAAGCTTTGTCAAAAGTTTTGTTAATGAGCACATTTACGGGGAGACGTTGTGGTCCATATTAGCAGGAATTAATTAAGACAGATATTGACTGAGTCAGAGTTTTCCTTCTGAGTAGGTTGCCATTTGGAAAAGGATCCCAGTCTCACATTCTTAGGCTGAAATTGCCAGTCAAAGGAAGTGAAAGAGAAGGCAGTTTTCCTTTGCCAAACAATACAGATTTGTCATTCATAAGCATATATTCCTCTTAGAGACTTTGCAACCCAACAGAACAAATGAGTGTTATTAGGAAACTCCGAATATTCATTTGTGATATTATCTTTGGCCGGTGTCCTAGTTTTACCATGTGGACAGACTCATGCTAGAGAGGTGTTTTTTTGCTGTTGTTTTGTTTTTTATTTACTTATTTGACAGAGAGAGGGAGAGAGCCAGAGAGCACAAGTGGGTGGGTCAGAGGGAGGAGGAGAAGCAGGCTCCCCATTGAGCAGGGAGCCCCTTTGCGGGCTCAATCCCAGGACCCTGGCTTCATGACCTGAGCAAACACTGATGCTTAACCAACTGAGCCATGCAAGTGCCACCCCCCCGCCCCTTTTTCTGTTTTGTTTTTTTGTTTTGTTTTGTTTTCAATAAAAAGAAATATGTTATTTTAAGAATACGTTTCCTTTAATTATCAGATGAATTTACCGGTTCTGCAGTGGCTTCTCTCTTTGGCTGAGGTCTGTCCCATTCTGTAGTGCTTCTGGGACTTTTTATCTAATTTTTCATCTGCTCCAATTTACATTTCCCAAAACTTATTTCTCTAATTGATTTTTGGTGTGATTTTTGCACCTCTGTGATTTTTGTACTAGTTTTTCCTGGTGTGCCTGTTAGGAATATTGGCCGAGATGCCTCACAAAGAATTGAATAGAAAACAAACACATTTATTGACTTAGCACAGCCTTTTATCACTTCGACCCAGTTGCCCAGCAGTCCTACTTGGCATTTAGAACCACCTGATGCTGCAAAACCCCTCTGAGGTGAGCTGAAATCATTAAAACAAATACAAAAATCTCTTGGCATTTTCCACCATAGTTTTCTTAACCACAGTGTGCAGTTCCAATCCCCGCTTGAGACCGCACGTCTAGATGCAAGTTTTCAGACAAAATCTAACTTAACATTGCCTTTGTTTGAGAAGAAGGAGGCTGCTGATGTTGGAAGACTTTCTGCACAGCGGAGGCGGGGCCCTCTCCAGCTGTGAATTTTTGCAAGTGTTCCACGTTTCCCTTCACAACACTATCTATCCTTCATTTCACGTTGGCTGTGCTGTGTGAAAATCGAAGCAGGCAAACACCACAGGATTCTAATAAGTTTCTCAGTTTTGCAAGCGGTGTGACTTTTCTTACTGTGGAACAGGATCGCAGAGGGAAACTCAAAACCGCAAATGCACCTCCACCAACCCAATCTGTAAATCTCTGCAACATAAACGTCGGCTCTAGAAGGCTCCAGAGCCTAGCCCACTTGAGTGCTTCCTCTCTTGTAAGGAAGTAACTCCTCTCTTGTTCAGTAAGACTGAACAAAAAGGAATACATTAATCTTCTCTAAAATAAAGAAGATGAGTGTATTCCTTTTTGTTCAGTCTTACTAAGAAGGCTATTGAATTTCAGGGAGAGAAAATATTTTGGTAGCATATGATGGAACATGGACTCTACCTGTGTGCACGTTCAGAGAAAAGGGGCTCCTCCCACACGTGACCAGCATCGGAGGAGCTGAACGTAAATATTCATAGAAGGACTTTGACCCCTTTTGTCTTCTTAGGATTTATAAGGCTTATGGGGTTTAGGCAGATGAATCAACAAGATGAACACAGAACAAAATGTATTTTATTTATTTATTTAAGATTTATTTATTTATTTGACACAGACAGTGAGAGAGGGAACACAACAAATAGGGGGAGTGGGAGAGGGAGAAGCAGGCTTCCTGCTGAGCAGGGAAGATGCGGGGCTCGGTCCCAGGACCCTGGGATCATGACCTGAGCCGAAGGCAGACGCTTAATGACTGAGCCACCCAGGCGCCCCAAAATATGTTTTATAATGATAGATGTGCTTGGAGAGTTTTCCTCCAAAAGAGCAGACCCATGCAAGTATTACCTTATAAAAGAGGTTGATTCAATGATCACTGAATTAGTTGAAGTTCAAGGAAATGCTATTTATTTAGGGAATGAAAAGAGATGCAAAAATATCTGATGGAACCAGATGTGTGGATTCTGGGAGTTCATGCACAGTGTATAAAAAAAATCTAAAAATATATAGATGAGAATATCACCATTGAGAAGAACAATGTACTCATGCTAAGCAATCTCAGTCGGCACTTCTGTGAAAATGATAGAAATTTATTTTGGAGGGGCGCCAGGTGGCTTAGTCAGTGAAGCATCTGCCTTTGGCTCAGGTCACAATCCTGGGGTCCTGGGATCGAGCCCCATATTGGGAGGGAGTCTGCTTCTCCCTCTCCCTCTGCCCCATCCCAGCGTGTACTCTCTCTCCTCTCTCTCAAATAAATAAATAAGATCTTTAAAGATTTCTTTTGGAGATAGAAATGACTAAGAGGGTCTGCTGTCACCTTCTTTGGGAATTTTTCTTCTCCACTTCTCTATAGTCACAGCATCTTTCAGACACCTTTGGTATTTTGCATTTATTTCCTTACTACCTGCATTAGTCAGCTTGGGCTGCTATCACCAAGTATCACAGATCAGATAGTTTAAACAATAGACATTTCTTTCTCACAGTTCTGAACTGGGAAAACCAAGATCGAGGTGCCAGCTGATTCAGTTCCTGCTGAGGGATCTACCCTTCTGCTTGCCCAGAATCATTGCTCCTGACTCACTGGTCTCCTTATCACCCCTCGAATACTCCAAACTAGTTTTGCCCCAGGGACTTTGCACTTGCTCTTTTCTCTGTCCTGGTGTTCTTGAGCACTGTTTGCTCTCTCATTTTTCTTTCAAGTTTCTATTCAAATGCCATCTTTTCAGTCCTCCTTGATCACTCTGTCTCTGAAATTCTCCCATTATTCTCTAGCTCTTCTTCCTAATCTATTTTTTTCTATATAGTGTGGATCACATCCTGATAATTATTACTTATCCATACATTTATTTTCTGTTTCTTCTGTTAGAATGTCGGTTCCATGAGAGCAGGGTTTTTGTCCTATTCAGCACAGTAGTCTCAGAATTTAAGACAGTGTGTGGCATTGTTGTATGAAAGAAGGAAAGGAAAGTAAAAGGAGGAAGGAGGGAAGGAAGGAGGGGAAAAACAAAACGAAGGAAGGAAGGAAACAGGCAAATCTGTAGGTTACTTAGAATGACCGGTGACCTGATCTGATAATCAGCTTCTGGTTGAAATTATGGTAATTTTGGTGATTAAGGAAGAGGGAGTTCTCTGTTAAGAGATGCTTTCTTGAATTTTGTGAAAGTCTTGAGAAAATAATCTTTCCTCAAACAGAGTTTCTTGCTACACTGAAATTAGCAGCATGAATTTAGTTGGCAAAGTATTTTGCATGTGATTACGTATGTCTTTCAAATAATAAAAGAAAATTCTCTGAACCTTTTGTTTTTCTGTGTCCTGTATCTTCCATCTATCTCCGCGTATTGTCCTGTGTTCCGGGGGGGCGGGGGTGGCTCCTAGGAAGGCTTGGTGGTGTGTCATGGTGCTTCCACTGCAGAGGATAGGAAGACAGCCATGGGGAGTTCCTGTCATCAAGTTTGTGGTCTGGCTGGGGAGACAAGACCTGTCCTTGCAGCATCTAAGATAGTGCACATGGGATTAAGAGTGATGACGAATAATGCAGTTTAAAAATACGGATTCTGGGGCACTTGGGTGGCTCAGTCATTAAGCATCTGCCTTTGGCTCAGGTCATGATCCCAGAGTGCTGGAATGGGGCCCCACATTGGGCTCTCTGCTCAGCGGGGAGCTTGATTCTCCCTCTCACTCCCCCTGCTTGTGTTCCCTCTCACACAGTGTCTCTCTTCGTCAAATAAATAAAAAACAAAACAAAACAAAACAAAAAATGGATTCAGAGAAAGTGATGCAGGTAGCCCAGAAAGGAAAGAAAGCCTTGTAAAGAAGACAGGATTTGCCCCATGCCATGAAGGAAAGAAGATTCTGCTGGTACAGAGAACTAGGGAGGAGGGACAGTATGATTCAGTTGCGAAGGTGGAAATGCCTGATGAATCTGAGGGACGGAAAGAGCAAGGTACTTACTCCGTCTTCGTCTCCGGCTGCAGCAAGAGTGGAAGCAGTTGTTTCTCTGGGCGCTTTAGAAATACCACTTTTCATGGTGGACTTTGACATCTAATTTCCTTTTCAATTTTTGTTGTTAAGTTGGAGCTTTTCTTGTCTTGGACATTTTTTGCCCTTGAGCCAAAGCGCCATCTATAAATCCCAGGACCCTCCCTTTTCAAGATGTAGATGGAGCACTTTCTTGTCTCAGGGATGTGACTTTGGCCTCCATCCATATCAACTTTGGAACTTTACTGCCAGTGGGAGGAAAATCCCTGTCTTTAGAGGGGTCGCGTGCTAAACTAGCTCAGCCAGGGGAATCACCCGACGCGGCATGGGGCAGTGGCATCTCTCAAGATTAAGGTTGTAGGGAGCACTGACATTAGGGACATCTCAGGAGCTCCTGCCATCCTGTGATTCAGGGCCTCACAGAAGGGCTGAAGCCAGCTGGGTAACAGATGTTCCCTGAATTAAAAAAAAAAATAGTATCCCCTGCCGATTCACGGTTTCATCTTTTCAAGGAAGCATGGAGAACAATTATTTATTTATTTTTAAAGCAAAATCACTAAGCCTGCAGGTTGTCATCTGGGACACCAGTTGGGTGATTTAGGAGTAATCTTGGCTTCAGCGATGGTGTGGGAACCCATAAAGCGCCTTCGAGTCCAGATTTACGGCCGGGACGGGGAGGTTCACGGTACTCTGTCATATATCCTCATTTCAGCTCTATCTCTTCATCCAGGGAAGAGTTTCCGCTTATTGTGGCAGCTTCCTACTCACAGCTTGCTTCCCAGGGGCCCCGGGGAGAGGAGAGGGATGCCCAGGAAAATCTGGCTCCGTGGGGGAGTTGCAAATGTCACCAAAGAAGGCAGCCCATAGTGATTTGAGAGATCACATAAACGACACTGTCTCACTTGCATCTGCAGGTATCAGAGGTTGAAAGCCCGTGGTTGAAAGCATCGCTTTGCATATTTGATGCGGGTATGGGGCCTTGCCCTGGGGCGAAAGGGACAGCAAGGAAGATCCAAGAACAGATGGCATTCCTTTTACATTTGCTGTAAAAGCTATTGCAGAAATCATCCCCAATCCTGAGAGTCTTTATCCATCAATTCGCAAATCAGAACTCATACCTTTTGCCCTCTCCTGACCTTCAGACTTGCGCTTACCCTGCCCTGGTGGACATCTCTCCCGGGACAACCCCCTCCCTATAAAGCATGCCTTTTCATGTCTGTTAGCCAGCCTCAAGGCTTGAGGTGGGTAGCTCGCCGATTCTGCTGCATTGACATGTTTTGCTTGATGGGCGCACTACTTCTGGTTTTTGAGTTTATAATTTGATTTTGAATATGCTTTCCGCAGCTCACCAAAGTCTCCACCAATCCTTGACGTTTATCCTTGCCACTTAGCCTCTTTCTGCTGCAGGCCTGTCCCTGAAGGCATTTGAGCTTGGGACTCCAGCCATAGAGGCATTTTTGATTTTTCTTTCTCCTTGCCTGCTTTATTCTTTCCCTGCCACCCTATCTAAGCAGTTACCGAGTCTGATTTATATTGTCTCCTCAGTGTCCCACAAGCCTGCGCCATTCTTTCCTTTCCTGCTGAACCTGAGCATCTACAATAGTATCCCAGCTCTATTCTGCTCACCGGTGATTAATCAGTCTGAAAGCTGATGGTGGCAATTCCCTGATCAACATTCTGAATTGGCTTTACATTCTGACCGAATTAAATCAGTTTGCTCCATCCTCGTATTAGAAAAAGCGTATGGAATCCCCCCTCACTTGTCCTAGCCCTCATTTGTCTATTTTTAAATTCATCTCATTCTTTTCTTTTTAAGATTTATATATTTAGGGGCGCTCAGTAGGTTAAAGTCTGTGCCTTCAGCTCAGGTCGAGATCTCAGGGTCCTGGGATCAAGCCCCACATTGGGGCTCTGTGCTCAGCAGGGAGCTTGCTTCCCCCTCTGTCTCTGCCTGCCTCTCTGCCTACTTGTGATCTCTCTCTCTCAAATAAATATATAAAATCTTAAGAGATTTATATATTTATTTGAGAGAGAGTGAGAGAGAGAGAGAGAGAGAGAAAGAGAGGACTTTAAGGGGGTAGGGCAGACAGGGAGGGAGAGAATCCCAAGCAGATTCCCCATTGAGCTCAGAGCCTGACACAGGGCTTGATCTCATGACCCAGAGATTGTGACTTGAGTGGAAACCAAGAGTTGGATGCTTAACTGACTGAGCCACTGAAATACCCCCAAATTCATGTCATTCTTTTTTTTAATTTTTTAATATTATTTTTAATTTTTTTATTAACATATAATGTATTGTTTGCCCCAGGGTACATGTCTGTGAATCATCAGGCTTACACATTTCACAGCACTTACCATAGCACATACCCTCCCCAATGTCCACAACCCAGCCACCCTATCCCTACCCCCCTACCCCCCAGCCACCCTATCCCTACCCCCCTACCCCCCAGCCACCCTCAGTTTCGTGCATTTAGGAGTCTTTTATGGTTTGTCTCCTTCTGGATTCATGTCATTCTTAAGCCTATTCTGTGAGCAGATCGCTTACAGTTCCCTGAGCAGAGCCTAAATCCTTCTGCCTCTGTACCCTTGCTGTGATCTTCCCTGTCCAGCTCTGTGTTGATATTCTGTTTATTCTTTAAGGCAGACAGAAGCATATGGGATCAAAGCAGACAAAAGAAAGGAATGAAGCTGACCAGGGGTTGGGTGCAACAGGGAGTGGTGCGGACTATAGCAAAGTGGGGAGCTGTGTTGGTTTCTGTTCCACTCTAGGTAATTATCGCTGGGCCTGCATAAGGACCCAGAATTCTCAGATCATCTTATTTTGCAAGAGAAGCCAGAATTCCAGATATTTACAAGCAATATTCCAAAGTTTCGGTGTTGGCAACAAATTTACATAGACTAGTTTTGAAATATCATGGGAGATAAGCAGAATCCATGGACCCCATTTAGCCAGCAGGTGTCCACCAGCAAAGGAGGATCCAGCCGTATCTGAAGTATTCACCGATTCTCCCTTGTCACGTGTCCTCCCTTCTTACTTTGACACCTCAAACCCTTTGCCTATCTTGCTTTATATTTGGGTGATCACTTAGCATGTGGCCTCCTTGAAAACTGAGTCTGTATCTTGTTCAACTCTGTAAGTCTTAGTTAGCCAGAAATCGGAATAATGTTTTGCCTATATTAGGCCTGTGTTAGTAGGTGCGTTTTTAAATGGACTATATAGTGGTAACCTTGCATTATATAGTTCTGAAAACTAAGACCCAATAATGGAACAGACTGTACATGTTAGGGGTTGAAAATGTATGCATAAACTTCCTAATCCTTGCCCCCACCCACCACCAATATTTTGTACCTGGTTTATTCTAGCCCAGGAATGCCCCCTTACTCTAGGTAGTTCTCTTACTTAGAGTAAGACTCCACATTCATTTTTTTTCCCCAAGTCTATGAAATTTTTCTAGTTCATTTAGAAACTGGTACCCTTATAGGGAAAAATAGTTTAAAATTTCCATGGTTAAGCTTTATCATTGTAGAGGGCAAATTTACTTTCCATAGTACAGGTTTCCTCCGCTTTTCAGATGTTTGCCATATATACTTTTGCTTTTATCAGTGACCTATGTGAGTACCTGTTTTTGCTAATGGAGAGAAAGCTAAAGAGGATTTTTGCTCATGGCAATGAACTGTGATAGAGGCAAGAGTGGCCTTGCCAGTTCTTCAGCATCAAGACACCATAGCTTTGAGCTGTGTCTATGAGCATCTGTGCTTTATCTAGATTTATTCTGTGCATCTGTTAGCAAGATGGGTTCTAAAGCATCAGAAGAGCCTAACAGAGGTGATTTTTGGGAATGATCAAAAAGGTTTCCATATAAATTAATAGTAATTGCAACTTTGCTTTACACCATTTCTGCTTACGAAAGAGTTCACAGGCATGCTCTTTTGGATAGCGGTGGGACCCTGTGTGATTTCTGGTGGGAAGAAAAAGGGCTTAAGGACAGTGTCTTATAAAACAGTCTTAATATATGTTTCTTATTATGGACTTAGGTTTGGGATCTTTTTTCCCTGTTAACTTTGAATACTTAATGCATTTTATGATCCTGAAACTCAGAACTGGAGGTATTTTGAGGCGAAACTGGTAAGAATCCATTTTTTCTGCTTCTTTTGCTCTGTTTTTCATGAAATGAAAAATGAGAATATAAGGTCAAACTTGAGTGCTTTGTATTAACATTAAGATTCAGTAAAATCTCCTGTCTCCTGACGTACAGAAAAATAAAAGGGGAGACTTCTGCAGCAAAGGGAAAAAAAGCAACAGATGAAGGATGCTGTCCCCGCCAGCTGAATGACTGCACGCAGCCACCGAACCCCATTTTCTGCAGCCTGCCAAAATTGAGAAATGGAAATGCCACACAAGCCAATGAGCTTACTTGGGCTGTGAAATTCCACACGGTTGCCCCAGTGCGAAGGGTAACAGCTGAGAGAAACCTGAAAATAATGAATGTGATTGATTACACTTGGGAAACATAACAAGACTTGTTGAAAATAGTATAAAAATAACATAACATGTAACAGCCCCAGAAATAATCACAGTGTCGAGTCCAGGTCACATTGTGTGAAATAACTCAGGTATTTTTGATTAATGTGGTTTCTGGGCTGCCTTTGCTAGGAAGACTTGGGGGGTGAGGTGGGGTGTGTGTGCGCGTGCGTGTGTGATATGTATGTGTGCACGTACTGTGCGTGCTTATTGGGGATTCAGTAGCCTTGGTTGGTAAGCAAAAAGCTAGAGCCTGTAACTGATTTATAGAGTATTTCTTTCTCCTAATTGAGGGAGCACTACAAATCCCATTTTGTGAATGTAGAGGCTTTTGCATAAATATCAAGCACAATGGATCTTTTGTGAAGGTCAAATTTTGTTTCTGTTACATTTTAAAGCCCCACCCCCACCTCCCAGGGTACTTTATTACAAAGGTCAAATTTTAAACAAATGGTTCGCTTTTTCTTTTCTTTTCTTTCTTCTTTTTTTCCCCCCAGAGCTGCCTCCTTCTGAACTAGACTCTTTTGCTTCAAGAGGATTCCACGTAGATTTCTTCCAAAGGACAGATTTGTTGCAAACATCCCTAGTCAGGTTGCTTTCATTATGTCAAGGCAGAATAACCAGGTTTCAGGAACTTGGAGGTTTTCGGGGAATCTAGGCAGTGAAAACAAACTGCTTTTTTTTAGGGTACTCCTGACAGCATAAATGAACTTTAACAGTCTTCTGTTGTTAGGTTATAGCATTTGATGGCAGAGATACAAGGTAGAGTGGGAATAAGTGCTGCTGTTTAAAATGTAAGCTCAGACTAGCCCGTGGCCCCTTTCACTCCCACAGCCAATTCCAACGCCCATGAGGCTGGCAAATCTGTCTTGCCTCCAGCAGGGGGACAAGCATAGTCACATGAGAAAGGGAACGGTTCCAGGGTGGGCAAATCATTGTGGCCATTCAATCTACCCTAAAGAGAGTATGAAGTAATGATATCGAGGGGGGATTAATGTAAGGCAAGCATTTAGTCTTCAGCGGAAATAGTGGCACCCTTTATGATTTGTCTTGGTATCGAGAGTGTTTGTGAAGGTCTCTCTCTGTAAGACTGTGGGCATCAAAAGAAGTTCTGGGTGACCTTTGGCGAGCAGGGTTTCGGTGTGTGCGTGTATCTGTGGAGAATTGCTTCTCAGGTTGGACAGTGGGAAGCGATCCTAGAATTGCCCTTCCTGTCTTTGGAAAAGGGAAGACTGAGGTTGTTCTTCTGACCGTCACATCTGGTGTTGCAGAAGGCAGAAGCTCAGCATCAAGCAGCCACCAGCTTTTAGAAATGTGCTCACGCCATCTGGATGCTTTTTGATGTCGGTTTCACCCTTCAAGGTTGCTTTTGTATTCATTTTAGATCTTATTTGCAAAATGATGGTGGAATTATAAGGAGGATTGCACCGTGCGCACCCACATCCTTTATGGATGTTTGGATTATCTGTTACTGTGTAACAAATTACCCCAAAACATACGGCATACAATAGCTATTTATTACGCCCGTGGATTCTGTGGGCCAGGAATTTAGATGGGAACACAGGGACCGTTTGCTTCCATTCCATGGTGTCCGGGACCTCAGAAAGAGGATTCAAAAATAGAATGATTGACAACTGGGGCTCGAATCATCTTCTGTCACTCACATGCTTGATGGCTGACGCTGTCTGTTGGCTGAGATCTTAACCCTTGAGAGCCTTGGCTGGAATATCTACACACTCTGTCTCCATGTAATCTGGGCATTCATTCCCCACAGTAGTTTCCAGGGTGAGGATCTCAAGACAGACAGCCAGGTGGCAGCCATATTGCCTTGGTAATCCCACCCTCTGAAATTGACCGTATGGTGTCCCTTCCACAGCATTCTACTTACTGAGGCAGTTACAAAGTCCTGCCAAGTTTCAAGGGGAATGGAATAGATTTGAACTCTCAATGTCGAGGTAATGGAAGAATATTTGGAATCCAGAACATAGATGCAGCTGTTTTTAGAAAATACAGTTGGCCACAGTCTTACAGTCCGAATACAATAATACAGATCCTTTCCACTTACTTACCTTCCCTCAAAGGGCAGGGGAAGGTGGGAAGGGTATACTTCTTTCAAACTTCCCTCAAGTTTCATCAGCTTCTGGCATCAGACTCAGGCTGAGGCCCAGGGCCAGGGTTGGCCAAGGCCTGATGCAGTCCTGGATCATGCTTACTTTTGGACCCATACCCTGGGACCCCCACTAAGGTTCTTGCATTGATCAGTCAGCATTTGGGGAGATACCTCTAGCCTGGTCCAAATCAAGAGTGGCAATCTGTCAGAATTCAACGCAAGTTCCATGTGAGCTCAAGATCCAGACTCCCTCAGCAGAGAAAAACTTGGTGCAGGGCAGAAACCAGCCAGGGGCAGGCCACCTGTGTAAGGAGATAGTTAGGGAGGCTTAGGTCATAGGTTTTCATGGTTGTCGCAGGGACATGGGAGAGTGCTGGGCCTGTCAGCTGCATGAGTAGTAGAGAATGTTCTCTGAAGCCTGGAGATACCTGGGCTGGGAATGCTCTTGGCCAACCACTTATGGGAAAGAGGGCAAGGCCCAGGCAACAGGTCTTGTATAAGTACAAGTATAACATATAAGTATAAGTCCAATAGGGCTGATGTTGTACTTATATTATGATGGATGGTAATTCTGTTCAGCTTTGTGGGCCTTTAAGTGGGGCTGTTGGCTTTGTCATTACTCCAGCCTTTTAATTGAAGTTACTAGGTGAAAGTTTACCTTTAAAAGGCATTGAGGTATTTCTCTGACTCAGGCCCAACAGTAAAGATATTACTTCACCCTCAAACTGTATACTCTGCTGTCAATTTTTCTTGACCCTGGCAGTGTCTCTAACTTACTGGTAATTAACTATTCCGCAAATCAAGGCATCTCAGTGTTGGCAGGGACCTCAATGATCACTGAACTCAACAAAGAGTTTGATCATAAAAGCCGCAATATTTCCCAAAAAAAAACCATGAGGGTTTACACATCTGTGTGCAGGTACAAGATATAGGGTGATTTCAAAAATATACATTGATCCTGTTATATTTCTTATATCTGGAGGAAGGCCAGCTGCTTCCCCCTTCCCTTTCAGTATGTCCCTCAGCCTGGAAATGGTTGGAAGTCAAGTGAGGCAAAGCCACTTCAGCCTTGGTGAGGTCTCTGAGCAAAATTACACCATTAGGCAAATTCACAATATAGTTCTAGTTTTTCTTTGGCCTTTAAGCTGCCTGATTCTATTCTTTGTTCTGCTCAGCACTGATCTGTTTCAAAGACTCTGAATACAAAGACTTTGCTTTCATCAAGATTTAACCCTCTTGTCACAGAGAAAAGAGAATGTTATTATTCTTGACTGTCCTTAGGAGTATTTATACTTGGAAGTGCACAAATCGGGGGGCAATGCTTAAGAATCTGGCATACTTGTTAATGATGCAGTTGTAGGCCAGAGTAGGAAGTCTGCAGTGTCTTTCTGCTCTTCCTTAAATCACAATCTATAGGCGACCGCTACTTGATTATAGTACTCTGATCTTTGTAGTATTTACTTTTCCATGTTTTTTTCTCCTTTTTCTTCTCCCCACCCCCACCTTTTTTGGGGGGGGGTGCTATTAGGAAGGAAAAAAAGATATTAAAGTTCTCTGGTACTGTTTTTTTCATTAGCTCTTATGAAACTGTGAAAATATTTGCATTTAAAAGGACTATAGGTATAAGGATAGGAATCCCAGTCCATGAATTCAAGTAGGCAAGAAATACCACATTTCTTTCCTTCCTTTCAATCAACACAATACCCTTCTTCCAGGCTGGCAGGAAATTTAGCCTCAGTCCTTCATGAGACTCCTCCTCTCCCTGGGGTCACATGCTAAAGCTTCAAGGTCTTAGGTGGTACCAAGCCACTGGGGGAACGTCACCCTCTTGTATGCTTTGTCCCTATTCTCACGGTCCCCCAAGGCCTTGTGGACCTGCCACCCTTCCATTTTGTGGGCAAGGGAATTTTGACAATGCTGTGAGCGTCACAGCTTAGGACATGGTCTTTCTGGGAGCGTCAGAGAGATAGACCCCTGAGGCTTTGCTGTCTGCCCACCACCTGTCAGCAGGAGCCCTCTTCCCCACTGCTCAGGAGACCCTCCTCTGAGCCCTTCTCATTCTTTGTGACTTCCCTTCCTTCCCCATTGCTCTTGAAATCACCTCCTCCTTAGACTTTTGAAACCAAAAGCCAAGGCAGGAAGTGTGTTGCGAAATCTCTTCTTTCCAGTGGCTACATTCTTCTGCCTGCTAGACTTTGGAAAGGGAAAAGGGACAAGGCAAGGGGAGATAAAAATATTAATATTTAAAAAAAAAATCATTGACTCCAAAGAATTTAAGAACTGCTCTGTCCAGAGTGTCCTCCCTACTATCAACTCATAGACAATGACAAAGTTTTTGTCCCTCATGATAGCAGGAATATTTTATCTCAGATCTGCTGTAGCTGTGTCTTCTTGAGGCCAAAGGAAATATTTGCAAGTACAGATATGCATCTATAGAGAATTTCATGCTTGCTTCTATCATAGAGAGGAGGTGAGATGGGGGTAGGTGGACATTTTCAATTGCCTACGGTTGCTAGAGCTGGACGATTGCCTGAAGGGTTAGTTTTATTTTATTTAAGTTTTCATGTCTGGTCAGATTAAAATTCTACTCCTTTTGGCTTAGCTCCTTTTCTTTCTTTAGAGAAGAAAATTGTAGTCTTATTTTGCTTCCATGGGAAACAGATGTATAGCATTACCTTTATAATTCCCCTCTCTTCTTATTTATGCATATATATGTGTATATATATATAAACTTAATCTTTCATAATATAGTATATATTTATATATTACTTCCATAATAATTCTATACTTCATCATTATAAAATGATTTAATTATAAATAAGTATATACTTATTTATATACTTCTAGATAATAAAACATTCGAATTATTATTTTTAAAGGTTTTATTTATTTATGAGAGAGAGAGAGAGAGAGAGAGAGAACCTAAGCAGGAGGAGCGGGAGAGGGAAAAGCAGGCTCCTTGCTGAGTGGGGAGCCCAATGCGGGACTCGATCACAGGACCTCAGGAGCCCGGATGTGGGGCTTGATCCCAGGACTTTAGGATCATGATCTGAGCTGAAGGCAGCCACTTAACCGACTGAGCCACCCAGGCACCTCCTAAGATTCCTTTTAAATGAAAACTGCTCATGGATATCCCTGTCGTTCTAAACTTTGAAAGAAGCAGTTGAAGCTGGAGAGGCATTTCTACCCAAAGTTGTGCTTTGAATTACTCTGAGTTGTGATATTGTCTGTGTCTGCCATGTAGGAAGAAAGAGTAAGAAGTTGAGCATCTCATGAACCATGGGACACTGAGAAGTCCTCCAGTTTTTCCCTAGTTGGACTGTAATGGGGCTTAATCATTGTGTCTATGGCGCTTATTCTAACAGCACACCCCTTGTGCTGTAATCATGGTTTAAAGTAGGCTGCTAAAAAAACTGTAACAATCTTTGGATCATCCAAGTGATAGATTCTCCCTACCTACAGTTCTCATTATTAGAAAACAGCTGGGAAACTTGTGACGTGGAAACGTGGTTCAAGGTTATTGAGCACTATTGTCTTTGCTCTGCTCTGCGAGCAGTCGTAATGTACTTTTTAATTCACAAGAAAAAAGAAGTCTAGATTGTTTCTCTGAGGCCCTGTGTTAAGGACTCCAAAGAAATGCATTAAGCTTTGAATGATAGTCATAAAAATAAAATATTTCATATGAGTTTTGTTTTGAGTTGGTTACAAGAATACAGTGGGCCCTTTAAAACATCCCATTTTTACCTAGGTAAACATTCAGCTTCTCTGACAGGAGCTGGTGATTTCTGGGGTCTCCCTCATCTTTGTTCCTTTTAGCAGCTTACTTATTCTTTCAGCAACAAACTATTTTGAGCTCTCCCTGGTGGAGCTCGACCTTGCAAATGACAGAAATGAACTTAGTGGTTTTCCCAGGCTCTCCGTCTTACAGCTGAGGTCTCATTGTGCACCTGAAAGAACATCAAATTGGTCCTGCTCCAGTGATGTATGATCCCGTGGATGCCATTGGTCACAGGATCAATGAAGTCAACAGGAAAGGTATGGCTTCCCCAGTGTTTATTATTATCTTTTTACATTAAACCAAAGTAATGCTTTAGAGATAAAAAGTTCCCTCCTAGGGGCGCCTGGGTGGCTCAGTGGGTTAAGCCTCTGCCTTCGGCTCAGGTCATGATCTCAGGGTCCTGGGATCGAGCCCCACATTGGGCTCTCTGCTCAGCGGGGAGCCTGCTTCCCCCTCTCTCTTTGCCTGCCTCTCTGCCTACTTGTGATCTCTTTCCTTCTGTGAAAAAAAAAAAATCTTTGTTAAAAAAAAAAAAGTCCCCTACTAGATTTCCAGGGCAAGGAAGCTCCAACAGAGAAAACTCGCAGCATGAGAAGGTATTCTCCTCCTGACCCTCAATTAAATGATCTATCTTTCTTCTCTCTTTCACTAAAACATCACATCCCTTTATTTTTTTATTTTTATTTTTTAAAAAATATTTTATTTATTTATTTGACAGAGAAAGATCACAAGTAGGCAGAGGGGGACCTGTGACCATGAGGGGGACCATGACCTGAGCCAAAGGCAGAGGCTTTAACCCACTGAGTCACCCAGGCGCCCTGAAACATCACATCCCTTTAGATCTGAGTCTTTCAGGCTCTGAAATTTTGAATTAGGAAGAGAGCCAGGTTTATAGCCCTTTCCTCTAAGAAACTTCCAACTTCCTCTGAAAGCAGGGAGGTGGGCAGTATGTGGGCACTGTGGTTTGCCTTATTTCCACCACCAAAGAAGATTCCTTTGTGTGTGTGTCTGTGTAGATGCACATACATCGGATAGGCTGCTTGCTGTCTAGTTCCATGGAGGCCAGGCTGATGGTGTCTTGGTTTCATAAAGAAAAGGAAGGCTCAGCTTTCTCATTCCACTCAGACCCTTGAGCAAGGTATGGTTCAGACAGATAAGCATTAAGGATGACAAACAGGTGACTGTTCCCCCAAGGCTGAGAAATAGGGAGAATGAGAATCAGACTGTCAACTTCTCTGGCTTTCTTATGCATCTCTTTGATTTATTTATGCAGCAAGATCTTACCCAGCTCCTCCTCTGTGTCCAGCACTGGGCTCTGTTCCTTGTCAGTTTAGTTAAAGATGTTGAGCCCCAAGAAACTCTCATGGGCTCTCTTCACCCACTTCCCCTCTCCTCCACAAACACCAAGAAAAATGCTCTGACCTTACTATCAGAGGAACCTGGATTTGATTCCTATTTCTGCCACTTTGGAATATCAGAGATACAGATTATATTTTTTGCTCATCCTCCTTCCTAACAGTACACGATCTCCTTTAGGGGGGAACATCTTTCCCTCTTTGCGATCTCTCTTGGTGGGAATACCAATCTAGGTGTTCTGCCCTTTCCTAGCCACGCTAGGACCATGAGTCAGTCTCCTAGCATCTGAGTCTTGAGTAAGGCCTGACAAAAACGGTAGAGCCCATTCATCCCTCTAGGACTATTGCACAAGATGTTTGTGTAATTCCTGATACCGGGGATTGTCTTGTTCTTGTTTCATTTTCTGGTTCTCGGAATGCAGAGAGCTACCGACATCCTGTCAACAGACTCCCCTTTCTGCTTGTGGTCAGAGCGGGTTTCTCTGACCTGCAAGCCATGAAATCCTGGCTGCCCCACCTTTGGGGCAGTTACTTACATCGCTCTTCTTCTCAGTTTCTGCATTTCTAAAATGGGAGCAATGATGCCTACCTGACAGGAAGGGGGGATGGCTGAGCCGTGATGGCACAGGAAAGAGTGTGGTGTAGCACCCCATACATTGGAGACACACAGTAAATGATAGTTATGGCCATGGTCCATGTTTTTACTCTCTCTGCGTAGAAGCCCTACAAGGGAGGGGTGAGTGGGAGAGGGCAACGGCATTCCCAGCCTCTCCAAGAGCACATCCCTCCCTGCAGAGGTGACCTGGAGCCTAGATTCATTAGGGAAAGGGCAGGCTCAGAAATAGAAAAAGTAGCAGTGACTTGGAACATCAAAGCAGTGAGAAAGCCAACAGGGAGGGGAGGTGTGACTCAGGAGGTTGGAGCTATCCTCCAGGAGTGAGGGGGGAATAAGGGGTGGAGAAGAAGAGGCAGCTTACATTTGTCCCTGCTTTCTGTTCTCACTGCCACAGGTGGAATTTGATCTATGTTGTTACTTCAGATACATTCCCTCTGATTCTACTAGTGGACAGCTGGCTATATTTCATTTCTGCCTGAATTATGTCCGTGGACATGTTTACATATCTATAAAGCACTGGTCTCTTTCTTATTTTTGTTTTTTAATCAGTGGAATTAATATCTTTTCAGTCTTGCTTAAGTGAGACGTGGCACCCCATTCTCGTCCTGATTGTTTTAATTTCCCCTGTTGTTCTAGGCATAGGAAGTGTGCTAAAACTGCTTTTTCTCCTAGACACAACTTCTAAAGGGGCCCAACCTGGAAGTTTATCACGAGCACATTTGAACTAGTCTACTGGCATTCGAATACAGCTCTTTCACCAATCAGCTGTGTGACTTAAGGAAAGCAACATAACCTCTCTCTGCCTCGGTTTTCCCATCTCTAGAATCAGCTGGTAAAATAGTGCTTTGTTGTGGAAACGAAATGAAAAGCACAGTGAGACGTACATTAATGTACATACTTCAATGAATGTATTTGTTAGGATGTATTTGCTGCTACCAATGGAAATGATCATTGTTTAACTTAAGAGAAAAGGAGGAATGGATTGGAAAGATGCTGGGGCAGTCTCAGAATTTGAGGCACAACTGGTCACTCTGACTTAAGAAACAGGGAGCAAAAATTGTGGGACATTTCCTCTGGGGCCCTGGCATTAGGATGACACACGCTCCCCCAAGTCTTTCTGTCTCACCGCCCCATCTTTCACGTGCCGGGCGTCATAAATACCAGCAACAGGAAAGCTTCTGAAACTCCACGATTGTTATCACATGGGGGGGAGGCCACTGCTGGCCCAGATGCTGGTTTAGCCTTTTGAAAAAGCCTGAACTTTGCATCTCTTTTCCTGCTTATCAAAAATGAAATCGCTGTTAATAAAGGGCAAAGCTCAGGTTGAGCCGGGGAGACAAGAGGCTTGCAAAGCACTGGCTCCTTTTAAATCCTTACTCGAGACAGAATCCACAGAGAAAAATGATTGTATTGGCCTTGAGATTATGGTAGGAAAATTCAGAAATCTCCAGCTTGTCTTTGATCCTCAAGGCGTTGACCAAACAAAGTTTTCCTGTCTTCTCCATGATACCGCTAAGCAGTAGTGTCAAAATACATTTGTTTTATATTGGGTTGTTTTATACACAGTCTGTACTCTGGGGGTTGGAAATTTGGACGAAGGGGACAGGTTTGTAAAAAATGTTCTGAATCGCTTTGGAGTTTATAAATAATCAAGTAGATCCTTTCAATGGGTAATTTGCAACTATAATTTAATACCTTTTGGAGGGAAGCTTTTTGAAACAAAGGTACACTGAAATAATACTTTATTTAATATCACAGTAGTGGTCTATTGAGCTAAATGCAGTTTTCGAAAGTATAAAAATGTTCAGTCTAGCAAGTGATGGTGATGGTGGTGATGATAGCTAATACTCATTAATGCACTTGCTCTGTGGTGTGCGAAGTGCATTACACATACTAATGCACTGAGTTCTTCCAACAACCCTGTGTAGGAGGTACTGTTACTTCTCCATTTTATAGGTCAGGGAACCGAAGCACAGAGAGGTGAGTTAACTTATCCAAAATTACACAGCAAGTAAGTGGCAGAAATGGATGTGAACTTGGGTTATTCAGGGTCCCAGCCCAGGCTCTCAGCCAGCACATTCCTCAGTAGTTTGTAGGACAGGGACTCAGAAACAAAAGAAACAAAAGAAACACGTGTAGCGCACACCGTATGTCAATATATACCATATATACGCTGTCTTATTTGTTCCTTCCAGGAAGCCTTTGATGAAGGTAATAGTATGACCATTCCATAGAGGGCGTTGAAAGGTAAACTGAGATATATTAAAAACTTTAAAAATTTATGTATTTTAAAACATTTTATTTATTTGAGCGACAGAGATAGAGAGAGAGCACAGACAGAGGGAGCAGCAGGCAGAGGGAGAAGCAGGCTCCCCACTGAGCAAGGAGCCCAATGTGGGGCTTGCTTCTAGGACCCTGGGATCATGACCTGAGCCGAAGGCAGAGGCTTCACCAACTGAGCCACCCTGATGCCCCAGGAATTTATTTGAACAAAAATCAACCTGAATCAGGCAGCATCCATTCCAACAGATAGAATGGAGCTATGAGGAACTGTACAAAATGAAAGACTTTAATTGGCAGAAGGGAGCAGGAACAAGGAAGTTATAGTGACAAAAAGGCACGTTGGTCATTGCAAAGTTAACTTTCCTTAATGGATGGCAGGGGCCTACCAGGCAGATGACTTAGTTAGTGCTGATCAGGTGATTTCTGATCAACTGGTTTAAGATTCCATTTGTCATTGGAGGGGTGGGGGTGCCTGGGTGGCTCAGTCAGTTAAGTGTCCGACTCTTGATTTTGGCTCAGGTCATGATCTCTGGTTGTGAGATCGAGCCCCAGGTTGGGCTCCATGCTCTGCAGGGAGTCTGCTTGAGATTCTCTCTCTCCCTTTGCTCCCCCCCCCCCCCCCCCGCTTGCATT
>CM053603.1:63078380-63104732 GCA_028646535.1 Procyon lotor | reverse complement strand
TGTCTGTTCATGTCTTCTGCGCATTTCTTGATTGGATTATTTGTTCTTTGGGTGTTGAGTTTGTTAAGTTCTTTATAAATTTGGGATACTAGCCCTTTATCTGATATATCATTTGCAAATATCTTTTCCCATTCTGTCAGTTGTCTTTTGGTTTTTTTGACTGTTTTGACTGTTTTCATCATCTTGATGAATTCCTAATAGTTCATTTTTGCCCTTGCTTCCCTTGCCTTTGGTGATGTTTCTAGGAAGAAGTTGCTGTGGCTGAGGTCAAAGAGGTTGCTGCCTGTGTTCTCCTCTAGGGTTTTGATGGAGTCCTGATTCACATTGAGGTCTTTCATCCATTTTGAGGCTATTTTTGTGTGTGGTGTAAGGGAATGGTCCAGTTTCATTCTTCTGCATGTGGCTGTCTAATTTTCCCAATACTATTTGTTGAGGAGACTGTCTTTTTTCCATTGGACATTCTCTTCTGCTTCGTCAAAGATTAATTGACCATAGAGTTGAGGGTCTATTTCTGGGCTCTCTATTCTGTTCCATTGATCTGTGTGTCTGTTTTTGTGTCGGTACCGTACTGTCTTGATGATTATAGCTTTGTGATAAAGCTTAAAGGACTTTAAAAATTTAACAAAGATCCGCTTTCTCTCTCTACCCAGCTTTGTTTCCTCTATGTTGATTTTCTCAGGTGAGATCTCTCCTTTGGCCACAACACAACTGTGGGGATAAACTTTCACTCCCAGTTTTTTTTAGATTTTATTTATTTATCTGAGAGAGAGAGAGAGAGAGAGAGAGACAGAGAACAGAGAGCAAAAGAGATAGCAAGAGAGAGCTCGAGTAGGGAGGAGGAGAAGCAGGCTCCCACAGGACTGGATCTTAGGATCCTGGGATTCATGAGCTGAGCTGAAGGTAGACACTTAACCCACTGAGCTACCCAGGCTCTCCATTCCCCCAGCAGTCTTAACCAGAGCCCTGGATTAATTCACACCAATGGGACTGGCTTGAGTCATGTGTTCTCTCCTGAACCAATTACTGAGGACAGGGAGAATAGGATATATTGTTTGGCAAAAGGCTGGATGACAGGCTTTATCTAGTTCTATCTCCCCTAAACCATATGGATGGGGAGTGGGGGAAGTGCAGATACTTTTAGGAAACCCGGAGCTCTTGGCTTTCAGGGAGGTGAAAATGGGCCAGGGTGGTTGAGATATGCATGTTCACTATTATGTGTGCATATATAAGACTCTACACTGTCTGTTTCCTCTGTATCTCCTGCTTCGTTTGGCACAAGACTCCCCCTTGCTTTCTGTAATCCAGCCACATCAGATCCTTGTATCAGATAGCATAACAGACCACCCCCAACCTTAGTGTCTTAAAACAGTAACTATTTAGCATTTCTCACTAGTCCATGGATCAGCTTGGTGGTGCTGCGGATCCTAGTTGGGCTTGGTTGCTGCTGTCCTTGCTTGTTCTGCATGTGCAGTCAGGTTGTCAGAGGGCTAGCTGGTCGACTAGGCCTGGCTGGGATGACGAAACTGGGCTCCATGCAGTGTGTCGTCCTGTAGCAGGTTAGCTCAGGTTGGTTCGTGTGGTAGAGCGAGCAACAGTATCTCGGGTACCTTGCAGCCGGAGCTTGGAGCCGGCACCTCTTCTACAAGCAAGTCATGTGGCCACACTCAGGATTAGTGTGTGGGGGGCGGTGGGGATACTGTCGAAAGGTGTGGCCACAGGAAGGTGTGAAAATTGGGGCTGTTGCTTCAGTCAACCTTCCAGTCCATTTTTAGTTCTAAAAAATAATGCTTTGCTTCTTCCCATAGCACTGGTTTTTGTGCCGGCTTTTCCTTTGGTGTAGAGCACCCTTTGCCTCACACTTTGATTTCCCTGGTTAATTCCTACTTATTCCTATGTCCTCTCTAACCAGGTCAAACCATTATGTTACATGCATTCACATCACAGTGTAGCCATCTCTCAAAGCAGTTATCAAGGGTGGATTTTAGATTTATCTGTGTGATTTTTGGGGGGTAATGACTGTATGCCCATGGAAGACTATGAACTCCTTGAGGATAGGACTGGGTTTTCTTTTTCTTCTTCTTTTCATTTTTCTTTTTTTCCGCTCCCTTGGCATATTTTTTTCTTATCGGTTTAGACTTGGCACCTATGCTTGGCAAATATTAGGATATCAAAACTATTTGTCAACTAAGTGTGCAATTGAATGAATATTATGAGAAAGATGGTGTCCTATAGAGTCTTTGAAAAGGTGGTTGCCTGCCTTGCTCTACTAGTTTGTGCAACTCTGGGCCACGTATATCTTCTTTGTCACACTGTGATAGTGGAAGAGATAGTGGAAGGCATTTCCTGAGTGGGAGAAGAGCTGAAAACCTATTCTTGTATTGAGCCAAACAGGAGATGAAATGACAAGTCTGGTTTAAAATCATTAAACAATATATTTCTTGTGGTTGCTGCAGCTGTGGTGGAAGTAATTTTGTTCACAGAATTTCAGAAGCTGTATCACCTTCCCTCTATGAACATTATTGGTTGAGAATGAATGGATTCTCAGCCATATGTTAACTCATTCACTTATTTATTCAACAAATATTTATTGAGGACCAACTGTATTCCAGAACTTCTGAATACAATCACGAATCTACATACAGTGGAGTGAGATCTAGGAAAAAAAAGTGTTTACTGAGGAAAACTCAGCGTATGAATACACTTGGACTACTTTAATGCCCATTTTTTTTTAAAGAACAAAGAGAATATGTTCCTGAGACTTCTAAAATATGCTTTCTTTAGATATAAGTTATTGAAGAGGAGGTTGAATCACAGTGTCAAAATGAAAAATTAAACCTTCTGCTGAAATGTGAAGAAGAATATTGGAACTGGGGGAGAGAGAGAGAAAAATATGATTCAATGTAAATGATTCCGTCTGCTGCAGTAAAAAAATTTATATGTGTCTCCATTCTACAAGTACTTCCATATTTCTAAAGTGATGACCCTTTCATTTTGAATAGGCTCAAGCCTTATGTGAAAGCCAGCCACAGAATTACAAGAACTTTCAAAATTTATTGAGGGACTACAGGAAGATCATGTATTGGGTGAAGAGGAATGGCAGTAAACTTCAGGTATTCAGTGGCTCTGGGGTCTTGGCGCTAGCTGGGAGAAGGACACCACCCACCATCGTTACTCAAAGGTGGCAAAGCAAATTGCAATGAGGGCTCCAATTCTCCACCCTCCCCTCTATCCAGGCCCTTGGTCATGTTATTTTGTAGTTCCCTCCCAATATGGGCAACATGACCTGCCCTACCCCTTGACACTGAGGTTGGTCATGGAACTTGCTTTGGCCAAAAAGATATTAGCAGTCAATGCAAGCAGAAGAGGCTTGATATGAGCTGGCACATTGGGGCATACCTTCTCTCTTGAACCTCTACCATCACCGTGAAAACAAGTCCAGACTAGCTTCTTGGTTTTGGGGGAAGGATGAAGGACATGTGCGACAGCGGTGGGCTGAGTCAGTTGAGTCTAGCCTAGATCAGTCAACAGTCAGCCAGACCTAGGAATATAAATGATCCCACTTATAGACAGCAGATCTGCACAGATGACTCCCAGTTGATCTCAGGTGCATCACACATCTGGGGTATGAGGTTCTGATTGCTTTGCAACAACGACTAACTCATACAGGATATACTGAGTTTGTAGACCTGCACTTGGCTGCTTGACTGAATCTGGAAATGCAGTATGGGGTTTGGTGGAATGCACAGGAATTTAAACCTCATTATGACTAAGAAGAGCATTCTCATGGAATTCGAGGGTTTAATGGTATAACTTTTTAAAAAAGATTTTATTTATTTATTTGACAAGGAGAGAGAGATCACAAGTAGGCAGAGAGACAAGCAGAGGGGGGTGGGAAGCAGGCTCCCCACTGAGCAGAGAGCCCAATGCTGGGCTCCATCCCAGGACCCTGAGATCATGACCTGAGCCGAAGGCAGAGGCCTAACCCACTGAGCCACCCAGGCGCCCCTTAATGGTATAATTTGAAGAGGAGTGGTCTTAGGTTCCAGAAAACCCTAATTCATGTTCTAATTTTGCAATATGCTACTCTACTGTATATTACGCTTTGGATAGATTCCCTTAATTTCCCTAATGTCAGCCTCCCCCCCCCTTTTTTTTTTTTTAAATTTTATTTATTTATTTGAGATAGAGACAGAGAGAGCATGAGAAGGGAGAAGGTCAGAGGGAGAAGCAGACTTCCCGTGGAGCTGGGAGCCCGATGTGGGACTCGATCCCAGGACTCTGGGATCATGACCTGAGCCGAAGGCAGTTGCTTAACCAACTGAGCTACCCAGGCGCCCAGACTCCCCCTTTCTAAAATGGGAGTAAATAACACTTCGGGCATTTTATGCTGATTAGCATTACACGGGAAAGATGTATGTCTAGAGCAAAATTTATGTGTTAGGGGCCAAATTGTGTTCCCCAGAAAGATATGTTGGGGTCCTAACTGCAGGTACCTTTGAATGTGACCTTATTTGGAAATAGGGTTATTGTAGGTATAATCAAGTTAAGACTAGGTAGGCCCTAAACCAATGTCTCACGTCTTTATAAGTAGAGAGGGATGTGGAGACATTCATAAGGAAATTGGAGTGAGGTACCTGTAGGCCAATAGATGCTAAGGATTGCCACTGAGGATTGTTGGCAACCACGAGAAGCTAGGAAGAGACAAGGAAAGATTCTTCCTTAGGGTCTTTAGAGGCGACATGCGGCTGCTTGACTTTAGACTTGCAGATCTCAGAACTCTGAGCGAATAAATTTCTGTTGTCTTAAGCCACCCAGTTTGCTGGGCTTTGTCATGGTAGCCCTAGGGGACTAATAAAATACGCAAGTTAGATATTGTGCTAAATTATGCATTTTACAAAGAAGGAGTCACCCTGTTTATGAGTACATGTGAGCCACCTTTGGGGACTTCAGAAATACCAAGGAATAGGATCTTTTGTTGGATTCTGAGTTTCCACAGGTGAACTAACTAAGCTTATGGAAGCTGAGGATGAATATTAATGTGAACTCAATTGTGCACTCGTAAGAATAAAGCTCAAGGGATTTCTCATTACTTAGTGAAGCAATAGTATGTAAAAATACTTAATAATCACTAGTATTTATCAAGTTCCAAGTACTGTTCTCAGTGTTTTTTATATCTTAACACATTTAAACCTTCCGATGACACTGAGGTCCTGGATCGCTCAGGGTTGAACTGGGTCTGGCCAGAAAAACCTTATCTTGAATATTTAAAACGGAGGGGGTCTAATACGCAGGTGATGGAGTTGATAGGAGGCCAACAAGGGATGTTGAAATACCTTAGATTCACAGCATCAGGAGGCTGCTATCACATCTGGGCTGGAAGGATGATAAGAGGAGGCAGTGCTGAAGAAGGCCAGAGGTGGTGGTGGGGTCAGCGGGTCATGGTCAAGGTCGTAATCATAGCAGGTTTTTTTTTTTTTTTTTTAATTATGTTCAGTTAGCCACTGTATAGTACATAATTAGTTTTTGATGCAGTGTTCAATCATTCATTAGTTAAGTATAACATCCAGTGCTCATCACAGCAGGTGCCCTCCTCAATACCCATCACCCTGTTACCCCTTCCCCCCACCTTCCTCCCCTCTGAAACTCCCAGCTTGTTTCTCAGGATCCGTAGTCTCTCGTCGTTCATCTCTCACTCTGATTTCTCCCCGTTTGCGTTTCCCTCCTTTCCCCTATGATCCTCCATGTTACTGCTTATGTTCCACATATGAACGTAACCATATGATCGTTGTCTTTGTCTGTTTGACTTACTTCACTTAGCATAATCCCCTCCAGTGAGCTGGAGCTTCGGAGGAAGTGAAGCCATTGCAGAAAACTCGTCTGAGGAGAAAAAGGGGGGAAAGAGCTATTCTGGCTTTTTCTTTCCTCTCACCCTCTGCTCAGTAGTGCCACCTGCTGGTTGAATCCACTAGAAGTCAGTTGATGTTGAAGCCTGAAGGGGCTACAGAGCACTACAGGGGATAAACAGTTCTAGGATCAATTAGATATTTTTGAGATAAAAAACAGGAGTAGAGGAGTAAAGTAACATGCCTGAGGTAACTCAGTTGCAGCTGGGATTTGAACCCGCCATCTGGCTCAAGTCTGTGCTCTTGATCACTGCCCACAGTGGTGCTGTACTGGATTTGGGAGGAGAGTAGAGGCAAGAACACCAGTGTGGCTAGTGTTATGATTGTCCGTGGCTCGGAAAGTAAGGACCTCGGTTGGCTTGCTATCTGGGATCATGAATAAAATAGATTTCTTTGAGAGATATTACAAAGGAAAGAATTAATTGCTTAGGAAAACGTATAAGAACATCGCATTTGGTCATATAAAAATATTTGAAAAGAGACTATTTTTATTTAGTTTTTGAGAAAGATGATTTATTTTAACTGTAACTGTTCAATTTCAAGTCAGAAAATGAGTGAGGCAGCGAGATGAGATAAAAAAAAACAACCCAACAAATTCCCATGGTCATTATAACAAATTTCACCTCCAGAAAATAATTCGAGATGTCTCTGAAAGTCTGCATTTTCCTTTTGTGAAACTTCCAAAGTTGTTTCTCTTTTATAGTTTCCTTTTATCATCTGCCTCAAGACACAAGCTGGTTATGTTATTCTCAATAAATAACAGTGTTCCAAGATATATTTTTTCTTTGCAACTTGGAACCATGAGCCTAAGATGACAGTAGTAAAATTAGAAGTGTTGTTTTATGCACAATTTACTTTCTAGTCTAGGGGGTACAGAATAAAATAAGGAATAGTTAATTAATTGGACTAGGAAGCACTGTTGCATTTTTCTTTCTTTCTTTAATGATTTGTTAGTTAAGTTTAATTAAGAAAATCAACAAATCTGCTAGAAACTGATAATTACTTGAATAATGGGTGATACAAATCCGTTCTAAAAATATAAGCTGCAAAAAGGAAAAAACAGCTAAAAGAAGCATAACTGTTCTTTCTAATGGACATGGCATATGGGAGAGAGATTGCATATACAGATTAAGTATTTCAATTTATTTCAATTTAACCAAAACAAATGCCAACCTGCATGATTTAGATAACCCTGAATTCCCTTTTACTTCAGTAACCGCATTTTGCCCTTGGCCTGAATTATCCAGATGATTGCATTAACTGTCTCCTTCACTTTGCCGGGGCAGATAAACATAGGGTGTGATGGTTTCCATTTCAGGCAGGTGAGTGAAAACAAAACCGTACAGTAAGTGCCACTTGAGTAGATGTGAGTTTTCCATCAGCATAGGAGATTGTTTAATGACTACCTTCTCTGTGTCAGCAATGGAATATGCAAAGGATATGGGTCTTTGGTTTTAGGCAAAGGAAAATATGTTGGGTAATGATGTCCAAGCATAGTTTGGACAAATATTGGGCAGGCCACTGTAAACAAAGGCCTGGAATTCAGGATCCAGTTGGACTGACTAGCTGAGGTTCCTTTCAACTCTGTGATTATTTGAATATATAAAATCTCAAAACTTTGCCTTTACAAGCGTAACTGAATCTTATGGGATTAAAAACAGCCTTATTTTCTATGGGAGTGATTGATAAAGGGATCCTGAAGGAAACAAACATATGCCCATTTAGTTCCACTCTATTTCAGTTCCCATTATGTATATTTGGATGAAGAGTCTGGTTAAGGGAATGTTTCACTGACACAAACTTGTGCAGTTCACCTAAGAGTGCAGAGTTTAGACTACAAATGCAAATGGGCTTTACTGGGACCAGGGGTTCTGAACCTGGAACCCCTATAGTGGTTCATGAACAAAATTATGGGCACTACTAAATTATATTCTGCATTTTGAAAACGTTGAAGTGTATTTTAAAAATAAAAAGAAATTTGTAAATCAAACTATCCAATTGAAAGGTATATATATCTGTGATTAATAGATATTGGGAAATCCAAACTTAAATGCTGTCTGGGTGGAGGAACATTTTTTAAATACAGGGTTTATGAGAAAGAGGTGAGGAAATGTGTCTTTAATGTTTAGAGGGGTTGGAATCACTGATCTTGTTGAACCCCTTATTTTTCTCAGATGAGATCATTGGAGTCAGAGCTGTTGAAGTGGCTTCCTTAAGGTCACAGAGGAATGTAGTGGCCTTGCTTATACTAGACATGAAATCTAGAGATTTCCAGGAATAAAAGGCCAGAGCTCACATGTTAAGCACTTTCTGAGAGAGAAGTACCAAATCTAGGAAGTTTTCTTATCCTCAGTGACATAGGAATTTACCCAGGGCAATTTACATGCGCAAAAATATTTTGTCATAAACATTTTCAAAATTATTTCTTCCACTACTGTCAAAACGTATCTTCAATAGAGAGTTACAAAATACAGGTGCATTTTGCCCTTAGTGAACCTGTGTGTATATATATCCCTTTGTATATGGTTACCTCTTATAGGTAAAGCTTTGAGTGCATGCAGGTATCAGAAGCTAAAAGAGAGGATAAAGCCAATTAACACGTTATCATGAATCTGTAAAGACTATAAAGAGTATACAGATAATGAACTTTAAAGCCCCAAATTGGAGAAGTGAATAATTGAGGTAAAATAGCTACATAACGTGGTTTATAGAAACCATACAAATAAAGATAAACAGAACATTTAGACATGCTTAAATATTTTCAAGGTACTATACTTCACCTATTCTAAGACATCGTATTAGTCAGGGTCTATGTACGGGAAAGATGAACCATATCAAGTATTTCTGATAGAGGTAATTGGATACAGGAACTGGTTATGCCTGTGTTGGAAGGTTATAAGTACAAGAAGGGGCTGCTAAGGTTCCCATGATATGGAAACTGTAGTATGCATCTACCATGGTGGGGAATAAAAAGAGATGGGTTTGGGCACCTGGGTGGCTCAGTCAGTTAAGTATCTGCCTTTGGCTCAGGTCATGATCAAAGGGTCCTGGGATCCAGCCCTGCATCAGGCTCCCTGTTCAGTGTGTGTGAGGGGCGGAAGGGGGGTTGCTTCTCCTTCTCGCACTGCCCCTCCACTCTGCTCATACTTGCTGACTCACTCGCTCTTAGTCTCTCTTACATAAATTACATCTTAAAAAATATATAGAGAGAGATGGGCTCACCAAACCTGAGGATTTGGCCCTGTGTGGCTGGTGCTTGAAACTCCAGGGGCTACAATGTGGTTGATATGGGCATGGGTAGACCTCTCTCAGGAGTTTGCTCTATGGCTGGTTCTGGAACTGCCAAAGGAATCTTGAGGCTGAAGCTACAGCTGTCCTCTGTTACTGGAGCAAGACCGACAGGAGCTAGACATAGAGAACAAATCCTTTCTCCCTCTTCCCCACCTTCCAGTCTCCTTGTTGGGTCTCCCATTGGCAGAGCCTACCAGGAAGCCATGGGTCAGGGAAACGTGGGGATCTGTGGTTCCCACCACAGAGAGTACATAGGGTGGATTGGCTGCTGAGAGGAATAAATATGTAATCTGCACAGAAGCCACTCATCCTAAGATATCTTGTTATTTTATCTATCTTTAGGGAGGAAAAACTGACAAATCACCATACAAAGCTTTACCATCTCAGAATTTTTCATGCTAGTGTTATGGGATGAATTGTGTATCCCTCAAAACATGTGTGTTGAAGCCCTCACACTCCGCACCCCAGATGGGACTACACTTGGAGATCAGGCCCTTAAAGAGGTGATTAAGGTAAAAGGAGGCCCTTAGAGTGGGTCTCACTCCACTGGTGTCCTTAAAAGAGGAGACTGGGACACACAAAAGAAAGACGCCAAGGATGGTAGTTTGTTACCATTCTTAAATGACATATAAACTCAATACATAAAAGGCCAACACTTCCAGTACTAGCTGAAGTTGCAATGTTGTGAACATCTGTGAACATCTATGATGAGGGTCACAGGCAGGCAGGCAATTAGAACGGCATCATAACCGTAGCCTGACCTATTGTCAGGGGCAGCCCAGTTCCTAAGATCGAAAATGAGGGGGAAAAAAGTGCATCTTAGACTTAGTGCAATGCAGCCATTCCTTTATTCTTTTACCTTTCATGTGACACAATTCCTTGTCAGGTCTATTATCTCTAGACTCTGGTTTTTGTTTTTTTGTAAGCACTTAATATTCAGTGAGTTCTGAACACATGTGTTCGGGTGAATTTAAGAGCTATACTCTTTACGTGGCCACTGACTCAGACATTCAGGAGAAAATGGATAATTAAGTATTGACTTGCAAGTTAAAAGCAACCTGTGTAGGTGTAATTTTCATACACAAATCAAGAGTCCGCTTACCACAGAAGAATTTAATCTGCCAGTAAATGGAATCCTTATGGTGCTAAGTGAGGGAGACTATGGCTAGGGAGGGAAGATAGCAAAGACCCAATCCTTGATTTGACCCAACTTCTATCTGGACAGAAAGGAGGCTGGACTGTGTGAGTGTGTGTGTGTGTGTGTGTGTGTGTGTGTGTGTGTGTGATGGGGGAGGGGTTGCTCAGGACCATACAGCAGAAATTTCTGATATATTATTTTATCTAAAAGTTCAAGATTTAACATTTAGTTTCTTTCATTAAACTGCCAACTCTTCAACTCCTTGTCCTTATTCATTTCCTCTAGGGCTCCTAGAAAAAACATGCCTTTAAGAAATATATATAAATACATACATACATAAAAGCAAGTTAACAGAATATTATGGGGCCATCACAGGGAACAATAATCCTTAGACAAGGGATTTCAGCTTTTACCAGTTTGAGAAGAGTCGGTAATTTCCTTCTCTGCAGTCCCACTGGGGTGAAATATTCCCCTTTACAAATGCTGTCCCCAAACTGTAATTAAGCAATTATCTTCTAGTTTCCAGCACTGAATTTTTGCTTTGCCTTCTGGACTCTGTTTGAATGGGATTATTTTAAGATATATTCAGTTCTCAGTCCCGGTGCCCAAAACTCAATCACTCTGGTTTTTTCATGCATCCTATCTGTTGGGTATTGTGTCAGAAGCTTTTGGTTGCAAGGAAAAGAAAATGGGAGTCAAATGGGCTTCAACAGTAGAAGGGCTCACATTACAAAAAGTTTAGACTGTAGTTTTCCATAATTTACTGAGCAAATTTGCTGAGTCCTATGCAGACTGGACTGTCCCAGAGCAAATATTTTGTCTAAGATAAATACCTCATTGGCAATAGACAATATATGGAAACAACCTAAGTGACCATCAGTGGATGGATAGATAAAGAAGAGGTAGCATATATACACAATGGAATATTATTCAGCCATGAGAAAAAAGGAAATCCTACCATTTGCAACAGCATCGATGGACCTTAGGGACACTGTGCTAAGTGAAATAAACCAGACAGACAAAGACAAATACCACATAGTATCACTTATATGTGAAATCTAAAAAAGAAAAACGAAAGTCACTCTGAAACAGAAAGAACAAAAGTGGCTGTGAGGGGTTGGGCAGTAAGGAGAAGTTAGTAAAAGAGCTCAAACTTTTCAGCTATAAGACGAATAAGGTCTGCAGATCTAAGGTAAAACCTTGTGACTCTAGGTAGGAACACTATTGTATAATCGAAATCCAGTAAGAGAGAAGAACTTAAGTATTCTTGCCAAGAGGGGGGAAAAAAAAAGAGAGAAGTAAGTGAGGTGATGAATGTGTTAATTAACTAGATGGGAGAAATCCTTCCACAGTGTGTGTGTGTGTGTGCGTGTGTGTGTGTGTGTGTGTGTGATCACCACAATGTACATATTAAATATCTTACAATTTTATTTGTCAATTATACCTCAGTAAAGCTGAAATTTTTAAAAAAGAAAAAAAAATTTCTTTGGTTTATCTGGAAAATGACCTCTGATGAAAGAGTTGGGATTTCTGTGACTGGTTTGACCCATCCGATCCTGCCCTGGAGCTGGGTTTGGTGGAGGAGAATAGATAGATACTGGGGAGCTAAAAACAACACATGCTCTAGGCTCATGATTATTTTACTTTCCTCTTTGTGTATTTTTTTCTCATACTCTGATTTTTCTGATTTTTTTTTTTCCCTGCTGATCCTGAATACTATCATTTTAGTTTGGTCATCAGCTAAATGCCTGGTTTTAACTAAACGTGGGTTCCTTTTCTTCCACACTGTGAGGACCCAAAGACTGAGACAAAGCAAAGCAAGTTTTCATTGCTTTCTCATTCCTGTTCTGCCTCATGCTCCCTGGACACAGTGGCGAGCGGGAGGAAGGGTGATGGGCAAATCTCAGCAGCCTGTGGCCCTCAAGGACCTGGTTTGGTCATCTCATTTGCTCAGGGAAGTTTCAGCTGTTGTGGCAACAGGTGGCAAGTGAAATGGATAAAATCTGTTCTATCTATTCTCAGGGTGTCAGGGAGAGAGAGTGGGGGTTTGCCATCTCATGGGATATTCAAATAAAGTCAAAATTGTTGGGAATGGCCAAGACCTGGGACGCCTGGGAGTCTGCCTTCAGCTCAGGTCATGATCCCGGAGTCCCAGGATCGAGCCCCGCATCAGGCTCCCTGCTCAGCGGGGAGTCTGCTTCTCCCTCTGTCCCTCCACCTGTTCCTGTGCTCTCTCTCTCTCTCTCTCTCAAATAAATAAATAAAATCTTAAAAAAAAAAAAAAAAAAGAATGGCCAAGAACTCCAGGGCTACTCTGAAAAAAACAAACATGATACAACAATCCTGTCAAATTGTATTACCAAGTGCCACTGGAGTCTTAAATATTGAATTTAGCGTTAGTCCTACATAGAAACTATAGCAGTGTAATTACATTGCACTCTTTTTCTTGTATCTTAATTCTGTGAGGCTTTGACTAATTGGGGACCAGTCTGGGGACCATGCTTTTATGAATATCACATAAGCCATCCAGTGGAGCCAAATAGTTATTTATAATATATTAACACATTTAATTTATGCATTGCTATATTTTATTATAAACACTACCAGCCATGTTGATCTTTTCAGAATCCAGACTCAATGAGTCTAAAGATTAATCCTTTGTTCACTTAGTACTTAACCCTTCATTCACTTAGTACTTTTTAAAAATCAGAATAATGTAGGTTCATATCCTCAAATCCAGCCATTCTCACCTCTGAAATAGCCACTATACTCTTAGGTTGAGTTGTGTATTTTTTTTATATTTATCTCCATATGTAATAGAATTATACTGCTACTTTTTGATTTTCTACTAAGAGAGTTTTTTTTCTTACCCACATATCCTAACCCCGAACTGATACATTCATGTCCTCTCTTTGTTTTTATCTCACTTGCCTTCCTCCTTGAGTCTCCTATTACAGTATAGTCATGTCATAATGTTGTAGTAAATCAATACAGTGCTTCTGTTATCATATCTACGTAAATAGGACTCCCAACTGAGCTAACTTGTGTAATCTGATTGCCTTTTTTGCTTGGTGTTTCAATAATTTCTCCATCTTTTCTGTTGTGTAGTTCAACCCTTTGCCGTCATTAGGTCTGTGCTCCCTCTCACCCCCACCCCAATCTCTGCCCTTGATGTCTAAAGCTCTCCTCCACACCGCCCAGCACAGCAACAACCTACTGACTCCATTTTCTCTGGAGAAGTCTGTGCTGAGCCCCATGTCCTCGTGCTCAATTTAGGACTTTTTGTTCCTGAGGCTGATGCATAGCTGTCATCCGGGGACTTTATTTTTTCAGTGCTGGGATTCCTGAGAGAGCAAAATATTAACATTACCTTGGAAGGTGCAAATGGATTCTATAAAAAATCTGTCCCTGCCACTGTTGGTCTCTGGAAGGATTCAAGAGCTAGAAAATGAATATTGAAGGCATATTTTAGCAGAGGATGAGACATATGCAGGGTCCATAGTTGAAGTAAGGCCCCAAAATGTTATGTTTTCTATATTATTATAGCTTGATATATTTAGTGTTTAGAATGCTATATTTAGTATTTAGTGTTATATTTAGAAACACTAAAACATATTTAGTGTTTCTGTTGGATTTATCCAAGTATCTTACTCTTTAACTTTTCCTTCCAATTTTTTCCTCTATTTCTTTAGTGCTATCTACCCATCTTTGTGGCCACCAACTTTTATATCACTTCTGGACTTAAGACCTCAAGGCTATCATATAACTTCTGTAGTCCTTCAACCTTTTAAACCTTTGGTTAAATTAGTAAAGCTGCAAAGAAATTATAATCTTGATGAAACAAATGTTTGTATATGCATATAATTAATATAGTTATTTTATATACTATACTGAGTTCAAAATCACGTCTTGATGAAGCACATGATCAACACTCTAACCTTAAGTTTAAAAATATTAGAAAGATACATGCTCAGAAATACATACATCCTTATAGTTATTCCCTGTCACCTATTAATGTCAATATTTTTCAATTAACAGATTTGATTTTTACAGTGTCACTGGATGCCTGTCTGTCCATTGACTGAAGTGCTCTTATGAAGTTCACCTCTAGCTGAACCTATCTGAATATGTGTGAAAGATATCTGAGCATACAGATGTATAAATATGGAAAGAGAAAGCCTGATACATGGCATCTAATTTATGGAGCATTTCCTGTGTGCTAGGCATTGTTCTAACTGCTATATTTGCATTAACATCATGAGTTCTTATTATAATCTAATGAACTTTGTATTGTTACGACCTCCATGTTAAAGACAGGAAAGCTGCTGTGTAAGTGTCCAAAGCCACATGGCTAACAAAATGGTAGAGATAGTATTTGAATCCCTATCTACCTGACTCATAGCTGGAGTTCTCAGTTACACTACAATACAGAACGTGTGTGACAACCTCATAGGAACCAAGAAGCTATTGAGTGGGTCTCCTATGTGGAGTGTCAATTTTCAAGCCTTGCATCATAACCTGGCAGCTGGAAGTCCACCGAACACACTGAAGTGTCACACAACCATACTCCTTCCAGCGGCAGTATTTGAAATTCCCAGTCAGTCCCCATCCTGGTCAACAATTGATATTGTTGGTCTTTCTCATTTTAGGCATTTTGTTGGATTGTCAGTGGTGTCTCTTTGAAGTTTCAGTTTGTATTTCCCTGATGCCTAATGAAGCGATCACCTTTTCATATTTCTATTGGCCACCTGGATGCCTCTCTTTTGAAGTTTCCGTTCTAATTTTTTGTCCATTTATTTTTAAAGACTTATTTATTTTTTAAAGACTTATTTATTTATTTTTTAAAGATTTATTTATTTATTTTAGAGAGAGAAAGAGAGTGCTTGCAAGCAGGGGGAGGAGTAGAGGGAGAGAGCCTCAAGCAGACTTCCTGCTGAGCACGGAGCCCGACATGGGGCTGGATCCCACAACTCATGAGATCATGACCTGAGCTGAAATCACGAGTCAGACCCTTAACCAACCGAGCCATACAGGTGCCCCATCTTTGGTCCATTTTTCTGTTTGGTTGTCTGCATGATAATACTTAATGGCCTAATAATAATTTGGAGCATGGAACAATTTTTAGGAGCATGGAACAATCTCACTTCTGTAGGGCTGGACATTTTGTTGTTCAGAGTTGTTGCAGCTTAGTGAATGTAACCATAGTTCCACAAAGTTTCGTAGGGAAAAAAAATGCCTCTGCACGTTTCTCCAGAAATTGAAAGGTGTCATAAACAATATATATTTTTGGCACCTGGTATTTAACACCTGACATGTTGGTGGGGCACTTTTTTTTTCTACCCCAATTGCCATATGCTCCCAGGTGACAGCTCTGAGGATACCTACCTCTTAGACAAATGCTGACCTGCCACTGTTTGACATATGGTGAGTGGTAAGCAGACCTTTGCTTCCCTATAGGGCATCTGCTTCCCACTGATTTCCTGGAGAGGTCAACGTGCTTTTGGTCATATGCCTATCTAAGCCATACAACAGTGACACTTCCCGTCCCCTGGGGCAAGAAACCCAACCCAAGTCAGCAGCGCACCAGTTTTTTAACTTGGCACCAGTTGGAAAATGACGTTTTTAAAAGTAGAGTTTTGAGTACTGTTTTATCATTAAAAGGCAGGAGTGGAAATAATAGGGACATGGATGATAAATATACATGAGGTGCTCAATCTATGTGAAAGTCACATTTCTTATTGGCAAAAATGGGATAATTATACAGGAGCCACTTTTCAATGTTGTTGTGAGGTTAGAGATACTGTATACAGCAGGACCAGCCTGAAGAAGTGTTTCAACTGTAAACAAAAGGCATCAAAGGCTTGTTTCAGGTTTCTATGGTACATGCAAACCACATCAAAATGTAGCGGCCTTAATAGGTGTCAGAAGGCTAGTTGGCATTTATCGGGAGGCTGGAGGGAAGAATTCCGCTTCCAAGTTCATTCCGGTTATTGGCAGAAGCCAGTTTCTTGTTGGCTCTAGGAGAGGGCGGAGTGGGGCGTGGTGGGGGAGGGGACCACTCATTGCTTCTAGAGGCAGGTGCCCCTGTATCTTCAAAGTAGCGAGAATGCATTGGGTCCTTCTCAGACTTTCAGTCTGTCGTCTTCTGCCACCAGCTTGGGGAGCTGGACTTTATCTTGTGGGTAATGAGGGAGTGGAGTCTTGTCACATTTCAGTGCGTCCAGTGGATTTCCAGCTGCCAGTAGATCTGTGTGTCTGAGGATTTTTCTGGAACCTCAGAAGGCCACTGCTCTGCCTGTGTGTGAAAATCAAGAGGTACTATGGACTTAACCGTCATCAGTCACTGGTTGAGCAGCCCTCAAGCAATGACTAATGGTAGTGTATAAATATCCCACCTCCCTCAGTGCATTTATTTCTTAGGACTTCCCTAACAAAGTACAATAAACGGGGCCTAAAACAACAGAAATATACTCTTCCACATTTCTGGAAAATAGGTCCAGAACCAAGATGTTACCAGGACCAGGCTCTCTCTAAGACTCTGGCTAGAACCCTTCCTTGCCTCATCCTAGCTTCTGCGGTCACCATTCATCCTTGGTATCCCTTGGCTTGGAGCTGTGAGAGTTCATCTCTGTCTCCATTTTCATGTGACATTCTTCACTCTTCATGTCACCTTATATTGGATTTAGGGCCCACCTTATTCCAGGATGACCACATCCTTACTGAACTAAACATCTTCAATGACCCTATTTCCAAATAAGTTTACATTCTGAGGTATTGAGGACTTCAACTTATCTTTGAATAACTTCAACATATCTTTTTGGGGGACGTAATTCAACCTATAACACTTAATGTGGGAAAATTCTTCGATGTGAATTTTACCACATTTCCTAGTTTCTCCAGAGGATTGAGCTTCAGTCGCCTCCTGTGGTAACTGGCTCTGTAACACTTTCATTGGCTGCCTTCCTTTCCC
Organism: Procyon lotor; assembly: GCA_028646535.1. Taxonomy (NCBI): domain Eukaryota; kingdom Metazoa; phylum Chordata; class Mammalia; order Carnivora; family Procyonidae; genus Procyon; species Procyon lotor. The sequence goes on along the minus strand of CM053603.1, from coordinate 63,087,430 downwards.
CAATCACATCCCTCCTCCCTGCTGGTGTTCCCTTTATGTCCTCAATAAGTTTTCTACACTCAAATCCTTATCTCAGGGGACCCAAACAAAAATTACATGTTTCTGGGAACCCAGGAAAAAATAACAAAAATAATAATTTTTGAGGATGGAGTGACCTCTTCAAAACTCAACTTTTGGACTTTAGTTGACAGTGTCACAGAATTTGGGGTGGAGGGTCACACATAGAGGGCCCTGGAGTTGAGTAGAAGCAGAGTGATGCCATAGCTATTTCCATTCTGGAACGGATATGAAAGAGACAGACTCTGTTGGTGTATAGGATGATGTATTGCTTTCTATAAATCCTGTTGGTACCTGCTCCTTAAATTCTGCTTTGAACCAAAAGGTTGTATGCCTCCATCAAACACAATGACAAAAAGCTTTGAGCCCTCAATTGTGTTATGGAGATTTATACTGTTTATAAAAACAGTCCTGGTAGAGGTTCAGCTGTGTGTGGTCAATTTAAGGATCATGTCTTTCTCTGGGTTAGTCTCAGGGTTTCTTATACTCAACTTACCTAAGGATTCCTCGGTATATAATTTCTAAAAAAACTCTCCTTAACCCAATTTCTCCAACAGTTTAACTTAGCGCTTATTTATACAGTGCAAGGAGTTGTTATTTCAAGGCAAGAAAGCAGAAAACAGGTTCTTATTCCTTAGGAAAAAGAAGAGCAACACAATAATAATAAGAATAACTATCACAGTATCAAAGACAATAATGGTGTGAAGTCAAAGGGTGGGGAAGGAATGGTTGGTAAAGGGCAAAGTTGGGTTATTTTCATAACTCAGTCTCCTGTGCCTGTCAGAGAATTATCCAGTAGAGATCACGAATGCAGTGGTCACAAATGTCTTTCACATATGAAGAATCATTTGTGACAACCTTGAAACTAAGCTCTAGATGAGCAAAGAAATATGTAATCAACCCTTTGACCCCAGCATGATTGTCCTTTCTGATTCCATTAGCAGCTGAATGCTTGAGCACATGCTCCCCTACTTTCTCATCCAGCTCTCTGGCCATGAGTAGTAGCACCTTGTGCCTATAAGGTCATGTCTGTATGGAGCACACTGATTGAGATCATGCCCCCTGTCTTTATGTAGGTATGACAGAATTAGCATCAGACCAGACATGAGAGGCCCACAAAGTTTGGTTTCTTTCTTTCTCTCTCTCTTTTTTTTTTTCAATTTAATTTTATTTGAGGGAGAGAGAGAGAGAGAGAGAGAGAACATGTGAGAGAGGGAGAGGGGGAGAGGAAGAGGAAGAGGGGAAGCAGACGTCCTGCTGAGCACAGAGCCCAAAATGGCCCCATCCCATGACCCCAGCAGAAACCAAGAGTTGGATGCCTAACCTACTGAGCCAGCCAGGCACTCCGGGGTTCAGTTGCTGATTAGATATGCTGTTTGCATGATGCCATGGCTCACAGCTCATGTATTTATTATATTAACTATTATATTCTGTGTTGCATTCCGGCAGTGGTTCATTTATACATGTATCTTCAGCACTTAGCAGAGTCTTACCCATAGGGAATTCCGCTTAATATATGTTTGTTAAAGAAATTAATTGCTTTGAAATTTCATAAGATGAGGTCTATGACAGAGCACAAAATCCCGAGGAGTAAGCTTAGAGTCGAATATACACTTGAAAGGTGAGGGTGATCACCCAAGAAAACGAGCCACATAATCAGATGCTAAAAATTCCAAGCATGCATAATGAAGAAATGCAGACAGCCCCTAAAGAATCATAGCTTTGTCTAGGTCACTTTTACTGGAGACTGCTTATTAGCTGATTCTATTCACTTGGTGGGCAAATGATGGCATTCCTTTAACACGTGATGTGGGGAGTAAAGAAGTGAGGAAAAAGAAATGGGGTGGAGAGGTCTTGGCAAATGTGTTTTGCTCAGTAGTGAGGGATGCTCTGTATCCAGTGGAGCTCAATTCCTAGTGGAAGTTGCCCTTACGTTAAAAAAGCATTTTAGCATTTTAGCATTTTTTAGCATTTCTGCCCCCTCGGATACATCCTGTGTAACTGATTCTTAGTATCACAGTAAACAATTATGCATCCGGTCCCATATCATGCACGAACTGGTTGTCATATCTCTGGCATGCCCTTCCTGTGGGATGCTTCATGGTGGTACTCAGAAAACAACACCATATTGCCCAAAGTCAGGAGCCATCCGGTGCCCGAGATGGAGTGCTCTGCCTGACATGGCCACAGACCAAACAGGGAGACGCTGGTTTTTTCTTTAGTCAACACTATAAAGGAGGTAGCCCGCAGTTCACCTGGAGTGTTGCAAAGACAAAGTCTCTGTAATGATGACCCTGAAAAAGAATGTTATATGCTTGCTGATGCGGAAACCAAGGATTATTTTCAAATGCTAGCAAAGACCTTGAAAGAATACAATAACCACCAAGAGTAGAGCTCCTACTTCTGTCAAACATTACATGTAGCCTCAGAAGTAAACCTTAGCACAATACTGTCCAATAGGTGTGCCCACAGATTGGAGATATGATAATAATTGTGATATAAGCTCCAGGTCACAGACTTGTAAGAGGCAGAGCAAAGGATTCAAAACTGGGTTTGCATGATTCTCAGATCTGAATCCTTTGCAGGACACTGCCCTGTAGTGTCTTCATATGGACTAGAGCAGGACGAGGCTTTACTTGATATGCCAAGGAGGGTTAACCAGCTTGCAATATAGAAGAAGGATCCAAACCAGACAATTTTCACAATAGAAATTCAGGGTTGTTATCAGGTCCCGAATAAAGGGGCAACCTGGGCTGGTCTTGGAATCCACTGAATGCCATCATGCTTATAAACAAATAAGTCTGCTTTTATCATTCAGGAATGCATGCATTTAAAGAATCTCTTCCGAGTCTTATCACAGATACTGATTTTGCTCAACCCTGGGGATCCAAGAGTCTAAGTCTTTAAAGCGGGTTAGGCCTTTCAACTTTTATTTATTTTTATTTTTTAAAATTAACATATAATGTATTTCTTGCTTCAGGGGTACAGGTCTGTGAGTCATCAGGCTTACACAATTCACAAACTCACCACAGCACATACCCTACCCACTGTCCACCCCCAGCCACCCCATCCCTCCCACCCTCCTCCCCTCCAGCAACCCTCAGTTTGTTTCCTGAGATCAAGGGTCTCTTACAGTTTGTCTGCCTGCCCAGGCCCACCTTGTTTCATTTTTCCCCCTCCCTACCCCCCACGATCTCCTGCCCTGCCTCTCAAATTCCTCATATCAGAGAGATCATATATGATTGTCTTTCTCTGAATGACTTTTTTTTTTTTTTTTAAAGATTTTATTTATTTGACAGAGAGAAACACAGCGAGAGAGGGAACACAAGCAGAGGGAGTGGTAGCGGGAGAAGCAGGCTTCCTGCAGAGCAGAGAGCCCGATGCGGGGCTCGATGCCAGGACCCTGAGATCTGACCTGGGCCGAAGGCAGACGCCTAACGACCGAGCCACCCAGGCGCCCCTCTGAATGACTTATTTTGCTTAGCATAATACCCTCAGGTTCCATCCACATTGCTGCAAATGGCAAGATTTCTGGGGTTTTTTTTGATGGCTGTATAGTATTCCAGTGTGTGTGTGTGTGTGTGTGTGTGTGTGTGTGTATATATATTTATATATATATATATATATACCACATCTGTGTCATTCATCTGTTGATGGACATCTATATTCTTTCTATAATGGCCACAATAGCCAAACTATTGTGGACATTACTGCTATAAACATTGGGGGTATAGGTGCCCCTTCAGATGACTACATTTATTATCTTTAGGGTAAATACCCACTAGTGCAATTGCTGGATCATAGGGTAGCTCTATTTTCAACTTTTTGAGGAACCTCCATACTGTTTTCCAGAGTGGCTACACCAGCTTGCATTCCCACCAACAGTGTAGGAGGGTTCCTCTTTCTCCGCATCCTCGCCAACACCTGTTGTTTCCTGACTTGTTAATTTTAGCCACTCTAGCATGAAAAAGTGCTCAACAGCACTTGGCATCAGGGAAATACAAATCAAAACCACAATGGGCCAGACCTTTCAGTGGCAGACGCTGATTCCAGACTGTGGTCAGCCTGAGCCTCATCCCCCCACACACTGAAGCTGCCTTCAACAAACAGAAGTTGCTGTCCTCAAAGAACTTCCACTTGATGAATAACCACCTTAACATTATAAGAACAGACCAGACACCTCCCATTTCCTCACGAACTCCTGAAGGTTGTCACACAATGAGATGAAGAGGTTTTAAAGGCCCCATGCGAGGGGCATGGGCTGGACTTCTCATACTCCATAGAACATGTCATCCGAGACTGATGCGATGAGGTCGAATCTGTAGAGAAATGCTCACTGAGATTTATAAAAGGGATGAGCATTTAAGCAAGTAAAAATAGCACCTGTGGTCATGTCAGGGAGGCCACAATTTCTAAATAGTACTAGGGACCGTCATTCTGTTTCTAGATGTAAATTGCTTACTAGCTAGGTCAGGAAGAAATCTCCGACTACTACCAGAGTGAGCTAGTACAAGGCTCTCTTCCCTGTCCTCAACCTGGCCTTGGCAGTTAGGAGCTCCCGCTCCATGACCCGTAATTAGGTGTCTGTGCGGAGCACCAAATAGAAAGCATCTGTAATCAAGCTTGGCAGGAGCCATCTGAAGTCTGAATTTACCGAAGGGGATCTTCAGAAAGGGCAAGAAGGAAAGCAAAGGCATGCAAGTAGAGCCAGGCAGGGGGAAAGATTAAGTGTTGCTATTTGAATGCATAAATCTCTTCATGTTTAATAAGTACTCACAGGTCTAAGAAAGAAAGTTTCAGAGAGAAGAGTTATAAATAGTACCCTATGCGAGCAGCTTGTATCCCAAGGCCAGCACTGGGTGTCCATACTTATGCTAACACAGGAGTCCTGGCTTTGGTTTCTGATTTGGCATTTCAGTGTTTCCAGATTTAGGCTGCTAATTTACACTCCTTTACCTGCCCAGTGCCTACTATGACCCCTTTCTGATATTATCATGTTGAGTTTCTTTAGGTAACTCTTCTGCCCTCCCCTCCCACCCCCATGTAAATCCAGCTACTTCGGGTACAAATGTCCTATTCCTTTCTCCCTGATCCAGGAGGGCCAGGAGACTCAGACCCAACTCCTTGGTGTGTTCCACAACTGCTAAATTTTCTAACTCTGATTAGCCAGAGATGCACACATGACCTAATTGATCCAAAAAGACTCAGCTGTGAGATTTTTTTTTTCTTTACTAGAACTGTTGAGAAGGAGAAGTTCTCTTTCTGTCAGGGTTGGTTTCTGAGCTGATAAGAAGTAGATCTGGAGTGGTAAGCACCTTGTGATCATGTAGGAAAGCAGAGTCCAACAATGGAGAGAAGCCGAGTTGTTGTTGTTGTTGTTGTTGTTGTTGTTGTTGTTCTTCTTCTTCTTTTTTTTTGAGATTATTTATTTATTCATTTGAGAGAGAGAGACTAAGAGCGTGCGAGTGGGGAGAGAGTCAGAGGGTCAGAGGGACAGGGAGCCCAACATGGGACTTGATTCTCGAACTCTGCGGGATCATGACCTGAGCCAAAGACAGTCGCTTAACAAACTGAGCCACCCAGGCGCTGGAGAAACTGACTTCTGGTGACAGCATTTGAGTTCTTAGATCCTGCTATACCTGAAATTAGCTGTCTGTGCACTTTTAGATACTGTTCTAATAGGTTCTCTTCTATTGCTCAAGCCACAGTGGGTTAGGCCACTTTCAATGAATAGGTAGGTTGCTAATATACTTCTCAAGTCTTTTTTGGAGAGTAGAATTTGTCCCTAAACCTCGGTCACCTTGCCAATGTTCCTGCTTCAGACCTCTCTGATTCTCAGGGTCTCCCTAGATCTTCTACTCTGTTCTTTTACATCAGTGGTTCTCAGCTCTCAACCGACGATGAGTTTGCCCCTTAAGGCACATTTGACAGTACCTAGAGACATTTTTGATTGTCATTTTTTTTAAAGATTTTATTTGACAGAGAGAAACACAGTGAGAGAGGGAACACAAGCAGAGGGCATGGTAGCGGGAGGAGCAGGCTCCCCGCCGGGCAGGGAGCCCGATGCGGGGCTTGATCCCAGGACCCCAGGATCATGACCTGAGCCGAAGGCAGACACTTAATGACTGAGCCACCCAGGCACCCCTGATTGTCATTTTTGATTGGGGTAGGAGGGCTAACTAAGTCTAGGGTGCTATAAAACATCCTACAATACACAGAATAGCCCCCTACAACAAAGAATTATCCAGCCAAATATTAATAGTTACTGTAATATAGCATTTTATAATAAGAAATATATATTTGGTCTTCCTCCCAGGTCCTAGCACAGAGTTCTTAGAATTTCCTAACTGATAAGAGTGAGCAAGATGCCTGTTGTTATGTTAACGAGGTGGCCTTTGGACCGCCCCTAAGGTAGCAGAAGAATGCGGGCTGGTTACCCATTTTTTTTTTTTTTAAAGATTTTATTTATTTATTTTACAGAAAGGAGAGAGATCACAAGTAGGCAGAGAGGCAGGCAGAGAGAGAGGGGGAAGCAGGCTCCCCGCTGAGCAGAGAGCCCGATGTGGGGCTTAATCCCAGGACCCTGAGATCATGACCTGAGCCGAAAGCAGAGGCTTAACCCATTGAGCCACCCAGGCGCCCCTGGTTACCCATTCTTGGTGAAACCATCCGAAGTTTGGAACTTTCAGCCCCATCTCTGACCTTAAGAGTGAAGGACTGGAGACTGAGTTTACTTAGCAATGGCCAGTGAGTTGATCAATTCATGCCTACATGATGATCCCACCATAAAACCACCAAAGGTCTGGGTTTGGAGAGCTTCCTTTGGTGAATGTGGAGATGGAGGGAGAGTGTCCCCCCCAGAAAGCATGGAAGCTTCACGCCCCTTCCCATATACCTTGCCTTATGAATCTCTTCCATCTGGCTCTTCCTCGTTTTTCTCTTTTATAACAAATAGGTAATCTTGTAAGTAAACTCTTTTCCTAAGTTCTGTGAGCCACTCTAGTGAAGCAATCAGACCTGAGGAGGGGGTCATGGTAAACCTCTGATCTATGGCCCTTTGTGCAGAAGCACGTGACAGGCTGAACTTGAAACTAGCATCTGAAGTGGGGAGCGGGGTGGGGAGATCTTGTATGATTAAGACCTTAACCTGTGGGATTCGATGCTGTCTCTAGGTAGACAGTGTCAGACTTGAGTTTTGTTGTTGGACACCCAGCTGGTGTCACAGAACTGCTTGGCGTGGGGGAAAATTCCCACAGCCTGCATTAGAAATGTCAGAGGTAGTGTTGTAGCATTTAGAGTATTGTGTGTGATGTAAATGAAAACAATGGTGTAGTTCCCCCCCAACCCCCTACAGTGCCGCTGTGGAGAAACTGCTTTAGGTATTATAATCTGCCTGTCTCCAGGCACTAGCATGGGCCACCATTCATTCATTCTTTGTTCAAAACCCATACGTTAGGGGCCCTGAGCTGAGCATCATTCAGATGTCAGGGAGGCAGGATGTCATGGTCAAGGCCCAGTCTTTGCTGTCAGGGAGCTGACAGAAGTATTGAACCCCACTAGCCTTGTCCTTTGGATGCTTGCCTCAGGGAACCCCCCAGAATCTCAGATCCACCCCGGGACTCTAGTCTTGCGGTGTTGGACATCCCGGACGTGGTCCATTCTGTTGCCTCTTGAATCAGATCGTGACAAGTCACATTCATCATCCCAAATAGATATTTCTAGCCCAGCAATGCCTCACTTGTAATGACAGCAGAGAATTTTCTCAGCTTGTGTATGGTCTCAAAGATTTTTGGCTTTTTCAGTCTTTCTTCTTAGTGTTTTGTTGTTATTGTTGTTTTGGCCTTCATGGGACTCTTTCTCGGGAGAAGCCGCAGACCATAATTACGTCTTTGTGTCTCCATGATGTGGTGAGTAATGGATGTTGGTTGAACAGAGACCATTTACAAATATAGAGGACATGGATGCAAATTTGCTGTTCGGTCTAATCTATAATTTTGGAACACTGCTCGCTAATGTCTGGTAGATAATTCTCCAGGAGTTCCTTTAACCAGATTATGCTGGTAGAGTATTTCCAAGCTCAGAAATTTGATCCAAAGACCTGGCTTTCTGAGTCCACCCCAGGCTGTGAGAAGAATCATAGGCATGGAGGTATTTTCCTCGGTGAATCACATGGTCAGAACAGGTTGCTGTGGAAAGCGTTCTGACTGCTATTTTGAAAACCCGGTCATGTATTTTTAGCCTGTACGACCTCTGTGCTTGCACACTTCCTCCCAGGGACATGCGGCAGCTGCCAGGGGAAGGGAAGCCCCAGCTCGGTGTTCTTGTCCTGGAACAGCAGGCCAGGGAGGGACTTTTGAATGCTAGCCGTGATAATCCTCGAGTTTACATGGCCACACCCTCCAGCTTTGCACAGTTATTTTTTCACATGAAACAAAGGTGCCCTGGGGTCAGGCTGGCTGCTTGGAAAGTGCAGGCAGTGGAGGTGGAGGTAATAAAGAAGGGAACACTGTGATCTAATAAAGATGAGGCAGGGCCTCACCCCTTTTGAGCCGTGTGTTGATAATTCATAGCTGGAGAGTCTGGAGGTATGACCCCACTGAGTTTCTTCATTTGTCATCATTAAGTGGCCCTACATCCCATGAAACCAGAGACCTAGCTTGGCCTTCCATGATGACCATGGGGTTGCAGGGAGGTATGGACAAGGGTGCTCATGGGATTCTAGCTGGATCATTTGTTATGAGTAGAATTAGGATGTCTTATTGCTCTGATCATTTAGGTACTCCAAATGGTCCGTATTAAAAATATCTTCCTTTTTCGTCCTTATTTTGTCCTCATGTACAGCAGATGATTAAAATGGAATCTGGTTTTCTCCTCTTGAGCTGGGAACACTGACAAAGATATCTGAATTATAAAAGGCATAAATAGGGATACCTGGGTGGCTCAGTTGGTTAAGCATCTACCTTTGGCTCAGGTCGTGAATCTGATCCAGATGG
>CM053603.1:63057776-63077880 GCA_028646535.1 Procyon lotor | reverse complement strand
CATCGGAACCCACTGCCCACCGAGACTCAGAGGCCCTTTAAACGCCCTGAGGATGATGAGCTCCTGCCCACCTGATTCTAATCCCAGCTTCACGGGGCACCTGGGTGGCTCAGTCGTTAAGTGTCTGCCTTCGGCCCAGGTCATGATCCCAGGGCCCTGGAATCGAGCCCCGCATCGGGCTCCCTGCTCTGCGGGAAGCCTGCTTCTCCCGCTGCCATTCCCTCAGCTTGTGTTCCCTCTCTCGCTATGTTTCTCTCTGTCAAATAAATAAAATCTTTAAAAAAAAAATACCTCTAATCCCAGCTTCACCACTTTTTTTTTTGCCCCAAAAATGTTTATTTTATTTTTTCAGTGTTACAAGATTTATTGTTCATGCACCACACCCAGTGGTCCATGCAATACGTGCCCTCCTCAATACCCACCACCAGCTTCACCACTTTTAGCCAGTGTACACCTTGATGAATTAATGCAACATGAACATACCCATTTAACTATCCTGATTAAGAAATAGAACCCCAGAAACCCCCATGCCCTCTTTACCCAGATAACCATTATCCCGACCTCTGATGCCATAAACAAATTTTGCCTGTTTTTTTTAACTTTATATCAATCTATGGCTTTCTTTCATCAGTTTAGTGTCTAAAGGGCTCATCCATATTTCTGCATGTGGCCATATTTCATTCATTTTCTGTTGCTGTATATAATGCTATTTGTAGCCCAACGGAGGGTCAATTTTGGTAATTTCCCACACGCACTTGGAATGTGTACGCTGTAGGTGTTGGGGGCAGTATCTACAGATAGCACTTAGGTCACAGACACCTCACGGAAGTCGTACGTGCTTTGTTGTGTTGCCCAACTCTTCTCTATCTTTACTGATTTTCATTTTTTCCCTATTGATGGCTGAGAATTCTGTGCTAAAATCTCTCATTATGAAACAGAAGGGATGTTAGAAATCACCTAGTTTAATTTTTTAGTTTTATAGATTACAAACTGAGGTCAAGAGAAGGAAACAGATGGACTGAATAAAGACCATGAGCCGGCAGTGACCTTGGCCCTCTACACACATGATCCCAGTGAGTCCTCACAGGAACCCTATAAGGCAGGTAACTGCCATGCCATTTTACAGGGAGGTTAAGTAACTTGCTCGTGGGTGCCTGGGTGGCTCAGTCGCTAAGCATCTGCCTTCGGCTCAGGTCATGATCCCAGGGTCCTGGGATCGAGCCCCGCATCGGGCTCCCTGCTCGGCGGGAAGCCTGCTTCTCCCGCTCGCATTCCCTCTGCTTGTGTTCCCTCTCTCGCTGTGTTTCTCTCTGTCAAATAAATAAAATCTTTAAAAAAAAAAAAAAAGTAACTTGCTCACTTGCTCTAGAGGCTAAAATAGACCACATTATACTCTAAGGTTCAGCAACTTGCCCATGGATTCACAGAAACTTGGACCTGATGGCCAGTTGCTCTGTGGGCACTGATCCAGGCTGCCACTCAGTGTTTCAGGAGGTAGGGCATTGCGATGAAAAGGGAACAAGCCATGGGCATTTTCCCCAGGAAATTTGCAAGTAAATGTAAAAGCAACGTAAATGAGCACAGCTACAGCAAGACTTAAGGGAAAGCTTCTGATGTCCTGTAAATGAGTTTGGATTTCATCTCGAAGACACTGGGAAAACCATAAAAAATTTTCACCAGGGCTGGAGGCTGAGCGGTAATTCCAGTGGAAGCTGGTGGTGCCCTGTGCTGTGACCGTGGCAGTGGGGATTGCAATCAGGGCATTGGTTCAAAGGGCACGTAGAAAGTAGTCCCCTGAATAGGCAGAACAATGCTTTTTCCCAGCCTGAGCGCCTACAGCTGCCTGTGTAGATGTGCCTTCCCGAGAATTTGTTAGTGCTGGAAAATCAGTGCAGATGAAAGCAATTCAAATAGTATCTTTACAGAACGACAGTGCCCCTAGGTTCTCATTCTCTTCGCTTGAGCCCATTCTCCTTGCTTGAGGTGGGAAGGAGGTACTTCCCTGGCATAGAGCAAAGACCCAAGAACTCTTGGAAAAGCATCTGAGCTTAGAGTAAATTTGAGCATGAAAACTGGAGTTTGTAGGAGGTGGGATGCATCCCCGATCACACTCTTTTCCACCAAAATTTCAATTAGTTTTAGGAGCCCGCTTCATGATCTAGATGTGGCTGTTGATACCTGTCCAGTAAGTGCATGACCTTCTATGCTTCTCATCCCTTTGGTGCCTGGTCAACTCGGGGGCTATCTGGATGCTCCTGCGTTACTGCAAGCGAGTGTTTCTCAATTGAGCCCAAAGGCCAAGTAGTCATATGTGAACTCCTGTTTGTCTTAACTGCAGTAGGACTAGCTTCCACACCCTTTCTGGCTTTGGAGTGAATTTCCTTTTGGGAGCACCAGACCTTCACCTACCTAGCAACTTACATCTCACACTCCAGAATACTTTATTTCCCTAACCTCCACCCAAAATTCAGTTTTCCTTGTTTTAAATTTTCTTTTAACCTCTCCAAATAAGGATTTAAAAAAATATTCTGTTTTTCTCTGTTAAAAACATAACTAAAAATAGTGATTTGGGGGGGGGGATGATTTAAAATGGTCACTGTGGTCATGAGTGTTTGGACTTGCTTTGATAGTACAATGTCCTTGCTGCCTGGACAATGTTTGCTATTACACAAAATGCCTCATGTCTACTGCATTCTAATAGAGTAGCTTTTTCTCCTAGCTTTATAGTTAAGTCTTAATAGTTGTAGTTCATCTCTGACTTCTAGACCAATACACTGTTGAGCCCAAGAGAGCCACGTTATAGATCCCGTTCCAACTAGTACATGGGGTTTCTGATAGCTGTGGCCACATCCTTTTTCTAGAAGATTGTACTTGCTGAAACATGGAACCTATCTTAGTAAATTTGAGGGTAAATAGTAACAGAGAGTAGCAGATGACCTTTGGAAAGAAAAGATACAGTTCTGGAAGCTTTCTTTGCCTGGGCTTGTGGGGCATTCTCTCACCTTGGTTAATTGTCCCTTCACAACTTATCTTTCAGATTTTCAGGATTGTCCCTAAATTATGTTTTGCTCTTGGAATATTTGATACTCAGAATCTCCAAATTGTGGGTCTCTTGGTGTGAGCTACGTACCAAGAACTTTAAAAATCTACAAGTGACTTTTGCCTGCCTTCCTTATCTATCGAAGCCCCCAGTGTAGTGAAAGAAGTCTCCTGTTTTCAGTGACCAAAATAATTGCTTCCTCAGTTTGACTTAGGTGATCCACAGAATCCACAACCTAATTTCCCTTTTGGCAGGAGGGTGTTCTGTGGGTCCAAGAAAGGAAAAGGCTGGGATGGGTGCCAAGGTCCAAGAAGTCAAAGGCAGGGTGTGTGCGCGCTGGGGTTCTATGGAGAGTTGCCAGACGTGAGAGAGATAGAAAACAGCAGAGTTCTGAAATGAATGAAATCAATGGGAAGTCAAGGGAGGGTCCCTCACCGTTCCTGTTTTAGATGCCAGGCTGCTGCTCTGACCTCCCTTTGTTAATAAAGGTCTTAGTCTCCCAGCTGTCGATAGCGCTGCTTGGAGATGTCCCTCAGCTGTCCGTCCTCTTTGGGGTTGGGCAGCTCTCTTTCAATGACCGAGGCAGGACTGTAAAGGCTCCATCCATTCACCCCAACTCAGAACGATGCTCAAGGGCCCTCCCAGTTCCAGAGCTCCCGCTGGACTGAGTTGACTGAGCCTTTGACTTGGACTGTATCACAGCCCAGCCTCTCCCTCTGTCCAATCCTGATCCTTCCTTCCCCTTCCACAGATGCCGATTCGGAAAGCATTCTGTACTAAACACACCACATGCTCATCTTCGTCTCAGAGACTGCTTTCCAGGGCACTCAGCCAGAGGCAGGCTGTTCATAAAGACAAACTTCAAACACAAAAGAGGGCTTTAGGTCAAATCAGTTTCAAACTGAACAGTAAACTAGAAGCTCAAGGTATAATGGTCTTTCATGTCCTTGTATGGCCTACAATGCTGAACAAATAAAAAAAGGATTGTCTGCATGGGAAAACTCAAGTGTGTACGGCCTTTGGGACCTTCAGACAAAGGCCCTGACCTTTCCTAGTTTAGGTCACACCTAACCTCAGGAGAGACAGACACACCTAGAGCTCTGGGAGGCAGCCAGTTGAGACTTCAAGCCAAGGACATGAACAGAAATTGGTCCAGAGAGTAAACTGAGGTCTGTAATGAGTCCATTCGAAGAGGGGAGGCACAAAGAGACAAATGAGTGGTGTGTAGGCTCCTTCTGGATGCTGAAGTCCACTAGGTCAAGAACTGGTATTTAAAGGAGTCACAGCAGGAAAAATTCACTAGCTTCCCTGAAACCTGGAAATGAAAGAAACTCATCAAAGAGAGGGAGGTCATTAGCACCTAGGATTTCTAAAGTGGGAGGAACATCACCCACAGCTTGATGCTGAAGATCAGACAGATCCAGCTGGTGTTATGACAGCCTGGGAAGAGCCCTGTCAGGCCAAGACAGAGGCAGTGTCCCGGGTCACTGCCCTGCCTCTCCACATCTACAAAGCCTGGCTCTCCAACCTCAAAGCACAGAGGGGGAACCGACCGGGTTGTGTTGGCCCGTAACTCTTTAGAGCATTTACGACAGTGTTTTACGAATGGAGTGTCATGAGATGGGCACAGTATATTTCTTTCCTCGGTTCCTTCAGAGCAGATTACAGAGCTCTGGACAATGAACTTGGTCCACTTGTAAATTACTTCTGGGTATTATGTGATCAGGTCCTGCCCTTGTGCCCATAACACATTTTTTTCTCCTTTAAATTCAGTTTAGTTCCAAGAATATGGATATATTCATCCATCTGATATATCAGATATATTCATGATTAATTTAGGATAGGTCAAATGTCTTAAAGTGTTAGTGTGGAAAGTGAAGACGATTTTACACGGGGGACTCAAGCTTTTTGGTACATGACAGATATCAAATTTTAGGATGTTTTGCTAGCACGAAATTCAAAATGACACGAGTCAAGACAGAAGTAATTGTAACACAGTCTACATCTACAAGACAACAGCATCTTGCTGCATCTATAAAAAATGTCCACACTACTCATTTTGTCCTCCATCAGCATCAGGCTTTTGTTAAATAGCACTACTTGCTTCCCTAATGTTAGACTCTTATTATTTGGAGAACTGAGTCTTCATGTTTTGGGAGATATGCAGTCTTCTAGCTTGACATTCCCCCTGCCTCTGTCCCCTTTCCCCAATGTCACCACAAATGTGTGTATACCCAGGCAGTAAAAATAAGATTTTATTTTTTGATTAAAAGTACAGTATGCCGGTGCAAACTCTGACTGAAGTGTTATGTGTACTATTTTTGTTGACCATATTTAATTCTGTGAGATAATCTACAATCGAGTATGATTTTTTTAAGATTTATTTATTTATGGGGCTCCTGGGTGGCTCAGTCAGTTCAATGTCTGCCTTTGGCTCAGGTTGTGATCCTAGGGTCCTGGGATCGAGCCCCATGTTGGGCTCCCTGCTCGGCGGGGAGCCTGCTTCTCCCTCTCCCCACTGCTTGTTATCTCTCTCTCTCTCCCACTGTCTCCCTCTCACTCAAATAAATAAATAAATCTTTAAAAAATATATATGTATTTTAGAGAGAGAGAGAGCACGAATGGGGGTAGAGGGAGAGGGAGAAAACCCTCAAGCACACTCCCCACTGAGCATGGGGTCTGATACGGGGCTCTACCCCAGGACCCTGAGGTCATGACCTGAGCCTAAACCAAGAATTAGACACTTAACCACCTGAGCCACCTAGGCACCTCTGAGTATGAATTCTTAACTGCTTAATCTCTCTTCATCTCACTGTCCTGATTAGTATTATCTTGTTCATTTCCACAGAAGAAAGAGAGGGAATGGGGGAAGAGAATGAATTCCTGGGCTGTTTTTTTTTTAAAAACAGATACCATTGCATGCTTAAAAGATCATAGTCTGGTAATATGTACATATTTTAAAATACCACATAAAAGCCAGTGTATACCTGATCAGCCTCTTGTTTTTTGTTTTTTATACTGGAATGAGATCCACTTTAATACATGTAGCAGGGCCTTATTTAAAAAAAAGGAAAACAACTCCGTGCTACAGGAATTTGTGAAGCTATCATGATTTATTTAATCAGACCCCAAGTTATGAACATCTCGTCTACCCTTTGCCACTGCAGACAAAGCTGCAAGGAACGTTTGTATATTAATTTATAGCCTATCCGCTATCTATAAATATCACATCTGAATTTCTCCAAGCTCTATACAATTCTCTTGGCTCTGAAACACAACTTCAGAGGTCAATGAGGAGACAGTAGGATAGCTGACCTTGTGGGGGGGGGGTTACCCCTCCATTCTCACTCTTCCCATTGCAACCTCCAGCCGCCATGTTTAGTTTTCATCAGTGCTTCACTACTTGGCATTTCCCCTGACACATCAGACTGCTTCCCAGTCTCCTGCTTGCTGCCAGCAGTACTTTTCTGCACTGAGCACCGAAAACATTTCTACTCATCTTTTAAAACCTATTCACATATCATCAGTCTTAGGCAAGCACCTTCCCTCTGCTTTCAGAATTAATCACCTTATTTGCATGCCCTCTACCGTGTACACATTTCTGTTACTGCCCAAATAGCAATTTATTATAATTATGTGTGTACATGTTTGACTTCGCTATTGGACGCTAAGTTCCTGGTGGGTTGGAATTGGAACTTATTTGTTTTCCCATCTTTAATGCTAAGTGGACTATCTCTGTCATCTAGACCCTTGACTAATGTTTGCTGAATGTCACGGGAGAACATTCTAAGTGAATTTGGCTGTATTTAAAACAGAAAAACATTTGCGGCTCAGAGTCAATGGTTAGTTTTAGATCTTTAAGAGACAATGGGGACCTTTGTGGTAAAAAAAAAAAAAAAGGCCCTTTGGAGAGATGGTGATATCATATCAGCTGGTCTCCCTGCCTACTCTGTGTGAGTTTTGGCATTTTGTTTTCTCTATTATTTTTCAGCTTGTTGGTATTGCAGTGTTGGAGGTTTTGCTAAGTGAATCAAAAATTTCATGTTACAAGGAAATAAAGTTGATAGAAGGCACAGCATGAATACCAAAGTAAAAAAAAATCTTGGGTAAGAAAGAAAGGACAACCAAAAAAAGCTTAAAAGACCTTGAAATATTTATGTGTAATGAAGTTTGAAAAGGAACATGTGCCCAAATGAGATTATCCAGGGGGAAATCCTTGCTCCAAGTATGCTGAATTGTCATTAATCCTATTGACAGAAATCATTTATTTCTGCTCTCGAAGTTGGCGTCAAAGACTCATTTCTAGTTTTTAGTATGACTATTGTCTAAACTTCCAGCATTTTGAAATAATATTCTGAATTGACTGATTTTTAAATTCATAGATTATAGAAAAATAAATCCTCAACTTAAAAAGAAATTCACTTTAAAATGCCATGCTTGATTTTTAAAAAGGACTTTACGCAATGCAAAAAATCAACTTCAAATTAAATAACATTCCTGGTAATTGAATAGAAATTTCTCCCAAATAAAAGCATTTTAAAGTCAAATTTGTAGTTATTGCTATAGCAGCAAACAAGAATTTATAACCATTATATTAATGGATGACTCAATGCTTTAGATTTGTAGTCAGATGGAAAGATAATTTCTTTTTTGTTTTTAAAATTTTATTTATTTGACAGAGAGAGAGAGCGATCACAAGCAGGCAGAGGCAGGCAGAGAGAGGGGGAAGCAGCCTCCCCACTGAGCAGAGAGCCTGATGTGGGGCTTGATCCCAGGACCCTGAGATCATGACCTGGGCTGAAGGCAGAGGCTTAGCCCACTGAGACACCCAGGCGCCCTGATAACTTCATTTTAGTATGAGCCCAGTGCTCACTCTCAATATCCCTCATAGACTTATTCAAAGTCCTCTTTTAGAGATAATTTACGTGGCATTACTGTTTTTGAATTTTTGCGCATGATACAAAATTTAAAAAAGTACAAAAGAGTAGACAGAGAAAATAAAGTTTTATCACATCCCCATTTTTGAAGGAACTCACCCCTATTCCCAGAAAGCAAATGCAGAACATATCTTAGATGTTTTTTTTTTACCGTGTATTACTTTGTTCATACTCACAATGGCAATATACTGTATACACGTTGTTCTGCTTTTACTTTTTTGCACTTGAGAGTGCAGATCTTTTCCCAATAGGCAAAAGCAAGCTGTTTATTTCTAAAACTGCATTAGATTCCAATCATTGGTTCTATTACAATTTATCTTAGTCTTCTATGGATGAACTTTGGATTGTTTGCAATCTTTTACTTGTAGCAAATATAATGTAAATTCATCACTTGGCATCTGTGGGAGCAGGAATGTAATTACTGAGTCAAGGAACATGTAATTTTCAATTCTGATAGATAAAGCAAAATTGCTCCCCATAGAGGATATGCCAGATTAATATTCCTCTCAGCCATAAATAAGAGTGCCTATTGTCCATATCATTATCAGTTGGTGTGTTATAAACTTTTTTAATCTTAGTAACCTGAGTTGTAAAAACTGTACCTTTTTATGCTTTTAATATATAATTCTTTATAAAGAAATCAGGCATTTTCATCCAAACAGAGCCATTTTTGTTTCTTTTTTCATATTATTTATTAGCTATTAAAATAAACATAGCTTTATTGAGAGATAATTTATATGCTCTACAATTTTCCCCATTGTAAATGTGCAATTCAATGATATTTTTTAAAGATTTTATTTATTTGAGAGAAAGAGAGAAAATACAAGCAGGGAGGGGGCAGAAGGGGGAGCAGACTCACTACAGAGTAGGGAGCCTGATGTGGAGTGCAGTTCCAGGACCCTGAGATCATGACCCCAGCTGAAGGCAGACACTTTCCTGAAAGCCACCCAGGCAACCCTCAATACAATGATTTTTTTTTTTTAATTTGCTGTTATACCAATGCTATCACACTCTAGTTCTAGAACATTTGCAGTACCTCACAATGTCTTCTTCTGACCATATGCAGGAAATCCTCTATCCCACACCTGACCTAGGAAATCATTGAAATGCTTTCTTTCTCTTCAAATTTATCTTTTCTGGATATGTCACATAAATGAAATCATATAGTATATCATCTTTTGGATCAGGCCTCTTTTAGTTCCTGTAATGTTTTAGGGATTCATCTAAGCTGTAGCATGTATCAGTACTTTGTTCCTTTTTATTGCTGAATAGTATTCCATTGTATGGATGTGCTACTTTTATTTATTCATCATTTGGTGGACATTCAGATGGTTTCCAGTTTTGGCTATTGTGAGTAATATTCCTGTCAAGAGTCCAATAGTTGTGTGGACATATGTTTTCATTTCTCCTGGATGGATTCCAAGAAGTGAAATTGCTAGGTCATATGGTAAGTCAATGTTCACTTCATAAGAAACTGCCAAATTGTTTTGCAATGTGGCTGTATCATTTTACCTTACCACTAGCAATCAAGAAGGGTTCCAGTTTCTCCAAATCTTTGCCTACACTTTGGACTATCTTTTTTTTTTTCTGATTACAGCCATTTTAGTAGATGTTAATATCTCATTGTGATTTTAATTGTATTTGTATTTTAATTAATTTGTATTTCCCAAATGTCTGATGAAATCGAACATATCTTCATATGCGTATGGGTCATTTGTTTATTTTTTGTGTATTATTTATTTATGTTGTCCATTATTTCTAGGAAGTTGTGCATTTCATCTCATTTGTTTTGTTTTTTAGCATAGTTGTTTATAAATTACCTTATAATCTTTTACGTTTCTTCCAAAATTGGATAACTCGTGTTTTCACTCATTTTCCCTCAGTTGGTTCAATTAAAGTTTTGTCCATTTTGTTGATCTTTTGAAAGAACCAATTTTAGTTTTATTGCTTTTTTCCCTTTTGTTTTTATTTTCTATTTTATTGGCTTCTGTTCTAATCTTTATCATTTCCTTTCTTCTGTTTAGATTGTGTTTAGTTTGTTCTCTTGCTAGCCTTTTAAAGTAGGAACATAGATTATTGGTTTGAGAGCTTTTTTCTTTTCTGATATATGCCTTTAAAGCTGTAAATTTCTCTCTAAGTACTGGTTTAGCTGCATGTCAGAAATTTTGATATATTGTGTTTGGTTTTCAGTCAACACAAAATATTTCTGAATTTACCTTCTGATTTCTTCTATGACCTGAATTTGGTAGCTCATGTCCTCTATCCATCCACTTTTTATTGGTTAGTCTAAGATTTAATATTAAGACAAGTTTAAATCTAAGTTTAAGATTTGTCTTGTTGATCTTCCCAAAGGGCTTTTAGTTTTATTGTACTTTTCTTTGCTGTCATTGTCGTCATTGTTGTTTTGTTTTGTTTTTTAACTTAGAAGTATGCTGTTTAATTCTTAAGTATTTGAGCATTTCCCAGACTTCTTTCTGTTTTGATTTCTAAATTAATTCCACTGTGGGTGAAAACATAGTTTGATTTCCATCTTTTAATTTACTGAGATTTGTTTTATGGCCTACCATATGGCTTCATCCTAGAAAATGATCCATATACCCTTGAAAAGACCATGTATTCGGCATTAGTTGGGTGAAATGTTCTATGTAAGTTAGTTAATTTGAGTTGGTTGATAGTGTCATTCAAGTCTTCTGTACCCTTGCTATTTCTTGTAAAGTAGTTCAATCAATTATTGGCTCTTAAATATTGAAATCCTCAACTATCACTGTTGAAATGCCTACTTCTTTATTCCTCTGATCTTTTATTGGCTTCTTTTTAAAGGAACTATTTTTAGTAAACCATTTGAAAATTCTCTTGATTTTTTTTTAAACTAAAAAAATTCAATGGTTTCTGTAGGAATTATCAAATGCATCTTAATTTATCACAACTGCTTGGAGATTAATATTAACTTAATTTTGGTAAAATACAGAAACTTTGCTCCATTGTAGCTTTATTCTTTCCCCCTCCTTTGTGCTATTATTGTTTCATATGTTACATCTGTTATTATCAATTGAATAATACAGTGTTATATTTGTTGCTTTATATAATCTTATGTCTTTTAGAGAAGTTAAGGGGAGAAACGTGAAAAAAAATATGCTTTTAAAGAGTTTTTTATTTGCCTACATTTCCAATTCTTCATTTCTTCTTCCGTATTTGAGTTACCATCTGTGTTATTTCAGGACAAAGGATTTCCTTTTAATGTTTTAAATGTTCTTTTCTTCTCTTCCCAAGAGCTCCAAACATATGAGTTAGCTCATCAAGAGCCTCTCACCAAGGGTAACACTTTGCCAAGAAGACACGCCAGTGCTTACCTGGAAATCAAGGCCTCTCCCAACATTTAGGGGGAATTTGATTATGTCCAGATGAGAGAAAATTTAATTCAAGGATAAAGTAAGATTCTAGGATAAATCTATATCCTAGGTTTGGGAATGCTAAATTCAATGTGAATCTTAACACATCCAAGATGGTTATATTCATGTTTGCATAATTTGTTTTAAGAAAAGTGAGAATCCTCTGTAATTGCTGATGATTCTGCCCCATCGGGTAAATATGGGGCCAAATTTACTGGCCCAATTTGTACTGTAGGTCAGAATTTCAAACATATGATTAAATTTCCTATCAAAACCACGTATTTGGAAAAGCATACCTTGAAATTTATGTCTATGTGAGGGTTTGAACTAAATTATGTATTAACCAGATTTAACAGTTCTAACCAGGGGGAGAGAACAAATTCAACAAAGACAAATTAAAACAAAATCTAATAGTGTGCTGCTTCATTTTGGCATTGTTTACAATAAATAAAGCAAAGAATAAAAAGAGGAGAGGACAATTGACAAGACACAAGATTGAATTTTGTAATAGACTTTACTCTTAAGAAGAAGCATTCTACCCCAGATTAAGTTGTGGCTCTACTATTATGTGATATTATCCATGAATCCCTTGCTTGGTACTCACATTATTTGAGTAGTGACTTTATTATTAATCATTCTGAGTATTATCATTACTGTTACCAAGGCATACAAAGGATTTGTTTTTAAGTTTCAGAAGTTTTATTTTAAATCTTTTGCTCTATATTTTTCTTGGTGACAATTTCTTATTTCTCTGAAATTTATATTCTTCTCTTTTATTTTCTGAGAAATGTCATGAAGCATTTTATTTTAGCTAACTTTTTCATGATGTTGAGAGCTGCAAAGATTTTTTTTTGAGAGCTGCAAAATTTTGTGAAGCTGAAATTAATTCCTTCTTAATCATTGTCGCCATTTCTTTAATAACACTTATATGTAATTTCTCAGTTCTGTTGATTCATTATGCTTTAGAAATACTCCTTTAAGGTTAGTGAATGTTAGTCTCATTTTGTGGTAGGAGAAAAGAGTACAGAGGAGTTTGACAGCTATTTTAAGACAATGGGAAAATTTTGTGTGTATGTGGGGTGAGCTTAATAAAGGTTTTTCAGGCATTCTGCTGTTGTGTGAGGAGGCAGGTCTACCAAAAATGGTGGATCGTGGGTTGACAATTTTTACTACTTGTGGAAGTTTCTTTAGGAGTCATGGGGCTGGAGAGACAATTTTAGAGGGCATAATACCTTCTTTTTTCCTATGACTCTGTTGGATTTTGCACTAAGGGGGTTTCTCTCTCTCTCTCTCTACACACACACACACACACACACACACACACACCCCATTTAAGATATTAATTTCTAGAATGTTCCATTTTTGCTAAGGCTGGTATAGCTAGAATGGCCCTGGTTGCCTTCCGATCTGGAAAAATGCCAGATTATTGATGAGACTTTCCCCCAAACTAAAGACATTTATTCATTCAACAAGTATTTATTGAGTTTCTATTATGTGTATTAAGCACCATGTTCGATGCCACATCTAAAACAAAATGCTAACTAGTCAAAACCCATTTTCTCATAAAGCTTTCAGACTCGGTGGGGAGATAGATAATAAAATAATGACACAAATAAGTGTGTGTGATATAAAATGGTGTGTAATTTTATAAAACAAAGACCACTGGTCTGGAGGCTAAGGGAAGATTCCACCGACAACAATGAGGGGTCTGGGTGGAGGTGGTTGATTCAGAAAGAAGGAGGGAATATGTGCGTAGGCCTCATGACAAAATGAGCATGACTTGTCCCAAGAACCCAAAATGAGGCTACGATGGCAAAACGGGAAGTACAAGAAATAGAAATGTAAGATGTGAGACCAGAAAGGGAGGCAGAGGCCAGATCAGGAAGGATACTAAAGGGTAAAAAAAGCTCAGGCTTTCGAAGCATTCCCAACCTTAACATTCAGGAAAATAGATTCAGTTCTGAGTCACCAATTAGGTAGGCAAATTCTTAGCTCAAGAGTTTCTCAATAACTGAGACTCCCTCTCTCGGAGAAGTAATAAAGTAAGTGATTTGTGCATTATTACATATGGCTAAAGAAATATTCCTAGTATCCACAGCAGGGAAAGAAGAAAGAGCACTTTTGCCTTTTAGTGTGGCCCTGTATTATCTATTTCTGAATGCAAAGCTAATTATTTGTCAAATTAAAGCCTATTTTTACCAGCAGTATTATTACCACTTGGAAATAATTGATCGCCTTGGTTTGCAGGGCTCTAATGTAACACTGGAGAATATAATTTTTCATATTCAAAAGGCTTGTAATAAAGGTAGTTTGGAAGGTTTAGAATTAGCTTTAAAAGTAGAAATATAGGGGCACCTGGGTGGCTCAGTCATTAAGCATCTGCCTTCGGCCCAGGTCAGATCCCAGCGTCCTGGGATCGAGCCCCGCATCAGGCTCCCTGCTCGGCAGGGAGCCTGCTTCTCCTGCTACCATTCCCTCTGCTTGTGTTCCCTCTCTCTCTGTGTTTCTCTCTGTCAAATAAATAAAATCTTTAAAAAAAAATAATAAAAGTAGAAATATACAGAATAAACAGAAAATTAAAAAATTTATCTTTTGTTCTTTCCTGCTGTAGTTATTAGCATTGATATGAGAAACATATGAATGCTTATATTCTAGTAGGCACCATTTGATGATGTCCTCTTGGTCCCACAGAAGAGAAAATTTATATAAATACTTATTTGTAGATGGGGCAATAGCAAAGACAACTTATATGAGTGTCTGTGGACTCATTAATTGCCTAGACAAGACAGCTAGGTTAAATGCTATTTTTATTTTCTGCTAATTTTTTGACTCAGATTAAGTAGCAAAGAAACTTAAATATAGCTTAAAATACTGCATCATTATATAGCAATTTTTCTGATAGTCTGCATTTTTTTGGTATCTTTCATGTTAAGGTAAAATTTATCCTTCCCCTCTCCCATTAGGGAAATTAAAAAGAAGCGCCCTTTTCTCCATCCCCACCCTGAATGCCACACTTGGAAGATGGACTTCAGAGGGTAGATCAAATGTGAAGTCTCAGGCCTTTTTCAGGAAGCCCTTGCTGGATGTGAGACCACGTGTTGAATCTAGGTGGGAGAGTGAGTCAAGTATTTGTTATGTGAACATCCCTCTTTGAAAGTCTGTGACTGGGCAGACTTTCTCTTGTGGTGGACCATGTCCCAGCGGATTTGGCTCTGACCCTTTGAAGGCTTCTGTGCATTTCTGGGGTGGTGTTTCCATGTGTTCCTTTTCTGGGCCATGTGTCTCATCCCAGAGAGACGGGGAGCACTGATCCAATGGTGATGTGTCACAAAGGCCCACGATGTATCTGGCTGAGCACGCTGGAAATCAGGCCTCATCCTTGCATTCCCCAGCCCCCTCACCCACCCCCTCAACTCTGCTATTCTAATTTCAATGCACATCTTTTCTTAGTATTATTAACTGAGGAGCCTAATTTTCTGTTCTCAAATCCTGTGTACTATGTCCCTATATTTGTCACTGTGTACTCACTATAAATAAAATTATTGAGCACCTTTCGTGTGCCATGGGCTCTGACAAGATTTTATACACATTCTCATTCAGTGTTCTCAATAACCCCACAGGCAATGTGATTACCCTGATTCTAGAACTAAGGAAACTGAGACAAATCAGGTGAAATAGCTGGGCAGTGACTAGGAAGTAGGAGAATTCAGATCTGAATTCAGGCAGGCCAAGTTCAAGGATGAAGCTCTTAACCACTTGACAATATTGCCATAGTGAGCAAACTCTCTTGTCTGTATCACCAATTAAGCTTTCTGAGCATCTTAGTGTCTACTTAACAGAAAGATAGAAATCATATAGCATGAAATCTCTCAGAAACTCACGTCTGGACCTCTTCCTTGGACAGTAGGAGAAAGAAGGGCCGACATGAAAAATGGCACCTATTTCTAATTTACTGTTTCATGGAATAAGAAAAATGCAGAGAAGTATTTTAGAAAGGCTACTGAAAGGAATTTTCGAGCTCTAACACCAAACGTCGGTGTGATTTCTCCTTCCTCCAATGCTGAGATATTGTACTGAAGCAAACTGAGAGGAAAAAGATGATGCTGCCTTTCACACTGAATGGATGTAATGTAGAGCCATTATGATGGAGGATCTGGGTGGGCCGGAGCAGGGTGGGGGTGAGGGCATGGGGCGTGGGGGTGTGGCAGGGGAAGAGAGGTGAGGAGGTGGGGCGGGGAGCTTGGGGCCTGAGGCAGGGGGGAAGAGGAGGACTGGGAGGCCCTCTCAGTTTTGCTCCTCTTGCAGGACAGCCCTGAACAGTTCAACACCTGCGGCTGTGGCATGCTGTTAGGTGAGAGAAAGAAAAACAACGAAGCTGCCAGACAGCCATCTCTGTACCAACCTAGCTCTTGAGGCCTTTCTAATCCTATAAGTCTATGAAATGTAAAGGCAGAAAAGACAGCCATTTGAACCCATTTTGGGTCAACAAATGACTAAAGTCCAGATCTGGTAAACAAAAGGTAGAGAGAACAGAAGTGTCCCTGTTGTTCACCACTACATAATTCCTTTTCCATATGCACGCACAATTAAAATAAACTTAGTTTAAAAAAAATTAGTATCAATCATTTTGGAAGAAATTTGGGCACAGTAGAGCCCTGCCTGATATAGAGAGAATGACAGGGGCTCATTGTAGCTCATGAGGAAAAAAACTATGATTGTCACTGGTGATGTGCCTGCTGCCTGCTCTGAATGTCCCTCCTGTTATCTCCCGAAAGCATTCATCTGTGATTTCAAATATCATTAAGATTTCCATGGTAAATTAGCTTCCAATTATCCCTGGTCTGTCTGAGACTACAGCATTTCTGCCCAAACATGACTGCCAGCACACTGACAGAACAAAATGCAGCCGAGCCATTGAAAGTAGTGTGGTTATCTTTGCCTTTCATAGAATAAAAAAATCCAAGATGGCGGAGACTATACGGTTTACATGGCTCTTCGCAGTCTGAGCCCCAGAGAGCACTGTTTGTTGGTGTTCATGATTGCACTGAGCATCTCTGGGCTTGAGACCCCCACTGGTGAAGTCATTGTTTGATCTGATTGATGTTTAGAGCCCATGCTGTTCTGTGAAGAATAAGGCCCAAGATATCTTGGGCTCACTGTCCTAGTGAGTTTTCTCTGATTTCTTTGAAGTAACAGAATGCAGCTTCATGCCTCCAGCACAAAGAATCATCAATGATTTTAAGCTTGTTTCATGGGTGGCAGCAGGAAAACATCACAACACTCTCCTAGGACGGTTGTATTGATCTGCCTCATTTCACTCAGGTTTCCTTCCATGTTGCAGAACATTTAGAGAGCTGAGCTGCAGGAGACCTACCTGCATCAGTGCTCCTTGCTTTCTTATTCAAATAAAAGAAAAATCGAGTCTAGGGTTGCCCCATGTTGGGCTGGCCCAGATTTTGTGTTTCATCGCAATTTTATGTGCTCCAGAGAATGAGTGAATATAAATACATTCGTTGACAATGAGGCAGATTGTCCCAAGCAAGAAAAGTGAAAGATAGAGGGAAGATTGGAAGGGAGGAAGAATAAAGTCACGTTGTCAGTGTATAATAGAAATGAACAAGTGTGGTGCTCTTATTGTAGGCACTCATAGACCTACCCTAACAAGTTTACTGTCAGTGTGTCTTGAGGACTAGATTTGAAATTTTACACAAAATCTTAGGGCACCATTCAATAATTAAATTCATTATTAAAAGTGGAATTTGTTCTTTTCCCATAGTTAGATGGAAAACTAACATCATCGTGTATACTTTCAGAATATGCACCTGTACGTTTAGAATTTGTGAGGAGTTAGACAGGGGCTGCTCTGAAATTCTGCTCCCTGTCAGGGGATAAATAGATTCCTTACTCTGTATATAAGCTTTTGAGTATTATTTCTTTTTTCCATTGGCCCAAGATTGCTGACGATATTGTGAGGAAATGGATGTGTTTGTGTGGGCTGATTTGTAGTGAATGATCCATTTGTCACCATTCTGGGTGATGAGGTGCTGAAAAAAATGTGTAGAAAAGAAGGTGAAATCAAAAAAAGAGAAAGGAGTAGAAATGAGTCAGCTGTTAGGAATCAGCAGATGAAAAGAAAGCAGTGAAGACCTCTGTTCTGTAAGAATTATTTAGGATTATGGTTTGCAGTGTTACAGACTCTAGAGTTGGTCGGGGAGAAAAACATGCACACTTGAGCATTTCCTACAGTCAGGCTGCTTTGTATATATCTTCTCATTTAATTGTATCATCTGACCATGAGAAGTAGCATTTTCTAAATCCTACTTCATAGGACACGACATAAACTATGAGTTTATGTAACTTTCTATGGGTTGCATGATGAAGGGTAGGGAGGTAGGATTCGAACTCAGGTCTGTGTGACTTCACTTCTTTGTTTTGTGGCAGAAGGTATTTTACAAAGGTGGCCGCAATATTATCTCCAATCTCACTGGCTCTTCGACAGTGTGACCTTGCCCATCACCCATCAAAAGATGGTATCTATTTCCCATCCCCTTGAGTCTAAGCTGGCCTATGACTCACTTATTGCTATTAAAATATGATAGAAGTGACACTACGTGACTTCCAAGACTGGATCAGAAAGGGCCCAAAGGCCATGCAGCTCCTGCCTGATTCTGTTGAGACATGTACTCTGGGGAAAGCCATTTGCTATGGTAGAATTCTCACCACCCTGAAACTGCCATGTTGGAAAAACCATCTTAGAGTTTCCTGTCAAGAGTCCTAGCTGAGTCCAGCCTTCTAACCATCCTTGCCAAGGCACACATGCAGTATGTGAAGCCATTTTGGATTCTCCAGACCAGCATAGCCACCCCTCTGTGCCACCAAATGACCCCAGTCAGTATTTCAAGAAACAGAATAGCTAGCCAAGTCCCGCCCACATTACTGACCCACAGAATCATGAGGGATAACAGATTTGGGGTAGTTTGTTACACAGCTGTGGTAATTGACCACCTGATAACCATATCCTTAGGCAAGACCAACAGAGAAACGACCTGTATCTGAGTGATCGTGAGAACTTTGATCTGAGGCTAGTTAGAAACTGGTTGAAAGTGGTGAAAAGACAGAATTTTCAGCAGGCTGGGTAGAGAAGGACTTGGGCTGAGAACAAACTGGTAGGAAAATCTAAACTATAAAACAAATACAGATAAGATGTTGTATCTTTGCAATAGCTCCAAATCCTGTCTTCATTCCCTTCTCCCCTTCAGCAATCTTCTCCAATTCTAGAGTTACACATTTACTTAAAATCAACTCCATCATTTTACCCTTTACTTTGAAATACTGCTCACTCACTTATGTCTACAGAAGATAGCCTAGATTTCTCACTTTGTCAGATCAGACTGTTCAGTCCAGTATAAAAGCTAAGACTCAGGGGTTCGGAATCAGAAAGACTTGGGATTGGTTAAATTTCTCATGAGAAAGCCTTGTTGTCTATCAATGTTTTTGTGTGATCTATTTTTGGACGTGCAGCATCTAATATGACCAAGAAAATGTTCTCTGGAATAATGTGATTCTTCTATGGCAGGCATCCTTATAGACAGATAACTCATGTTGATGCTTTATAAATTTTCTTGAATTTCTCAGTAAATTTCACTATTGGTGACCCTTTTCACAGATCATTTAAAGCCTATCTGAGATCCCAAACAGTTATTTATACCATTTGCTCAACCAAAGAAAGTATCAGGGAGGTGTCTGTATATTAAAGTTGCTAGAGGAAGTGCCCTAGATGATTCAGGGTTACATTTCTCTCCCAAGTTCATGGACAATTGCATGATCCAAAGCACCTGAGAAAGTCTTCAGGCTTGCAAATGCTGTCACATAATTAAGGGTGAGGAATTCCCCCTCCCTCCTGATGCCATTTCTAGAGACTTAACGATTGGTAGAGATTTAAAAGACAATTGTAGAGTTTTTCAGGGACCCCCTCATGCTTTACTGCAACAGTAAAGTCCATTTGTGTCCCATTGTATTTGGTTAGTGACTTTGTGGGAAAAGTAGTGGCTGCTACAGTGCTAACAGTACTTTGTGACTAAGCTCAGTGCAATATCCTACGGCAAAACATCAGTGGTAAGAAATTATGGGTTTATTAGATGCTGGGGCAGGAATGCGCCACTCCATGTTTGGAGTCCATGCTCAAGGTTAACACCCTAGATTTCCAAAGAGACTTACAGATGGTGTTAACCCAAGAAAGTCTGTCTGGACTTACTGGCTTGGTATTCACCTCACTTCTTCTTTTTTTTTTTTTAAAGATTTTATTATTTGACAGAGAGAAACACAGAGAGAGAGGGAACATAAGCAGAGGGAATGGTAGCGGGAGAAGCAGGCTTCCTGCCGAGCAGGGAGCCCGATGTGGGGCTCAATCCCAGGACCCTGGGATCATGTCCTGAGCCGAAGGCAGACGCTTAACGACTGAGCCACCCAGGCACCCCTTCACCTCGCTTCTTTTCCAACCCCCATCATCTACAATTTTAAATGAGTTTTTCATATCTGATTTATTATCCTCAATCATTTGTGAATTTGGCCTCTTCTTTTAATTTAGAGATGACTTTTTCCCATCTTCTACTTTCTCTTACCACATGCCAGGTTCTGAGAGGCCAGCATATCATGGCAGTTGAGAGCTTTGTCTTTGGCCTAGATCACTTGGGTTTGATCTAAGACGTGGCTTTTTTTATTTTATTTTATTTTATTTT
>CM053603.1:63035911-63057276 GCA_028646535.1 Procyon lotor | reverse complement strand
AAGAGATTATGCAGAGTGAAATAAGTCAAGCAGAGAGAACCAATTACCTTATGGTCTCACTTACGTGCTGAGCGTAAAGAAAAACATGGAGGGCATTGTGAGAAGGAAGGGAAAGGTGAATGAGGGGAAACCAGAGGGGGAGATGAACCATGAGAGACTGTGGACTATGAGCAACAAACTGAGGGTTTTAGAGGGGAGGGGATTGGGGGGTGGGTGACCCTGGTGGTGGGTATTGAGGAGGGCACGTATTGCATGGAGCACTGGGTGTGGTGCATGAACAATAAATCTTGTAACACTGAAAAAATAAAATAAGCATATTTGGGGAAAAAAAAGAATGTCTGTGGCAAAAATTAACAAGTCAGAAAACAACAGATGTTGGCGAGAAAGGGGAAAACCCTCCTACATTGTTGGTGGGAATGCAAGCTGGTACAGCCACTCCGGAAAACAGTATGGAGGTTCTTCACAAAGTTGAAAATAGAGCTACCCTATGACCCAGCAATTGCACTACTGGGTATTTACCCTAAAGATACAAACGTAGTGATCCAAAGGGGCACGTGCACCTGGATATTTATAGCAGCAATGTCTACAATAGCCAAACTATGGAAAGAACCTAGATGTCCATCAATAGATGAATGGATAAAGAAGGTGTGGTGTGTGTGTGTATATATATATATATTTATATATATACACACACACACACACACAATGGAATATATATATGGAATATATACAATGGAATACTATGCAGCCATCAAGAGAGATGAAATCTTGTCATTTGCAATGACGTGGATGGAACTAAAAGGTATTATGCTAAGCGAAATAAGTCAATCAGAGAAAGACAATTATCATATGATCTCTCTAATATGAAGAATTTGAGAGGCAGGGCAGTGGGTCATGAAGGGGAATGAAACAAGATGGGATCAGCAGGGAGACAAACCATAAGAGATTGTGAACTCATGAAACAAACTGAGGATTGCTGGAGGGTGGGGAGGTAGGGATAGGGTGGCTGGGCTGTGGACATACATTGGGGAAGGTATGTGCTATGGTGAGTGCTGTGAAATGTGTAAGCCTGAGGATTCAAAGACCTGTACCCCTGGGGCAAATAATACATGATATGCTAATAAAAAAATAAATAATTTAACAGAGCCATCAAAAAAAAAAAAAAAAGAATGCATCAATAAGATACATCTGAAGAAAAAAAAAAGATACATCTGAAGAAATGATAAAAAGCATCAAAATCCAAAAGGATGAACAACTGAAGAAATTCCTGGCCAATAGAAAGATATTTGGGTGAATTATCCTTTTCAAACCTTTTCTGGAATAATATCAGACCAGTGCCCCTTGCAAGGCTTGTCTTGCTCTCCCAATATACCCTAGTACATAAGAGCCTCTCTAGCATACTCCTTCCTAAATATAGACGCTCCCCCCACCCTGCTATTTGAGAGTAGAGTGTTCCTGGGGTGCCTGGGAAGCTCAGTAGATTGAGATCCAACTCCTAATTTCAGGTCAGGTCATATCTCAGGGTCATGAGAGGGAGTCCCATGTGGGGCCCTTGGGTCTTGGGAGATTCTGCTTGACATTCTCTCTCCCTCTCTTTGCTCCTTCCTCTTCCTCCTGCCCCACATGCATGCATGCTCTCTCAATCCCTCTCTCTTGAAAAAAGAAAGCAAGAAAGTAGAGTTTTCCTATGAAATATTTCATAAGTAGAAATGACTTAAAGCAAGGAGCATACCCTCTTGGAAAAAAGGTACTAACATAGGTTTTTCATAAAAATGAAGTGACAATACTGTGAACTTTCAGAAAGTTGGGGGAGGGTACCTGTAAATCAATTATTTATGCCTTTCCTCTTCAGACTCTGATGCATTCCAGGTAACAGTGACACCAAAAATGAGATTATATCTTATTCATTTCGCTGATAATGAGCAATCATCATGTGGGCCTTCTAGATAATGTATTCTGAAAATGATTCTGTTCGTTTGGGGTATGCCATCATGAAGTTAGGATTTCTACATTCTTTTACTTTTATCAGGTTAAGTGGATAGGGGAGGTCAATGTGGAATAAAAGTGAAAGCACAGCTGAACAGAGGGAAAAGTGATGCTAATAACCGGAGAAAATGTCAGGGCCAACTAAAAGTTTCCATTAAAACATCTCCCATTACAATTTGTCTTGTGAGTGCTGTGGCTGAAAGTGCCCTGGTCACTCCTTTAAGCATTTTCCATTAATTAAGATATTTTTCCATTGTGTAGATTAGAGGAGAAGCGATTGCTTATAAGTATTCACATCCACAGCAGGTCTAAATTAATGATACAATGTTGCTTTCTTCAAAGCAGCTTTGTGCAAAGCAAACTTGGTGGTAGCAGATGGACATCTTCTGTTGCAAAGAGAGCTGTGTATTTATTATAAAACAGTAATTCTGTGTACTTATTATAAAATAGTGCATTTTATGCTTGCTTTACCAAAAAAAACAGTAAAAGCATTCATCCTCTGTCACATATCTGAAAATTATCTTTGTTGGCATAAATAATAGAAAAATAAGAAAAGGGAAGACCCACATGGGAAATAGTCCGCAGCTTTCCATTATTGTATAAATTACCCACTTTTGTTTCTTAGGCTACATTTTTTTTTAAAGTAGCATTAGTTTCCTGGGCCACTGAATACCTTTCAGCACTCGGCCATATCTCTGCCAGATTGTATTCCTATCTCTACCAGATTTTATTCCTATTCCAATGTGTTTTTGAAAAACACTGGAGAAGGTTAAATTGCTTTATGTTGCAAATCGGATGTAAGTGATTATTCAGTCTCAATATTAGGTTGTAGTCTATTTCCCTGACCCACTATCCTGGATCAATGTCTCTAACTTATTTCTTTGTGGTTTTAGCTAGAATGTCTGGTCTTCAAAGAATAAACTTTTCATTTTGGTTTGTAGGACTCTGGGACCTATTTTAGCCTCAACTGTTTACAAATACTCCTGTCAACATGCCAACTGTAAACTGGAGGCATTATTCATTTCTTCATTGATGAATTCTCGTATCAAGATGCTGATGAAATAAAAGCATTATTTATAGAATGAGTTCCTCCAGATTTCACCTAAATGTCTGCAAAGGAGATAGCATGAAATTCGGTATCTCTACTCCCACGTACATTCAAGGTCTCAAAAACACAACACAATTTTCCAAGTAAATATTGACAGCCTGCAAATTATCAAGATTATAAAGTTACTCCAAAGAACATCTCTTGTTTATCCATAGGGGTCGCTGTGGTTGTACCCCTTGGAATGGGTATATGTGTGTTTTTGTTTCTGTGGGAAAAAACAGTCAGAGGAAAGTCCTCTCTTATACCATTCTCTGTTGTCATTTCCTCTTGGTGTTACTCTCCCTCCCCTACTCCTCTATAACTCCTATCTATAACTAACTAGACTTTCAGATGGGAACATCATATTTCTTACGTTTGTATTTATGTTTCTAGCTCTTAGTCTGGAAAGTAAAGAATAGTTATATTTCTCTTTAAAAAAAAAAAAGAAAGAAAAATGTAGTCACTTTCACGTATATGATTTAGAAAACTATTTCTTTCCCAGAAGCCCTTAATAAAAAGAAAAAGAGAAAAAAAAGAAACTCTTCCCCCTCCTAAAAGACTCCCTCCCCAGGAGGGAATGCAATCAGCCACATTTAGTTACTGGAGGGAAAGGAAGATCAGGCAGTCATCATGCACCTCTTGCTGGGAGAATCTGGGAAATGAGGGCCATTTACACATATTTGGTTAATTAAAAAGTTAGTGTTGTATGTTACTGAATCTGTAAGACTATTTCTTTTCTTTTTCTGCATCTTGAATATATGCCTTTGTACTAAATTTTCATAATTCAATGCTTTACAAAAGCAATAGTACAAAACTTCTTTCAAGCATCCCCAACTCTAAACCCTAATGGTATTTCCCCCTGTGAACTAAGACTGTAAAAATGTGTAATTCAGGTTTTACAGGGCATACTATTACTAGAAAAAACAATATAAGTCAGCTTCTCATTAAGGTGATATACATTCCACATTATGACTTCTAATTATCAACACTGAGTCCAACTATGAGTCATCATTCCCGGGAGTTTTAGGACAAGAAAGTAAGGAAGCCAAGGAAAAGAATTTTATAATCAGTGTTTGGGTGCTAGTGGATGGGCCCATTCTACCAGGATTGAGAAATCTCTGATGCCTTCTCTGCCCTTTTAATGGGAATTAATATACTGCTTTGTTGTCTAAGCCAGTTTGAGGATGGGATTCCTGTTACTCGTAACAAATAGCATCCAAATATATAATATAGTGCTCTTAATTAAAAGCAACAGAACCAACTCTGGGTCACTTAACCAAGAGAAGGTATATTACGCAGATACCTGAGGAATCCCAGGACTTATTAAAGTCTGAGAGATCAGGCTTGGAAACTAGCAGGAATCTAGGAGGTAATAGAGGGGCGTGATTTAGAAAGCCATAAATTTAGAAAGGCTCGTGCCATACGAGCCTTTATAGTGTCAGATGGTTCCCTCCTCATTCTTGTTTCCCTTACCCAAGATTCAGTATCTAGCTGCGCATGCTTAGATCACATTCTACCATGGGGGTATGCAGAGAACGGGAAGGAATGGAAAGATTGGCCCCTTTCATTTCCATACGGGGAAGTGAGCAGCTTCACTCCAAGAAAATGTAAGACAGGTACCCTCCCAAAGGAACTGGAATATTAAGACAAGTGGGGATGGATTCTGGACAAATTAAAATGACAAGTAATCTAGCAAAAAGAACATGGGCTTCGAAGTTAGACTCTACTTAGTAAGGGTATGACCTTGAGCAAATTATGTCCTCTCTTCAAATTTTAGTTTTTGTTTTTTTAAAGATTTTATTTATTTATTTATTTGACAGAGAGAGAGATTACAAGTAGGCAGAGAGACAGGCAGAGAGAGAGGAGGAAGCAGGCTCCCTGCTGAGCAGAGAGCCCGATGTGGGGCTCAATCCCAGGACCCTGAGATCATGACCTGAACTGAAGGCAGAGGCTTTAACCCACTGAGCCACTCAGGTGCCCCAAAATTTCAGTTTTTAAATCTATAAGATGATAATGAGTATGGTGATGAACATAATATCTGCTTTG
Organism: Procyon lotor; assembly: GCA_028646535.1. Taxonomy (NCBI): domain Eukaryota; kingdom Metazoa; phylum Chordata; class Mammalia; order Carnivora; family Procyonidae; genus Procyon; species Procyon lotor. The sequence goes on along the minus strand of CM053603.1, from coordinate 63,052,157 downwards.
TAGATTTCTTCCAAAGAGCAGATAAAATAGTGTGTACAAAAATTTTCAGCATGGAAACCATGACAAGGTAGGGACAGACCATCAGCAGCAGAAGCGGCATCATACTCAGTCTTTCTAGAAGACATGGATGATATCTGCTCGATTAACCTCTTCCCTGGTTATCAGATTGTTCTTTTAAGGTTCACAACTTCCACAGAAACATTCTAGAGGATGCTTTGGGTGATAAACCAGTCAAAAGCCTTAATCTCAATATTCAGTCTAAGAAGAAAAAACCTCCTTATGCTGGGGAATCAAGTACCAAATACACTGTGGGTCTCTCCCTGCTGGAGTGAAGGAACATCTGCATGGTGACCTCCAGGAAAGGTGGAAGGTGCAACTAACGAGACTGGGCAAGATCTTAGAGCTCAGATTCAATCATCATCTCTGTCAGGCTGGCGGGCCCAGGGACGCTGAGAGCGGACAGGATGGCCACCGAGTTTCACAAGATGGTGGCTTGGGACTTCCCACCATGGGGCTTCCTGTCTCCGAGACTTTCCAGATCACCCCACAATGACAGAACAATCTGACTGCTGGACATTGCATTCCTTTTTCTGTATAATGAGCTGACAATTGATTGGTGTATTTTGTATCCCTCATATACATAAACTGCAGCCAATCAGAGACCAGCAAATCCTCCGCACCCTAAAGCCCCTAATTAAAAACCCCTCAGCCCTACCCCTTGGCCCTGTCCTAACCGGGGACCAAGGAACCTCACCCGAGAGCACTTCCATTAAAGCTTGCCTCGATTAAAACTCGCCTGGCTCCTCTTTTCCACGGCCCATTCAAACCTGACAATCTCAATGAATTCCGACCCTCAAGGATGGCATCTTACTCCTTCACATGAGACCTGGGACCCTTGCCGCTGGGCTGATTTCACTGGCAAGGCTGCAGCTTCTTCCCTAAGTCTACCTACAGAGAGGCTCCAGGCAGGATTTCTGGGCTTTCACTGGCACAGGAGACTGCTCAGGAGCCGGAGGAAGTGCGAGCCTCAGAAGGCATTGACACCAGCCCAGAGTTTCTAAGGGACAACACAACCTCCTAAGGTATCAAAGCTAATGGCTCAGAGGTGCTTTGCTGAAACCCATTAATCATGTGTACTCTGTAGGGAAACTACTAGGTTTTTAGCCTCCAAACAGCATGGCAGGTAAAAGCACAGACTTCAGAGTCAGAGACCTAGATTCTGATTTAGTTCCATTCGTCTTACTAAGTTTAACAGAGATTGCTAACCTTCTAGCACAAATCTGTGCATTGCCCTGGCATAATGGAAGTGTTTGCCCAGTGAAGGACTACATTTCCCAGACTCTCTTGCATCCTAAGTGGGGCCATCTGACCCATTCTCACGAATGAATGACGTGCAGCAGGCTAAGAATGTTCAGAAAGCAAGTGGTGGTTGTCTTCATACTGTCTTCCCCATCTGCATTTGTAAGAGCGAAATCAGGGTCCTAGGGAGTGACTGATCCATGAGATAAAAGGAACCTAGATGACTATACAGAGTGATGCCTTCCTCTAATCACAAATACCTGCTCTGGACTATGATGTTGAAGCTACTATACACTTTGCAGTTTATTTCTTACCACTGCCAACAACACTACCCTAATTAATACATAATTGCCTTTACCACACATATGAATATATTTTCTCCCAGTTTATTTTTTCTATACATAGTTCTCATAAAGATATGCTCCTATAATAAATAGTTTTCTGTATTGCTTTGCTTTTTATATTTACAGTACTTTTTCCATGTTTCTATATTCTTGTACAGACTTTAACGACTATAGAAACTTCTGAATGGATGTTCCATGATTCGTTTAATCATTTACTTGTTGGTGGGTTTTTACGTTTTTTATCTTTTCCCTTTTTAATTTACTCCTATAGTTAAAAACTTTGTAATTGAAAATAAATCTGAATGATATATTTTCTAATAATATCTTGGTGACCATATGTCTTTTAACCAGAGCATGGTTTCAGTATCATCCTTGAACAAACTGTGTGCTTGGTGTCTCGTCCACCCTAATCCTCATCAAGTAAAAAACAAAAAGCAGCCCTCCCTGATGATTCCGAAGGTGGAGAGAGAGCACCTGTGAAGTTACCTTTCCTATGTGACAAGCTGCACCAACCCAGACCACACTCCATAGCATCCTGCCAGATACATGCACATTTCTCCAGGAAATTGTAAATCAAACTTAAGTTTCTAACAGTCAAGAACAAAACTCAACTTTAAGGACTCAAAAAAGAGGTTAGGCCGGATTTACAGAAGGCACAAATTTAAATGGTACTCAGCTCCATCAGTTTGCAAACCAGGCAAGAACTCGCTCGACCACTAAGCAAGACTGTATCTAGAGACGCTGCCACAGACATTTCATGCTAGTGAGGCTTTGTGAGCTCACCAAATGGACCACAAAAAACATTAAGAACTGTGGATCCACTTATGAAAGCAAGTGAGGAAGAACATTTTTGTGATGTTGCAACCATTATTTTTCCATCTTACCTAACATGCAACATTTGGGAATTCCCAATGCTTCAACGGGCTCACTCCTTAATTATGGAGAATCCAGCAGATAGTTGTGGATATTTTCTGACCATTTGAAAAGGCACCATGATACCTCCATGTTTTGTTTCCAACTAGGGAGGCAGATTAAACAAATAGCTTCAGATGCATTTTATTGATGAAACCAGAGACCGGAACTTCTGGGCACACTGTTTTTATCCCCAGAAGGTAACTTCCAAGCTCAGAGATCACCAATCTGATTGTGCCTCAAAATTCTCACTCTACTTACTGACAAATAATACAAATTAACTAAACCAAATCAAGTGGTAATCTCCTCTTTTCTGTTTATTCCATCGTCAATCTTCTTCTTCTTTCTTGTTTTATTGTCTGAAGAAATTTTTTAAGTGGTTTGAGAGACAGTAACTAGGTAATCAGGCAATTGAAAAAAGCAGAGAGCTAATTAAAAATCAGTCATCTGGGAAAGTCTCAGCAAAGTGGTAACTTATGAGCTGATGTCTACATGATAAGAAGGAGCCGGCCATGTGTCTGGAATATTCAGCAGCCAGTTCAAAGGCATAGCTTGGAATGTTTAAGGTACAGAAAGAAGACTTCTGTGGCTGTAGCATGGTAGGCAAGAGGAGAACCATGGCGAGTTGGAGAGTGGTCTGGGACATTCAGGACATGGTCAGGAGCTCAGCTCTTATTCTGAGTACAGTTGGCAACACATCTGGAGCATTTTAAAAGAGAGAGTGTCACGATCTATTTTATTTTTTAAAAGATCACTGTTGCATAGAGAATTGATTGTGGAGAAAGAACAGTCTGATGAAAACCAGTCAGGAGGTCACTGCAGCAGGTGAAGAAAGAGCTAATGACAGACTGAAATAGGATGGTAGCTGTGGAAAGGCGGAGGGGAGTGGATGGGTTTGGGATGTGCTTTGGAGGCAGAGCCAAAAGGAGCTTTGTGGAATTGCTTATGGATGTGAGAGAAAGTAAGCAATGAGCAGTAACTCCTAGGCCATTGGCTGAAGACTATAAGAGATCTTGATACTCTACACTGAGAGGACCAGAGGGCTGAAAGAAGAGAAACTCCATCAGAAGTCTTGACTTAGTCATGTTGAATTTTAAGGGCATATTAATCAGTAAAGGTATGCAACAGGTGGTTCATAAGTGAATCTGGAATTTGAGGGAGGTTATGCTAGATGTAAAGAATATATACATTTAAAGTAATAAGACTTGATGAGGAGGCCACCTGAGAATAGAGACCTAGAAGAATACAGAACCTATAACTGCTGTGAGACATTCTAAAAGAAAAGAAAATGGAGCTGGAAAAGGAAAGTCAATATGGAAGCCAGAGGAGTAGAAAAATAGCCAAGTGAATGGTATCATGGAAACCAAGAGAACAAAGTGTGTCAGGAAGGCAGAGTCAAATGCCTGTGTCCAAATCCACTGAGAGGTCAAGAAAGATCCAGATAGCCAGTCCCCACTGGATTTGGCAATACAGGGATAACTGTGGCATTCACAAAAGCAGCTTCAGAGGACTGGGAAGAAAAGAACTCAACTGAAGTCAGGTGAGGAGGCTGAGGCGGGAGGAAAAGAGAGCAATGGCAATACTGACTTGATAGGTTTTTCTGTGAAAGAGTACAAAAAAGGGGTGGTGGGTAGAGGGCCTTAGTCATCTGGTGTCTTTGTCATTGATACTAATTGGTGATGGGAGAGGTTTGAATACCTATAGCAAGAATCCATTATAGCTGGAAACACTGGTTATAGCTGGACAAGAGGGTAGAGCTGAGGAAGTGACTTTCTAAGAATGTGACAGAAATGGAACCCAAAGCACAGTGAAAGAGTTGCCCTGTGAGAGAATCAGGGATGATAATCTTCCATAACAGAAGGAAGAGAAGGCACAGTCACAACTCCAGAGACATGGAATGCCAGTGGAGTGATTCAGCCTCTGGAATGGGATGCTCTGAGGTATCGTTGTGAGGGCTCAGAGATTTTGCCACTGGGATTCAGAGGCTTTGCTCAGTCTCCAGCAGACCTGACTTTTCACCATATTTCTGAACACTACCGTCCTTTCCCCTCACCAAGTTGCCACTTTCTAATCCAATTTCCCATCACCTTTAAAAGTGTAGTTCAACACCCTCTTCAAGAAGCAGCTTCAGCCTACAAGAATTTCTCCTTTCTCTGAATCCTAAAAGTCCTATACAATCTACATTTGGAAATTTGTGATGTACTATTTTGGTCTCCAAATGTTTCTTACCTTAGTCCTTTTTGCACCATGGGATCCCAGTTCCATAAGAGGGTGATTATGTGGGTTTTGTTTTTTTTTTTTTTTTAAGATATCTGGTCTCTTGTGGTGTCTAAATGCAAGTGAAGATGCTGTCTTGTGTTCAAACTACCTGATTGCTTATGAAGTGTAGCGAAGGTAAACAGAGGGACCAGGACAGGAATTACAGAAATTACAGAACAAGCAGTCTTTCTGAGGACTATTCATTATCACCACATCATCAACCCCAAACTCTAGTTAATTTAGGGTGAGTTAAATTCTGCAAGGCTGTATAGTATAAGTAACAGGGCACCACAACCATTTCTGCTGCTAGCTCTTCGAAAATATTGGGCCAAGGCCAAATGTGCCCATGAACCCTGAGATGGGACCCTGAGATGGGACTGTTCATTCTAAAATCATCAGCCTTTTATTGAGGAAAGATTGGAAAACTCATTACTGAAGGTCATGGTTATTAAGTTTTGCAGTAGGATCTATCACCCTTATTCAATCCACCTCATAAACAGGATAAACTAGTATAAATATGCCTACATCTCATAGTTCCCATATTCCCAAGTGAAAAACTCTCTGATTAAAAAATTATTTTTAAAAAACGATTATACATCATTGTCATTTCCAATGAAGAAAAGCGAATTTATTCTCAGGGTCCCCAACTATATTCCCATTAAGTTATGGATATTCCCTTAAATAATTTGCATTGTTATGAAGTTGGGATGTACAAAGGCTATAGCTCCCTGTGACATCTCCAAGCTCTCCTTCATGACCCGTCATTTTCCAGTTGGATTTAAAGCAAGTCTGTTTCACCTAGATCTAAGACAGCGCCGGGGCTAATTTGTTAAATAAGCTAGGCACACATTTGGCTTTAGGTCTCCAGTAAGGATAGAATCAAGAAAGATGGAGGGGGTCGATTCTTACTAGCCAGCTCCAAATCTGTTATCCCTAAAAAAATAAACAAGCATTTAAAATAAACAAAAAGCTGATGTATAAGTGAATTACCAGCTGGATTGCATTTTATTTATTATACCATGAAAGGCCAGCCAGAGATCTAATTCCTGATCTGTTTTACACACACACACACACACACACACACACACACACACACACACATACACACCTCCCACACCTCTTGCTCCTTTCTCTGAAATGTAGTGCGAAGACCCAAACTCTTTCAGTTGTTTGTGCTTGAAGATCAAACTCTCCAAGTGTGAACTACCAACCAATATATACTGGATGCCTTGGCCCATCCCCAGGATGGGTTGGGACAAGAAAATGGTAAGAACTGGCAAGGGGGCCAGAGTGATATGGCAGTCATTTAGAAGTCACACAAAGGCCATCACACATAATGTTCTACAGAACATAAAGCTAATGGGGGAAATGCTATTAACTCCTTATAGTGATTTTTACTGTTTTAGTAAATATTTTATTAATTTTTCATCTCTGTGGTGTATTACTTCATATGAAAGAAATATAATTAACTTTTAAGCCCTGCTGTAAAAAGATTTATTTAATGCCTTGAAGGTGTCCTAGTTAAACATGTCTTCTTGGTTCTTCTTAAATTAATTCTCACCTCTCCTTTACCTTTATTCCTATTTCCTAACCACAATTCTACCTAATCCCTCTCAAATCAATTGGGGGGAAAAAATCAACAATTTTCTCTTTGGGAAGATCTACGCCAGGAGAAATGATAAAAATTTTGTGCCATTTGGAGTTTACAACTAATTATTTTGTTCTCTGAAAACAGATTGGAGCTGTCTAAAGAGTCTATCTAGGAAAGAAAATTTTCTTTTCTTTGAATTTCTTGTTAGATCTGAACATGAGGAAGGTTACCTTTAATGCAATTTATAAGCAGTCATTTCACTGAAGGTGCAGGAGTACATTTCTGAATTGGTTTAGGATCACTGCATCTTATATCTGCTCTAATTCCCTGAGAGCCACAATTTCCAATTAACATTGGAAAGCTTGACAAATAGAAAAGGAACACTCTTCCCCATGGTGAGCAATACTTTTCCAATGCTGTTTCTTGGCCTGAAGTGACCTCTCTGTCCTAGTCCATCCCCCTGAGTGAGCTTTAGTCATTCTACGCTGCTAGAGTTTGGCTTCCTTTGAAACCTCCCGCAGACCCATTCACCGAGGGCTGACCCTCTCTTTTGTGCAATTGGTGCACTTGATGGACAACTGCATGAGCTGCCCTCACCACTTACAGTTCCATGATTACTTTGCTAGTCAAAACTCCCCCACGTGGCCATGAGCAACCTGAGAACAGGGACTGTCCTCTCTTTCTCTTCACACTCTCCTTGCACACACCAGGTGTCCAACAAATACCTGCAGAATGATGATTCTCCACTCCACTACGTACTACGTGATCCTGGATGAGTTACGTAGTCTCTCAGTGCCTCAGTTTCCTCAAATGTGGCTAATAAGAGAAATCTTACTGGATTGTGGGCAGGAATTGAGACTACACAAAATATTTATCAGCACACCTGGCCCTTAGAAGGAGTTTGTGGCAGAAGGCTGAGTACCTACTCCCAAACCATCCCTCTTGTTAATAAATTCTGGCTGTTACTCTGCTATGGGGCAGCAGTGTGTTTTGAGAAGGTGAACCCATCCCTCACACTCAGACAAGGGAACTCTTTTGACCATGACAGGTTTAGGGGTGGGCCTAACCCTTGGTCCCACTTCATACAACTTAAGGGGATTCTGCCAGCAATTTCTTGGATTTTTCCTTTTTTATAAAAACACACTCAGGAGAAAAAGACTATCCCCTTTCCCTTCCGTGGACATCATTTTATGAAGTGTGACCTCCATCTCATTACCATGAGGGGAAAGCTAAGAGAATTACAGAGAAGCCAACTCAAGGCAACTGACTCATTTGAGTTGCTGTATTAGCAACCCTGAAACCATCTCTCTGTAGACAATTTAGTATATGAGAAAATTAAATGTCCTATTGTTAAGCCACTTTAATTGACTCTTCTATTACTTGAAGGGAAAAAAAATCCTAAATAATAGGATGCTTAACAAATGTTAGCTATTCATTTCAGCCGGCACTAATGCTCTCTGAACAATTTCTGTCACAAGGAAGCAGGCTCTTGTGGGAAATTATACGATACATTCCCTAGTGTTATTTACAAAATAGGAATTCCATAAGCCAAGATTTTCTCGTCTGTTTAGAAAATAAGTTAAAAGGTTAAAAGGTACCAGGCACCCACTTCCTTACTCTCTAAACGCCCACAGAAATGTAGTGCAAATAAAGATTGGTCTGGCTCATCTTTCAATATTGAACTGATTTTATGGAACCTGGTAGAAAATAGTAGGTTATGCCTTGTGTCAAACCTCACTCACAAAAGTGAACTCTGACTGAATCAACTCAGTCAGCAAACTCTTCTTCATACCCTACTCAAGTGAGCTTTGCCCCCTCCACCTACCCTAGATCTCAGGAATTTACAGCCCAGAATAAACAGTTGGTAGGTTAGCGACAGAAACAGTTAGGGTGGGTTGATGTCTGCTTTTTGGGAGAATGTCTTAAATTCTCATTTCTTCAGATATATTGGCATCTCTTGTTCTCTAAAGCTCTAAGTAGGCTGTTAGAGTTTCAGACTCCACTAGCCCTTAGAAGATATCTTTTAGGTATCTAGAATGTTGACCCTACTCTTCCCTAGAACACCCACCACAGTACATCAGAGACCTCCAGGAGGATACAATAAATTTATAATATATATGTGTGTGTGTGTGTGTGTGTGTGTGTGTGTAACTGGTTTACATTATATATCTTATACATATAATTGTTGTACACATTGATGTCTTTGTCATGAGAGATAACAAAAAATGAAGGTTTTTCTGGGTGAAAGGGCAATGGTATTCTCTACCACATGCATACCACATAGATCAGTCATCCCGACTGAAGACAAAAGGCACACTCAGAACTAGACATAGAATGAGATCCTCTGTGGAGGATTTATAAGAGTCTATGACAAAGTGGAAGAGTAGGGTAATACCAGGGGACAAGGCAGTAACTGGGATCAGTAGCAGCCTAGTCATTACCACCCTAAGACAGAAGGAAACGGGAGAGAACTAAATACCCTAGAGAAAGCTGACTTTGAAGTGACCTTCGGCGGATGGACACAGCCAGCCCAAGGAAATTTTTCATGAAGGGATTTAATGCCTGGACCTTTCCTCCTCTTTTCGAGGCTTGGGCCAAGCCTCCTCCAGGACCAAACCCAATCAGAATCCAGAGGCTCTGGGAACACTGTGATGAAATCTACACATCCCAGCCTGTGGGACAGGGACGGCAGGGAGAAGAGTGGATAACAGATCTGAAAAGGCATAGCCTGGGTCCAAAGCAGGGTTACTATGAAAAGAAAGGGACTGGCTCAGAGCTGCTGAACTATGGAAAATACATTTCACTGTACAAATCCTGGCAAGGTCTAAGGGCAGTGATAGAAAAAGAAAAGCAGAATCAAAACCCCTTTACCTTTCACTTTTATTTGCTGGAATATTGGGTCTCCAGATTTCAGGCCATTTATTAGTCCTCTTAACATTAATAGAAATTTGGATTTGAGTGAGAGATGCCGACAAAACACAACTGGAGGTAGAAAAATTGGAGGAAAATTAGACGCTCATTTCTCTCCCTCTCTCTCTCTGTGGCAGTTTCAGTAACTTTGAAAAAGATGTTCCTTGATCTAAGCTGTGGAAACATTTTACAACACTTTGTCTTAACTTATCCCCACTAGATACTGACCTGGCTATTCACAAAGCAATGCACATCACTTTATAGAAAATCCACTTCTACCTGTATGAGGAGGGCATTATTCACTTCTGCCTCCTTATTTATCTACCTAAGTTTTTTGGTAACTTCTTACAAAGAAAGTTATTAGTTCATTTTCCCCAACATAGGCCACCAAATATAAGTGGGCTTTAGCACTTGCATTGTTCAAATACATTTTGTATATTCGTAATTTTTACTTAGTCAAGTAAAAATTCATTTTCTTTTCAAAAAAATTGGAGACATAACATATAAGTCTAAATCTATGCCCCCCCTCCCCAAATTCCAATCCTTCTATCACCAAACATCTCAGTTTGTGGACTATCTCCTTCCAGGCCATTTGCCCATGCTTTTAAATATACATCTATAACTGTATATTTATAGAGGTAGATTTCATGGAAATTATGTAGTATTATATAGAGTTGTACTACACATACAATTTTGCAACTTTTTTCTCAATAATGTGTATTGAATATATATTGATATTACTTTACATAGATTTAGTACATTCCTTTTAGTAGTAACATAAATACTACAGTTTATTTAAGCATCCACCCACCGATGAATGTTTCACTCAATTTGGAGGAGGAAATATAAACAATGCTACAATGATTTTTTTTTTTTAAAGATTTTATTTATTTGACAGAGAGAAACACAGCGAGAGAGGGAACACAGGCAGAGGGAATGGTAGCGGGAGAAGCAGGCTTCCTGCCAAGCAAGGAGCCCGATGCGGGGCTCGATCCCAGGCCCCTGGGATCATGACCTGGGCCGAAGGCAGACGCTTAACGACTGAGCCACCCAGGCGCCCCTACAATGATTATTTTTATGCCTGTCTTCTTGAGTACAAGTGCATTCATTTTTATAGGGCCATTAGAAAGACACAAGACTGCCCATCCCCAGATAGGAGTGGTGAATAGTCTCTAGAGATGGCTACACCAATCCCTTACCTGTCCCAAAAACTCATGCTGTTCCTCACATCAATGGTTAGAGTCTAATTTCCCATTGTCTTGAAAATGAGCAGATCTTACTTATTTACTTGACCAATAGAAGGCAGTGGGAGCTGTGTTCTTGAATTTCTGAGGCCAGGCCATCAGAGGCCTTGCAGTTTCTGCCTGGGGAAAGCCAGTCACTATGTCAGAAGTATGCCTACCTTGAAATTCCCATGCTGTGAGGGAGCTCAAGCCATTCATTTGGAAGTGCCGTGTGAATAGAGAGAGAGAGAGAGAGAGAAACCAGTCCACTCATATCCATTTCAGATATTTAAGATGAGGCACCATATATGCTAGGAGTGAAAAAGCCAACTTGGATGTCCCTCCCAGATGAGTTTTTGGGTAACTACAACCCTAGTTGTCCTCTGATTGCAACCACATGAAAGACCCCAATGAGAATGACCCAGCTGAGCCCAGACCATCCATTGGAGCCATAAGAAATCATGGTAATTTTTTTAACCGCTAAATTTTGAGGGTTTTTTAAGGTAGCTATAAATAATTGGAACAAAAAGTTATGCTAATTTTCATTGTTAATCAGTGTTTCCCAGTTGAGCTCCAAGATGGCTACACCATTTACTACTCTCCAACCACTAGTATATGAAAATTCCTATGTACCTACAACTGATTTTTTTTACAGTAAGAAAACTAAAAGAGCATTTTTTTCTGGCTGACCTTTTCCTTTGACTCTAAAGCCAAAAAAACCACTTTTATGGTTGCCATTTGTAATAAAGAGATTTTGCTATTCTCGTGCCCCATGTACAGACAGACAGGGTCAGACAGACTCTTCTTCCTTTCTCAAACAAATGACTTAGAGATGTTTTTAATACTCAAAATACGAAAACAGCTCAAATGGTAATTGTAATGTCTGGTTATCCAGTACCACACATTTGCAGACCAAGAATTTTAAAAGTAATGTTTGAAAAATGACTCTAGATTGTTTTCTAGTGGTCAGTCTGAGGCTAACCCCAGGTCCACACATGCCTGGAGGGAGCTCCTCTCCACGCAGACATCATTCTAAATATATACCTCCACTCCTTTCATCTCTCCAATCCATTTAAATACTAGCAACATGACCACTGTAAGAAAATGACTGTAGAGAATTGGGTCAATGCACCTCTGTGAGAATTTCTTCTGGGCCAATCAGAGGGTCAGTCCAATTATTTTCAGTGATTTGGAGGGTGACAGAAAGTCTGTCCTTCAACCCTATTGTTTAACTTCTGCAGCTGGACAGTCTCAGTGCTAAGCCTATAGAATACGGTGTTCCCAGCATGGACAGAGTATGCATCTATCAATGATTCTGGCCAGGAGAACCTGTCCTTCTATGTCATCCTTCTTTATGCGCCCAGAGAAATCCATCACTCAGCTTCTCCAGTGTTTTCTATAAAATAATCCCCCAAATGGCATTATTTTATTACAAATGTAGCACATGGTAGTTTTATAAAAAGATACAATGCTGAGTCAAGTATTCTTCAAATCCTTCCCTCTTGGTTCCCCTTTCCCCGGTTAAGACCTTTTTGATAGGAGGGTGATTTTTCTACCAGAAACATTGTTATGAATTGCTGCATTGTTAGTCCTTTGTATTACTGTTTTTGTACAAATATGGGATCATAATACTCCTTTGAACCATCATTGTTTACTTAATCATGCATTATGGACCCTTGCCATAGGCACAGAAGTTTGTCCACCTAGCTTGTCCTTTCTAAACAATTATATGGAATTCCACTGTCTCATTTCTTTCTGGTGAGAACTGTAAAGAATTACTGGAGAAAAGTGGATTCTTGCCTTTTTATACCAATGTCTCTTCTCAGGGTAGAATAAGTAAAGGCTAGACAGCAAAGTAGAAAAACAAATAATTTGAAAATGGGAAAAAGGAAGAGATGGCAAAGCAGTTGGGGGCACGGACTCTGTGTGAATCCTGTTGTTGTTGACTCAGATCAGGATGGAAAAAGAAAGGATGACTCTGGCGATGCTGATAATGGCACGTTGGCATCAGTATGTCTGAGCTGGAACTTGAGAACACTCATGGAACCATGTTTTAAATAACGAACACGGCACACTGTTATTTAAAGGAGTATGATGGAACCCCATTAAAGGATAGGAATTATCACATATTTTCTTTCTGATATGCACTGTACATTGCACTACGTTCTTCAAAATTGAACCAAATAGAATTCAGTTAAATCCCTGTTATTAGAAGACCTGCCAATAAGATATCTATTTGACTTCACTAACATCACCATTATTAAAAAATACTATAGGTAAATTCACCTCTCAGCATTACAAAGTCATCAGAAAAGACTTTATGCACTCTCTGAAAGACATTTACCTTAATACAACTGGTATTAATAACAACCATGGCTTTGGACTGAGAGTCTTTGGGCCAGCGAGGGAAGAAGATTTCTAATGATGGGAATTTTTTAGTTATCATGACAGAAGCAATAAATTATAACCACAGATTATCTAAGAAGCATCCCATGAGTAAATTTGGGACTACTCAGTCAGGAGTCAGCTTAACTGTTTTAGTAAACCAAAAATAATTCACTAACTCTGAAAAAGATATCTGGCTCCTCAAGTCAAATTAATCCCAATCATGGGCGCCTGGGTGGCTCAGTGAGTTAAAGCCTCTGCCTTCAGCTCAGGTCATGATCTCAGGGTCCTGGGATCGAGCCCCGCATCGGGCTCTCTGCTCAGCAGGGAGCCTGCTTCCCCCTCTCTCTTTCTGCCTGCCCCTCTGCCTACTTGTGATCTCTCTCCTCTCTGTCAAATAAATAAATAAAAATCTTTAAAAAAATAAAAAAATTAATCCCAATCAAAGCAAAACAGAAGGATAATGGGACCTGCAAAATCCCTGAATATGTTTGTTTTCTACAAAAAACAAACATGGTAAATGCTGACTGAGTCCCTCCTGCACTCATCTAGCAACCTCCACTGTCCGAAAGGCAGACAAGAGCCAGAAAGTAAGATGAAAAAAAAAAAATACAAAAACAAAAAACTCTGAGCATCCAAAAGAGCTATCATAAAATCAAAACATTAAATACCGTGCGATTTATTCAAGGAGCAGCAAAGCCTTCTGGCAAAATTGTGCTGTTTGGAGCCAATTTTTAAAGCCTTGCTTATCTGGCTTCTCGAATCATATTAGAATAGAAATCGCAATTAAGAGGAAGTGGAAAAGACTGGCTGCTAATGATAGGCTAACATTTGCAGGAAATGCAAGAAAGAGACACGACCACCACCACCAAAATCCATGAATGAAGACACACTAATTTGGGGTCATGTGGTGCAGACACAAACAGCCGCAGAAGCCTCATAGCATGGAGAAAATTTGTTCATATTTTTCTACACTATACTCTGTGTAAGAAGGCTGAAAACTGTAGAACTCATTTTCAAAAGACCTTCACTTAAAGGTCATTTTATAAAGGTATGTGTATACACACACACACACACACACACACACACACACACACACATACTATATATATAGAGAGAGAGAGAGAAACACACACACACACACACACATATATACTATATATTTAGAGAGAGAGAGAGAGAAACACACACACACACATATATACTATATATATAGAGAGAGAGAAACACACACACATATATCTAACACACACACACATACACCATATACATATATACACCTGGTGCTGAAGTTTTATCAGGGTGCAGCTCCATGTGACATCTCATCAGGAGCTAACTTTCCATTTCTCATTTATTTGACAAAGGAACGAAGGAGATTTCATATACAGAAAAAGATAACCTAGTGATTTTTTTTTCTATTCCAAAGTACTCTGTTATATAAACGGTCTACATACCAACTCTCTCTCCCTGTCAACTGAAATAAGTGCCCACCACTCCCTTAAAATGTGTGTGCAGCACTGAGTCGATCCACTGAAGATACCAAAACAAGATCTTGCTCACAAAGTCTGGCATGACAGAAAGCTCAGATAAACTGATGTATACACTGCATTTCATACAAGGATAGACCTTCGAAAAGGAGTAGGAGTATGATTTCAAAAGCATCTAGTCCAAGAATTGTCATATTATGTTCCAAAGGGCCCTCTATTCAGAAGAGACACTTCAGAGACCACATTAGGGAGTAAGGGGAAGACCAAGTGGATTGAGGGGGGCTCCAGACCCCCCACATATCCACCCTACTCAAAGAAGCCCTACTTTCATCTGTCCATCCTGTCTGATGGTCTATAATTCTTTTTTAATAAAGGATTCTTTTTTTAAATTTATTTGACAGAGAGAAACACAGTGAGAGAGGGAACACAAGCAGAGGGAATGGTAGTGGGAGAAGCAGGCTTCCTGCAGAGCAGAGAGCCTGATGCGGGGCTCGATCCCAGGCCCCTGGGATCTGACCTGGGCCGAAGGCAGACACTTAACTACTGAGCCACCCAGGCGCCCCTTAATAAAGGATTCTAAAGGCAAAACTAAAGTTTCAAAATCAGCAATTATGGCCTAGATATAATCCGCTGTAAATAAATATCATCAAATATCTACATTAGGAAAGTAAATGAGATTTCTAAATAACATCATTTGTGCACATTTAAGACATGTATGCTCATAAAGTCTACACATATTTTAAGAATAAATGGATAGTTAAGGATAAGTTACACATTCTTGAGTTCCCATCTGAGAGGATAAAATGAGGCAAGGATTAATAAAGAAAGGGAGGACCAAACGAAATAAAAGTTTGAAAAAAAAAAAGAACTCCTGTTGTATCAGTTAAGAAGGACATCGGGATTGAGGTTGGTGTTAAGGAGAATAACTACCATGACTTCCAGCACTTTGACGATACCTTAGATGCAAGGTCTTCTGGCCAAACGTCTGAATTATCACACCATTGGAGCAGTCCCCATATCTCTGGGGATTGAAGCTTTCTATAAATTTGCTGTTTTATAGGCATATGCAAATTTCTACAGAAATTATGATTCATGAAAGATTTTGAGGAGATGAAGGAGGCTGGTATCATGCAGAGTGCAAGGTGATTTTGTGATCTCTCTCTATGTCAAATAAATAAAATCTTTAAAAAAATTTTTTGACTATGTAAATAGATGTGTGAAATCATGTTGGACTCACAGTCTACTGAGAGCCATTCACTGCAGTTACGTATGTGATTTACACCAGGGAGACAGGGTTAGCTTGGGTCTTGGAAACATATGAACTGTGAAGATAAGGTGATACTGATGTTCAAGGGGCATAAAAACAACAAACGTTGTACAGAAATTTTTGAAAACTTCAGAACTCCATGGAATTTTTTCAGCTTGGTCATATAAAGAGAGAGCAAAGGTACAAATGAAACAAATTATATCAGCCAGAAGTTTTTCTTATGCCTCAGGTAGGCTCATCTAATTATGTAAATAGATATATTGATATAGATGTATTTATATAATTTATTATACATATTATTAAATGTTACCTCTGTATTTTCAGAGACTAGTCTCTAAAGATAACACATTTTCTAACTTTCCAATGAACTAAACCAAGAAGAAATAACAATGCTACCTCCAAAACTCTGTCTTCTCCAGTTTAAATTATCATTCAAAATTAAAGATAGAAAGTGTTAAAACTGAAAAACATTCACTAATTATTTTTACTCTCATATTTTTCCTTAGATCATCTTGAATAGTAAGTGTGAGAAATAAACACAATCAAAATCATCTCACTATGCCCAAGAA
>CM053603.1:62963191-63035411 GCA_028646535.1 Procyon lotor | reverse complement strand
AAGCCAAAGCCTGAATGAAATGATGCAGAGCAAGGAAGAATAACACATATATTGTTTATAATAAAAATTCTACTTATCGCTCCCAACAAATCGGAATGATTCCTAAATCTCCAAACAGAACTTCAGGAGTGGTGAATACATGGTCTTTAATTTTCCTAAAATAGTTAAACATGGATGTAAAAATAAGAAAGAATTGGTTTTCCAGCAGTTTCTGAAGAACATTGGTGGTGGAAATGGACCACAACCTGAACAATATGAGATCTTTCTGTCTAAAGAAAGAAACTAATAAAACGTTGGACTGCTTAGCGGAAGATCATGACTCCCGTGATTGTTTATGCTAATCAGGCCACATAGAATATTATGTTCTCATATGATTTTTTGGAGAGGAATATTATGATTAAGTTAGTGTTTAAGATGAGGAGCAAGATGATGTTGAGTTGGTTGGGAAACCATGTCCTGGGAAAAATATTTGAAGAAGACAGAGAAGACAAAAAATGTATAGCAGAGTAGGTGAAGGTCTTTAAGATTTTAGGAAAATTATGGCATAAGAAAAGTTGTTCCCTGCTAAGAGGTAAGATGGAGGTGTAGAAATTATAGGTTTTGGGGACCTCATAGAAAAAATTGTCCTGTAATTGAAATGACACCAGAGAAGATCCTATCTACTTGAGAGCACTGTGGGGCCCTGAAAAGGTTGGAGCATGGATTTTGAAGAAGGGATTCCTTCATTTGATGGAAAGTTAGATTACATCAGAAGGTGCCATACACGGTTGCTTGCCAGAATCTCCTGGGAGTGTCTTTTAAACATACTAATGTCAGGAATCCATCCCAGAGAATCAAATGGAATAGATGTAGGGAAGGGCTTAAAAATCTAGATTTTAAAAGAGTTGTGCAGATCAGTCAGATGAGTCAAATTGGAGAACCATGAGGCCTCTTCGGTTTTGTGATTCTAAGTGAAGACAGAGCCATATGGAGAAGGTCAAAGTCCCAGCAGCCCCTCTGTGAACTTACACTTGCTTTCTATCTATCTCGGATTTCAGTAGAGGTTTTTAATCAAACTCAGGCACCTTGGTGAACTGTTTACACAGATTATCTCATTTAATCTCCACAATAAACAAGTGAGGAAGGTCTTATCTTTAGAATCACACTATACTTGTGGAAGCTGAGATTCAGAGCAGTTAGATAATGACTTGGTAGCTGAACTGGGATTCAAGCCCAGATTGTCTAATGGCAAAGTTGGTCCTCTCCACTGATTTGGTCTTCCGCCCGCCATTATGCTATTCTGAAAACCAAAGAGTGTTAGATATGGATCCTGGAAGATGATAAATGTGAGAGATACTCTTGTTTTTCCTTCCTCATCAGCCCCTTTCTCAGACTTATGTCAGTTCTACAGGTTCTTCATGCTTCCTTTGACACATTAGTGAAGCCCATGTTTCCTTCATTCTCAAGATAAGATTCTGGGGTGCCTGGGTGGCTCAGTGGGTTAAAGCCTCTGCCTTCGGCTCAGGTCATGATCTCAGGGTCCTGGGATCGAGCCCCGCATCGGGCTCTCTGCTCAGCGAGGGGCCTGCTTCCCCCTCTCTCTCTGCTCGCCTCTCTGCCTACTTGTGATCTTTCTCTCTGTCAAATAAATAAATAAAATCTTAAAAAAAAAAAGACACGATTCTGTATTTCTTAAATGTCAAACCTCCCTGAATCTTTGATTTTGTTTTCAAACCAACACTAGCAATATTTTTGTGGCTTATCGAGAGCTTTATTTGTCTGTGCAGAATTTACCTGAATGGATTGGAAGGAAAGAAGCTGTTTCAAGAAATAGTTCCAACAGACATGACCATCACATCTTTGTCCTCACAAGCTTCCATCTGTAGGCAACAATCCATAAGAAGTGGCATTGCACACAAATGCACTTCAGAATATATAGGAAGAGATGCCACATCAACCACCAATATAATGTGAACATTCTTTGTAAATATTCCCCCACTAATTAAGCACAGTGTGTGTGTGGGCATATCCTTTCTCTGAATCTTAGGATAATACGTGATCCACATAATTAACCAATTAGAGTCATGTTTTTTCAGCTATATCAACTATCTATCTATCATCTACTTACCTGCCTATCTGTCCTTCTTACATATCTCTCTCTCATCTATCACCTACCTACCTACCTACCTATTTTTACAGACTTGAATTGATTCATTAAGACACTTGAACTGGGATTCTGATTTCCCCAAACACAACTGCGAGAAGATTGGATATTCTGGAAGTATGTACAAACAATATGCCTTTGAAAAAGGTTTCATGAACACAGAGGGAAAACTGCCCCGCTATTTGTTAGCTCTCAACTGCTTTCCTCCCGGGCTCTGAACGAGTTTCACATAGCTGATGACCTTTGAAACACAAATCACACAAATGAAATGGCTTCTTCATTCCAAGCCCAGGTTGAATTTTTTTTAAAGCCTTTTAAAAAAATACAGTAGATTTAAATAAAATCTCCAGGCAGGCTGTGCAGTCGTGCCTGACCTTTTTGTAAATATGATGAATCGAATTCTAGTGTAAACACTGCACCCTGGTAAAATTCTGCACTGTGGAATGGTGGGTCTCAGGCAGAGGCAGATTGGTTTTACTGAGCTGTTTCAAAAGGAAGAGAAAGGTGCAGGCCAACTGTCAGTATGGGGAAGGCTTGCCAGGGCTTTTTAATAAACCATTATTAGGCTATAGAATTCTTTCCAGGCTTTCGACTCTGCTCACGTTTTAACTGGTCACGCTCAGTCTTCATAGTTGCTTCTCACATAACATCCTTGAGCACTTGCTAGAGACAGAGTGGGGTTTGAATTTCATCCAAGCATTGGATTTCCATTAAATTAAACAAAGAGCAACAGGCGGGAGGGGAATGATATATTTAATGGAGATTAGGCATGCTGTCTGATTTATGGGTTCTCTGAGAAATCCTGCTTCTTTCCAGTCGCTTACCAAAAGTCTGTTGAGCTGTGTGTGACTTGGGGAAGAGCAGAGCACAGCCCGGAGGGCTTGGGGGCAGTCCTATTGCTGCTGGGAAATAGGAGGGGTCATCCCTTTTCCTTCTCTGGACATTGTTTTTGTTTTGTTGTTTTTGTTTTTGTTGTTGTTTTTAAATCTTTATAATCAATATGCTAAATAAGACATTTTTCTGGTTGCTTTGGGCTCCATGATTCTAGTGCAGGCATTGATAGATTTTTCTCTATAAAGATAGCAAATATATTTGGCTTTGTGGGTCAAGAAACAAAGTAGAGATCTTATATCAGACTTTACATAACAAGAGAGAAAAGAAATGTCCATAAACTTTTATTGATATATTTCAAAATTCATTAATAATAATTAAGTACAATTTTTTTGAATTGCAGATCCTTTAATGAGGAGAATGGAATTCTTTTATCATTTTGTTTTGTTTTCTTTTGTTGAAGTTGGGTAACATCTC
Source organism: Procyon lotor (assembly GCA_028646535.1). Classification (NCBI taxonomy): domain Eukaryota; kingdom Metazoa; phylum Chordata; class Mammalia; order Carnivora; family Procyonidae; genus Procyon; species Procyon lotor. The sequence continues at coordinate 63,031,960 of CM053603.1, read as the reverse complement.
ACTTAATTGAGATTCAAAGTCAGTGTTGCCTATCATTAGATGGATTGTAAATGTTCATCTGTAGGAATCATTCTTAGATCACGGGCCGTGCAAAAACCAGATTTGGTCTGTGGGATATAGTGTGTATATAACACCTGCCTAGTGGTGTTAAAAGATCCTTAAAAGAGGTAACATGGGAATTGAATTAGAAGAAGGCATAAGACTACCTGGAAAGGAAGGATGTGTCAGGCAGATGGGAAAGAATGAACAAAAGCATGGCAACAATTCATGGTAAATAACACAGATCATAGGGCAGTGGGAACTGAGGAAGGTGAAGGGGATTGGTTCTAGGTGAATAAGTTCTCAAGCAAATGTCACAGAAGACACAAAAATTCATCCTCAGGACAACCAATTAAAAATTACTTTTGCCTAATCTGATTGGAACTTTTCCGCCCTTGTCACATTTCCTCTGACTATAGTCATTTTTATGATTATTTGACTATTAGTCATTATCCATGGCAAATTTACTTTTTTAGATTTCTGTAGCTTCCAGAATCCTACATACCTGCTGTCAAAATTTAGTCACTGAGTTCTGATGGCTGTTATTAACAAGTAACCCTAGGGGCTCAGAGTGCTTCTGAATCCTGATAGGATGAAGTCAGGTACCTTTGATTAGTTTAAATGTCAGCAATTCAGCTAGTGATACACATGCAGGAAGATTTTGATGTGGCCTCTGCAGCAAAGTTTTGTTATATGTTTTATTGATTTTTCACATTATAGAATAGTTTTACATTTTTGTTGGTAGATATCTATATGCAATTTAGTGATTTCTATGTCCCCAAACAAAATCAAATCTTCCCCAAGTGGCCTGCAAATATGTACCCATTTCTGTTGTATACTTTATGAAAGCTTCACCAATGGAGCTGAAGCAATAATGTCCTACACTAGATAGAAAAAAATGACTGGTGGTCCAGAAGGACATGTATCTCATCCTCTCTGTGAGGTCTGTCAAAGCCTGAGTTCTAGAGGGCAGAGCCTGAGGCAAGGGTTAAAATGTTTTATTAGGGAGATATAGTGTAGAGTGGGAGAGTGAGGTAAAGAGAAAAGGAAAAAAAAAGATATGAAACAGTGTGAAGTGCTACGTTACCAAGCTGGCTTTGGTCTTATAGAGAGCTATATAAAGAAATACTCTGGAAAGCTTAGCTTGTGCATCTACTGAGCCTAAACGATATCCCAGACAGTTAGTTTGGAGACAGTCTGGCTCAGAAAAGTCTATGAGAGAGATAAAAGAGACGAAGGTTTTGTTTTGTTTTGTTTTTAATCTACCCTGCTCCTTCCTACTTCTTGTTTCTCATTGGTTCAAATTCATCTCATGGGAAGTTAATTTCCCCATACTTCTAGGTGACATAATGTGACTCCTTTGGTGTCCTTCTGGAATGCCAGATTTTCTCACTTCCACTGTTTCACATAAGTCCAGAATAGTGGAGAGTCTGAAACGCCAGGTGTGTTGCCACTGAGGCCAAGTGCATGGCAGTAACCCAGGGGGGAGGGTTAATACCAGAAAGAGTGACTGGTCAGCTCCTGGTGGTGGTGGCATAGTCTGAGTGGGAGGCAGTCAATGGAGTTTGTATCACATACAAATTTTTAGGCAGATGCCAAGTTAGCCTTACATAAGAGCTCCTACTAGAAAGGGAGATCAATAAGCTAGAGATGAGGTTGAACTAAAACTAAAATGTTTGGCATAATTCAGATTTCTAGAGAGTAGCAAATGGCCATTCCTTCCAAATAATAAATAAGTGTTACTATAATAATAATAATATTAATAATTCATGGTATTAATAATAACATGATACAAAGATAAACGTCTGGCAGGCAAATGCTTGGGACCTTTAGTAAGCTTGTCTGGCTGGAGTCATCTTGGATTTACCTCCCCAATGTTATTTATTATAATTTATTTAATTTATTTATTATAATTTTATTATAGCCCTGTTGGTTGCCTGCCCCCTTTTACCTCTGCAGCAGAAGCAGAGTCACATAAAAAGACCTTTTTTTTTAAATCCCTAGATTCTATCCTTTCTTATTGCCAACTTTTCCTTTCCTACTATAGGCAGAAATAATGATGAATACCGTAGAGTTCTATTGTAAAAATGCAATTAGGTGTTGTATATAAAGCACTCAGGACAGTGTAATCAATGAATGTGTCCTTTCCCTTACATCATGCTTGTTGACACTCCTTACTTCGGTAAAAAAGGACTTTTTCTACCATGGCAGAGATTTGGACTTTTTCTAAATGATCTCATGTGAGGATCTTATAAGAAAGATGCTAACTTTACATGGCTTTGGCCACACTCAACAAGCAACAAGCACTTTCCAATCATGAGAGTCTGATTTTTTTTATCTTTTAAACTTAATAAGGGCAGTATTTGATTATCTGAGATCTTTTCCTCTATATGTTATAGAATTTTAGCCATAGATAAAGGTTAATATCCAGTGTATGAATGAGACCTTTTGGGGGTATGTGTACTCATATGATCTGGCTCGTTTCTAAAAGCAGAGAACTTTACATATGCTAATATCCTAGAGTTTATAATTAGTTATGTTTTTCCATCAAAATTTAATTTTAAGACTTGTACCAGACTATGTTGACATGGCATAAATAACTTATATGAAACAAACTCGGTACTTGTTGGATTTTAAGATTCCCTTGGATTAATCAACTTGACTGGGCTTATTCCATATTGAATATGACTTTATAGTGAGGCTCCATAAACTGACTCCTCAACCAAGACTTCATTATAGTCCCTGAGAATCCACCATTACCATTTTCTTGTATGTTTTCCACTCAGCAGAAGAGCCACATTTGGCTAGCTTACTCATCTTTCCGTAGATCCTGCCTCTATGTAGGCTAGAACAGAGTGGCAGTCAGCTGAAGACTGTAGCTAGCCTCAGAAAATATTGTGGATGATAATGAGCCACCAGTAATGTGTACTTGAAAATAACCTTTAGTACAAAAGTAATATGTTGTCATTATAGGTCTTTTAGAAAAAGTTAAAAGAAAAAAACACCACAACAAGACACCCCCCTTAGAGACAGATATTTTATTATTTTTAAGAAAAATTTTTTAAAGATTTATTTATTTGAGAGAAAGAGAAAGAAAGGGAGAGGGAGAGAAAGGAGCAGAGAGAAAGGGAGAAGCAGGCTCCCTGCTTAGCAGGGACTGGATCCCAGGACCCTGGAATCAAGACCTGAACCCAAGGCAGACACTTAACTGACTGATTCACCCAGGAGTCCCTGGAGACGGATATTTTAAACATTTTGTTGTCTTTCTAACTTCCTTCCTTCCGTCCGTCTTTACTTCCATCCTTCCTCTCTCTCTCCTGCTCTCTCTCTTCCTTCCTTCCTTCCTTTCTCTATCCCTTCCTTTTTGTACCCAAAAATATATACACAAAGAGTTCTTTTGTAAGAATGAGGAAATTGGATTAATATACGTATGCTATCTTACATTCTTTTTCCTCTTCATATGTGGATTTCTTTCTAGGTGTGTGACTTTCAAAGGTTGTGTGCACTCTGTCATCATTAGGCATTATAACTTATTTAATTTATTTCTTATTCCTCTGTTGTTGGAGATTCATATTATTTTCTTCTTTTCTTCCATTACAAACAATATTGAAATGAAAATACCGTTATATATATTGCACATTGTCTTATGATTATCTCCCTGGTAAACCTAGGAGAATCTATTGAAAAACTATTAGAAAAAATAAAAGCACTGAGCAAGGTGGTCAGTTACAAAATGAATATATCAAAATCAATAGCTTTCTTAATATACCAACAGGAACTGGTTAGAAATTTTAATGGAAAAGGAAATACCATTCACAATAGCAACAAAAGTGTAAACTACCTAGGAATAAATAATAAGTTTCTAAGACTTAGGTGAACAGGATAACCTTCTACATGGAAAATATATACAGAAAGAAACATCCGTTCATGTATTGGGGAAATTAGTATTATAAGGATGTGAATTCTCCTTAATTCAATCTATTCTGCCAACTGAATCCTCATGGAAATCCCAACTTGTATTTTTATGTAGGTGGGTGCGGGAGAGGATTGGACACAGTGTTTCCACAATCTACCTGCCAAGATTGGATTATGAGAGTGAGCTGAGCACACACACCTGTCTTCTATTCCCACTCCACATTCTTAGAAATAGCATGAAGCATAGTATCTAAAAACACATCCATAACAAGAATGGAAACCAGAAGGAATTCTCTAGAGAGACATGTATCACAAGAAATCCCTGAAATAGTTCAGATTGGATTGAAATGGGAAGTCCACAACATACAACATCAACAGAGTGTAGGATCCGTTTCAACTGAGGTTCCAAGTCAGGAGAGGCAGAGAGAGTTGGAGGAAGAGGCCCAGGAAAAACCCTCAGAATGACCGTGTGAGGTATCACAGAAAGAGAAGTCACAAGGTTCAGTGTTATCCCCTCCTCCAAATCTTGTCAAACAGTAGACAGCAGAAATATCTGGCTAGCTCTTCTTCCAGCAGAAGTGATGATTAGGGTCACTTGGGCCTGAGAGAAAGGGTGGTGACCAGGGTAGTGCTGACATCTCCTGGAGGGGAGGGTCCAGTCCCAAAGGTAGTAAGACAAACAGTGAGCCTGTCCTGCCAGGTAGAACATTCTTTTCTCTTCCCAATGAACAATGACAAATGCAGTACTCACAGGCAGGCTAATAAAGAATTTCAAAGTCAGGGATGAGTGTACTATCAAGAATCACTCAATAGTCTGGAAAAGCTAACATCGTGAAGGAAAGACACCACGATCAACAAATTGAATGACGAACACAAACAATCAGAATTAATGGAGCAAACGGAAAAAGAGACACGTCTTACAATTTTCTCAAGAGTCAATGTATCTCTACCTTGTTCTTTTAAATATGTGTCTAGGGGCGCCTGGGTGGCTCAGTCGTTAAGCGTCTGCCTTCGGCTCAGGTCATGATCCAGGGTCCTGGGATCAAGCCCCACATCGGGCTCCCTGCTCCGCGGGAAGCCTGCTTCTCCCACTACCATTCCCTCTGCTTGTGTTCCCTCTCTCGCTGTGTTTCTCTCTGTCGAATAAATAAAATCTTTAAAAAAAAATGTGTCTAGTATTCTAAAATGTGCCACACCCTATCTAACCATTATCTTGTTGAAGGCATTGGAATACTACTTCCAGTTTTCCATTATTTTATGTAGTATGCACAAATGATCCTTGTATAAGCCCCTTTGAGTGGTGTGTGTGAATATAGTATCTTCAGAGAAATGTGAGAAGATAATGTCACACTAAAATATCAACCAGCTAAATATGTTTCTTAAAGAGGAGACATATCAACTATTTTATGATGACAGACATTTTGTGATAACATTCCTTAAATTGTGGTTATTTATTACATCTCAATCCCATAGAGCAGTGACCTAATTAAATAGCTTTAGGAAGCATTTGCAAATAGGTATATTTTTTCCATTGTAGGAAATAACGTCATTCTAAACTAGGAATTCTTATTTTATTTTCAAATCTTATTTTGATAAAGGCAAGATTCTTATTATACATGCCTCAACATTTTTTCAAGCAACAAGCATTGTATCCATATTCCATAGAATAATTCAACATAGAGCAGAATTTGGGGCCTCACTCACTTGGTCACCTGTGACATAGAATTGACTCAAAACTGTTTTCTGAGGAAAAGCTTGACTGGCCTTGCCTTTGGGAAAAAAGGAAACTCTGTAACTTACACAATTCTTTCTGAGCAGTTGATTTGCTTCCTTTCTTACGAACACTGTGAATTGTGTAGCTGACCTGGTTTTCCTTTTCCCATTGGCTGCCAGCCACGTCGTGGGTCACAGGCTCACACTGTGATGTGCATTTTAAACTCCATTTCTATTCCTTGTTTATGTCTCTGATGTGTTTTTCTTTTTAATTCTCTTTTCACTTCACTTTTAATTTTGCTATCTCTCAGATTTTAATTTCTTCTCATAAACGCTTTTAAATTATTTCTGAAACAAAATGTGATAAAGATGAATAAATAGTATAGATAGTATAGGCCTTGACTAAGTAAAAAATAATAAACGCGCAACATACAAGCTATAAGTTATACTTCTTAATGGGTATTGACACCTTCAAAATATTTATCTTGAGAGACCGTAAATTAGTTGCAATTGATGTTATCACTGGTGAAAACATCTTTGAAACTTCTCTTTTAGAATTTCATCCAAAGATGTTTGCACAGGACGTAAGCCTTTCCCAGGGTTCATAAGACTGGGAAATCTTATAAATGTGGGTCATTTCGGTTTTTGGAAAAAGCCCAAAGTGTTTTTCATGGTGAAGCCTGCTAACCTAGATAGTTCATTAAGCTGGGTAATCATTGGCGCTCTTTATGTGTTTTTTTCCTTGTTTTGTTTTGTTTACAGATATAAGATATATAAACTGATGAGTCTTTTTTTAAAATGTAGTTAATAAACTGGAATTAAAAGTATATCCCAAAGAATAGCTTTACATGAGTTTGTATTGTTGGAAGGGCATGCCCTTTTAGGAAATGCATTAATTTGGGTGTCTTTGTTCTTAACTGTTTCTCAAAAGCACTCACCACCCCTCAATCCCAACCCCAACCTCACCCCCACCATCTGAAGTAAAAAGAAAAGGTTCAGTGAAGTATAATTCATAGTGATGAATGCATCACAAAGAAAGTCTATATAGATGAATTCCCTTCATATTCTATATGGATACAGAATACTGCTTGGGACCCTGGGCATTTTTCTCATTCTCTAATTCACCTTGATGCCACAGGAGACATGTGAGTTTTGTCATATGCTGGGAACACAGGTCTCTATGCCTTTCTTTTTGACTGCTACTAGTGGAATCATGTTGTTATGTGAGAGTGGGAAAGCTGAAACCATTTTGTCCCTAATGAAAGACTGTTTGTGAGGTTCTGCTCATGTCCTTTACCTGCTGCTCATGGCCACAAGCCACTTCTGACATATGCTCCATGCTTGATGTCACTGCTGTAGTGTCCGTGACATTATAGAATGTTACAGCTGGAAGGGGCTTTAGGGATTAACCAGTCTGTTGGGCTTCAGTTTGGTATAAAACTATTGCACCCACTGATGTGTATTGTTGGAAGGTCCTATGCTTTGCATTGAACTTGATGCTTGTGTTGAAGTCGCTTCAAGAACTGTCGGGAAAAAAAGAGAACTGTGAAACATATTCAAAATAAGTAACATTGGAGGAGATCATTTAAGAGAAGGGGATCCCAATTTCAACATAAACAAGTTTAGGGGGTCAGTGGAAGAGGGAACAGGGACTGGAAGGACCAGGAACTGTGACAAAGTGACAAGATGGTGATGTGTGCGATATGGCCCAAGATGATCTTCATATGTAGTCTGAAGGATAAGATGCAGCTAATTAAACATGAGGATTAAAGTAGGGTCATGAAATATCAGCTTTTATTTTTTAAAAATGGGGTAAAACATCAAAGGGGAGAATGATGAGATGTGGAGTGGGGTTCTGCTGGTATAAAACCTCTCCTATGCAGATAGAGTGCTGCATTATATGGAGAGTTTTGCCTGAGCAGGTTGAATTGGAGTTGCCAAAAAAAAAAAAAAAAAAAGTGCTCAGCATCTCTTTGGATTAGACTAAGTAGGATTAAGAGATGTCCTTTGGCACAAAGACCACAGTTTCAACAATGAACTGTAGAATGTACAGGGTAAAGTGATTCAGTGTACAACATAACCCACAAGTTTAGACTTGAGGATGCTAAAACTAAGGAGATGAATGATGGAAATGAATCAAATTGTCAGGGCAGAGTTTGAGTCACCAGCTTGTCTCTCTCTCCTCCCATTTCTGCTCAGGGCTGCCTGTCCAAAGGAGGGAAATCCCCTGTTATAACTATTCTGAGGTTCAAAATGTCCTGTCCATGGGCTTATTGATGTTGATGAGTTCTCCTAGTCTCTGCTTTGTTTCAATATCCTTGTAACACTCTGAAACACGTAGGATCTGCAACTACTATTTCTAATTTCTATAAAAGAATTCTGCCTGTTGTAGTGCTGGTCCTCTGGATATTATATATCAGAGCAATTATCTAGGGCACCCCTTTGCCCTCTTGCTTCATAAACATCAACTGAAATGGGTCATAATTGAATAGGAATGAATGCTGGTTAACCCTCACCTCCCCTTTGCAGTGTTTAGGTTTTGAGCTAATTAATTGTCTGTACTTATTAGCAACTTTTGAAAAATGTCTCAGTGACTTTTTCCTGTATTCCTTAAAGAAAGACATGGCAAAGGGTGAGGAGTGGTCTGCAGGTGATAGGGAGATAGCGACTGAAGAAAAAGGAAAAGAAGAACCACATTTATATCTATTGCTTTTTTCCCTGGCTCTTCAGTTTTAAGCCCTGCAAAGCCATTTGTAGCATTTGTTTGTGGATAAGCACATCAATTTTAATATTAAACAGAGTTTGAAATCCCAGCTAAATGACCTAGGGCATGACACTTAACCTCTCCAAGACTTTTTCCTTCTGTAAGATAGAGATAACTGGGCGCCTGGGTGCCTCAGTCAGTTGAGCACTTGACTCTTTTGCTTTCATCTTGGGTCATGATCTCAGGGTCATGAGATTGGGCTCTGTGCTCATCAGAGGTCTGCTTGAGATTCTCTCCCTCTCCTTTTGGTCCTCCCTGGCTCATGCATGCTCTCTCTCTAAAATGAATGTCTTTTTTTTTTTTAAAGGTAGAGATAGCAACAATGCCTATTTCATAGGGCCATTGTGAATATTAAATGAGATGAATGAAACCCATATATATAATATATATGTTTATAAAACCCATATATATAAAACCCATATAATATGGGTATTATATCCCAAGACTGTAATATTTGAGAATGATGTTCCTGGGACCGTGCAGCTCGCTCAGCCCCTTTCTGTCCCGATACGGAGTCAGCTTCTGGTGCTGAAGCATTTGGGGGACTTCAGGGGATGGGACTTTTCTAGAGAGCTCTGGTGACTTTAGTTACCCAGGGTGAATTTCTGCCTCCATGAATGCGGAATTAACATTGTCCACTGTGTTTCTATCAAGCCAGATTTCAATTCAGACTTTTTCATGGTACTAAGTTTGTAAATGAATAAACAGACATTTTAATTACAAATGTCTGTTTTTTTACAGACATTTTAATTTTACAAATTAATTTGCCATCTGGAGAAGTCAGTGTAGAGAGGAGAAAAGTCTTGATTTTGTTCAAGTCCTTCATTCCAGTCTCCCTAAAAGCCAGTCTCAATTCCTTCCTCTTAGGCTTTGTTTATGGGGTTAAAGAAATTCTATTTCATTTAAACTAGTTCAAGCTGGGCTTCTGTCCCTTGTAACCTAACAGTTCTCATACATTGGATATGTGTACTGAGGAAAGTCTGCATCCCGTTAAGTAAGGATAATGCCGTCAAATTTGAGTCTCTTCTCTTGTGGCCGATTGTTTCAGCATGCCATCTATTAGCTCTTACCCATGGACTAATCAATCTCTCCAACCTTCAGTTTCCTTCTTGAAAGTGGGCAGAGTAATATCATGGATGACAGATACTGAGATACTTTAATGCGCAAACGATGCGTAGAATACAGTAAGTGATTATCAAATGTAAATTCTCTCCCTTTGCATCATTTACATACTAAGGAATAACTCATTTTAAAGGAAAAACTTTGGAGCATTTCTTAGAAGCTTGTTGTAGGATATTCTTGAAATTTGGGATTTGGGATACAAGTCTCGAGGTTTAGAAAGAAGTCTGGCTTGAGCTGTCAGAAGTTGAGATAAAAGATACAGAAAATGCTGAAAATGTAAAATATTAGAAATGATCAGAATATAAAAATCTACAAAACTTGTGTCCACTCACAGCCAAACAAATATGAAAAGTTTTTCTTTTGAAGAAGCAAGAGAGAGAGTTGACCATGTATGTTGGGTAGTAACTCCTAATATTTAATCTATTGATAGAAGCTTCCATTTTCCATGAGGCACACAGTTTTTAGAGTGTATAAGGTAGGCAATTTGATTCATTTTTTGATGTTTGAGTTTATTTTTCAAACAGTATTCCTATGAGGTTCATATTTAACAGATTACTACATCTTCTTTTTAATGGCACAATGTCTCTTCCCTAGTGCTTCTTTATGAATCCTACAAAAAAAAAAAAAAAAAAAAAAAACAAGATCAGGTAAGGCCAAATGGCCTCGGAGGAGGGATTTTTAAGTTTTGCCACACTGGGATAAAAAAATGAACTTAGATGTTCTGGGAAAGATGAATTTAGGTGTTCTTTCCTGAAGATCCATTCACATTGGAAATCTTAAAATTGTAGCCCTAAAATGTGAATTTGTAACAAGAAATAGCTTGACATAGTACAGTATTCAGGATTTGCTTTGTTTTGTTTTTAATGCCACCAAAGAGTTGTATTTTGAAAGATTTTTTTCCTAAACTGCATTCTTTTTAATTAGTTCCATCTGTGTTATTACTGGTTTTCCATTTAAACATGAATCCAGATTTAGTCCAATCATCCAAATTTATCATAATATTATGAAAATGCATAAATCATTATTTCCATTATAATGCTACTACATAATGAAGTTAAGTAAAAATACAGCAGTAAACACCATTCATTGCTATGGGTAACTTTATTTTAGCTGTCTCTCTGCATTTGGGTTTGAATGAGTAGGTTCTATTTAGATAGAAGTATCTTCTGGTCTTGGGTCAGAGTCAGGTCCATGCAGAAAATCCAATGATGAGGCAGTTTGTTATACAGCAGTAGTTTCTAGAATCTTTTAAAGAATCTTTCCAGGGGCACCTGGGTGGCTCAGTGGTTTAAGCCTCTGCCTTCAGCTCAGGTCATGATCTCAGGGTCCTGGGATCGAGTCCTGCATCAGGCTCTCTGCTCAGCAGGGAGCCTGCTTCTCCCTCTCTCTCTATCTGCCTCTCTACCTGATTGTGATCTTTCTCCTCTCTGTCAAATAAATACAATCTTTTAAAAAAAAAATAAAGAAAGAATCTTTCCAGAGTTTCCGGATAGCATGAGAGCATCCATGTTAGTATCCTGAGCTTACATAAAGCAAAGAAAGTTGGTTTTTATATTTTTCTTCCATAAGCTATGAACAAATTCCTAAATTCCAGATCTCTAGAAATACTGAAACTAACTCATAAGCTTGTGCTTTTTCTCTTTCACTAACCTGGAATCCTAAGCTGAAAATCATTGGTTTACCATAAAAAGAAAAACAGAAAAAAAACCAGTTGAAAAGTATAGTCTCATTCCAGTCTAGTTATTAGTAAACCAGGTTGTCTGTGGCCCCACTTTCTATCTCTGATCAACTTTAGTGATCCGCTAGTATAACCATGAAGACCTTGAACTGGGCAGTATTACTGGGTCACTCCCAGCAATGATAAAGTCTCCTTCCTACAAGAACCTTTGCCACTTGCTAAGCATCTTGTGAGTTGCTCAATATATATTACAACCCTTTATCTGTCTTGGCAACACTACGGGACAGGTATTATTAATGTCTCCATTTTATAGATGAGGAGACTAAGGCTAATCAAGGTGGTTTGTAAGAATCCTCACACCTAGTGAAGTAGTGGGGGCTAAGACTTGTTCTTATCGTAGCATCCACATTTGAATCCAGATTCTCTTTTGCCATGTAACTTGTACTGTATTCTACTTGTCTGTGGTGGGAAAACAAATGCTCATTGTTTCTTCCTACATAGGCTCCTGGTAGAGTTTCCATTGATCATGAGTCAACAGGTTCCACCTTCAGAATCCTCCCACCATGGGCTGATTAGCCTCAGGAACACCCCCCCTGCCATTGATCTATCTGTTTCTCTTGTCATTCCCACTCTGACTGATATGGCTTTTGTATTTCCTATGACTCATCATATATCCCTACCAGTTCTGCTTCCCTTACCAAAATTTGGGGGAGCTGGTCATTTGTTCTTCGAATAATCTTCTCACAAACCCTTTCTTCCTGAGCATTGGTACTACTCAGAGGATTAGGAAGGGTGACATTTTGGAAATGTGGGCAACATAAGTACAATTTTATTTCTGGCCCACAGTAAATTCAGTGGTCCTGATAAAATCTGAAAGTCCACTTGTAGTATGACTTCAGAGATTGGGGAAAAGGATGTTTTGCTTATCTGTCTTTGGTAAAGCCTTCTATTTGTATACAAGTTTGTGTTCAAATCTATACCTTTCAAAGTAAGGCCTGGTTGGAGTTTCATTGGCATTAGTGATATCCAGGCTAATTTGCCTGGGTGAGAGAGCTGTTATTTAATATTTAATGAGAACCTTACACCATTAATCCTCATCTCAAGCTAAATACATGAACTTGATTCAGATGAGGTGTTCGCTTTGCACTCATTACCCATAACTGCAACGCCCTGGCACTTCTCTCTTCATAACAAAACTTTTTTGGTGTTTTGTTGACTTTACTTTAGGAAGTACATGTTTTTTTAACTTAATAATCCTCAGTCTGCTTCCATTTGTAGTAGATTCAGTTACTGGTCCCATTTTTTTCCCCCTTTGCTAGTAACTTTATGATTCCTTCTCCTTGAATTTGGACTTGACCCTGTAACTTGTCTTGGCCGATGGGAAGTTACCACATGCAACATAAGGAGGGGCTTTAAATATACCTATGCACTGGGGCACCTGGGTGGCTCAGTCAGTTGACCATCTGCCTTTGGCTCAGGTTGTGGTCCCAGGATCCTGGGATCAAACCCCGCATTGGGCTCTGTGCTCCTCAGTAGGGAGCCGCCTTCTCCCTCTCCCTCTGCCTGATGCTCTGCCTGTTTGTGCTCTCTCCATCTCTCTCTCAAATAAATAAATAAATCTTAAAAAAAAAGTAAGTAAATATACCTATGTGCTGGGGTAATCTCTTTAGCACCCCTGCCCTCTCCATGAGAAGAACATTCTGCGGTAAGCCTATGATCATAGGAAGGTGAGAGACTGGTGAAGCAGCTCTCTGCATCTGCAGCCTGAAGCAGGGGCAGCCCAGCAAACCCACAGATTTATAAGAACAAATAATTATTTTAAGAAATTGAAGTTTTGAGGGATTCATTACATAGCGATAGTTAGCTGACACAGTATTTTTCTTTCTCTTTTCCTGGTGTGCTCAGGAGAGCACTGGGTAAAGAAAGCAGAGTTTTGAACTTTTATCATTGTTCTGCTACTATCTTAGTGGTTTTATGTAAGCTGCTCTCCCTTTTGAATGTTAGTGTACCCCCATCAGCGAAGTAATTGCACTGAGGTGGGAGCAGAAAGCATAGCTCTATTCAGTTCAGAATATTTCTGACGTAGGAGCATCACCAGAGTGATATTGTAGTGAAATTTTTGGAAATAATGAACTGGCACATGTAAGTCAGTGGACCTGCCCTTCTGGTAATATGGAATTTGTATATCCTTTCAGCAGGAAAACAGAGGTGTTTGGAAGATTTTCCTGATGTTAAAGGAGGGATTTGATGTGTAGCTACCGTTTTATCAGTCATCACTTTGCCAAGTCAGAGTCATTGAATGATGTCATGATGGAAATCACCGGAGACTAGATGGTGTTTCTCTGCATGTCTTCTTCCTTCAATTGTTTATGATTTGTTCACTTTTAGAAGAGTCTAAATAAAAAGGATTATCAATTTCCCAGTCATGGATAAATGAGCCCTCATCACTGTCCTTTATTACTTCAATTTAGCTAATTCTACATTTCTGTTTTTAAAATCGGAATACTAAAATGCATTCAGTTCACACTAACTCACAAATTAGATGTATGGTTCACTAACTTAAAATTCCAGTGTGGAGCAGCCTTTGGGTGTAGTTAAACTGAGGCCTTAATCTGTTTCTCAGCAATTCTTTTTGCTTTACTCTCGCTATGTGTTGAGTTCATCCTCATGCTGGCTTCATATGGTCACAAGATGGCCACCAGCAAACACCCAGAATATGTGCTTCTATGTTTATATCAGGGATGGGAAGATCATAGCTTCCCACAATCATGTGAACAAAAGTTTTCATCCCCTCTCTTAACCTCTCCTAATTCAGCCACTTTGGCAGGAGTATGAGATTCTCTTAAGTGGCTTAGACCCATTGGGATACATTTTGGAGCGATGGGATGGGTCAGTCTTATGCAAAAATCACATTGCTAGGGGCACCTGGGTGGCTCAGTGGGTTAAAGCCTCTGCCTTCGGCTCAGGTCATGATCTCAGGGTCCGGGAATCGAGCCCCACATTGGGCTCTCTGATCAGCAGGGAGCCTGCTTCCCCCCTCACTCTGCCTGCCTCTCTGCCTACTTGTGATCTCTCTCCTCTCTGTCAAATAAATAAAATCTTTAAAAAAAAATTACATTGCTACTACACAATGGGGATGGCATAGAATGAATGCTTGGAGAGGTAACCATACCATCCTCTAAAGAGCAAAATATGTATATTTAATTTATTTCAATGTGTGAAATAGCTAAAGATATGTGTCGTAAACATTTATTGAAATAGTTAACTGAGCTAAGCCTTCAGATGTTGACATTTTGGAAGATAAGGGCTGCCAGAGTCCTAATCTGGTGGATTTCCGAGGACTTTATGAAGTTGAACCTTGTCACTGATGTGATACAATGAACTTGAGTATGCAGGAGGTCATGAAAAATGGCTAACTTGTTCAACAAAGTGCAGAATAGAGGCTGTCCTCATTTTTCTTTTGCAGATTGTTCTCAGGGCAAATAAATAGCAGAATTTTGAAGAGTTGAATAGCAGTTTGTTGAAAAAGCAGTCATTGTTTCCAAAGAGATTTATTTATTTAACAGGCACTTATATAGAATTTACTATTTGCCCAACACACTTCTAAGCACTTTACAAATATTAACTCACAGATTTCTGTTTCTGTAGCTGCTTTAGGCTAAATTATTAAGCCTCTAAATTTAAAAGCACCTTAGCCAAGCATGCCATGCTCACAGAATAAATGCAACACCCCTGGAATTTTAGAAAGAAGAATTTTGAATCTCAGAATTCACATAATTGTTTTGAGAAGGTGGGCAAATTTTTAGTCATGTTTGAGCCCACTTGACACTGTGGAAGTACATTCTTTGTTGTAACATCCCTGGGATGGATAAGAAGAGTCAACATCAGTGACATGACCATTGAATTAGGACTGAGATGGGCCCAAGGAATAAATTTCAAGTTTTTTTAGAGTAATTTATTCTGCTAAATACTATCATTCTTTATAAATATATACCTTTATATGTATACTTTATATATAATTCCTTTGTAAAAAAGATTTTATTTATTTATTTGAGAGAGAGAACACAAGCAGAGGGAGGGGCAGAATGAGAAGGAGAAGCAGACTCCCCACTGAGTAGGGAGTCCAAGGCAGGGCTTGGTCTCAGGACCCCAAGATCAGACGCTTAACTGACTGAGCCACCCAGGGACCCCTCTATAATTCCTTATATATTCTTTAAAATATATTAAATTACATTGATCTGATCTTGTACTTTTTCATTCTAATTGTGATGTTTTGGACCTGAAACATGGGATGAATTAAAGTACTTAACTGATTACCCACTATCAACATTTAAATATATATATAGCACT
Organism: Procyon lotor; assembly: GCA_028646535.1. Taxonomy (NCBI): domain Eukaryota; kingdom Metazoa; phylum Chordata; class Mammalia; order Carnivora; family Procyonidae; genus Procyon; species Procyon lotor. The sequence goes on along the minus strand of CM053603.1, from coordinate 63,016,379 downwards.
ATTTATTTATGTATATGTTTAATAAGATAATAAGAATTTACAAGACTGACACTGAACCCAAAAACTAATTCCAAAACAACTTACCTCTACCCATATTTTCCTTTTCCATAAAACTTGAATTACATAAAAGCTTGAATAAATATATGTGTATAAAAGGTAATCCCAAAGGGAGGCATGTGTTGCCCAAATACGAGTTTGGCTAATTCACAGGCTGTGTTGGGCTACTGGCCCCTGTTGGATTTTGTGATAACAATCGGCATCAACATTATTACCATCATTGTAGCAACTCATTTTTATGGGCACCAACGAAATCCCAAGGTCTGTGTTAAGATGACTCACATTTTTTTTTACTCGATTCTCCCATCTTATCAGGAAAGGACTGTTTTTATTCTGGCTTTAAAGATAGAAAAAGTATGACTCAGCAGTGGTACATAACTTTCCCAAAGCCATGCAACTAGCAAATGGAGGATCGAGGATTCAAGCCTAGGTGGTCTGAGCAAGACCTGGTTCTCAGGATAGATCAATATACAACGGACCACAAGAGCTCACTTTGAGGGATGTCTTATCCATGAATGAGGGTGATTTGCAAGGGAAACTGTCCACCTGAAGGCCCATCTGTCATTTGGCTTGAGAAAAGCAGCGTAGCCCCAAGTCTTGAATTCCAGTCCCAAGTCGCTAATCAGCCTTAGGAATTTGGGCAAGTAATTTAACCCTTTGAAACAAAATTCCATTATCCCTAAAATAGGGTTGAAGACATCTGTCCTGCCCACTTTTAGTGCCTAGATATCAGGATCAATTGATGTAATATGTGTGAAACTATGTTAGGCAATATCAGACTTTCTACGAGTATCAGGGGAGATGGGCTTATAGGGGATAAATTATTTATGTTGAGAGAACTGAACTCTTTATTTAGGACAAAGGAAGATCTGTGACCTTCCCAATACATCTTCTTTTCCATCTATTCTAGTTTTCACTTTCTTACCTTATGAATTTTTGTCTTTTATTTCTACCAACACAGAGTTAAGGGATTTTTTTTTTTTTTTTTTTTTGAGGAAAGGGAGAGTTCTGAGAATTTTAACAGAAGAAGGGAAGAACTCAGGCCTTTGCTAGGATAACTGATTCAGATCAGAATGTGCGCTGAAAGAGTATCTTTGCAATTTTAGCAAAAAGTAAAGATACCTGAAATTCAGAGTGCTTTTTTAGACCCTCAAATGCCTATGGAGGTTTCCAGCTGTCTTCAAATCATATCATGTGGTGGTTGGAATTTCAAGTGCTTTTCCGGAACCTCCTACCTGGAAAACTCTGGGCAGCCTCCGCTTGGCACCACATCAGTGTAATTTGTATATGCTGATCTCCTGGCGCCTGGGGAGTGAATGATGAAATATTCATGCTGGTGACCATTCATTTTCCCTCCACTAAAAGCCTCTGCTATCATCCTCTTGAAAGGGAGTTGGGGAATTTGCCTGCTGCTAAATATGCCTGTGCTTTTGTAAAAAAAAAAAATCCCAGATAGAGTTCACAAAATCAGGTTTCCAGTTTGAATCAGAGGCTTGGAGCTAATCCTAGATAAAGCTCTGGGAGGCTTTCCTGTAACCCTTTCAGCTGTTTCTAGCCCCCACAAGCAGATGAAGACCTGGTTGGCTTTCCGTTTCTGGAGCTTCACTATGGCTGGAGATGTGTCCTCGTCTCTCAGGTTAATAAATTTGCCACTTCAATGCAATGATATTTTTCAATGCAACAGATATTTTGTGTCTCATTTTCTAACATCACAACATCGTAAGTTTGACATCATTCTGGATGTCTTTGAGGAATGATGGGGTTTAGAACTTCTGGATCATGCCAGAGGGAGGGGGCTCTCATTTAAAACTGTAAGACCAAAGTGGCAAGAATCAAGAGTTAATGTTAAGTAAGTAAATTTGTCATTCGAATCGAACACAGCCTGTTTTGTCTTTGGTGATGTAAACGCCTTTGTGGTCTCAGGAGAAACTGTCTAATCTGTCTTCTGCAAATCCATTGTTGCTGCAGGCCATTGCTTTTGAAATGACACCTGCCCTGTCAGACAAGCATTGGAAAACAGCATAGCTAAGACTGTGCTCTGTGTTTGCCTTGATGGGAAGGTATCAGCTTGGGTTTCTGAAACAAAGATCCAAATGCAGGTAGTTTTTGTGAGAGGTGATCCCAGGAAACAGAGTTGAGGTAGAGGTAGAGTGAGGGAGGGGAGGTTAAGCCAAGAACGATGGTAATGACTGAAGGTTGTGTTATTGACATGGTTATCATTGTGGCATTTACATTTAATGTGATGGCAGACTCTCAGAGGATTCCACCTCCAAAGGACAGATGCTGGGTAGAGCACCCACTGAATCCTCTCACCCACTGTTTAATAACAGCCCCAAAAATATAAACGCCTCTGGCTGCCGCTGCATATACAGTGACACAGTTTCTGCACATTAGATGCCCTGAGATAGAAAGATAGAGAAGAGCTAGAGAGCATGATTGATGTTGGTCTCAGTCATGTGCATGGAACCCTATACTACAGCTGCCCAGAAATAAGACGTGGGCTAAGTGAGTAGATGGTGGCCCCCACAACACCTGCCACAGTTCCAGAAGCTCTTCAGATAAGGGATATTCAGATTGACTAAGGAGGGAAGAACAGGGAAGGTAGAGGAGGAAGGAATAAGTAATCAAAGGAGAAGTAAATGCTTTCTAGGAAGTAAGGGAAGGAAAATCAGTAGCAAAGTGGCTTCTGCTGGTGAGGCAAGGCGCAAGGATAGGCTTATGAAATGTCATACATACCTACCTGCTCACCACACCCCACCAGATGCAGCTCCATTCCCTCCTCTGTGCCTTTGCCATGCTGTCCTCTTAGCTTGGAAACTCCTCCAGTCAACCATTTCTCTGTATAAATCCTATTTGACCCTCAAGGCACAATGCCACTAGGTCCTTGCTTGATCCTTCTTCAAATGGCAAAGCCTGTCACCAGAATAAATTCCCGCATTCTGTGTCCAGACATACTGTATCCATTCCATATTTCATTCATTTATTTATTCATCAATTCGACAACTATTGAGCACTTATTGTACACCAGGTACACAGACAGACTTGTCTCCAGATTAACTGTATCTTATGCTAAACTTTTTGAAGCAAGAGCTAGGTTTTCACCTTCTATGATAGCAGATCTCAAACTGTGGTTCCTAGACCAGTGATATTAGCATTCACTGGAAACTTATTAAAAATGCCATTTCTGGGTTTCATTCCAAACCTACAGAATCAGAAACTCTGGGAGTAGAACCCAGCACTTTGTGTTTTAATGAAACTGCCAAGTAGTTTCTGAAGCACACAGTATTTTGAAAATCAGAATATTCTCAGTATCTGGCTGGGATAAGAAATCAATACATTTTTGTGGAATTGGATTAAATTGAATACATTGGGAGGGGAGTCCCGGTCTAAACACATAGGCTCTTAAGAGTAATGAATTTTTTTAATGTTCAAAGGCTCAAATGGACAAGACTGGAAGAGATTATGCTGAGTGAAATAAGTCAAGCAGAGAGACTCAATTATCATATGGTTTCACTTACATGTGGAACATAAGGAAAAACATGGAGGACATTAGGAGAAGGAAAGGAAAAGTGAATTGGGGGAAATCGGAGGGGGAGACAAAGCATGAGAGACTGTGGACTCTAAGAAACAAACTGAGGGTTTTGGAGGGGAGGGGTGTGGGGGGATGGGTGAGGCTGGTGGTGCGTATTAAGGAAGGCACGTATTGCATGGAGCACTGGGTGTGGTGCATAAACAATGAATCCTGGAACACTGAAAAAATAAAATTAAAAAACAAAACAAACAGAGGCTCCAATGATAAAAGGGCCCTTCTATGTACCAAAAGAATGGCATATTCACCCATGAGGAAGTTGGCAGCTTGGGCTCTTCTTAGTTAATATGCTACAGAAGCATATAAACAGAGTGTAGCATTGCTGGTCAAAACAACATGAACTTTCTCCTCTACCCCTCTCCCCTCCCAGAGGTCTCTAGGACCACGTGCTTGTCTAACTTGACTGACAAGGTCTATACAGGTCAGTGCTTTTGTTGAGCTCTTTGGGCCCTGCCAGTCATCAGGAGGGAATATCCAGTTCATGTAGGGGAAAGTGTGCCCTCTGGAGGGGGAGAAGCCCTTAGGGCGACTTAAATCTACAGCCTAAGTCATTTTCTGGTTGGTGGCGAGGCTCCCTGGACAACTGCATCAAAACTGGTGGGTGTTTTGCCAATCCTTGTCCAAGTATCTAGTGAGTCCCAAGTTTGTTCATGGGCTCCTTGAAAATAAGGTCTGGCCTTTTAAATTGTGTCTTCTCTTGCTCCTCTGGCTTCACTATCCCTTTGCACCGGGAACTGAGAAAACCACATACCCGTTCACACCCTTGCACAACTCTTGAATCATTTGCAAAGTATTTCATAGATGCTTGAAAAATAAGATGTAAATGGAGAAATTGCAAGGACCTCTGTAGTGTGATGGAGCAAAGGTCAGGGAAGGAGAGGGACTTTCTCCTGAGTCACCCCTAAGGAGGCACTTTTGCTCTGGCAGAGTCTGCCTTGGGTTCAGCATTTGTGGCTGCTCTGGAGACATAATGATGCATTTTGGAAATTATACATGAACACAGCAGGTGAGATCCCCCGTGGCTAAGAATGTTGCTTGTGGTCACGATTCTTGGCATCTGCCCTCAGGATGGAATCACAGCTATCTATAATCATTTGCAGAGGCCATTTCCATCCCCTGTTTCCCAACAGGGTTTTCCATCAAGTGACAGAAGCCGTTTACCAATAAACACAGGCGGCTAAACCTTGCCTTCTCAAAAAAGTGCTGGGAGGAACAGGGGAATGAACAGACAAAATCACTAAGAGGCAAAGCTTGTTTTGCTCGGCCATCCCACATAAACAAAACAAAACGGAACACTTGGGCCTCCTCCTCAGATACTAATCTCTGGACTCCCTCACCCTGTCAGTTTGACCGGTTCGTGTTTTATGTCTTCAGAATTGTGATTTTTGTAGTAAGATAAATGGTCTTTCCTAACAAAGGTACCCAAATGTTGTACTCTCTCTAGTCTGTTTGACAAGAATTGAGTTCCGCTAAGTCAATGATTTTCAAACTTTGGTGTACAAAAGAATACTTAGCAGATGAAAGTGTATTAAAACTGTGAGTGACCAGCCTCTCCTTCAACCTTCTGAAATTGAATTCTGATAGGAGGTAGTGGTAGGATTTGGGGAGGAGAGAAGTGTGAAGGCCCCGCAGCCTCAACTATAATCCAGGTGATCCTGATATAGTCTTTCTATCACACTGTGGGAAACACTGTATTAAGTCATCATCATTTTAATAGTGGTCTTCTGTACCCAGGAGGAAGATTCTACTTAGCATATTCAAACATTGCACCAGGAGAGTAGAAGTATATTGTGAGTTTATCCAATTGAGATTCTGTTTATCTGTAAATATTTAGTAAGAGAGACAGACTAGTGTACTGAGGAGAATGGCCCGGTTGCCAGTCTTGCTCTGACATTTGCTAGTTGTGTGTCCTTGGACAAATTGGTTCATCCTTTTGAGATTCCATTTCCGCATCTGTACAAGGAAATAATACATGTGAAGTGATTGGCACATTCCTACTTGGAAGCTGTTATTAGTGTAAACTAGAGAAGAATGAGAGGGGATTTAGAGTCATCCTGGTGTGTGGATGGTAAAAAAAAATCACCTCTCATCACTCATCACACAGAGAAGTCTCAGGGTCAACAGAAGACAACTGAAAGATTGAAGAAAACTGCGAAGCTCCAAATAGAACTGGGCTGAGTTCTCGCAAGGGAATTCTAACAGAGATGAAGTAGGACTTCATTCCTTCGGTTTTTTGTTTTGTTTTGTTTTTTTACCCATGTAAACCTGATAGGTAGGCTGGGGACTTGCTTCACATTATTCTTTGAATTTTAAACCCAACCATTTAATAGGAAGAAATGGAACAACCATCCCAGCTTGCATATCATGGCTAATCATCAAAACTTTCCATGTTAAAGTCCCTTGTCCTCTTTCTTTATGTAGTACCAGTCTGGCCAAGCCCCATCCCAAGAAGAATTTTCCAACGCACTCTCATCTTGCGAAGCAATTGGGCACTGCTGGGGGAAGCCGAGACAGATTGGTATCACTGACAATTCCCAATCATCAACATCACATGTGCTTTCAACCTGTCTGCATTTTCCTAACCAGTTCAGTCCACGTGTTTCGAAACTTCCAACCTATCCTCAAGTCTCCATCTCCACCATCTCTACCCGCCATGCTCAGTGACCGAGTTCATTTCCTATGGCCACAGAAATTTGAAACCATGTTATGGGCACCCTTATCTTCTGACCATCACATCTGCAAAACAAACTATTTTTAATTCTGCTCCTTTTGTCCTAATTATCACCTACTGCATTAGAGAAAGGGCCACAATCTTACATGAACCCGGTCTCTCCGCCTGTGCCATGTAGTCCATCCTCTTTCCCTTCTCCTTCTCAAGAGCCACAAACTATCCATGATTTCTTTTCTCTTTTGTATATTCACTCGTTCCTCTTCCAAACAGATACTTCTCATTGATACTTTGCTTACTGAGGACTTTAACATCCTAAAAGCCAAACCCTACCATAAATATCACTCCTCTTCCATAACTCTCTGTCTTTTCCCTTCGAAGTCATGTCACTTCTCAGTCATTTCTCAACATCCAACCTGACCCTTAGCCCACAGCTTTGCAGAAAAGGCAGTGCCTCATGAAAGTTGTTGATAATTTGCATACCACTTTATCCAGTGAACATTTTTGTCAGTCATCATGTTTTTGGCCTGGTAGCTGCTTTTGGCTTTGTAAACTTCCTTTTCAAAACCATCTTGTTCTGCATTTGTCTAGACACTAGCTCATCTGGTTTTTTGCCCCTCTCACTGCTCATTCCCTCCTTTAGCTCATCTTCCTCAGCTGGGCTTTTGAATATAGGGTTTCCTCAAAGCTGAGTTTTAGGTCCTCTCCTCTTCCTATATGTCTGCTTCTCCTGGGCAGTGTTATCAGTCCTCATTACATCCATTATCACTAAGAATCTTATAAATAGTCATGTCCAGTACAAAATTCTCTTGAAGCCAAGACCATACCCTAATTGCCTGCTCAATTTCTTCACCTGGATTGCTCTAAGGTGTTTAAAAAGCCTAAAACTAAACTCAGGGGCACCACTTCTCAAACCTGGTCACTGTCCAGAATTCCTCTGCTAAGGGAATTAACTGAATACATTGGAAAACTGGCAATTCTTGACATCTTCCTCTTCCTCCCTGATCTCCCTTACCTAACACAACCAAACTTCTCACGTGTCCTGCAGATTGTTACCTCCAGAGCAGTCCTTCTATATGTCAACATCACTCAAGTCCTCTGCCATTATCCTAGGGGAAAATACCATCTTCTTGCATTGAGATGACAGTCATAGCCTACCATCTGGGCTTTTCCCATAATCTCTGGGCTTTCTCCTTCAAAGCTTTCCCAATCTTCAAAGCATAGCTACATTCATCCATAATCTGAAAATAAGGACCAAAATATTTAACATGACCTCTGAAACTGTGCCTGCTTTCTGTAAATTTTGGATGGTCATCACTTCTTTCCATCTTTCAGCCTCCTGCCTGAATAATCCTACTCATTGTACAGATCTCAGCACAAAGTTACTTTTTCAGGAAAGTGCTTCCTAATTCTCTTCTGATCATAATCAGAATCCTTTATTATATACTCTATTAGAACTGGACTCCGTTTATTCATTGAATTTGTCTCAGTTTCTGTATCCCTTAATGTGATTGCTTGATTACTATCATTTTCTCTACTAAATGGTAATCTGTACAAGAACAGGGACCATGTCTACTTTTTGTTCACCATCATTTTTCTGATGCCAAGCATGTAAGGGGCCCACGATAATAATTTTTTTAAAAGATTTATTTGTTTATTTTGGGGGAGGGCAGAGGGAGAGAGAGTATTAAGCAGACTTGATGCTGAGTGTAGAGTCTGACTTGGGGCTTGATTCCCCAAGATCACTACTGGCCAAAACAAAGAATCAGATGCTTAACTGACTGTGCACCCCAGACGCCCCCATAATAATCATTTATTGCATAAATGTGTGAACATTTGCCCGTTAGCCCACTTGTGTGTCACTGACCCTACCTAATTTTCATTCTAGTCTCTGTGTTGCTATAATTCCATGGTTATTCTGTGGCTACGGATACAGCGAGCAGACATAACCTTCTGACTCACAGTCATATCTTTGGTGCATGGAAATTTAGGGGCATTTATTAAGAAAATTGCTGGGCAAAGTGAATAGCACTATTTGGGGAGGGAGAAATAAAGAAAAAAAGAAAGATAAAAATAGTAACCCTTTGAAAATCCAGTGTCCAGCCCCTGACACTTTAGAGGAGTGTTCGGAGAAAGGTACATTTTAATATAACGGGCAGAAACCCAAATTAAATGTAAAAATTTCTATCCTATGAGAAATAAAATGGACGATTACCCGTGTTTTAAATATTCTCTTTGCTTTTGTTTTGAGGGTAAACTGGTATTCTAACTAGAGGAGATTTGTATGTTTTTTTGGCCCACGGCAAGAGAAGTGAAAGTTAGTTCCCGTTTACTGAGCACTTACTATTTTTTTTTTTTTTAAAGATTTTATTTATTTGACAGAGAGAAACACAGTGAGAGAGGGAACACAAGCAGAGGGAATGGTAGCGGGAGAAGCAGGCTTCTTGCCGAGCAGAGAGCCCGATGCGGGGCTCAATCCCAGAACCCTGGGATCACGACCTGGGCCGAAGGCAGACGCCCAACGGCTGAGCCACCCAGGCGCCCCGCACTTACTATTTTTAAGACACTGTGCTAACTATGTTCTTTTGCTGAAAGATGGTCTTTGGTTTTGCCTTAGAGAACAATTTTGGCAGCCCCAAAGTTTCCTTTGCATTCTCAGTAGGGTAAGTGGGCTCGAGGGAAGTCACTTGTTGGGGAAAGGTGTGGCGTGACATTTGGAAAATGGAGCAGTTCTGCTGGGTTGAAAGAATTACACTGCCCGATTGGTCCTCTGCTTCAACACCAGTTTAATGCCCAGCATTCAAGAGTTTTAGTTCGAACTGGAAGGTTTTCATTGCCAGCTCAGGTTTGATTTTTGACATCTGAGTTCAAGAGAACCGGAAGGTGGTTTTCAATGGAAACGGAATGATGTAGGAAGAGCTCCAATTCAATGACTTAGTTTGGGTTCCTGCCTCTCCAGACACACGGCGTATCCAGTGAGCTCTGCTAATTGCTGCTTCAGATACCTCTCTGTCAACCACCCTTTATCACTTGGTACATGATGTGCGTGTGGTCTCAGGAATAGTGTTAAGAAAGAAGGTTCCATCAGAGTTTTACAAAAGCACGGGGGCCTATTAGTCATTTCAATTTTCAGGGGAGCTTTGAATGAAACAACTAATGGCACATGAAAAATCGCAGGTGCCTAGGGGAATTGCCTATTGGTTGGGAGGTACCAAGTGGATTGAAAAAATTCATGAGGTACAATGTAACTCTTGGGTCTTTTTTTTTTTTTTTCTTTCTTTCTTTTAGCCTTCCCCTTGCCATGTCTTTACATTGAGCCATGAATAATTCTCAGGGCATTTTACACTGATGTTCATAGCTTATGCTTTTAGCCAATGTTTTTAGTATGAATTATGCTTTCTCTCACAGACTCAGAAAATATCCCTAAGGCTCTAAGAGATCCCAAATTTCACTTAATACATTTCTCCACCTTTTGAAAGGAAATACTACCATCCCAAATGAGTAGGGAATCTGATATTTAAAATCTATCTGCTGATCATTGGGCTAGGTACTTTTCTGATAAAGAGGTGTTTTTTTTATAATGGGACTGTACAAATTAAACACACACACACACACAAACACATTTTGTTAAATTGTGCTTTAGAAATAACAAAATAATGGGAGAATACACTTTGGGAAGACCACTCAGAACCTATTCAACTTTGTAATGAAAGCATTAACAATCTAATAAAAACAAAATACTAGCTTAGGTAAAATAATGCAGCCTTCAGTTTTTTATAAGAGGCAAAGATAGGCTTCTGGAAAGGAGATATGTTATAAAAGATATAGGTATAAAGGAGAGCTTCAGCTTCTAAGTTTAAGTCAAAGATCAGAGAAAATCGCTCATAAACACCTTCAAAGCAGAGAAGTTGGATAAACTAAGCCAAGAGGCAGAAGATAGGGGTAAATGAGCATAAGTTATACTACTGTATTCCTTGAGGCTTAGCTGTGTGGGTGGACTTGGCATATAACCATAGTTACTTGGTGCAAAACAGCTTGTGACCAGGAAAAAAGAGTCTGTAAAACAACCTGATTTCTGAATTATACTGGCATAATTTCTCGATTTAATAATCACATATCAGCTACTTCCCATTATAAAAATAAGCATTGTAGCAGAATACATTATAATTTTTATTTATTTGTTTATATATTTTTAGACTAATTTTTAGAATAAATATTTTTGGTAGGTGGTGTACACAGACACACACACACACACACACCCACACACACCCACACACACAAGTAAGAGAGCTGATGCTCAGAGGGCTTACATAACTTCCCCAAGGTCATCCACTTTGTAAAGACAGGTCCGGGTTTAGAACCAGGTTTATGCTTTTCTTCCTCTGAGGGATATGGGGCATTGCAAAGTTGAAATTCCATGACACTTCTTAGAAGGTAGAAAAGCAATACAGGGACTGCCTAATGCATGCCAGCCCTGAGATGCACACACATTCACATGCACAAATTCCGTTAGTTCCTTTGAGGTGAATTATTATTCCCCCTACACAGAGAGCTTATGTAACTACCCACCCACACTCATAGTAAATAGTTGATTTAGAGCATGACCGTTTCTTGAGCTCCTTCTTTGGCCATCGTATCATTTGGTTCTCCCCGGCAGTCTCAGACGAGAGAGAGAGGAGGAGGAGCGCTCATTCAGTTGTAATTCTAGGAAAACATATCATTTCACTTCTAGGATCTGCTTGCTTCTGTGTCTACTATCATGTAGTTGGGAGGGAAAGAATGTGTTACTAGTATTAAAAAAGCCCTTACTTATGTCAAAGCTTGACATCCACAGCCAATTATACATACCCCTCTTTCAAAATGACCACAAAGAGCAAAATATGGATTATGTCCTGTTTCTTTTTTTTCCTCCAGTTTTTATTAAGAAATAATGGACGTATCACCATATAAGGCTAAAGCATATAGCACTGATGGTTCTATTTACATATATTATGAAATGATCACAGTATATTCGGCTAACATCCATCCTCTCAGATGGATACAATAAAAAGAAGAGAGAAAAGTGGGGGAGAGGGGTGGGAATCCTCCTCGTGTTGAGAGCTATCAGGATTTACTCTCTTAAGAACTTTCCTGTATATTATTATAGTACTGTTAGCAATGGCATCGAATGTTGTGCATGTCATCCCTACTATTTATTTATCTTACAATTGGAAGTTTGTGCATTTTGACCACCTTCCTCCGGTTCCCCCTTCCTCACTTCCACTTCTAGCAACCACAAGTCTGCTCTTTTTTCTATGTGTTTAGAACACCCTGCTTCTTGAACCAAATGATCGATTGGTTCTGGACTTACAACTTGCAAGCTGTGCAGTCTTAGGGAACTAAGAAATGATACTGATATGATAAGCACGAAAGCTCTTTGTAAATTGCAGAGACTGATTCAAATCTACAATAGTCATTATCATGATTACTCACCAGACTGCTACTGTTTTGTCTCGGTTTTTATTAGTTATGATGATGCTGATTGGTCTTTTATAGGATCAGTACTAAAATGTAAATTATTTTAGCTTACAGGGATTTTTAAGTGTTGTCACAGAAAATTCGGGCTGGAAGGGATGACAGGAATTAGAGAGTTCAGAGGTTTATACTGTAGACGCTGAAACAAAAGCCCAGCAACGTGAAGTGTCTTTCCAAAGGCCACCCGGCTGCTTAATGATTGCTGGACCAGGGTTCATTCTCTGATCTAAATTATCTTTGATTTCTAGCTGAGCGGGGATTCCATTCTTACGCTTGTCAAACTTATTCTCCATCAAACACATTAACAAAAATCAAACACAACACAATAGACATGTCTCTATTCTTGGGTCTCATCTTTTGGAATTGGAAATTTAGCCATAAAATAGATCTAGTTCCAGCCTAATTGCCTTTGTTTTAACTTGACATTGTCTTTGGAGACTTGAGACTTGTTAAAGCATCTTGTGAAGCTGAAATCAGACAGATTGAGTAATTTGCTTTCTACAAAATGATTGGTTTCTAATTTCCAGTAGAAATAAAGTTCATTCTTTTATTTGAGAGCATTTGGAAGCCAAGTATTTGAAACTATATTATGTGAGATTACACCTTTATACAAAAATGTGTAGATTTACCTACATATGTATGGAGAATTACCTAAATGCCAAAAACGATTTAAAAAATAGGATGTTAGTTTAATGCTGGCTTACTTCAATAACATGTCTGCACTCCTGGTTGAAGCTGAGATAAAGGTGTAGAAACCTCGTTTTGAGCCCTAATTACTGATTTTTGCCTCACTTCATCTTTCTTATCATTTTTGAGAATCAAGGTGACACCAGTGTTTCCTGCAATATTGAATTGTGTCAACGGAAGGGCCTCTTTCCCCAGAAAACTTTAATTAGGAAAACTCTTCAGGGAAATAAAAAATAGTTCTGCACAAATTAGTTTAAAATACTCAAACTGAGAAAGAAATGACTAGTATACACTTGTACCCTTGTGTATTAACATGCATTTTCCTCAGGCTTTGGTAATGTCTTGAAGTGATTTTTTTCCCATCATACATAGAATAAAACAATACAGACTAGAGAGAGAGAAAAAGAAGTTTCTTGAAAGTCTATGACTTAAGTGTGAATGTCCTTTTAATACTCAACTGAGAGATAAGATCTGGAACGCTAATGGCTCTTTGAAAAAAATTGGGGCATTTTTTTAAAGAAAAAAAAAACTAAAAGAACCACCGCTAGATATACTTTGACCTCTTCAGTGGTCAAGCAAGTGTTCTTTAAATTTCTCAAAACCACTCTTTCCTGTGCTTCTAGAAGGATAGACGCTACATATAAATCTACCAAAGGCCAATCTTCATTGCCCTTGGTCAATTGTTTCATAGTATTTCTGTCTTATTCATCTCCACATTCTTTCTTGTAATCCTCTCAACAGAATGTGTGGTTTCATTATTTGTTATATTAGTTCTAGTTAATTTGGGATCTTAAAGTATCAGATTTGAGAACATTTGGGAGAATGGATTGCTAAGAAATTATGACCTAGAATATTCAAATTAAGAACTGTACCACCCACTTTGAAACAAAACAAACAAAACACAGTCAAAGCCTTGAGACTTTGTACCACTCATTGACATTGTGTTTTTCAAACATTAGGAAGTCAGGAACATTTTCTAATGAGAAAGTTTTTTGTCTCCCCTATAGTAAGAGGAAAATACCAATAAAATCAATAAAATAGCTATGGATTGCATTTTTGGTGGGGTTTATATTGTTAGTCTCTGTTTATTTTATTGAGCTTTCTGAGGAAAAGAAATTCTTTTTTTTTCTGGCAATTCCCAGAGTTTAAGTCTTCTTATAGGAGATTTGGCACTTTGTAAATCAGTGGAGGTAAATGATTAATTACGGAAGGGGTGTTGTTAATAGACACTTTTTGGGGAATCTGAGTCCCAAGTCTTCCCCCAAATGAAATAACCAGTTACAACAATAGAAAAAGGGCAAATGATTTGAATAGGCATTTAACAAAAGACGTTATTCAAATGACCAATAAACATATGTGAAGGTGCCCAATTTCACTAGGCCCTAATGGACATGAAAATTGAAACCACAATGTGAAGCTACTGTATACCCACAATTACATTTTATAAATGAAAAAAATAAAACAAAACAAAATCTTGGTGAGGATGTAGAATAAGTGAAATTCTCATAAACCATTAGTGGGAGTATATAATAGGCATAACTAATTTGGAAACCATTTGGGATGTTTGGTATACAAAACCTGGTTTTGAACAAGTTACTTAATAACCTGATGAGTCTCTGCCTCTTACATATAAATGGGGATAACAATAGTACACCACAGAGTTGCAATAAGAATTAAGGTGATGTATACAAAATCAGGGGGGAAGGCAGGTCGTGTGGACCCAGGTATAGGTAGGAGATGGATGTAGTAATGGGAATTATAAATAGAAATATACTTAACAAAATTTTATCCTATAGCAACTTATGCAAACTTATGCAACTTATTTTCTGGGAAATGTTAAAATTTCAGAGAAAAGTTAGTCTTATATATTATTCAAAGTGTTTTAATGGTCTTTTTGGGAAGGAAATAACCAGTAACTGATTGCAAGTCATTCTGAAATTGCCAAAGGTTTTATAGTGAAATGTTCTTAAAGAATTTTAATTTTTATGTGTAAAGATGCTAAAGAATCTTTCAGTTAGAAAACCCAGACAATATCCCATAAAGGGTGATAATTTAATAGAATGTATTCTTCACATTAAATATAAAGGTCAGTTCCAGAGAAAAATATTTTCTATGGATGTTTTAGTGAGAAGTACAAAATAACTCATTAGGTTTATGTAAATAATTCTCCTTCAGGTTATTTCCTTTTATTTATTATATTTGCTAACAAAAATAATACACAAATACACACATACTTAATATTTCCCTATACCATCATCTGCTGCTCTAGCTTCCTCTCCAGAGATAATGACTTTAAAAGATTTTGTGTATATTCTTCTGGTCATTTGTCTGTGTGCTTGTCCCATATATGTGTATGGTATACATAACTGCACCTGTAGAAATATAGAGGTTTTTTGTATATGTGTTTTCTTTAAAAGCAAGAAATTATATCTTAAATATTATTCTTCAACCAATTTGTTAAGTTGGTGATATGTCTTGGAAATCTTCCCATGTGAATCTACATATAACCACTTATTCTTTTTAACAGATATTTTAGTATTTCAGAGTATAGAAATAACATATTCTGTTTTAAACATAGTTTTTTTGGATGTCACTTAGATTGTGCTCATGTTTTCCTGTTGTTATCAATGCTGTAGTAGCCTCGTGCAACAAACCTTATGTAACTCTCCTTGGGCATGCATGCATGGGTTTCCTTGGATACATACTGAGGCATGCAGTAACTTGGTCATGGGGTCACCCATTGTTCATCTAATTAGCTAATGCCAGAACGCTCTTCCAAATGAATGAGCGAATGCTCTTCACTTTCATCAGCAGTGTAAATGAAAGCTTCAGTTTCTCCATAACTTTACCAATGTTTAATAGCATTCTCTCAAGTTTTTTCAGTGCTAGTAAGCAGTAATATTTCAACGTTGCTGTGAATACTACGGAGGCTGAGCATTTTGGCATGTATTGCTCTTCTGACTTCCTGACTACCATTGCCTACGTTATTGTTTCTGACTTTTCTGTCCCATTTAGTAGGCCCTTCATGGTAGCCTAAGTCTACCAGGAGCTTCTGAGCTGGCAGTTCAAGCATAAGAATAAGTCTCCGTACCAGGAGAATAAGCTTTCCTTTCCTCTTGTCCCAGATTTCCTTTCATGAAGCAAGGGAGCAGGGTTGTTTGGTCTCGAACTTTGGTGTGCACAGGAATCACTTGGGGATCTTGTTAAAATGCAAATCCTGATTCAGCAGATATGGCATGGAGCCTAAGAGTCTGCATTTCTAACTAGTTTACTGGTGGTCCTAAAGCTGCAGGTGCACGTAACGGGGAATTTCATGGCTGCTACATAGAGAGCATTTAATTTATTTGCATAGAATGACCAAGTTATTGGAGAAGGTGTAGATCAGGTGGTACCTAGAGCAAGCCCCAAAGTGCAGGCTCAGTACACTTTATTTATAAACTCAAGACAACCCCTATGATACCTCACTCTGCATTAGACATTTACTCACTGTTTATCTTAGCTATGATATTATTATAATTATGGCGATGCGGAGTAGGAAATGAATCATTTAATCTTTTGTGAATATATTTGGCTCACCTGGCCCAGATAGAACATTGATGACTTCTGTCGTCAAAGTACTGAAATTATTCTGTAGCTCCTTTTCTTCTTTATTTTTCTAAATAAAGAATGTCCATGAAGTATGTGAATTCCTATAGTATTTCTGTGCACAGGATTGCCTCTTTACTCTTGACAAAACCTCTTGCCAAAGTTAAAAGTGATCTACCATCCATCCATCCATCCATCCATCCATATTTTCCTAGTCTTTATTTTATTCCTTATTCCATCATTTTAATACACCGGACAGATTTTATTCTTTTTTATCAGATAATTTTTATTTCATTTAATCTTCACAGTTAATATCTTTTAATATTCCAGGGTAGTAGGTGGTGGTCAGTTTTTCAGGTGATGCATGTGGGATTGCTTTCCTGCCAGCTGGCGGCAAAGAAAGGTTGTGGAAGTGGATGTGTTTGGATCCAGTGCCCAGGTTCTTCTCATCACATTACGTTAGGCAATGTAATCGTATCTCCCTCTCTCTCATACCCATGCACACACTATATAATTCACAACTATTTTAAATGATAAAGTCTTCATCTACTACCTCCTTGGTTACTAATACTGACCCAGTGCTTTAATGAACCCCTCACCTGTTTTTGAATCAACTTATTGAAGCGTCATTTAAACAAGCTAAATTCTCTCTTTTTGAGTGTATGGTTTGATGAGTTTTTGCACATACTTATACCTATGTAACCAATTAAGATATAGAATATTTTTTTTAAGATATAGAATATTTTTATCTTTCCGCATATTTCCTCATGTCCCCTTGAGTTTAATCCCTCACTCTTGACCCAGGTAACCAGAGATCTGTTTTCTGTCACTCTATCGCCTACTCTAGTATTTCATTTAAAAGGAATCATAATGGTATGTTGTGTTTTGGGCATGTTTCTTTGTCTAAGAATAATGTTTCTGATACTCATCCATGTTAGTAGATCATTCTCTTCTTTATTATAGAGTACTATTCCATTGTATGGATATATCACAATTTATTTATCCATGGATCTCTTGTTCCACAAATAAAGCTGCTACAAGCATTCTTTTGACAGTCTTTTTGTGAATATTTATTTTATTACTCTTGAGTAACTCCTAGGAGTAGAACTCCTGGGATATAGAGCAAGTATATTTTACCATGCACTTCAATAAATTCCCATACCTCTTATAATCTGAATTCTCCAATACTGCATAGGACTGTGTATTGTCTTATATTCTCTAACTTCACATTTATTTTAAGTCTTGACTCTCTGGTAGGTCATAAACTCTCAGATGGTAGGAGTCAGAAATTATCATTTATTTATTTTTTAACTTAAAAAAAAAACACTGGCCCTTGGGTTTATCATAACTGCTTGTTGGATTATTAGTATGTACTTTATTAATAATACTCCACTAAACACAATGACCCTATGTTTTAGTTCTCTTTGAGATGAATTTATAAAGTTAAGTTTCATTGGGTTGTGTTTCAGGTGGACATAAATAGCAATAGATTCCCTCTTTTCCTTCTGGGTAGATGTGTGACCTACTGGGACCGCCTGGATTATCCTGAGACTCTTGCTGGAACCATCAAGAATAGGTTCTATGGTGCCACTGGAGTTGCTAAGTTAAGAGAAAGCAAGAGTATGTCTGTTATTTATGTTTTTGCCATTTAGAGAGATTTGACCTGAAAATAAAGCCATCACAAATAATCCTGTACTGGGTACCTGAAAGTTGCTATAATATTGAATCTTATAAGTTCTTATCACACACACGTAAGATGGGGAATTTTGTGAGGTGGCAGATGTGTTAACTAATCTTATTGTGGTGGTTACTTTGCAATATATGCATATATCAAATTGTCCCGTTGAATAACTTTAAACTTATACAATATTATATGTCAATTACATCTTAACAAAAATGGGGAAAAATAAAGTAAAACTATCACAGAGGAAGGAAACGAATTTGTGATGACATGTTGAAGCATGGCTCAAAACATGTCATTAGCATCCAGCTGTACCTGCCTCTAAACTTTTCATGGTGTATGCCTGTTTGAAATGAATTTTATAACTTGTTATTGCAATAACCCTGTTTAATACATTTAGCCTTAGTAACAGCAGCTCCAAACTAGCCACCCACTATAGTAACAGTGAGACAGAATTGAAAGTTATTTTCCTTTTTTTTTTTATTTGACAGAGAGAGAGATCACAAGTAGGCAGAGAGGCAGGCAGAGAGAGAGGGGGAAGCAGGCTTCCCGCTGAGTGGAGAGCCCGATGCGGGGCTCGATCCCAGGACCCTGAGATCATGACCTGAGCTGAAGGCAGAGGCCTTAACCCACTGAGACACCCAGGTGCCCCGAAAGTTATTTTCCTTTGAACATATTGCTTGGGCTTCAACATCAAGGGTAATAAATATCTCACCAATGTTTTTTAGACTCCATTAGAAGTTTAAAATATAAAAATGATAAAGACACCAGGTTTCCATCTTTGTATACCTAAAATTCATCCCTAACACTGCATTTAAAGTGGCTACTCAATGTTGGAAAATATCAGAAAGTGAGTATTCTCATAAATACCTGAAGTTAAGATGGATGCGGCAAAATGTTTAAGCATTGTTGTTCCAGGGACACATAATTACAGTTATCTTACTTGAGAGCACCATTAGTGTTGAACAGTGTTATTACTCTAGTATGCTTTTTGGGTTGAATTTGCCAAATAATTGCCTCAATTATCTGCTTCACATTGGCCGTGGAATCTTGGCCAAGACAATTATTCCTGTTTCCTGCTGGATCACAGCTTAGTGATCTCATAGACAAAACTTCATCTCAATGTCAAAGTGTTGGTAGGACTCAACATAATTACCTTTCATCATTGTTGTGGCTGAGACATAATTCTTCTGTCAGTCTATGCTGAGCAATCCTGTTGAAAATGAATGGTTTTGAAGTAGCATAATTGTATTGTATTGGTAGAGAGAAGCATTCTCATTTGGGGTGGTTATAATTACATGTTGCCATAGTGACAATGGATGGGCAGAGATTTTTCCAGGTGCTTATTGCTTTCTCGGAAAATTCCCATTGGAGCTGGTGGTTATCAATGCCAAACATTTTTCCCAAGCTGAAGGAAAACCTGTAAGATTATCAGTCCCTTTTATTTGCAGTAGTAATCTCAGGAACATACCAACAAATATGAGTAAAGGCAGTAAAATTAGCAGTAGGCCATCCAATGGGAACTGACATTTTACCCCCACACTCTTAGTACCTGGGAGAGAAAGATGGAAGTTTTAGGGCCCCCAAATGCCCTCAGTTGATTTAAATTTAAAATCATGGAAACATATACTTTTCCATATATCTCAATTACATGTCAACATTTCAACACAATCTTGTGAGAACTACTCACACATGCAACAGCATGCACGATTCTCAGAACCATTATGTTGAGCAAAGGATGTCAGAGTCAAAGGCAACCAATGGATTAATTCCATCTATATAAAGTTTAACAACAGACAACAATAATTTATGGTGATGAAAGTCCCCTGTATATATCCTTCCACATTATACCTTAACTTACAGAAAAGAGTACTATGAAAGATTCACTATCCTAGAATCAATTTTCAGTTCTACCACCTGCTAGCTATACGACCTCAGGTAAATTTCAGTTCTTTTGACTCTAAAATAGTCTTGAAAACTCCTCACTATCTGTCCATTTTGTAAGGTAGGATTGATTGAGAGGGGGCTAAGGGAACTTTGTGGGTGGTGGACATGTTCCATATTTTAATTGGTGTGATAGTTACACAAGTATAAATGTTTGTAAAAACTCATCCTGTTGTGCACTCAAAATCTATACATTTTACTGACTGTAAATGTGCAAAAAATGTAAAAAGAAAAAAAACTTTATGAGTTACAAGCCATATTTTGTTCAGGAGACACCAGGGACTCAAGAAAAGAAGTGACAATTTGCCTAAGTTCACTGTGGGAATTCAGAAATCTATATTATCCGATGCGAATCACAATTTTATCTTTTGAAAAGTGGGAAGATTTTGTCATGACATTAATTATGAGCCTAAAGCCTTTGTACTTAGTACATTAGAAGAAAGGAAAACAAAAGTGAAAAAATGTGTTTCCTACATTTTGCTCTGTTTTTTGGGCACATTTACATTTTACAGAGGTAACAGGCAATGAGTTACTGCTTGTTTACTGGGAAAAGCAGAGAGAAAGGCCATCCAGCAGGGGAAGTCATAACGATGTCACTCAGTCAGCAGTGTTCTGAGACATCTGCTATGTAGAGAATCCCGATAGGTGTTTTTCTTCAGAGAAGTAAAAAATTTGACATAACAGCTTTCACAGTCTGTGAAGTAGTTCCTGGATAAGCACTCGCTACACAAATCACCGAGCCTCTTGTTAAAAACACATTATCCTGATTCAGTGGGTCTGAAGTGAAAGCCCATCCGTTTGCAATTTTAATAAATCCCCAAGTGATGATGATATTGCTGTTCTTCTGGGCCATACTTTGAGTTGCAAAGAAGACATTACCAAAGCTGAGGTGGGATCTGCAGTTCACCTAAGGACTCAAACTCAAATAGTGAGCTGAAACCAGGACCCACCAGGACCCAGTAAGTCTCTATATCCTGCACCCCTCCCCACCACTAATATAAGAAACAAAATGAGAGGTGTGTAAATATAAATACAAACATTTGACACCAGTGAGAAAATTTGTTGTAACCATGTATTTAAATTGGTTGTTTAGCATTATTGAATGTAAGCAACTTGTCCCATTTTTATTGCTGTGTTTAAGCTTTAGGTCAATGTCTTCCTAAATTCCAATCTAGAAGTTACTCTTCTAAACAAGGATACATTTGTAATCTTGGAAACTGTAGAGTGAAATGGTGACCCACAGAAGGGTTTGATGACCGCAACCCACATGCGCGTGAGAGTTAGCTGTGGATGTGGTACCCATTCTCCAAGATGGTCTTCAATAATCCTTGCTCCCCGGTATTCCTGCTATTGTGTGATTTCCTTCCACATTAAGTGGCACTGCTCTGTAGAACCAATGGGATGATGGCATGCGACTTCCAAAGACAGATCATAAAAGATATTCTGTCTTTTGCTTTGTTTATTCTTGGATTGTTCTTTCTGGCAGAAACCCATACCAGGTTATGAGGCTCTTCAAACAGACCACTTGCAAATAACGGAGTCCTTCTGTCAAAAGCCATGTAAGAGAATGGGCGATCTTGGAAATAGGTGCTCCGACTCCAGGATTTTGAAGCATTAGATAACTAAAACAGTTCTTGAAAATGGGAAGAAACTCTATACTGGTAGATACCAGACTTCTGATTTAGAAAGATAGATTCTGTAGTAGGCCCCACAAAATGTTATCTAGATATAATTGCATCCTATTTGAACTAACGCTGAGAGTTCTTCATGATTACCAGATCCCAATCCCAAATAAATAGATCTTTCAGTGGAGGAAACAAGAAAAAAATGCAAAATAATAAATTGGAGCATTTATATTACAGTAATGGATAAAACCAATAAGTTATGTGATCTATTATTAG
Source organism: Procyon lotor (assembly GCA_028646535.1). Taxonomy (NCBI): domain Eukaryota; kingdom Metazoa; phylum Chordata; class Mammalia; order Carnivora; family Procyonidae; genus Procyon; species Procyon lotor. Next base: position 62,994,753 of record CM053603.1, on the reverse strand, counting down.
GTTATGGTCTATGCTCAGGCAGGTCTGAATGAAGCCTTAGGTTGGGACACTGACAGAGGAAATAAGGATAGAGATGGATTATTTTGAATAATTGATAGGACTTCATGATAAATTGATTTGGTATATAAAGGAGAAGGGAGAATAAAAGACATCTTTAAAAATATGTGCCTGTTAGATTGAAGAATAATGACACACCATTGAATGAACTAGTTGGGAAGATACGTCAGGATTTTAGAGATGGGGAAGAGGACAGAAGGCTCTATCTTGAGATATACTGAGTTTCACTTAATGAGAAAACCTGGGAGAAGATGCTTTCCTTTTTCTTTTCTTTTTCTTCTTCTTCTTCTTTTTTTTTTTTTTAATTTTTACTGTTTCCTTGTACTACATAACAGTGATTTTTTTTCTCATTCCCAAACCCCATTCCTGAAAGACAGAGATAGTCAATGTAGTTATTTACCTATGAAAAATCTTAGCAAGCAAAAGTTTTAACAATACTTCTGATAGTATAAGGTCAGGAATAGTCTAAAATCCAGCTTTTTCCCAAACCACGCTATGGTTCTTTCCTGCTGGAGCATACTGTGGTCACTGCACAGCTCTCTTTTTTATGTTGGCTGTTGGCCCAGTCCCTTGATGGCTAGAATTAATCATTGTTTTAAAATGGGAAGGGGTTTGGCTAGATGTTTCTGATAGGGTTCTAACAGAGTGCCTGTCCTTTGGCAGATATCGGGTTGGGTTTAGCTTTTAACTCTGAACAATTAGAAATTCAAAGCTGTAAATTCACCTAGGACTTGTAAAAGCTTTAGGAAATCCACCAATACAGCCAAAATCACAAGGAGATTGATTTATGAAACTGAATGCCAAGTGTTAATTGACAAATGGGCATTCATAATTTTAATAACTGGAACATTTAGGTTTCCTTTACTTTGTTCCACCTCTGGAAGTAAGTTTTGCAATTAGAAAGTTACTTGATGGAAAGTAAGAAAGTTGGAAGAGACTCTTTCTAGCTCTATGGGATATATCGTATTACCTAATGGTGGCATTTGCAGAATATTTCTGCTCTGCTACAGAACATCTATTTTTGGCAACTAAAATATTTATGCTTTTAATATCCATTGTTTTCTCTTACACAGCGCTACTCCAACCACTGAGTTATGCACCAAATATTTATTAAGAATCTCCCACATGCGGGGCACTCTTTTAGGGGTTGAGGATCCAGTGGTAAGTAAGAGGCAAGTTTTTACCTTCATGGAACTTACATTTTAGTGGATATATGAATCTCGTTATTTTCCAGGTCTCCTTCTGTGTTCATATTACTTCTCTTAATGATTTTCATTGTCATAGTTTATCTTTAATTAGCTTTTTTAGGGTGTATTCCTGATGAAATTTTAGGAAGATAAATTAGTGTAATAGATAATATATTTGCAAATAACATTTTTGAACTAAGTTGCTTTGTTGAAGAATGACTTTTTTGGCATTTATTCCTCTATTTCTCTATTTTATCCTCTATTAATGATAGCCTCTTGTTTTTCTTTTTAGTGTACATTGTTATTCAGTTTTAACAAGAAAGGGACCTAAATGGAAAAAAAATATATTTTTTCATATATATGTATATGTATATATACATATATGTATGGTTAGACAAACAGCTAAATTATAATTACACTATAGAATTAGGAATAAATATATAGTAGATGCTATTTTACCAAATCAGAGGAATTTTAATTTGACAATAAACTTCAAACAATTCACTTCACAGACATTTGAGGCTAACAGACTAATTATATGCTGCCTGAGGGAGGAAATATTTCCTTCAGCTGATTTATTGATTTGTTGCCTTTTTACAGAAAACTATGCTGATCTAATTACAGAGAAGGGTTAAAAAGCTAATAACTTCAAACCTGAAGCTGTCCATAATGAAGCACAATGATTAATGATCTAACAGAAGCAACCACCCATGAATCTTTAGCTAGAGACTTGAAATACCATGTTGATAATGGGGAGCTTGAAATACACTGACCAGTGTTTCTTTCTATATGAAAGTAATGTTAAAATGTCTAAATGGTACTGTAATTGGACTTTGGTGTAGTGAACACTTATGACTCAGTCTCCAGATGTTTTTTGCTAGTAGTTGTCTGGATTATGACTTTAAAAAAAAAACACAGAATTCCCGTTATATTAGTATATTCATCAGTGAGGTATTATGCAAAAACCTTCTCCAAAACCAACTAGTTTAGGTCAACTTGAGGGGCGCCTGGGTGGCTCAGTTCGTTGAGTGTCTGCTTTCAGCTCAGATCATGATCACAGGGTCCTGGGATTGAACTCCATGTCGAGCTCCTGGTTCAGCAGGGGATCTGCTTTTCCCTCATCCTCTGCTGCTCCCCGGCTCATACTCTCTCTCTCTCTCTCTCTCTCTCTCTTTCTCTCTTTTTCTATCTCTGTCACAAATGAATAAATAAAACATCTTAAACAAAAGTCAGCTTGAGGTTGTGAAAAGGAACAAAACCAATGGATTGACATCAGGGATCGTGGGAAGTCAAAGTAGATCACCAGTTATCCACATACATCCCTCTCCTCAACCCAGTCAGTGAAGGATTATAAAAGGAATACAGGGGCTTATAATTGGGACCATGTAAGTTGGTGTTAAGACCTTTGAGAGGGAAGGTGATATAGCATGGGTACCATTTTGAGACATGAAACCAGAGAAAGTGGGAGAAGCCTATTAACATTACCATTATTTACTATATATAAATATATATATATATATATATATATATATATATATATATATATATATAATTTTTTTACAGTATTTTCTAATTTAGTTTTAGCCTCAAATGGCCACCATACTCAGAATCAGATTTCTTTACTCTGGGAAGAAAGAGCTGTGATTGTAGGTTGAGCTGGGGAGCCATGGGGTGGTACTGGAGCCTGGGGTTATGAGAGCTAATCAACAGAGTGATTCTATTAACAGTATGGAGGCTGGGGTGGCACCATCAGCTCTTGGTGACCGTGGGTGTCACTTGTAGGAGAGGACCAGCAATTTGGGAAAGCTGTAAAGGGCAGCTCAATTATCCCCTGGAAATTGTGAGTAGGACTAAGTAGAGCTTGAGACCTAAACATCTTTGGAGGAAGAAAGTGGTATTTCGATTGTCTTGTTTCTACTAAGAAAAAAAAAAATCAACTGCAATTCCACCACCTCTTCCCCAGAGAGAATGATTGCTAACCCCAAGGTGTATACGTTCTTAAAAGTATTTCTTTCTTGCTTCCTTGCTTGTTTATTTCCCCTCTTCTATCCACCCTGTTAGATTTTTAAAATGAAAGTTACATTATAAACTTTCTCCTAGGTCATTGTTTATTCTTCCATAATATAAATTTTAGTGGCTGCTTAACATTTAGCTGTAAGATTTCACTGTACTTGGGGCTCCTGGATGGCTCACTAGGTTAAAGCCTCTGCCTTTGGCTCAGATCGTGATCTTGGGGTCCTGGGATCGAGCCCCGCATCAGGCTCTCTGCTCAGCAAGGAGCCTGCTTCCCCCCACTCTCTGCCTGCCTCTGCCTACTTGTGATCTCTCTCTCTATCAAATAAATAAATAAAATCTTTAAAAAAAGATTTCACTGTACTTAGTTTAGTGATTAAGGTCATTGGCAAAAACCTTTTTATTATAATCTAAAAATGTTTTTGGTTTATTTTATAAAATATTTTAAAATTGCTTTATTTATTTTATTTTCTGCATATGAAAATGATGCCCCGAATACCCTCAACTCCTGAGTTCAGTGGCCTTTTCTTTCTTTTTTCCCACTGGCTGTTGTATAGGCTGAGGGTGAACCTGAGGTCTTCTTTCCTTTTCTCTTAGCTTCTTCCAGGCCTATCGTCCACTTAGTTCAGAGAGCTGGCCTTGGTGCTTTAAGCAGAGGACTGATACTAGAGGCAATTTCTGTATTTATGGCAGCTGGAAGGGGACTTGGGGTAAGCGTGAAGGGAATGGCCTGGTTCTCTTCAGTTTCTTGCTCTTCTAAAAGTGATTCATGGACCAGCCAATTGGGATCCTGTGGAAGCTGGTCAGAAAGATGGACTCTCAAGCCCCACCCCAGATCTGCTAAATCAGAATCTGTATTTAGGATGATACTGTAGTGATTCATATGCAGGCAAAAGTCTGAGAAGCCCTGCTCTAGTTGATGGCCAATAATTATCTTTTGATTAGCTCTACACCAGTGGTTATCAAACTTATCTTCATACTGGAGCCACCAGTAGAGCTTCCAAAAATGCTAATGTTGCATCCCATTCCTAGAGATAGTGATTTTTTAAAAAAAAAAATGTTTTTAGATTTATTTATTTATTTGAGAGAGAGCCTGAGCACACAGAGACAGAGGGAGAGGGAGAAGCAGACCCCCACCTAGCAGGGAGCCCAATGTGAGCTTGATCCCAGGATGCTGGGATCATGACCTGAGCTGAAGGCAGATGCTTCACCGACTGAGCCACCCAGGCACTCTGAGATCGTGATTTAATTTGTCTGGAGTGTGGCTTGGGCACTGGCAGCTTTCAAAGATGTTCAGATTCTTTCTTTTTTTTTTATTTTTAAAGATTTTATTTATTTGACAGAGAGAGAGATCACAAGTAGGCAGAGAGGCAGGCAGAGAGAAAGGGGGAAGCAGGCTCCCTGCTGAGCGGAGAGCCCAATGAGGGGCTCGATCCCAGGACCCTGAGATCATGACCTGAGCCAAAGGCAGAGGCTTTAAACCCACTGAGCCACCCAGGTGCCCCAGATGTTCAGAGTTCAATGTGCAGCCAAGTTTAGGAACTGCTACCATATACCTTGGTTACAGGTACTCTCTGGTTTTAAAAGTTTTCTTAGGGCCCCATCCCGTCCTATTTGGGGTTGTAGTTTTCCCTATCAGTTCTATTCCAGATGCTTCCCATTTTGCAGAAATTCTATATGGTTCTGTCCCATTACTGGTATGAATTTTCTTTATTGTCTAATACTGTTATATATTTAAATTTTGTGCTTTAACTCTTTCCAAAGGAAATTATAATCCAGGTATCGTAGCTATATATTGCTTATAGACTGATATATCTTTTACTCCCTTTTTCTCTTTCACTGTCCTTTTATCTTCCTGGTATGGCCAGATTCTTAAAAATCCAACATGGCTACACCATTTTTCAACCCCTTATTTCAGCTCTTGGTCTATATTTTTGATTCCTCATTATACGTTGACATTTTTGATTCCTCATTATACATTGACATTCCTGAGAACTCTTGTGATAGCAAGGTTTCTTGGCAATGGCACTATTGACATTTGGGGCCAAAGAATTCTTTGGTGTAGATGCCTGTCAGAGATGTTTAGCAGTGTCCTGGGTCCTTACCCATGAGGCGCCAGTAGCAGTCATGAACTCCCCCCACCCCAGCCCCAGCCAGTTTGCAACAAACATATTTCAAAGATTTCCACGTGTTCCATAGCAGGCAAAATTCCTTCCAGGTTGACGACCACTGAGCTATATAGGATTGTGAAACATTCACAATGGGCACCAACCATATTTAACAAAATATTATTTCACAAGTGAGACAGTCTTTCCTATGTTCATGAGTACTTTTTTTTTTATCAATTATATTTCATATGCTGATGTCATGGGATTGTCCTGAGTTCATGGAATTTTATTCTGCACTATTAAGATGGTTTAGCTCTACAAAATGAAATGTGACTTGTTACGAGTTAGTGAGATTTTTCATATGAAGAAATTCACACACACACACACACAGAGAGAGAGAGAGAGAGAGAGAGAGAGAGAGAGAGAGAGAGAGAGAGAGATCATAGCCCAGAGGTTCCAATATTAAAATAAGAAAAAAAAAATGATTGCTCCATACATGGTCACTGTTTGGACTGAACTGTGGCTAAAATGACTGATCTTGGAAAACAAGAATTTACCCAACATGCTGATCCCTCACTTCTATTCCCAACATTAAATATGTGAAGGTTCCATCTTTGCTATAGTCCCTCTGAGATGAAGAAGTATACATTAAATATGTCTGCACGAGTAGATTCTATTCCTTTTATTTCCTATAAAGGAACCTCTCTTAGCCAGTGCTTTTTAAAATACTCACAGCTCTAATGAACCAAAGACCCCACATGAACATTATGAAAACAAATGATAGAAGGGTAAGCAGAAGCATGCACCCTGAGCTTCCTAGTTCCCCTCTTACTGATAAAATTGACTGAAGATGAGATAGATCATAGTTCTGTCAACCACCGGGCACGTGCAATGATACTGGTGGGACTGAAAATTGAGTGTTTCCAGAGGGAAATTGCATCTCGGGTCCCCAACTGCATTTCTTTCATGCTATATTTGGCATGATTTGTTCACACTTTTGAGATTTCAGTCAGTGCAAACAGTCTTCCACTTGGTGGAAGAAAGTTGCGGACCGGAAGCGAGTACCGGCAACAGAGATTTGCAACTAGAACCTGAATTGTCACCCATATGGAGGAGACTTTTGCTCAGTTTAAATTAGTGTTTTCTGTCATGCTTTGCATTTCCAAAGCCAACATTTGAACACCAGCTTTTTCTTCCTTGAGCGCAGTGGGGAAGAGGAGCTTTCATCTTTCCACCCCTGCCCTGGCTCACGGCCTGAGGCCTGGCCCTTCCTGTGCCTCATGTGGTTTCCCTGGGTTCTGTGGGCCTTCCAGCAGGGCGCTGCTGAGGGATAGCTGACTGATTTGTCCTCCCCGTGACAGAGACGCTAGCAGCTTGCTTTGAACAAATACTCGTAGAGCAAATTGAAAGAGGAAAGTTTGTGTCAAAACTGACTTTATTTTAGGAAGTATTTTCTGTGGCTCTGGGGTTCAAAGGCCACGGACCCTTTATTTCAGTTCAGTTGACCTCCCTCAGCTCTTCCCTCCCATTCACTAAACTGTTGTGAACAGTTTTGGACACTCGAGCAGTAAATGGACTTGCCCTTGTCATTTGGGTTGAAGTTCTGCATATGACAAATGTGTCTTCTCCTGTGCATTGCATTCTCTTAACAACCCGAAAACGTCACTTAGTCCATCTTTGCTTTGGCCCTGAAGTAGCCAAAAATAACCAAACAATTGAGTCAGTGGTATAGTTGGATGCTGAAGCCTCCAGAAAATGCCTCCACCCTTCATTTCCGCTTTTGTTTCTCAGGTTCCATTACCCGATGCTTCACGCAGTAGCATGGGCTTTTGGAATAAATGGATGTCAATTCATTGATTTTTTTTTTTTTTAGATTTTATTTTATTTTATTTATTTATTTATTTATTTATTTGGCACAGAGAGAGATCACAAGTAGGCAGAGAGGCAGACAGAGAGAGAGGAGGAAGTAGGCTCCCTGCTGAACAGAGAGCCCGATGCGGGGCTCGATCCCAGGACCCTGAGATCACGACCTGAGCCGAAGGCAGAGGCTTTAACCCACTGAGCCACCTAGGCGCCCCCGCCAATTCATTGTTCTTAAAGATAGGACAAATTTAGAATAATAATAGCCCAATATTTTCTGGGTGCTAAAACAAATGCTTTCCTACATATTACATTTTTATCTTCACAACAACCCTATATTCTAAGGCCATGTTAGAGCCAAACTTTGTCTACCACCTTTTCAAATCCACTTCTGGAAACCATGACAAGTAATGTGGATCTTAAGGCATTCTTAAAAAGGACAGGAATGAGCTTTTGAGTTGATATCACCAGCCAACATTATGCAAACACTCCCTAGATGTCTCTCCCTCTTTGTGAATTTCCTTCTGCAGCAAATACTGACACCACCTCCAATGCCACCTTTACCCACACACTCCTCTGCTCTCCCAGAGCCCCTCATGACTCTGCCATTCCCCCCTTTCTTGACACCGTTTTCCTTCCTTCATCTGGATGCCACTCCCCAGGAATCACAGTTTGCCTTAGGTTAGCATCTTCACCGGCATTCTGGTGAAAAAAATCTGCCTTTTGTCTCATGTCTATGAAGAAATAGAGGCAAAGAAACTAATTTGCTTAAGATTCCTCAGCTCACAACAGCAGATCCGGATTTGAACTGGGGTCTTTCTGACACCGAACTGTGTTCTTTCCTTCTAATTAGCTTTCTTTGCAATTCTATCATCTGTAGATGATCCTGTTTATGTCAAGTCTTAATGTTGGATTTTATAAATTTCTCATCAGCATTATTTGAGCAGAGTGATTACTTGGAACCAGAGCTGACAAGTCCAAGTGTACCCAGAGGAGTTTAAAATGGGTTGGAAAAACTTGTTAACTGGGTTGTTTATTTAAAAAGGAAACAAAAGTCCCTCAGGTTATAAAGTTGGAGGCAACATAATTAAACAGGTAGCCCAAGGTGCATTCTTTAAAAAGACTTTCTCGACTAAGAGATTTCTTCTCCTTCATCCACCCAGAGTACCCACACGACCGTTATTACTCTGACTGATCTTCCTGTAGGGAAATCAATATAATTGCTCAACATCTCAACATCTACAGATGTCACCAGCCCCAGGTCTTAGCTTTTGTTTTGTCCCTACTGAGAGAGCAACAGTGAATCAATGGGACTTTATAATTGTTGTTATTGCTTTTTGTAAAATGGAAACTCTACATGGCAGACCCCTGCAGTTTCAAGGCATAGGCATCCATGTGGTCTGATGGGGATTTGGTGTCTTTTCATGTTTCCTTAGCTTGGTCCTTCTAAAGACACAGGTCAGTCTCCACGTCCCTACTAGTCAATGGTTGTTCATCCTGGCTGCATATTGGTATCCATCAACGGACTTTTGTAAAGTACAGATGGCTAACCCCACTGCTGATCAAATCAGAATCCCAGGGGGTGAGAGGAATCCATTGCGCTACCCCTGGGCTACATGCCTCTTATTTTAAACTAAGCTACTAAGTTCCCATTGGGATATGATTGCAGGAGATCACTCAGAAGCCTGGTATAGAGGTTGTACTTTGCAGTTTCAGTAAGAAATTGCCTGTGATGTTCTTGCTGAAAATGGGGGGTATATCAATCAGATTAACTATGATGATACTGAGTGAGAGATTACTCCTAAACTCAGTGGCTTTCATCAAGGAACATTCATTTCTTGTTCATGGGTCTGTAGATTAGCATGGTTTGGCTGGTCGAAGCTGGACTCTGATGGGTAGATTTGCATTGTGATGTAGGTAAGCTGTATTTTACTCCAGGTGAGGGTATGGGTCAGATCTTCCATCTTCCATGGACCCTTGACTGCATGGGGCATGTGCTTCTCATGGCAGAACCTAAAAAACTTCTGCCTGAGTTGTGTCCACTAATGTGCCTTTGGACAAAGTTGCTCATACAGCCCAGCCCAATAGTAGTGGGTTGGGAACAAAACTTCTCTGCCTCACAGTATAGGGGAAGAGGATAAATTTATTGATGGAAGTCCACACTTTCATAAGAAGAAATATACATTTGTTGACAGTTTCTTAGAAGATAAGTAACTAAAGAAGGTCTGGATTTTCAGCTCTTCTGTATACATAAGATTATTCCAATATTTTAAAAAGTTCATTTAAAACATAACAAAAGACTGGGCTAGCAGGGGAGGTAGGGGCGTAATTCTAGTCACCAGAAGTGTTGAAGCAGAGTATAGATCATCCTTTGGTAGGAAAGGTGTGTGAAGGACTCTAGCATTAGTTGGTCACTGAGAGTGCTGGTTTGATTAGATTTGTAGTTCCTTTACCACAAGGAGGGAAAGAAAGAATAGGACATGAAGATTCAACATTCAAAATATCATGATAGGTCATAACAACAAGAGGCAATTTCAAAGTGATAAAAAAATAAATGCCACAATATGGTTTACAATTCCATTGTTTATATATTTTAAGTAAAACTCTGTACATAAGAAACTGGTATATGGTTTATATTTGATTGACTGATTAAATGGAGCATTAATTAGAATTCCTAAATTATCTTGGGAGTCACCTGTCAGGATTAGTCTGGAAGACTAATTAATACCATATTTATTTTGAAGTGCCAAGTGCAGCTAAGTGCTTTATATGGATAATTTCATCTTCAAAAAGCTTTGTGAGGTAGGTACTAATGACAACTCCATTTTACAGATGAAAAACTGAGGCCTGGTGACATAAAGTGATCTGCCTCGCAATTTATGATTGGTGTTGTTGAGAGTTCAAGGCAGGGCCTTTGGTCCTATACAGTGTGATGTAATCAGAATACTTTATTGACTACCCATTCAGACTGACATGCCATTACGAGTCCTAGCACTTTCCCTAGTAGCCTGCTCTGCCGGTGTGACAAATAATCACCATGACACTTTGCTGCTATGGCACAGTTCCGGAATTATCTTGAGATGCTGCCGCATCTACTTTGCACAGGTCTTTTCTCTGAGAGTGCTTCACTTGTTTCTGGAAATCATGTGTTTCCAAAGCTGCCATGAATCAGGATTCCTCCCCCAAATCCAAGGGACTTCCCTCACCACAGTCTCAATTCTTTGGAGACACATTCTCTGTTGTTGGAACTGCCGCCCACTTTGTTATTGATTATTTCTGACTTGCCAGAGGGAACTGACAGCCAAATGGAAGGCTGGGATTTCCCAGTCAATAGTCATTAGAACTGCATTTATTATACATGGAATGCCCTTCAGGGCTGGGGTACACCCTTAACAATAAAAGGAAAAAAAAACACCCAAGAGCTTATTTTTGGAACATAAACAGCTCTTTTCAGGGAACAGCTAGAATCAGCCAAAGAAATGCATTCACAAAGGTTTTTTTTTTTCTCTCAGACATCATTCCTGCCTCACATGTAAGTACTTCTCAGGAAATTTAAGTTCCAAGATGTCTTATAAGAGGGATATAGCCTTGGACAGGCTCTCTGAATGTGTGTGTGTGTGTGTGTGTGTGTGTGTGTCTGTGTTTTGAACTGAAGGAAGACATTTGAGTCACCACTTTGATTCATCAAACTTGAGTGTGAAAAGAGAACAAAGAGAAATAAAAGACCTGACTTGGTAATAAATCTGAAAGAAAAAAAAAAAGTGCACAGTATTCTTTTAGCGAGAGTGAATGGATAGGGGGACAGAAAGGTAGAACAAGCCAGACAAAAAGAATCTGTCAGAATGGGAATAAAAATCAACACATGGTGCTTAGTAATTTGTCGTGATAAGCAAGATGTCCCTAAGCAAGTATAGTCCTGCAGGGTATCCTGAGACAGTAAGAAAAGGAGAACAGAACACATTTTATGGAACCAAATGATTGTGATTCATGAGGTAGTGCAGGTGTATTCTCACAAGTCTGTTTTGTTCCCTTTTTCTATTATCAACAATCACTCAATCTTTCAGAGTTACCTTTCAGGCTGTAGTAGGAAATGGGCTATTCCAGGCTTGTTTGGTTAATACATTCCCTGAGATAAAATAGATAAAATGCCTTCACAGAGAGAGAAAAGACCCTGTTTTTTTTTTTTATCTTTTTAGTCTTCCTGAATTAGCCTTGTACTTCTTATCTCCTTTGCCAACTTATTGGCTTCACATCCTGGGTTTTTTGAAACCATTTCATATTCAGTCTAAGTTACTTTTCACCCCTTTTTTGTGCTCAGAGGCTTTTGGGAGTTGGAACCTTGGGAAAGGCTTCTACCTTAAAGTTTTCCAATTAGTCCCTTCTTGTTCTCAATAACAAGAAGTATCCGGAGCCTGTGACACCTGTCTTGCTTGAAATAGGATCAGGAAATCCATCCATTTGTCCCCATTATGGTCCTACAAACATTACTATCATTGAGCATGGACTGTACCTCCAAATGGGATTGGCTCCTAGGTTAATTGGACCAATTCTAGAAAGGGCAGGAGGAAATGCTGAGAGTAAAACACAGACTTTGGGAGAAAGGGTGCCTCAAACAAATAGCCCAAGACCTGATCCTGCCAGTTATAAACTAGAAATTTTTTGGTTCTTCCAACACTTGAAGCATCATCTGTAGAAGGAGAGAACTTCTGTCTGTACTTAGATTATCAATGAGAGTAGGCAAAATATGGTGAAACAGCTAAAATGCCTTGACCCCTTGAGAGGCAGATAATATTTATAGATGAGATATCTTTATTATTGTGTATTTTTGTACAAAGCTGCTTCTTAATGTCTCATTTTTACATTCCATATTGCCAGGCCATTAAAAAAAAAAACCCGCACATATACAAAGATAAAAGAGCAGAGAGGTAACTAGATACATAGGTACATAGACACATGGGTGAAGCCAAATTCCTTAAGTGGTCGTTTTCCAATATAAATCAGGGTAAGGTGATGCCTTTAACTCAGGACAGAATTTAGCTTTAGAAAAATGTATAGTAAGATGGAACTAGAAGATCATATCAGGATGAACTAAAATTGGGGATTTGTGATTTAAGAAGTTACACATTAAGTTAGGGATTGGTGGGTGATAGATGACCCTGACATTTAAGGCAAAAGAAAGAAAGAAACCTCTATTTTGTATAGGCAGTAGGGAGAAGGAGAGGCTGGGGACATAGTGGCAACCATAAATCTGGGAATAAAACTAAATAAGTAGATAGTAGCTCCTTAAGGCAGAGCCTATATCTCATTGTTCCTTGTCTTTCAGACTTTCTTGGCTCACAGTGGTTGCCTGATAAATGTTCATTGTTTGAATAAAATACAGAGAAGGTAAACATTATGCACATTAATCAAGACAGAAACTAGATGGTGTAACTATTAGTAACAGTGAAAGATATAAACAGAAAAAGGAGAGCCGAGTTTTGATGGGGAAACTGGATATAATAAGAGATGAGTAAATGGTTGGAAAAAGTCATTCAGTCATGTTTGGGAGAAAGGAAAGGAATTTGGATCATGGTCTGCATGATAGAATTACAGGTGGGCAAGATAACTGTTTGGAAGAAGTGTGCTGTCTGTCTTCAGAGATAACCTCCATATTGAAAGAAAATCTTGCGTTGGCCACTGGGTAAAAAAAGCCTTTTTCAACATAGGCTCGAATACAATGAGTGCATTTGTAATATATATGTCACAAAGGAGAGTTGTATGACTGAAATTCAGGAGGAGAAGCTGGTTGCTCCAACCAATATCTCCAGACTAAAGAAGATTTTTCTGGAAACTAGGCAGGCCTAGCCTAAAAGTTGAAAGTGGCTGCTTCAGTAAAACAGAGATTCACCATCACTGGAGGTGATGCGCCCTCACAAAGAGGTTGGAGCGCCATTATAGATGGTGGTTATTGAGGAGATTCAAGGAGCACATGGGCACCAGGACGCTTAACCTATGAATTCTCTCTTGTCCCTGAGATTTTGTGGTTCACTGCTCAATAGGGAGGACCTGTTACTGCATAGATGCTTCTAGGTCCCCACCACTTATTCAGCAGCAAGTGTCCTGCCCCCTTCTTCTAGTGTAGTAGAATAGCAGATCCTAAAACTGGTTTAACAGCTGGCTCTCTGGGGTTGGAGGGGTGGGTAAAAGTGTAGTGTTTGCTGATTTCTCGAGTGTACGTACTGCCACAGGGCTGATTTCAAGCTTTTGGTGTGATGGCATTAAACCTGGAGTTGGAAGGGTAGGTTCACAAATGACTCTCATGAAACTGTGGGCACTTCTCTAGCATTACTCTGAATCCCTGCTCCAGGATCAAGCATATTGTCTGAGAAAGTGTGGATCCATTCCCAAGTTGTTAGTGCCTTCCAGGTCGCCCAGGAAGGCTGCCCAGGAGGGAGGAGAAGTTTCCATGGGCCGGTAAGGACAAGCAATCATATACTCACTGCCCTCTCACCACTAGTAGGACATTTCAAAGCAAATGGGTGGTGTTACTTCACTGTTTATTTGGATTCATCTGCGGTGACTTCCCCTTGGTCTGCATTTAAAAGGATACAAGTGAGTCTGTGTACTATATCCTTGGTACAGTTTCCCACTTCTTCTCTCCCTAACGGATCCATGCTTTCCCTGATTCTTGGGATGGGTCCAACAAACTGTAACATCCGTAGTTTGCAAAGATGAAAGCAAGACATAGAGAGTGTAAGTACCTTGCTATAGGTCACACAGCCAATACGTGTCAGAGCAGGGATTTGAATTGAGATCTTGGGGGAGTTTTCTTATCTCTCTGGAAAGCAGTGTGGAAGTCAAGCAGATTAGAGGAAATGCACTGCCCTGCTAGATAAAGCAGAAAAAGTGATTTGCTAGAAAGATGGATCAGTTTCAGAGAGAACATTGGCTCTGCTGTGAGGAAGCCTATGGGTCAAATGTTTCATATAACCTCATAGAACTCCAAGGAAAAAGAATGATCTGTACTTCTCATTTCATTTGATCACCTCAGCTCTCGTCTGGGGATGAGATGAAACCTGCTGGATTTACTTTTTTTTTTTTTTAAATAGGAATGTAGACTGGCATGGAGACCCAGGATTTTAATGGTTAGATTTTTCCAAATTCAATACACATGTAACTGATCAGTTTATTTTATCCATAAGACAGTGATGTCATTAAGAGTGCCTTTAATCATTGTGGTGATGGAAAACACCTATTTCTGAAAACTCAACCAATATTAGCATTTTTGTGCCAAATCATGGGACAGTTCAGGCCAGATTGAGACTCAGGAGTAAGCCCGTGATTGATGGCCATTAACTAAAACCGTATCTACTTTTATAGGAATACAAACAAGAGTAAAAACCTCACTTAGGGTTTTTATCCTCCGATCCCCAGCAGTGGGGACTTATCTGAAACTTTGCAGAGAATAGGGAGATCAAACCCGCAAATGAGTTTGGATTACCTTCATATAAAAGAAAACACAGCATAATCATGACTTCAACACAAGCTAAGAAAGAAGAAAGAAAGAGAAAGAAAGAAAGAAAGAAAGAAAGAAAGAAAGAAAGAAAGAAAGAAAGAAAGAAAGAAAGAAAGAAAGAAAGAAAGAAAAGAGAAAGAAAAGAAAAGGAAGAAGGAAAGAAACCACAAGGTTTAATTCGATCTTACATGAAATGAGCCTGGAGGCGCACAGTTTCAGGTTGGTGGTGGAAGTCCAAGGTCAGCAGCATCTCAGGCTCTATCCAACTTTCCACTCCACCCTCTTTTGCACGTAGTCATTTCAAGGTCCCACCTAGCTGTGGGTGCTCCAGCTATCATACACAAATACTAGGAAAACAAAGTAGCAGGGAAAGGACCAAAAGGCACACAACTAACCACCTATCCTCCCTCTGTCTGAGAACCATTCCAGAAAGACTCATCTAGCACTTCCACTTCTGTCTCACTGGTAGTCACGACCTTACCCAACTACAGGGCAGGCCCGGAAATGTGGTATTTTACCTGGGTTACCTGAAATCAGACCAGGACGCTGTTTCTCTGGAAGAGGAGAATGGGTAGTAAGTAGGGAGTGGGCAGTCTCTGCCACAGGAGAAAGGACTGGGCTGCCATAATTCATGCGACCAGCCTGTGGACTCTGGTGAGTAAAGAACCCTGAGGCCAAGATGCACAAATGACTACTACTTTTACTGAGTTTTAACCGCCTTGGCACTTAAATATGATTAAGGTATAATAATTTACCAGAGGCTAGGGTGAAAGCAATGCCGGTTCTTTTTCTTTTAAATGAGAGAAAATAGACTCACAAGATGCAAGAAAAGACAAAAGCAAACTGTAACGCTACCTTCCAACCCTCCCAAGGCCCAGGTAAGAGGGAAGGGGGAAACTCAGGCCAAAGGGACACCCAGAGCCTGATGAATTAAATTACTGGGAAAGGGAGCGGGTCTCATTCCCATGGCTTCTGTAAGTTCCTTGGTAAACTGGGTCTCGCCTCTATCTGTCAGGCAGGAAGAGCAGTACCACCTGGGAGTGGCACTGGGGACAATGGCAAGGCCACAACAAGTTGGGTACCATTGTACTGGTAGCCCCGGAGGAAAAGGGACTGGCTGGTGTAGTCTTGGATCTTAGCCAGCGCTGCCTGAAAGGAAGCCTACCAAAGTTCTTCAGAGCTAAAAAGCTGACATATTCTTAAACGTTAATCACTCATTTGTGTTTAGATTCAAATGGCACTATTATATTAAGTTGCATCAGGTTTTCATATTGAAGGACTATGAGCTTTAATCAACTTGGAACATGATCTGGTCACCAAAGGAGAAAGTTTCATGAAAAATAAGCATTTGTTTGGAGGGGGCAGAGCACCCAAAGAGGTTGTCCCAGACACCTGTACTGTTACACAAAATTGTCTTCCTGCAGGAGTAGATAAAAATACAAAATTAAGAGGGGCACCTGGGTGGCTTAATCGTTAAGCATCTGCCTTTGGCTCAGGTCATGATCCCAGGGTCCTGGGATGGAGTCCTGCATCGTGCTCCCTGCTCGACAGGAAGCCTGCTTCTCCCGCTACCATTCCCTCTGCTTGTGTTCCCTCTCTCGCTGTGTTTCTCGCTGTCAAATAAAATATATATATATATATATATAAAAAGGGAAAAAAAAAAGAAAAGAAAATTAAGAGAAGAGTTGCTAGTGGGAAGCCCATTCAAAAAGCTAATGTGAACACTGATAACTTGATACCCAAAGATGACAAAGAGACAAAAACCAATAAAAATGGCAAATGTCTATGTTTGAGAAATTTGATCATCAACTATTGGAAAAACTGGGCAAATGACGTAAAAAGGAATTTATATTTGGGGTTATTTAATATTGGGGTTTTCAGTAGACTTTATCCTAATAATGACTAAAATCGATGTTCAGGAAAGCCACTTATGTTGATCAATAAAAGGTTAAATTATATGCAATACATGCTATTAAAGAAGGCAGGGAAGTATTTTAAATAGAAAAATTGCATCCAAATTTGCTAGAACATATTTTAAATGATTGTTTAAAGGAATGATAAAACCAACCATGACTCATTCACTAAGAGCTCTGATAAAATCCTACTGCAACATTTGTTGTTTTCGAGGAGCTTAAAGAAATTTACAGTGGTAAGTCACATTACACACTTGACAAACTTTTGATGGATTATGCTATTAGCATTATACTTATTTGGTTGATAGACACTATTGACCAACTTTGTTACACAATTTCATTAAAACACAGAACATCACGATGGTAGAAGCAGAACTCACAGCCTTTGAAGATCCTGTGTATGTCTTGAATTTTCTGACCAACTTGCTTTTGAATCGATTTACCTATTCATAAAACTTTAGAGACAGAAATTGGAATATTTGAAACCAACGTCTTTTATTTTCCTGCTTACCTTTTCTTCCCTACCTGAGATAAGGACCTGAGAATCACCCACAACTCATTCCTCCTCTTACACCCACATGACCAGTCTCCTAGTATCATAAATATGTCATCTGAACAGCTTCTGAACCCTGCCCTAGTATCTTTCCTCAGTCTTTCATGTTTCTTTCAGGTTTCCAGCCTGCTTATGGCTGGAATCCCTAACTCATATTCCGGCCTTCCTCTCCTCACACTCCATTGCCTTCTTCACTTTACCTCTAACATTATTTTAAGACTCAAATCTAGGGGCGCCTGGGTGGCTCAGTTGGTTAAGCATCTGCCTTGGGCTCTGGTTATGATATGATCCCAGAATTGAGCCCCACATTGAGCTCCCTGCTCAGCAGAGAGTCTGCCTGCCTCTCTCTCTCCCTCTGCTCCTTCCCACCCCCAACTCATACTCTCTCTAGTGCTCTCTCTTCCTCAAATAAATAAAACCTTAAAAAAAAAAAAGACTCAAATCTAATGTTTACTTTCCCACTTAAAAAACTTGCAGGGCTCCTTATCGTTTATAATAATGAAAAGGCCAAATCTCTTAATATGATCTAGAAAGCCCTTTACCACATTGCTCCTTCCCTACTTATCTGAGTTTGTCTCCTGTCAGTTTTGCCCCTGTGTGCTCTCTACTCCATCCTCCTTCACTCTTTTCTGCTATGGACTTGCTGCTCTCTCTGCCTGGGAGGCCTGCCCCACATTACTCTTTTCTGCTTGATATAGTCCCATGAATCTTTTACTCTGCTCAGTCTTCACTCTGCTCAAGCATATCTTTATTTGTTTAGATTTCCCCAAACCTCCAGGTTGAATTAGTTATTCTAAATATCTTACTTTTCTAGCATTATCCATCTATTTATCAATCATTTATCTATATCTATCTATATGTATCCATCTATCCATCCATCCATCCACCCATTCATCCATCCACTCACCCCCCCACCCCCCCACCTAACTTGTATTCTACCTCATAGCATATACTACCTATTCTATTTATATATCTCTCCCTAGACCTTAGACTTTCCTTCATTTCCATATCTTCAGCACATTGGTACAAGAACTTGTGCTTGGTAGATTTTTAGTAAAATATCTTTTGAATGAATTGTTTTTTTCAGTGCTTTTGAACAGGGCAAGAAAATGCTTTTCCTTTCTGAAAGCTTATTCCTGCCTTATGGAGGCTCAAATTTATTTCAATCCTATGTTTCAATTAAGAGTAAAAAGCATCCATGTTTCTTTATTCTCAACTTCTGATTATCATCAAGTGAGCTGATACTGCTGCTCTATTATTAGCTGTGTTCCATAATTGGTCAGGAATTTTACATTTTATTAACACAAGTTACTGCACCTTTCCCAGCAGCATGAATTATTAAGTGTTGAGTATTCGTGACCCATAGGCCAAGAAAATTATATTTGGCATGCTTAGCAAAGTCAGCTTATGATCTTGAAGTAGGTTAGAATAGAGCTTGAATGAGTGAGGGGTATTAAAATATGTAACATATCAGATTTCATTTCCTAAAAGGAATCATGAGGCCCAAAATCTCATCACGTTGTTCTAAATATAGTACCTAAATAATGTTACCTCTAGGTTTTTAAGCAGCAGAGCAAAATTAGGAACTGAAAATGTTGGACAGTGAAAAAAGTTTCTTTTTAAGTACTCATCCTGAACAAGCTAATTAGATTTACTCCAGGAAATTTCTGGCATGGTTAATGGTATATAAAAGAGAACAAAGAGAAATAGGGCACATTTGCTAGATCTGGAATGTTAACAAATATGGGCTTGTTACACTAGGAAATTTCCATGGTATTGCTTTTTAAATAATTTCTATGAATTTTTAAATGTCTAGGAAATAGAGTTGTATAGTTTACATGTAGAAATTTTGGTTGTCTTTAAAAAATCCTCTCTGATTTTCTCTATCAAGTACTTTTTTTTAAAAAAGATTTTATTTATTTATTTGACAGAGAGAGATCACAAGTAGGCAGAGAGGCAGGCAGAGAGAGAAGAGGAAGCAGGTTCCCTGCTGATCAGGGAGCCTGATGCGGGGCTCGATTCCAGGATCCTGATATCATGACCTGAGCCAAAGGCAGAGGCTTAACCCACTGAGCCACCCAGGTGCCCTAATCAAGTACATTTTTATGTATTTTCTGCTCAGACCTTGTTATGTTTATTTCTAGGATGATTGGGTAGTTGGTTGGATGAATGGACAGGTGGACAGATATGCCCTAAATGAGTTCTTCTCTTTTGTATTTTCAAATTCCTTGTTACAAATGTAGCATATTCACAAAGTTTATTCACAGTAAGTCCACTTGTATATAATATAGATTGACAAAAATATTTATGTAACTAATCTGATCATCTTCAAAAGCCTAGACTTGTTTGCTTATCACGGAAAAATAACTTTTAATCCTTTAAGTTTATGAATTTGGTATATTCTGCTAGAAGTAATAGCCCTTTTAAATGATGCTCTTAATTTCCAGGTCTCTATCCCAGCTTCTTCCTAAAGTGACATCTGGGCCTACTGCCATGGGGGAAAGAAAGGTTATAGGGCTCTGTGAAGAGAATGGTCAGGATCTTCAAATGTGTTCTCCTATGGTTTCATGGTTCTCAGGGTGATGTCTCTGGTATATCTGCTTGTTGTTCATCCTGCGGGCATTCCTTACTTAAGTCAGCCACTGGAACTTACCATCTGTCTCTCTCAGCTTGGTGAAGAAAATTGCTAACTCTCCCCTAGTGACTGGGCTGACATTTGGCTTGTAGTGGCTTCCAAGTCTGTGCAGCATTCACCTCCACTTTTTAGGCCATCTCATCCTTCTCACAATGATGACTTCCAAAGCAAGGATAATACCTTTCAAGATGGCTGCCCCTGATCTTCCTCAGGGACCTGAAGGAAGTTCTTGATCCTCCTGCTGAAACATAGGAATCAAGAAAGCTAAACATTTGAGATTTTGCCTGTCAAATTTAGTTCAGTTGTTATGAAGATGGGAGATACTATTCTTGAAATAGGTTTCCTGATTTCAATGAGAATAATAGGATTCTGGGGATAGAGACAGAGTCAAATTGCTTGCAAAATACCAAACAGGAATAGTTCCAAAAAGTAAAAAAGCTGGACCAATAATCAGAGTGAATTGACCCTCAGAGAATTTTGAAAGTGTGTTATAGATCATGGAGTCCTCAAGTACAAAACAGGAGGTGAGTCCATTCTACTCTTTCTTGGTCTGAATAACTCAAGGCAAAAATCTGAATAGAGAAGATGATTTGTATCAATAAGCTCAATTAAGTACCAACTGTGTCCTCTTAAAGAAGAGCCATATTATAACATCTCAGGTTGGGAATATGATTTTCCAGATATCCCCAAGAACACCTGAGACAATTCACTAGTATGATTCTGACTTGGGGCAAGGAAAATATTTAAACTTTGGGAAAAATATTGAATATTCATTTTGAATTAATACCGGTTCTCTGGGATTCTCTATACTTCTATGGTCCATTGGTCATTGAGAGGCTCATGAATATCAGATGATAAATGGAGTTTTTTTTCCCCGGTCTCCCGCATGGTAGGTTCGCCAATCCTGCAAATATTGTCCAAGTTTCTGAATATATATTTGGCAGAATTGCCACATTGGCTCTCTGATTTATGAAGGGTTTTTATAGTATGTAGGAACAAGTGAAAGCCCCTGGAGTGTCCCTTCCATATAAAAATCATAACCCAAAGTGATATTGTATCCACAGGAGAGTGATAAAAATTAATACAATTTTTTAAAGATTTCAGAGATTAAGAAGTATGAAAGATACTTTCTATCCTCATTTAAAGTCCATACTTGGTCTCAGTTGAAAGTAGATAGATTTTAGGGACACCTGGGTGGCTCAGTGGGTTAAAACCTCTGCCTTCAGCTCAGGTCATGATCTCAGGGTCCTGGGATCGAGCCCTGAATCGGGCTCTCTGCTCAGCAGGGAGCCTGCTTCCCCCTCTCTGTCTGCCTACTTGTGATCTCTCTCCTCTCTGTCAAATAAATAAATAATATCTTAAAAAAAAAAAAAAAAACCTAAATAGATTTTTAAGAAAGGCAGACTATTGAAAAGTTAATAGTGACTTTAGTAATAACAGTTGTTCCAGATGTTGTTCGTTCCCTTTTTTAATCCTGGAGGAAGTTAACACTTACCCTGGCACATATACTTTAGCCTAGATGTTCTACTGATTTGTATTCCAGTTAGCTGTGTCAGGCCTGCTGTAAAAACAAAACAAAACCAAAACAAAAAAATGAAAAAGTATATTGAGTTCTTGTTTTTAGTTGCTGTATTTTTAATTTCTAGAATTCCCATTTAATTCTTTTAAAAATAAATTACAGTTGCTCATGAAATCCTCCAGAATGTATTAATCAGAGATATCTTAAACTATATGCCTAATTACTAATAATTGGGTCACCTGTGGGTATATTGTATTGTCTATATATTTTTTTCTCTTGGTCTTATTTCTTGATATGCCTTGTAATTTTTTTTATTCAAGTCTTTATTTTGTGTATGATAAAATGTGGACACTCTAGGTGATGAAGCAGATCAACTTAATCCAATACAGGAGTGAACTGACTCACTAGATCTTAGAAAGGCTCAGTTTTTCTGATTTCCTCTTATTTTTAGGGTGTAACCCTCTAGGGTTTTCAACTGGCCACCTAGACTCTTTGGGAAGCAAGTCGCAAATTCCAGTTTTAATCTGGTCAGCATCATAGGACTGCCAGGAACCGCTCTCTGTATGTCTTGGGCTTTCGACATGGAATTTTAACCTCGGAGCCTGGACAGCTTGAGAATTCAGTAAACGTCTTTGAGGAAAGCCAGTAAGTTTTATGTCTGCATTACCTTTCTCTGGGATCTTGGCCTTTCTAATGTTGACTGCCTTGCCAGCTCTAAATTCTATCCCCCCGGCCCCCAATCCTGTGACATTGCCAAAGCCTTGCTGATTTTTCTGCTTCTTTGCAACATTTATTTGCTTATACTCCTAGTCTTTTGTTTCTGTGCCATTAATCAGCATGTGTCCCAGAGAGAGAGGCAATATGTAGAGTATCAGCTCATCGTGGGGTTTCCTCCTCTTTGGCCTCACGTTTACGGCCTGGCTGTCCCCGAAGCTCTACAGTGACATCATAAAGCTGTATCCTGTGTTGTGGTCTGATCTCTCTAATCTATGCTAGCATCATTTTATTTTCCCACACTACTTCATCATAGGGAGATGCGGAAGTTCTGATTTAGTTGAAAGTGGGGTTATCAGCTTTTAAAAACACCCTATGATTTTCAAGCAAAGCCGAAGTTGAAATATACTTTTTTGTTGTTGTTTTCTTATATTATATGGGGCCAATTTTAACTATGTATATTTTCATTAAGAAATTAATTTTCATAGACTTTCAAATGAGCATACATAATCGAATGGACTTATCCCTTATAATTCATTTACTTTCCTTTTTATCTGCAGTTATTTTCCATTCTCTTATTGTTAATATTTCCATGTGGACCTTCTTTTGTAACTTAATACTTATTTAGTCATTTATTTTCCAGACATCAGCTCTTGGATTCATTTATTGTCTCTATTTTTTCTAATTTGTATTTTCTAATTTTTAACTTTGTTAAGTCAATTCTTCTGCCTTAGTTTTACTTAATTGTTTTCCATAATTACTTTAATTGAATATTATTTTATTTTTATTATTTATTATTAATTAATATGAGTATTTAAGACTATGGATTTCCCTCTGAACCTGGCTATAGCTTTGTTCCTTAAGTACCAATGTGTAGTAGTTTTAATTCTCACTATTTCCTCCAAAATTTGAAATTGTGGTCATTTGGCCCTCAGTAATCTGTCCAGTGAGTTTACTTTCAGGATAATATTGAATGATTTATGAATAATGTCTTGTTTTACTAGAGCTTTAAACAGGGAATAGTTTCCATAATTTTATGAAACAAAAATTTGTCCAGTTTTTGAGTAGACAAGGGGTCCAGAATGACACTGCTAAGAAGATCCTGGGTTTTATTTTAGGTGTCCTTTGAAAATTTGGTTCAGGCCAAGATTTAAGAAAAAAATAATTGTGTAATTTTGGTTTTATTTTCTCTTTTGTCATAGATGTGCTGGGAACTAGCTATGGCTCTCCAGGCATTGGCCCCTTGTGGCTAGTCAAGTGAACTTCAGTGTCTTCTGGAAATCTCAATAGCCTTTGTCTTCCAAAATTAGTGATAAATAGGGATTTGAGTTGTAAGCCATGTTTGTTTCTCATGATCTTTTAGGCCTTGTCCCTCAGTGACTTACAGATCCCGGGAGTAAATTAACATATTTTTGCAGAAAGGAACACAGATTTCTTTGAAATGAAGGAGTGGGGGTCACAGAGAGACTCTGAGCCCCTGAGATGTTGCTTGATTTCCCATTAAGTGATTTGCCACTATAGTTCTTCACTTTTCTTCTCCCTACCAGATTTTTCCATGTGTTTTTAGTTTTTGGCATTATGCAAGGTGATTCTGGTTGATAACATGTTATTTTTTTTCTAAAGATTTTATTTATTTACTTGAGAGAGAGAAATCACAAGTAGGCAGAGAGGCAGGCAGAGAGAGAGGGGGAAGCAGGCTCCCTGCTGAGCAGAGAGCCCGATGTGGGGCTCGATCCCAGGACCCTGAGATCACGACCTGAGCCGAAGATAGAGGCTTTAACCCACTGAGTCACCCAGGTGCCCCTGGTTGATAACATGTTAAATAACATTATTTTTCTTCTATATTGTCTGCTATGGAGGGCATTGGAATAAGAAGCAGTTGCCTGAAAGTAAAACAGAAGAAAAAAATACCCTTTCAAATGACTTCTTTTTATCCAGAGAGAAAATGAAAATATTTGCTGTCTTAATGTAATCTGTCTATAATTGACATTGGAGTGAAGGGCATTTGGGGCAAGTCCAAGGTGATTTCATTTTGGACACTTTTCCACTGGGCAGTAATTGATCAATCACTTTCTGAAGCATGTTTGGTCAGAGCCATGGTCAATGCTATCACAAGGAATGAGTCTGAGAACCGAGTCCTTGGAAAAACAAATCTCTCTTTTTTAAAGCTATTTGCACATTTAGATAGCCTATCAGTCATTACACTAATTCCTGAGGAAATCAAATAAGACAACCACTCAATTTACTCTTTAATGTACTCATCAAGGCACTCAGGAAGAGGCTGGAGGGGATCACTGGGTCTGCAGGGAACAGGAAATCGCAGGGTAAAAGAAGCAAAGTGATTCTACTCATCAGAAACGTCATTGTTTCAAGATTTTGTTACAAAAATGAGTTCTGTTGTGAGTTTAGGATAGATGAAAGATGCTGTTGACCTAGGAATTACTTCTGGAGGCCCTAGAATAGTCACTAGTTAGACTGCTTTCCTTCCTTTTAATTTCTTGGGCCAATCCTTATGAAATTATATACTACGTGTTAAAAAGTTAAGAAGCATCAGGATTATGACAAACACAGAGGAGGTTGAAATAGCAATAAATTAAACAGTAGAGAATATCTTTCTACTTCTATCTAACGTTAAAAAATAAGAGACTTTAGGAAAGACTGCCGAATTCTGGTAAAGACTCATCACTTATACTTTGGTTTTTCCATTTTCTTTTTCTGTCCTTGTCACTCTGGAATTTGACAGATTCCAAATTCAAGAGTGGTAAGGACAGAGGTAAAATGGTTTAAGGTGAAAGTACACAGTTGAAAAGAGTTCTGATCCAAACTCTCTGAAGGAAAATCTTTTAGTTTGCATGCAATGCAATTTGCTTATCCTCTTCCTCTCTCTTTCCTTCCCCTGCTCCATTACCTCTTATTTACTGGACAATCTCTTTTCTATATATGAAATTCCTAGAAGTAGAGGATAAGCTCCTAGAGGGCATGCACTGATAGACTTCATTCTTTCCCATTCTCCTCTCCTCCCTCCACACCACATTATATACCTAGCCACCACATTATATACCTAGTGTGATATATGAGCATTACTTTTTCAGATAATGATCAGATAACATATGACTTGTACATCTAAATGCAAAATTTGCCTTTCACTGTGATTTTGGGCAATAGCATAAATATTAGAGTAATGACGGCCATGCTGAAATCCTTTTGCATCCTCCACTTTGTCATCTTTCTTATGCTCGTAGAGCAGAGTTTTGTACAATCCTTTCAAGTAGCAAAAATCTTCATTGACTCAATATATATTAATAGTGAGACTACTATGAACTTGTGAAATACAGGTGTCATCTCCATTGCCGACAGCTACCCTAAAGAAGCTGGGTCATAACTTGGCAGTATACTTAGCACTTGTTATTACATTGAAATGGATCTGTTCTCTCCCATATGCCTGTCCTTATAGCTTGTTTAACACAAAGTTCTCTTAGTCTATCTGTTAAACCAATGTATTCTATAACACATATTAAGCACCTGATAATGTATAGATGCTAAGAAATCTGAGGCAACTTCCACATGGTGACAATGATTGTCTTTCCTTACTTAAACTTATTCCCGGACCCCTATCTTAGGAGGTGTGCTGATTCTTCCTGATTTTACTAAACTCTTCCCATTTTGGTCTTTAAGACTTTGTGAGTCATTTCCTCCTTGGGGGACTTTGCCTACTCCCTGGCCACCGCCACCACCACCACAACTGCCGCCCACAACAAAAAAGGACACAGATTCATCTTGGCCAAATCATCAGGGTGTTGACTTTCTATGATAGTCACCATAGCCTCAGTCTGTCTCCCATTCTCTCTTTCTCTCTTTGTCTGTCTCTTTCCCTCTCTTCTCTCTTTCTCTTATTGAAATGTCTGAGAAGAGCAAAATCATTTCTGGTTGGAGAAGAGCCAGTTAGGGATCCAAAGGTGACTCCTTTCCAGACCCAGGCCCAATGAATCTATCCTTTGTTCTTCTGGGTTGCACGAAATAATTAATGAGACAGGCTGTCTCCCAGCAAAGGATGTTTTTCTAAGATGGATTTGATTTGGGGAACCAGTTAAATGTCATTAAAGACCAAATGTAAAGAATAGTTGAGGTGACCAGGTTGAGTAATTCCATCATGTTGTTGGTTTGTTTTGTGCTTAAAGTACATTTATTCAATAATAAATATATTTTTGATCCAGGCTGGATACAGAGTAGTAAACAAATAAAACCTGACATCTTTATTTATGGAGTTTGTAATTAACGGAATATACATCAAATATGCAACTCAAAGTTTGTTACTACCCTCAGTGGCTTTTACTTTCCATAGGAGGAACATCATGTTTTCCATGTATCTTGCCAAATATGGAACTAGTGGCTCTCATGCCTTCCAGTTCACTTTGACTTATCCACTTCCACTAGTTTTGAAAGATAATTCAGATAAAACAAGACTCTAAGTAGAACTATTGCTTTGGGGTTAGCTATAGCGAGGCCATTTTGCCCTTGTTGTTTTATTGTCCTTAATGAGGATAACTGGTAGGAAAGCAGGAAGAGGAGAAGGAATGATTAAATCTCTGCTTAGGGACATTTACAAATTGGTGTGATTTACCTGGACACATAGTTGCTCTTTCACTCATAACTTTTAGGGAGAAATGAGGGAGGAGGAAGAGAGAATATTAGGGGCAATGGGAATTACATCGACTGTTAGGTTATTTTAATACTCTGCTGTTTGGTAGAGTATTTTTTTTTAATTTTATTTATTTATCTGTCAGAGAGAGAGAGAGAGCACAAGCAGGGGGAGCAGCAGACAGAGGGAGAAGCAGGCTCCCCACTGAGTGGGAAGCCTCATGCAGGACTTTATCCCAGGACCCTGGGATTATGACCTGAGCTGAAGGCAGATGCTTAACTGACTGGGCCCCCTATGAGTCCCAAGATAGAGTATTATTTAATTGCTTGGCAGAAGAAAGTTCTGATCTATTCTAGTTTGGATTCCGCAAGAAGCTGATGCTAAGTGAGCAGCATAAGAGGTTTATTCAAGGGGAGAGGGTTGTGCAAGGTATTTGTGCAAAATAAAAAATAGGGGACAGGATGGTACGGGGAGAGGCTCAGGCCATAATGCAGATCTGACAAAGATTCAGCCCAGTGTCAGCCCAGTGTGGAGAGCTCCATAGCAGAGATCACCCTTAAGAGGAATCCTCTTCTGAGGAAATAACCAAGCCCTAAGAAGCCATTATGATCAGTCATTGGCTGGAAGGTCTGTAAGAAGAACAAGGTCTTGGCTCAAGACCCTGTAGGTGCCATGGCTGGAGGCTCTCAGCTAACCTCATTGTTTGCACTGAATGGAAAGGTCTTCCTTAAAGGAGCACTGAGGAGTAGGCTTCATGGCTGCCATGGTCCCCAAGCGTGTCCGTTAGCCTGTGAGCCCACCCAGCCTTGTAACACCCCTCACCTTAGGTAGAGATATCGCAGAGAGATACAGAGAGACAGAAATTGCCAAGTTGTGGCTTTTGAGTTCCGAAATAAACTTTTGATGTGCACAGCTGTGCTTGCTTACCTCAAGTAAGTACTTGAGTAAAAAGTTACTGTATTTTTCAAAAGGCTCAGTAGTATCCAGTGAAAGATACAATTGGACAATTCTGTAACTAGAGAAAGTTGTCGCCACTTTCAAGATGGAGAGGGAGGAGAGCATGAATGGAAGAAGCTAAAGGCTTCTTCCTTTAAAAAAAACATAAAGCTTTAAACATAAAGGTTGAATCCTGAGAGAAAAGAGGACAGAAAGAGATAAACCAGACAGAAGAGCAATGTGAGAGCCTAGTCTAGGGACAGCACTCTGCGCATGCCTATTCAGAGTGCTCTGTCCTTGGGCCCTTGGCCGAGGGGCGGAATGTGGGCCTGCGATTCAGCTTGTACACTATTCCACAAGCTACCAAGGAAAGAGTTTTCTTCTAGATGGTGTGCCCAGAAGAGTTGGATCTTGGCAGCTTGTCCAAAAGATTGGACACTTTTTTTCAAATTCACGAAGTTCCTTGTATACCAGCAGGGAGGCTACCAATGTATTGCTTTCTAAGTGGAGTCCAAGAAAATCTCAAGGTCTCAGGAGCCTCTCTGTCTGAGCCTGGTACAGATGAAGAGAGAATGGATGTCAGGTGGGGAGTTTATTATCATGGACTTGAAGCTTTCTTACTAGGTCTTGTACCACACTGCTGGGAGGTCTAGAATTTTCCCCCTCAATGTACAGAACATTACTGAGGTGATACTGAAGCCAGAAAATCTGGAGAGGCCATAAAGTAGAATAAGGAGCTTTTCTGGAGAAATATGGAACGGAGGGTCCAGAGCATATGAGATTTAGTGGATGACAAGTGGATGACATTGTTCCCCTCTGAGAATTCTAAAAACGCTGTGGACTCAGAGACAGCTCTGGGGAGAAACAGGAAGGATCTTATATTGACAGAGTATCTTTTCTGTGAGTGGGATTACCTAAATTCACTGAGGTTAAATTCTGACCATCCTGAGAAATAGGGGCCCAAAGTAATTGAGTGACAGAGAAATTAGGGTCTACACATTTGTTTTCACAGCTTAGTTTGTGACCCAAAAATTAGAACCTCCTGCATGTTAATCCACAACTGAGGTTCCAAGTTGAAACAAATTGTCTTAGATCTCAGAAAGAAAGTAGGAAAGCAGGACAGACTCAGGCTTTCTGACACCAGCCCCAGTGTTCTTTAACTCACAGCATCCCACTTCCTCTCTGCAACCTGTTAGGAAACGGAGCCAACGCTGTGCAGTGTTCGGCACACAGCAGGTGCTAGATAAATGCACACTATGGAATGTTAAGTGACTCATTTGCTGCAAGGTCGAATTAGCTGTGCACACAAGGCTGAAAGGCTTAAGTCCTGTGCTTTAATTAGCAAACCATGATGAATCTAAGTGCTTCAGAGAAAGGGAGAGAGGCAGTTGAAACCGGGATTTTAAATTATCAGAAACCCTGATCTGTTTACACTCGTGATGCCAGATTCTGGCTGGTGAATGTTCCAGGAACATTTTAACAGCTGAAGCACTCTGTACAGACCCAGCAACCTGCAAGGACAGAGCTGAGTGTACAGCTCTTTCTTGTGAGGTTACTGCCTACCGTTGAGCCTGGATAGCAGAGCTCTTAGTGTTGTAGGGATCTTTTCACATCACAACCTTCCTCAGGCTGTCTACCACACAGCCACGGAGTCTGGGAGCCACACCGATTTATTTATGTTTCGAGTGCAAAGTGTTTAATGTACTTACACTGATTCACAAAGTAAATTCTACTTTAGCTAACACACACACACACACACACACACACACACACACACACAGACATAAAGCAAAATGTGTATTTGCTGGCAGATTTCTTAATTTATGGACGTATTTTAAGAGCTTAAAATGTCATCCTAAAATGAAGCTGTACAAATACACGAGCAACTCAAATATTCAGCAACAGGGAGCTAGATATAGAAACATGCAGAGAATGCTATGCAGTAGTATAAAATAATAAATTAGCTCTACCTATGATAGCAAGGATGAATCTCAAACCATTATGCTGAGCTAGGTGCAAAAAAAAAAAAAAGGTATATTTGTACAAAGTTCTAGAATAGGCAAAACAAGTCTTTGGTGAAAAATAACGGAAATGTGGTTGCCTTCAGAGTGAGCACTGCCTGGAAAAGGGTACTGGGGAACTTTCTAGAATGATAGAATTGTATCTTTAGGATCTGTGAATTATACTGCATCTAAAGGAGACCTCAATGAAAATTGAATGAAAAAGTGCAGCTCTAATAAAGGATTGGAGAAATGGCAGCAGGTGACCATGTCAAGAGATTACTATAAGGGCAGTTGCCATTATTTGCATTGTCTCAAGGACATATCTTTCTTTGGCAACATTGGATTCCATTGAAAGAAATGCTGGGTGGTTTTCTTAGTGGACAGATACTAGGAAATATAACTCTTTGCATAGTTTGTCACTGGCGATATGGATGAAATTTTTTTTTTTAAGATTTTATTTATTTGACAGAGAGAAACACAGCGAGAGAGGGAACACAAGCAGAGGGAATGGTAGCGGGAGAAGCAGGCTTCCTGCAGAGCAGAGAGCCAGATGCGGGGCTCGATCCCAGGACCCTGGGATCTGACCTGGGCCAAAGGCAGACGCTTAACGACTGAGCCACCCAGGTGCCCCTGGATGACATTTTTTAAAAATGATTTTATTTATTAGAGAGAGAGGGCACAGTGGGGAGGGGCAGAGGGAGAGAGAGAATGAGTCCTAAGCAGACTCCCTGCTGAGCACAGAGCCTGACCCGGGGCTTGAGCTTGTGACATTGAGTTCACAATCTGAGCCAAAACTGAGAGTTGGCCGCTTAATGGACTACGCCACCCAGGTGCCCCTGCATGACATTTTAAGTAATTTTTAAAATAGAGAGCTTATTATGTACTTAACCAGGAATATCAGATTAGAATAGATATATGTCATAAAAATCAATTAAACATTTTTTTAAAAATCATTCACCATTCTTTTTCTAAGGACACTTGGAGCTAAAGAGGTCAAATTACGATATTCTGGAGGAGAATTAACTCCTGGTTTGGTATTTAACTTTATGATCTTGCATATTATAATACCTAGTCTGAGTTGTTATAAGGATCAAATCAAGTGTCATATGTGACAATGCCTTGTAAATCACAGGAATGTATACTTGGCTGTTATTGGCTATTATTACTACTTAAACGGATATGGAAACCTCAATCAGAATTTTTACCTGTGAATTAGAAGGCGTGGGATGCCATAGTTCTACCATACTACAATAGGGACCCTGTGTTCCTACAGTGACTCTGACTGATTTCCTGTAAAAACTATAAATTGTTTGCATTTGAGCATATGTATTTCCCTATCCTTACCCTACATTCCAGCACATTTTCCATTCACCCCAATCTTTAGCAATCATCCACAGAAAACACCAATATAATTTTCATTTAAACCATATTTTGATAAGCACCGGGTACTTCATGCAGGGTGGACATAGGGTTACAGCATAAAGGGAAGGGATTACGTTGGCACCTTTAAATTATTGCCTAGGCTTGATTCAATGTCAACTACTTGGGATTTTCATTTTTGCTGAGTCAGCTCATGTGCTTCCCTGCCACCGCCTCCCCCCCAATTATTTTCTGATGGCTGCATTTGCTGAACAAAATTTACTTTAGCTCTATTAAAGTAAGAAGTATCAGGTAATAAATAAATTTGGCACCATCTGCTTGGAACTTAGTCTTGATGTATTTATGCCTTTTTCTAGATGATAAAAACTTGGAAATGCTAAGTGCACACAGAAAGCAATATTGCAGAAATTTAATGCACAGTTATCTACAGCTGGTGAGATGGACGAGGGAATTTAAAGACTGCGTGTAACTGCCTCAGGCTTTAGGAAATTAAAGAAACTCTAGCGAGAGAAGTTCTTCCAGACTTCTGGCTTTTCGTCTGTAATCTATA
>CM053603.1:62939321-62962691 GCA_028646535.1 Procyon lotor | reverse complement strand
TTTTTTTCTTCAAGTCTTTGTTTACATTTTATATCCCCAATGTTAACTGTCTTGACCATTTTATTTAATGGTGCAGCCTATTCCTACCCTTTACCACCACACTGTTCATTTCCTTTTTCTGTTCTACTTTTTTTTTTTTCCTAGCATAGATCACCTGCTATTCAGCATAATTTACTGATCTATTATGTTTATTTTTTTCCACTTCTCCTAACTTGAATGTAGACTCAATGAAATCCACCTTATTTAGCCAATATATTCCAAGTACCTAGAAGGAGGAGGGACTAGAAGGTGGTAATTGTTTAATAAACACTTGCTGCAGAATGAACAATTTCTGAAGCTAATCTAAAAGGGCTGCCATCAAGCCAAGAAAGCTTCTCCTAGGGCTCTAGGCTGTCTGGATGATCTCATTCACTTACATGGCTTTCACACAAGCCCTACGTAGCAACTCCCCAAACTCCTTTTTTTCCAACTTCTCTCTCTCTCTCCCTCTCTCTCTCTCTCTTTTTTGGACCTAACTTTAATACACAAGCCCCTAAGGAGTAGTTTTACATGGATGTCCCAAAGACACATGAAAATCAATATGTTGAACTTTTAATTCTTCATCCCTCTATTTCCTCTTTCTTCTGTGTGCATTATTTCAGAAGATCATTCCACTTATCCAATTCAGAAGCCATTTAATATTATTAATGAGATTAAAGCCTCATAGTAATTAGAACTAAACACAGAAGCAAGGTGGCACTATTTTTCAGTTTCTGTTTTGGTCAAAAAATATGTAGAGATTTGAATTTAACCATGACTGTAGACAGATACAAATGAGCTAAATTTGTATGCTAAGGTTTAATTTTAATAATAGACTGCTGAATCTTATTTAGATAAAGAAAAAAATGATATTGGATGAGGCATATTGGACAGTGAAAATGGGGTGAAATAATAAGATTGGAGGAAGGCAGAACTGAATAATTTTTAGAACCAAGATTTCAAAGAAAGAGTAAACTGTAAATATAGAAAAATGTGGAATTTTGATTTTGAAAGTGGTCCAGCTGTTGGTAATAAGATGTAGATTGTAAGTATATGAATGAATGGAAGAGGAGGCAAGAAAGATAAGAAAATCGGAAGTGAGAAAGTACATATAGAGGGCCAAGGCACTGAAAGTAGCAAATAGAGGGTGAAGGCATTTAATAAACTCTCTGTGTGGTTACTGATGTCATCAGGGAGGAGAGCATGCATATTGACGGAGAATAGAATGGTAAGCTGGATGTCACTTTTCAATGGATATGAAAGAGTGACTGGGATTTAGTGGATAGCTTCAGACTTTCATAAACC
Organism: Procyon lotor; assembly: GCA_028646535.1. Lineage (NCBI taxonomy): Eukaryota > Metazoa > Chordata > Mammalia > Carnivora > Procyonidae > Procyon > Procyon lotor. The sequence goes on along the minus strand of CM053603.1, from coordinate 62,961,368 downwards.
AAAAAGCTATCCCAAACACTTTTTTAAGTCTAGTCACTTTCCAAGACCTGTTGATTTCTGTTCAAAATAGCTCTAGAGTCCATTCACTTCTCTCCATCTCCTTTACTACTGTCTTAATTCATAGTCGTGTAATTTCCAACCCAGGTTATTGCAATAGCTTCTTTATTGGTCTTCTAAGTCTCTGGGAGTCCTACACAGACTTTTTAAAATGCAAAACATATCAATACAATAGGAAGTGAATAAATGACATTTGTCTCTGGATCAGAGGATGATAATATAATACAGCAAACATTATTGGCTGCCTAGCAACATCAATTGACAATTTCTTTCCTTTTAACAGGAAAATCCTTTTTTATTTTGTTCAGGTATCCACACTTCTCTCTGCAGGCAAATGCCTAAGGAAAAACTAAAAAGCATTCCCTGGTCCAAAGAATACCTGATTAGATTAAGGGGAGTGTTTCTCAAAAAGAGTCCCTTGAGATTTTGGGTGGTGCCATTCTTTTTTTGTGCAGTGCTGTTTATATATAGTAGACATTTGGAAGTCTTATTTCCTGCTAAATATTAAGAGTCATCCAGTCATTGTGACAACCAAAAATGCACCATAGTATTATTCTCCAATTTGTGAACCACTAGCCTAAGGGTCCAGAGAAGGCACAGGACTCAATTCTGAATATTAAGAAATAAAATCATATTGAGGAACATCTGGGAAAAGTGTCTTCACATCATTGAGAAGATCACAGGAAGACATACTCTTTAGCTCTGGATTATGTCACAGCTATGTCATTCACCTTGAACTACTACCTTGCTACCATCTTGAAAATGAAACTATTCTAGGCTTGGTGGACTGGAGGAACAACAGAACCCTGGGCCCTTGACTTTTTAAATCCAATAACTCTGAGGCCCATACTATCTTGGGATTTCCTTTTATATTAAGGAACCAAATTTTTCACACTTAAACCAGTTTGGGGTGGAGTTTCTTTTACTTGTTACCAAAAGCCCCCTAAATAATCTATATACTTGCTCCTTAAACCTACCTGGAAGAAAGAAATGTTCAATCAGCTGGTTCATTGTTTTTGAGACTTAAAATTAAACCTGTATTAAAAAAAAAATTAAACCTGTATTAAAATGATGGGATCCAGGGCAGGCACCTCACAATATGCCACTTTGATCGAGTAATTATTTTGAATAAAGTTAGGTCAATAATAGCCAATGCAAGAAGAACATTCTTAACTTCCTCTATTCACCTGAAAGCAGGAAGTAAATTCCCCATGTAAGGGGGATTCTCCCTGCACCTGGAGAGCAGAAGTCATCCTTATTTTGAGACATAGGGAAATCAGGGCCTAGTAGGTTATATAAACCAATCTTGTTGTTTAATTAATTTGCTACCTCAGGCCAAACCTCTTTGTCTGATCAATTATTCACAAATTGATTATTTCTTTGTCTGAAAGTTATAAAAGCTACTTGCTTTTGTCACTTTGATGCTTATATTTCTATGAGCTCCTGGATATACAAATCAACACTTGTTATGCTTTGTTTTATTTTCTCCTGTCAATCTGTCTTATGTCAATTCAACTATTAGGCCAGCCAAAGAATGTAGGAAGGAAGGAAAAATTTTCCTCCCCAATACAAGGCTTCTTTCTTTCTTTCTCCTAATCCATTCAGAGAATTGATTTAAAAGCAGAGAAAAATCATTTGGAAAAAATATCATGCAGCTTTGTTGGCTCAACCAAATATATATTGATTTCTGTGCTAGAGGAAAGGAGAAATAAACCTCTATCTCCTACAGCTTACTGGTAGCATCAGTCCTTTGTTATTTCTAGATTAACTCATTATTTCCATTATTCTTCCCTCCTTTTTTTTCTTTTAATGGGAGGTGACTGCTTTTTTGGGAAGCCGGACCAAAGAGCCAACCTCAACACTTAAGGGGACATACTCAATGGAATAAGTCAAAAGGACCTTTTGGTTATCACAGGAAGGGAAATTTCCATCCAGGGAAAGAGCTCTCTGCATCAATAAGCAGAAGAAAGGAAGCACTAACTATTCTTTGTGACTGATTTCACAGTTTAGGTTTGTCTTTGAATCACTCGCCACAGATAGGGACAATCTGTACCAGAGACCAGAGAGAGAGGACACCAACAGGCTGAAAGGGAAGGACTTTTGCAAGGTCGGGTCTTTTGCGTAATTCAAGGTGTAACTTACTTGAAAGCACTGATTATAAAGCTGACTCGTTGTTTCAGAACTTTTGCAGAAGTAGGAAATTCATCCTTTGATGTATTCCTTCTGGATAAACCTTCATCTAGTAGATCACAGTGGATGGCAGTTTTAATTCTCCAGGTCTGGATTCTGTCCTCTGAAGAGGATAGGAAATTGGGCTGTAAACTTCTCCTTGGAACATGTAGATGAGAGAAAAATCTCCATTCCTTTGAAGACTGTTTGGATATTCATCACGCACGCTTGAAGTGTAGTCACTCTGTTTTAACAGCACTTGGACAATTGAAATTGCCCAACAGTGAAAGGAGGAGGTGGAGGGAGAGCATAATGTTGGCTGAAATGGTGGGAATGAGGGCTTCAGGGGGATGCTGGGGCATCTGGAATTGTCTTGCACGAGTCTTGCCCACCATCCCTCTCCCTCTAGCCTCACTCACCAACAGTGAGCCCACTCTCCATTTAAGTGGTGACATCTCCCCATCTCTAGCAGGCTCGTGTATATGGTGAATAGACCACCCAGTATTCCAATGTTGTCATGCAGCAGCCCTCTTAGCTCTTCTCAGCTGCCTTCAATGTTCATCAGAGTAGGAATGAGTTCCTTAATGCTGCTTCTTGCAAAAATGGTTATCTCCTTTCATTCCTCAAAGGGCTAATATCGTCTCAAAACTTGTAGCGGATATTTGTCTTTTCCTTTTCTCCCGCCGTAGGAGCATAAAATTGGAGACCCTAGTCACAAATCTTAGGAAGGGCTCAGCCATGCAATGTGCACTTGACAATCAGATGAACTTGCAGCTGACTTTGAATCCAGAGATGGTTACAGAGGAGGATGGTGGGGGAGAATCCTTTTGGTCGGTCCAACAATATCCTCTCCCTGGTGCACTGCCAGCCGCAGCGTGCCAGGGGGCCTGTTCCAGCAGGGGAGTGGGGACTGTGCTGCATCAGCAGGGGTGCCCAGCATGTGAGTGTGGTCACGGCCATATCCACAGCACTGGTCCCATAGCATGTTCCGGCCAACGAGCCCAGCTCCCTGACTTACCCTATCCCTGCCTGTTTTCTGACTCAGGCTGCTGTGTTAAGGCATTTATTTAACATAGTTTTCTACATCTTTTAATATGTACCTTATGGTCCATCAAAGTTGATTTCCTTACTGTCCTCTGAATTCATGTTCAAAGTCGACTCATTCTTAGCTTTCTAGCATGTGAAGAATTTTTAAATCAATGGCTCTCGACTGGGGACAGTTTTATTCCCTGGGGGATACTTGGCAATGTCTTGAGATATTTTTGGTTGTCACAGTGGAGGGGGTGCTTCTGGCATCTATTAGGGGAGCAAGACAGCCCACCACAATGAAGAATTATACACTCCTAAATTTCAGTTGTGCGGAGGTTGAGAAACCCTGCTTTAAAGGTGGACATCCCTGGGCTTCTGTCCCTGGCCCATTTGTTTACCAGCTAATGACCTTGTGTCAGACAGTCAAGCTCTGTGAACCTCAGTTTCCACATTCATAAAATAGGACTGATGATTGTTGTTGGAGTCAAATGAAAATATATAGAAAGTCCGGGCCATGTGCCGTGAGCGTTGGCTCTCTTCTCTCTGCCTGTCTTTCCTTCTTGATCTCCTTCTATGTTATGGAGAGGAGTTTGAAAGTTATTTTAAACTCTCTTGTCCCCAGGATCCTTCTTCCTATTTTAATCTTACCATCCTTTGTAGCTCAGTTTCACTTTCTCAAATATCTACAGGAAAGCTCTTTTTCTATGAGTTCCCTATGAGCCATCCAACAGTACCACATAGTACATAGCCTTGGTTTTTAATTTCACTATAGATTTTATGTTTGTACATCTCCGACTCAAAGCCAAATTTCTATGAGACTGGGGCTCGTACCTCATGATACCACAGAGCCTAATACAATGCAGTGGCACATGGTGAGTGTTGATAAATGTTTGCTGATAAATCTTTTGGATAAAATATTTTATTGGCAGTTCTCAGTGCTGGTGCAGCCATTCAACTATGCAATTTTTCTGGCAAAGGGCACTTCTTTTGGAGGCATTTTCCTGTATATCACTACTTCCCTCCCACTTCATACTCCCTTTGCTACACACTTTCCTTTCTCAGGGACCATCCCATCATACCCTGTTTTGGTAATTAACCTAAGAGGCAAGACAAACTGATGAAACAGGATGGAATTGCAATTCCTTGCTTCCCTCTCTGCAAAGCCAGCGCACTGTCCCACTAGGTGTAATACGCTCAATTTTAACAATGGCCTATTTTAGCCAAAGTGCCAGTTCTAATGGAGATGGTTTTAGGCCAGAGGAAAGAGTAAGTGGTAGTGTGGTTAATTTATACTGTGGATGGCTATTGGGAACCCTCTTAGGTGGGTTCCACGTGACCACAGTTGAGTTTACCTGATTCTTCCTACTACCTCCTGCCTTGCTCAGTTCCAATCTATAACTTAAGTTGTTCTGACTTGTCTCTTAAATATCTAACTTCTAAATCTATATTTATACCTCTGTATCTATCTACTTATCTGTCTGTCTGTCCGTCTATTCATTCACCCATTCATCCTTAAAATCCTTCCACATAGCTTCTTGGTTTTCAAGGGGATGTGAAGAAGGAAGTAAGATGTCTTAGCAGGCCTTCCTAAACTGATCCTGGATTATCTATCCAACCTCATTTATAGCAGTCTCCATCTCAGACTCTCCCCTCCAGAAACCCTGTACTTATATTATTCCTCCCACATATGCAACACACACACCCCTCCCCCCCATGCTGCTGTACCATCAGTGCCTTACTCATCCTATTTCCTCTCTCTTGAGTATCTTTCTAACTCTTCTGTGCTCAGCTCTTCCCAGCTCAGGTATATGATATGCACTCTCTAACCTTCCCCAGTGCAGACTAAACTAAGCACCCTGCTTTACAGCTTCTGGTATAAAGTCAATGATTTCTTCCATGATGTTGAAATAAATTACTTTAGAATCTGCCTTCTTCTCTAGACTGTGATGCCACTGAAGACAGTGACCACATTCTATTCTAAATTCCCCAGCAAATAGCAAGAAATTCGTTTTGTTGAGCGGAGCTGATTGGGTAATGAACACTAGGGTCCTGCTAGTTGCATGTTTACTTGGCAATGGGCACTTTGGCCTCACTGCAGGAAGGCAAATAGTAACTGTATCAATGACTGGCTGGGGTGTGGTGTAGAGGAAATCTAATGCCGTGATTGATTAGTGATGTCTGCATTGGGCAGCACTGCAAGTGGCACATTGGTCAATGCACTTTCCAAATCGAATTCTTTGACCCTAGCTGCTTTGAAAGATTTATACCCTTTGGCCAGATCTCCAAAGCTCTTTCTCTTCTTTTATAACTGGTTTCTCAGCCATCACTGTTGTAATAGAGGTATAGAAGTTACACTAATGGATACTTTCTTTTTGCAGTCAAAAGCATCATATTTTGTTCCTTCTGGCCTGAAATCCTGTTAAGTACCAAGAAGCAGAAGTTCAACGCTCATTTTCAGAAGTCCATGGGGAAAACTTCAGAAAGTTACCTTTGTCTTTCGAGATTAGGCATTCTGAACAATAGGATGGTCCTGCACTCAAGGTGCTTAAATCTCTACAACAGGCTAGTGGAGAAACTCTAGTAGGTCCACGATGGATCTGCCTCTGTCACTGTTTTCCTCAACCTGGAAAGTCTTCAATGGACTGGCTTCTAGCTCTATTTTTTCCCTACTATACCAGGCTGGTTGAGTAGGTTAATTAATCAGATAGCAGACAGACAACTAGAGCACCCAGCTTTTCCCTACTTACTAAGGCAAGGGAGATCTTTGCAAATGTTCCATGAAAATTGATATAAACTAGGATGCTATGTTCCAAAGTCCTAGCTCCCAAGGACAGAAAAAAAGGAACATAATTACTCAGGCTACTACCGCTGTGCTCAAATATAATATGCAAATAACTATAAGGAATGGTTCTTCAACTTAAAAGGATCAAATATTGACAAACAAATCTGTGTTTCACATCTGAGGAAATGTTATATTCAGATGACTTTTCTGCAGATGAAAATATTCACCCACCAGTTGTGTGCATGAGCTCTGCTAGGTGGGGGATGCAAAGAGGAATGATGTTATCTCTGAACTCAATGCACTAACATTTTAATCAGGGGGTCAGGGCGTGTTTATAATTAACTATAAGGTAGACTAGCGTGTATTGCACTCACAGTTCAAGTAAAATCCACAGCAAATGGAAATTGTAGATTAGCCTTCAGAAGGAGGTGTCTTCAATAATATCTTTGGAGAAGGGATGAGAGAAATGGAATTTTGGATGGAATAAATATCAGAGCAGGGGCATATAGGATTTTAGGTCAGTTCTCAGACTACTTCCCATGTATCAAATATTTATCCTAGGGATAGAGACATGAGTAAAATCGTATCTGGAATTTTTAATCTAATGGGAAAGTCCATAGCATGTTAATGGAAAATATTTAGACTACATTGGCTTAAATTATGGTATAAAAGAATGATAATGGATAGATAAAGATTGTCCAAATAATACAAAGCCTTGACTGAAAAACCAAGTAGTTGGGTATTATAGAAGTAATTGAAGTTTGGGGGGAATGGAAGTGATTTTTTGTTGGTTTTAATTGCGTGGTATCTCAAAGTTTACTTGAAATCTCTTGATGAAAACTATTTAATCATTTAATAGTATACCAAAGTGTCATTGATTTGGGTGTCATTATTCTTTTCATAATTCCATCATGGACTGGACTAAAATTTACTCTTGCATTATCTATGAGGAAATGATTTGATTTTCTAAATGAACCCGTAGCATGATTGAGATTCTTGAAGTAATATTTTATTTCAAACTGGTTTTAAGCATTTAAAACACTTGTATGCATGCCCATTATATTTAGGGCTCCATTAATGCAAAGTTAGCTGTAGATTATTATAATTAATATATTCTAGCATCTATGTTCTTAATTATTTAAGACAGGCTCTTAATTATTTAAGGCATTATAATTCTAGTAGAAAATCAATCTGATTGAGAGGGCTTTTGTTATTTATAATATATTTCGAGATAGGACCATTTTGAGAATTTAGGTCCAGTTTGGAAATAGGATTCTAAATAAAAAATTCCCATTGTTTCACGGGAAAGCTTTTCCTGGGGGGAGGGGTAGATGAATTTTACCTCAATATTTTTCTGTATCCCAACCACCTATAACGTTTCTCAACTATCTTTGACAGTCATCGTCAACACTTTGTTCTGGGGACTCAATACAATCAATATAACATCCTGGAAATAAAACGCTTTACTTAACCAAAAAGGGACCAAAGTATCCCACTATTCCACACTAAATTCCTAAAGATCAAGCATACAAGTGTCATATATATAATTAGTATCTTCTAATGATCTAATGAAATCATTTATGCTCGTAATAAAGTGTAACCATCTTGAGGACAGGAAGTATGTCTCACTCATCTTTTTAACCTCACAGTCAGAATGCCATTTGGAATGAGAAGGATGCTAAAGAGCAATTATTTGAAGTGAATTCATAAGATGACCAGAATGTCTAATGAGCCCACTGAGCACCATCCATCAACCAAGACATAAATAATCAAAAGCAATTCTCTAGAAGTGAACTCCTAACTTGGACCCCCCAGAAGAACAATGATGCTGTTTTCATTATTTTACATGTGCAAGCTACTACAGTGGATACAATCTTGGAAAATATTTACAAGAGGTTTCTTGCTTTTAATTTGAATGTGAATTTCCAAAAAGCTTTCCCAAGATAAGAAATTCAGTTTCTCATTTCACTCCTTAGGTCAACACTTTAGTGGTTGGAAAGACGCTAAGAAATGCCAGTCTGTGTAAAATAGATTGCCATTGCAAGAAGTGACAATAAATGGTAATGATTGGTGATAACTGTTAATCTGCTAATAACTAGTAGCAGTGAGTACACTAGACAAAATGCGCCCTCCAGGGTTTGGATTATGGCAGTTAAACCCAATCATGGTCACTCTCCAAAGAAATGAGCAGAGTTCTTACATAGTGAAGTATTGGAAAAGTGAGTATTATAGGAAATTCAATAATCAACAGACATATACAATTACTATAAGAGGCTCACAGGAGGAATTCATAAACAGTCTCGAGGTAAGCAGCCTAATAAAGGAACAAAGTAACATGGTGCCTCTCTCAGCTTCCCATTTAGTCTGCATTCTTGTCCTTTTTATTCCATAAGATAGAATTTTTATTCTGACTTATAGTTGGAAGACCCTCTGATAAATGGTTCTGATGACATTCTCCATTTCCTTTATAGTTTTCTTTTCTGGTTTTGATCATCTTAAATAGAGTAGAAATTGTTGATTGTCTCCATATTTGCTGTGAAGGACACATGTAATTTTAATGCATGGATCAGCTCTATGGGAGGATATGAATTATTAAGTGCCACGTCTTCCGTCAAGCCATAGGGGCACTGCAGTGCAGACTGAGGCTCTCAGGACTGGCTTCGTGGGGCTGTGTGAGTGGTGTTTCAAGGATACAGGTGAAGATTGGCGTCCCTATATTTGAACACCCTAAGTATTATCCCTGATGCTTACCATCATTCCCATTATTTCAATGAAGACTATTAATAAACATTCAAATTGAAGAAACAATATAAATATAGAAATGAATGAAGTAGGTAGACAAATGGGAAAATTACTTACATCTCGAATTAAATGCCAGGTATTTGATGTTTCCTTCGAACAGAATAGACTACATATCTAGGATTCAGACTTAAAACTTTGTTTCTTCCTTTCCTTTTCTCCTGTGCATCTACCTCGATCACTTTAAAGATTATCCTTGTTAATTCCTCATATTCTTTTTTACATATAGCCTTTTAGAGTACGTGATCAGAACATTTAGTGGTCCCTTGGTAGATAAAAGTGAGGTGTATTAGAATCATTAAAAGGAATTAATGACCTTGGTTCTAGCAAGTACAAGATGGTCAGGAATTACTAAAGGTGCATCCTGTTTTGTGTGTTGTACAGGATATATGGTTTTGGAATCCAGACCTCCGATGCCCCCTCCTTTCTCAACCTACCCTCAGCTTCTGCCACCACACAGGTGGTGTTAAAAGGTCTCTTCCCCCACACATACCAGTGGTGGGGGGGAGGTCTCTGTGATCTATATAAACTGGGTGCAAAGGTACTCCTCTGAGATGAATGTTATATTGATCTTTCTCCTAATGAGTCCCTTGGCTTCACAGGGGTAACATTTCTCTCTTGATACTATACTCTGGCATTTTCACAATGATGATAGGAAGTCCCCGATCTGGGAAGATGGTGAATGCTTCTTGAGGTGCTATCACCCTTTGCCACCCTGGGGTGACAGAGAAGCACTATTTCATTATTAACTACTTTTCACAGTAGGGATTGGTAAACTTGGTGCATTCATTGAGCCACATTTTACCCAGTGGACCAAGCAGGGCAGGAGAGAGGAAGGCCTCATTTAACTCTACAAACCTAACTTTAACACTGCAGCAATGCATTCTCTAGCATACCCACAAGCCATGGGCAGGGGGCCTGTTCATTGTGTCTTTACTCAGTCCTTAAGAAACTGGTGTTGTTCTAGTATTTATCACCCCATTGGTAGAATCAGGGAAGGGGGGAGGTGTGACTGGCAAAAGCAATAAACTAAAACCCTGATGGCAAAGTGAAGAAGGGTTTGTTCCATTTGGAGTATCATGAATCCTTATTTTCTTGAAGCGTGATAGCAACAATACCTTGTCAACTTTCGTCATGCCAGCAGGCATTCTCAGTTCTATAAAGTCTCCTACAATTCAGGAAGCCAGACTAATTTCTGTCTCTACAATGTTACCCCATAACTACTGGGTTGGGTCTATTTCTGGTAGCACAGACACTCAAAGACGGAAACATGAATAGAATGAGGCTCATGTTTTGGATACATTTGCAGTCTATTAGGGGAAAGGAGACAAAAACATAAAATGAGTAGAACACAAGACAAGATTCATTCGTTGTCAGATAAGTAGTAAAGGAAAAAAAAAGTATTGGAATAGTTCACAGTGATGGGTGGCTTTTTGTGGACTGGGGAGGGGAGAGAAGACTGATTCACAGAGGAGGGGCAGCAATTAATAGTATCCGAAACAGCACTTCACACTGTGAGTGGGAGCATAAATTGGTACAGCCATTCAGGAGAGAAATTTGGCAAAATCTATTAAATTATATATGGGCACAATTTTCCATCCAGCAATAGCTCTTCTTAGACGCTACCCTGAAAAATACTCAGACGCACACGAGGGGGATATTGGTTGCAGCAGTGGATTTAACAGTGCAAACTAGAACAGCCCAAGGGAATGAGCTAACATGTAGCCACACTACAGAATCTTACCTGGGTGTGAAAAATAATCAGGTCACTCTGGAGACATGGAAGAACACCCACAACCAAATGTTAAATCAACAAAGTCATGTGTAATATGATACCAGTTATGTTTAAAAAAAAAAAACAAACCCACAACAAACAACATGCATATACCTGAAAATACATACAAAAAATAGAAGACACCAGATTGTTGGCAGTGGATCCTTTTAGGTAGACACTTAGGATTGGACATATGTTCAAGTGGGATGTCAGTCTTAGCTATCTATGCACTTATATTACTCATATAATTAAATGTTTATAAAATGATGTTTTAATGAAGAATTCAAATAGGCAGAAAGAGAAGTTGAGATGAGCTCCTCAGGTGCAGGAAGCATGTAAAAAATGTGCAAATTTGTACACAACCCCCAAACTGGTCCTTAACTTCTTGTTGCCCACCACCCTTCCTTCTGGTCAAGTTTTGCTGTTTAAAATGCATACGTAATTGCCTGATTCTACGTAAAAGGATTAAATTCAAACTCCTTGATATGCCATCCAAAGGCTTCTAGAATCTGACCTCTTCATATTTCTCTCCAATCTTTTTCCTGTATCTTCAATTTCAGTCTTGTGCCCACACCACAATATCTATAGCTCCATCGCTTTGCCCACACTGCTGGAGGGTCGTCTCTGCCTTGGCCACCTAGAAATCCTCAGGACTGTCTGCTCCTGTGTAATTTTCCTGAGAGCACCACCTCTCTCTGTGTTAATTTGCATCTCCTTCCTTTTTGCCTGCATCATGGACTGTACATACTTCTACCACCTGTATCTCACCTTTGGACTCAGTTTTCTATGCCTAAATGTTAATAAACTTTGATAGTTTAAATTATTTAAGGGGGGGGATTACATATGGCAGAAACATCGCCACCCTGTGTCACTGTTCCTTGTCTGGTGGTTTGTTGCATTCTTGATGATTCAGGTATATAAGGAGATAAGGATTTGCAAGGAATTAATTTTGCCATAGGCTGAATAGACCTATTGATAACTGTAAAAGGCCACTAATATATGTATCTTTTTTTATAGGTAGACAAAGCCTGAAGTCAGCAAGCTCACTTTGTAAGTCTTTTTTAGGTGCCTGATGCCTCTAGAATTTCTTTTACCTAAGGAGTACTTTTTTTTTTTTTTAAGTTGGCTGGTTTATTCACTTGGGCTTGCTTTAGGAAACAGTTATTAATCTAACTTTTAAGATTTTATTTATTTATTTGACAGAGAGAGAGATCACAAGTAGGCAGAGAGGTGGTCAGAGAAAGAGGAGGAAGCAGGCTCCCTGCTGAGCAGAGAGCCCTATGCTGGGCTCGATCCCAGGACCCTGAGATCACGACCCGAGCCAAAGGCAGAGGCTTTAACCCACTGAGCCACCCAGGCACCCCTAATCTAACTTTTAAATGCCTCAAGATTTTGACAAGATGAGGGGTGCCTGGGTGGCTCAGTGGGTTAAAGCCTCTGCCTTTGGCTCAGATCATGATCTCTGAGTCCTGGGTTCAAGCCCCACATGGGGCTCTCTGCTCAGCGGGGAGCCTCCTTCCCCCTCTCTCTCTGCCTGCCTCTCTGCTTACTTGTGATCTCTCTCTCTCTCTCTCTCTGTCAAATAAATAAATAAAATCTTTAAAAAAAAAAGATTTTGACAAGATGGAAGAAATCTGGATCCCCAATTGACTTCATAGAACAAATCTCTCCCCACTCTCTGATATACCAAAAGGTTAACCATCCATACATTTCCTTTCTTTGCACTTGTATCTGAGGTGGGACACAGGCCGAGGCTGTATATAAAGAAGTTCACGTTTGATTAAGACCAAATGACCCTTAAATGAAGCATTCGGTTCTTTAGTAAGGGTTGATAGATAATCATTGGGAAGGGGAATGCTGTGCTCTGTAGGTGAGCCCCTTCCCAACTGCCCTCTCTCAGAAATGACCCATCAAGACTTGTCTTAACAAACTTCTCCTCTAGGAAACATTTTCCAATCCTACTTCTGACCACGTGTGAGGTTTCCTCCCCCTCATTTCCATCCCTGTTCCCTTCACTGAATTGTCAAAGCCCTTTGACTGTGTTGGAGTTAAGAGGTCAACTCTGGAGGCAGAGGGACCTGTGTTCAAATCTCTGGGTCTGTTGCAGGAATATTTTGTGACCCGGGAAACCTCTTCATCTCTCTGAATCTCGTTTTTGTCCTTGGCAAATCTGGTGTAATAACTAGCTCATAGGGCTTATTTTGAAGACTAAATAAAAAAAAAAATAGATGTTAAAGCCACACAGTTGAGCATATAGCAATTTACTGATGGTTGTTTTGATGATTATTATTTATATATTCATTGTTAATAATATTTATTAGTGCTCTCTTTTATAGCATTTACCAAAATCTATAATATTCTTATTTATTTGTTTTCTCTGCCAGGAAAACATAAGAAGCTTCTTTCTTGAGTGCATTTTTTTTTTATCATCATATCCCGAGTGTCCAACACAGAATAGGACTAATACTGGTAGAATATGTTTTTGCCTCTGCTGTGGTTCTGTTGTTCTGCCTTGTCTTATTGTTATTCTGGACCATGAGACCAACATCATTCATATATGCATGCTGAGAACCTAGCACAGTGTTTGGAAGAGTGCAGAAACTCCACATCTATTATTAAATGAATGAACAAAGAAGCTAAAGCTGCATTTGTCCCAATTATCCTTCTAAATAGAAACTTTCTTGATGACAGAGACGGTGGCTTATTTTTGTATCCATGGAACCTAATAGGTGTCCAGTAAACATTTGCCGAATTTATTCTGTTAAAGTTGAGAGGAGGGATTTGTGACTTAATTACAGAATTGCAATGAGCTGAGTTCATTTCTGCTAGTCCCTCTATTTTCTGTCTGACTTGGTTTATTTCTAGTCTCTATTGTGGAACCTGGCACGAGAATCTATCAACAGGAAGACAGGAGGGATTAACTCAATAAATGCTGAATCATTGTTCCCAATCAGACCCAGCAACAGTCCTTCCTGATTCCCACTCAGCCCCCACAAGTGTATCATGACAGGTGGAAGAAGTAAATCATATTCCGTCCCTGCTTCCTCACCCATCTAGAGTTTGTTTATGCCAGTGAAAATGAGTATCACGGACAGATTGGAAGGGGAAAATCACTCACATAAGCATAATAGGCAGCCTGAGAGAGGACCTGGAAGGAGGGTTTGGCTTTGATTGGGAGTAGGAGTGCTGGAATGGGCTGATTATGTAAACATATGAGTCATGGGCCCTTTTAAATACTAGTGAGTTTAGCTGCTCTCTTTTCTTCCCAAAAGACTTCTTTCTGGTTGACCACGCAGGGTGGAAAAGAAGGGAGAAGTCTGACATTGAAGGGAATTGACTGTTCCTTTCAGTGTCTAGGGTAATTCCTCAGGTTACTTTATCCTGGAAATGGCTCTGCCTCCACCACCAATGATGAGGACCTGGCCGAGGCTCTCTCACCAGGATGGGCCCAGGAGTATCCAACTACATCCACCAGAGTGATCACACAGTCTTTGCAAAAATGAACTGACTGGGTTCCCCAATCAGTGTTTCACCTGTAATAACTGGTTGATTCTCGCCCTCACTCCTGTGCCCTTGGCCAGACACCCTAGTACAGGGCAATCTGGACAACACAAAAACTTGACCTGTGATCCCAGCTCTGCTAGGCTGTAGGATCACTACAAAGGTCACTTACCAACTATGTGACTTTGAAAGAGTCACTAAACCTCTCAGGGTCTGAATTGTAAATATCACATCATACCTGCCTGCAGGTGCCTGGCATGGCTTGGCCTTGTGATGTCTCCTATGACTCTCAGACTGTCATATCATAAAACTGCCCTAGATAGTCCCAGGCTCGAGTCATTTTGGGAGATTAAATGGGGACATATTGGTGGTATTCTTACAGATGACCCCACTCTTTTCAAATCCCTCCACCAACCTTGGTTCTATATAGGTGCAAACAAACATCCTGTCAGAGCCACATGCGGGTTGATAGAAGCTAGGAAATACAGGACCATCAAACAAGCCATCTTACCAGTGTCCCTCTCAGGTGGATAATAGAGAACCTGAAAGGTGCTCGAATGACAAGTACAGAAACATTTGTAGCAGCGCATTCTTAACTATGCTAGAAACAGGCCCAAGGTCCATTGATGTAAGAATGGACAGAGAAATCGTGGTATATTCACACATTGTGGTAATGAAAAGGCATGGGCTCCTATATATGCAACAGTAGGGTTCAGTCTAATAGCCATTAGGCTGTGTGAAGGAGACCAGACACAAAAGAGTATGTATTTACTGTGTAATATCATTTGTGTGACTGTAAAGAACAGGGAAAACTAACCAATAGTGATTGAAGTTAGACTAATGACAACGTGGATTGGGGTGGCAGTTGCAGGCATGGGCTTGGATGATGACTTAGGCCTTGGGTTATGGAAATGTTCTGTGGTTTGGTCTGATGGTGAGCACTTGAGTGTTTATATGTGTAAAAATTCATCAAGCTATATACTTAAGATTTGTGCAAAAGGTATGTTGTATCCCAACAAAAGTACGTGTATGTATTTATACATACTCATATAATTATTCAGTGATATGGACTATACACATACATACACACATCTACATCTACATATTTATATTTCTTTCTTTTTCCCGTAAAGGAAAGCATGAAGGGGAATGGAAAGGTCTCTTTAGTGAGCAAATAGCTGCAAAAAATGAGCTGCCTTGTTGTGTTAGTAGGTGCTCCCACCAATAAGAAATGCATTTGGATTTAGATGCCTAGAGGCTAGCTTATATTTATGGTTATTAGGAAATTATTTCTGAGGAAGGCTGACCCCTACTAAATTACTGATCAGTCTCTGACTGGTGACCCTGAAGGGAGACTATGAGTCAAATGAAATTTAATTTGACAGGATCAAATTGTATTGACATCTCAGTAACCATCTCTGTGCCTCATTAGTTAGCACAGGAAAGATTACAGTAAATAATCAATCCCTGAAGCTCATTCAGAACCACCTTAAGATGTGGAATCCTTATGCTAAAAAGCACAATGAAGTTTATTAATTAAAAGGCAGTGGATGCTTCTCTTTTTTATTTTTTTATTTTTATCTTTAAAAAATATTTAATTAATTTATTTGATAGAGAGAGCGCACAAGTAGGCAGAGAGGCAGGCCCTATGTGGGGCTTGATCTCAGGACCCTGAGATCATGACCTGAGCTGAAGGCAGAGGCTTTAACCCACTGAGCCACCCAGGGGCCCCTTCTCTATCTTTTTTTAAACCATATGATTAATCTTTTAACTCACAAATTAAGGCTGAAGGTAAAATTATTATTCTCAGCAATAATTATTCTCAAACTTTTAAAATGTATATAGATTTAGAACTTTCCCATACTGTTCTACTTTCTAAAGAAGCGCAGACGGAAATGCTTTTTCTCAGGAGGAACATTATAAAATGCTGAGAAAACAATGTGATTTTCCCAATAAAGAGCCTTTTTGCCATTGCTCAGGTGAGTGTTAAACTCATTGCATGCCCAGAAAGAAAGGAAACACAATTGCATAAGGTTATGTTTGTTGCAAGGAAAGAAAACTGGTTTTAAGATAGTCCTACACTATTCTTTGATAAGAAAAAAACAAAAACCAAAAACTTCACTTCAGAGAGGATTAAATCTCACCCTTGTTTTATAAATGGAAAAGCCAAACCCAGGTAGGTAGTTTCCTGCCCAGAGTCATGCTATTTCAGTGTTGCTGGAAGCATCCTTCTAGGACCAGCGGAGTCAGCGTCCCCAGGGAACTTGTTAGGAATGCAAATTCCCAATGCCCTCCCCAGACCTGCTGAATCAGAAGCTCTCGGGTTGGCCTTCTGCAATCGGTGCTTGAACAAACCCTCTGGGCAATTCTGACACAGCCAAAATTGCAGAAATGCTCCCAGGATTAGAGGGGAAAATACAAGTTTAACGGCTAGAACTAACCTCTTCTTTACTTGGTCTTAGCCAAAAGGCCGAGAAGCGATTGGAACTAACTTCTTCTGGCTGGAAGTCCTATTTTCCATTATTTCTAATGATAAAGCTGGGAATAGAGCCGTAACCACTTGTCTAACCACTGCTTAGACAAGTCAGAAAACTCCCATCATCAGTATTACATTAAAATGCCCTTTGAGGGTAGTGAGGCTCTACATACTAATGATGATACAATTGTGGGCAAAAAGCAAAATGAGTCAATTCAGCAAAATCTTTTTAGATTTGCAAAATGCACCTCTATTTTATGTTTTTAAACTGGGCTACTCAGTGTTTATGAGTATTTCTTATGCAATGTAGGAAGGCTTCTCTGGTGATCTAAAATGCTTAGGGCCCAGCACAATTCATGCTTCAATGGTTTTGCTTTCAAGTGGGATCTTTGGAAGCCTGCAGGCCAAACCCCTTGCCTTTCCCTTGGATCCCTCTCAGAGTTTATGGACAGGGGCCAAGCAAGTGGCCAGATGCATAGAAGACAAGTAGCAAAGCTGTCTTGATAACCACAGGATCCATGTAAAGGAGGCAGCTCCTTCTTACCTCTGGCTACTTGTTGCTGCATTGGAATAGAGACTCAGCAGTTGCCAAATCTTCCCGTTTTTCATAAAAACCAGAAATCTGAATTTTTGGGGGGGTGGGATAATTGGCTTTTCCATATTAGCAATACATTAATATTTTTATTTAAATTTTTTTTGAAATTCATATTTTTCAAAAACCATACCAGCTAAATACAAGTGTATATGGGCCACCAGGTCTCACCCTCTGACATATAATGCACAGCATATTGTGAGTGATTGATGATCAGACTTGCCCAAGGAGCACCATCTACCTGGGATTAGGCAAGACGTTGCTACTTTTGAGAGTGTGGCCTCAGTTTACTACAACTTTCCATAGAGATGCTATGGTGTGACTATCAACGGGTTTCAGGATGGGTCAGAGTATTTTCTTCTGTGACCCTTTCTCTATTGCACTAACTCCACTTTTTCAGAGTTCCTTCTCCAAACTTTCCATATAAGTCTTAGGCCTGCCTGATTATTACGCTCTCTGACACCATTTCTGATGTCATTGCCACAAACACTTAAGGGCTCTGGGAGCTGATAGGGGCATTCAAGGTACCCTGGACTGGGGGCCTTACTTCCAGGTAAGCGCACAGGTGAGGGGAGATCCAGTGAGTTGGTTGGGGTCACCAACTAACTGTGGGGCAGAAGTAGGTATGGAAATTTGGATCCCTGAGTCTAAGTACTGGTTCTTTATAGCTGACAACGCAATGCCATCTACTCTGAAGAGACTATTGAACCTTTGGAGTGACGGAGGGCTAGGGCCCTGATTCGGAATACCTCTAGACCATGTGTCCATTTCTGATGAGCAAAGTAAACAAACAAAAATGACAATCCAGTAATCCTCACCCCCCTGAGATGACAAAATAGTTAAGAAGATAATGCTAGCCAAAAAGGAAATGCATTATTTTTTTAGTAATTTATTTATGTATTTATTTTTAAAGATTTTATTTATTTGACAGAGAGAAACGCAGCGAGAGAGGGAACATAAGCAGAGGGAATGGTAGTGGGAGAAGCAGGCTTCCCCACCAAGCAGGGAGCCCGATGCGGGGCTCGATCCCAGGACCCTGGGATCACGACCTGAGCCGAAGGCAGACGCTTAACGACTGAGCCACCCAGGTGCCCCAGGAAATGCATTATTTAAATTATCATCAATTTCCAACTTATTTATTGTCTTCTAGCTGTAATTTTGTTCACTAAAACATGGATAAAATGCCACACATTGATGGATGCTGAAACATATTACCACCACATTGCAATCCTTTTTATGTGGGATTATTTTGGTTCACGTTTATTTCCTGATGGGCTCATTTATGGAGTTAGTGTAGTTGGTCTTATATACTGTATTTTCTAATAGTTACTTTATTATTTTTATTTAAAAAATGGACTTTGAATCATGAAATCTTATTTCCCAAGTGGATGTAAGTTACCATCTACTTCAAGGTTTTCCAGATTTTTGACTGGGGACCATTCTTCAAGGGAGATATTATGAGGCTGCCAAATGCATAAACAGTGTTGAAGCAACAGCGAGGGTTCGGGAGCCTCTCCAGTCATGTCTTCTTATAATGCTATTTTTTAGGCAGTTTGTGCTGCATACACCCCCACGATCTCAGCAGCTTACACCAATAAGCATTTGTTCTCGTGAAATTCTGATAATGTAGGCGGGGCTAATCTGGGTGGTTGTCCAGACTGTCATCTGGTCTGGCCTCCAGGTTGTTGGACGGGCTCCAACAGGGTTCCAGGTTTGTTCTTCCATGTGTCTTATGTGGGTCCCAGGTTAAAGGGGCAAGCAATACCAGTGAGAAGCTATTTTTAGGGAAGATTATGAAGTTTAAGAGGGCAAGCTCTAGCCCCAGGCATATTTCAAGCCTCCAATCACATCACATCTGCTCATATCTCATTAGTTGAAACAACACATGGCCAAACCCAGACCCAAGGTGTAGGGAACACCCCACTCACCATGAGACCACTGCAAAAATATATATATATATATATATAATTCTGTTCCAGGAGAATGAAGAATCTGGACCAGAAACTCAGTCAGCCCTGTAATCCTACCCCACGATGATCTCTGAGCCAATCCTGTGTAACTCATAAAATACCACATAGCAGTTCAAAAACCACTTATTGAGTCCAGTCATGTCATTTTACAAAGGTGCAAAACTGAGATTTAGTGACTTCCTCAAGGCTACACAGTGAGACATGTCTCTAGAACCCAAGTGAACAGATTCAAAGTTCAGGACTTTCTCTACCACCTGTCATAGGTGTATCTTCAGAGAATGTCTCAAGTCACTTGACCTGAGTAGTGAATTTGTTAACACAATTTTGAATATACTGGGCTATCTTAATTTTGCCAATGGGTTTAGAAGTTTGTTAACTACAGAGACAGGAAGGTAGCCTGAGCATAGTGCAGGGAATAGAGCCATGTTCCTCCGAGATCTGGGATTTTGTGGCAGTGTAACTTACACACAATGTTTGCTTCATTATGCTTCTTTTTTTACATTTGTCAAATAGGATAATAATGATGCCCTCAGAGCGTTGTGGTGAGAATTAAGCATCTGATACTCAGTAATTATGAGATCTTTTTCATTGATTTATCATTGAGTAGACAGGAGCTCTGCCTTCCTTTCCTTACGCACTGTTAGGAAACCAATAGCCTGGCTTTTAGGAGCATACCCTTCTTACTGGGGACATAAATATTACAGTAAGAAGATGACCCTACTCTTCATGTAGCAAAGCCAAAAAGGTCAGTCTTCTTTGCCTAATCCTCCAGGTTTTTCTATTACAAAATTTCCTCAGATTCCAAATTGAAATACCTGCTTTGAAGTCAAAATTCAAGGTATAATCTGTGTTTAGTAATTACTGTAATAGACAGCAAAATTCAAAAAGCTTAAATAATTCATTCTTCAGTGGAATGTTGAAAGCCATTGGTCAGCAGGGTGCCTATTTGACATGTGGCTCGTGTACTTTCTCCATTTTTTCTTGATGGTCAGATGGCAAAATCAAGATCTCTGTGAGATGTTCGTCTGGCTTGGATGTTTATTACCTTGCCTTGCTCTTTTACCTTGAAACTACTACTTGTCCTGCCATGGATATGTTTCTATTTATTATTTTTTCAAAATCTCTATAAACAAATAGATTACTTTTGAGAAGCAAATGCCTAATTTGTGGGAAGAAAAAAAAATACATATATTCTAAAAATTCCTCCATGGTTTCTTCCTGCAAAAATTTTGAGAATGTCATTGTATTGATGGGTATATTAATTCCAATTTCGTATAGTGACCTAAATTATCTGGTGATTGAAATATTTTGTGAAAATCACCCTATTGACCGAAATAGAAGTCATGATAGAAAGTTCTATAAATGCATTTCCTCAAAATACAAATATGTGTCTCAGTATTTTGCAAACAGTCATTCATCCTGGCTGTTTTTAGCATCTGCTACCAGGAGTTATGTAGTTCACACTTGATCTTAGCCAAAAGGCCGAGAAGTGATGGGAATTATGTAGTTCCTCTTCTACCTGGAAATTTCCAGAGAATTTTTTTCCTTTCCCTTGAGCTCAATAATAAAACTTCACAGAATGTTGGGTAGAAGTTTAGCCAAAGAGTTGTTGGATTTAGTTTAGATAATATTTATACCTATACAGATACTCTCTCCCATAGTTTGTGGGATATTGTGTTATATTGAAAGTAGAGATCTGTTAAGAAATTCGAGGAAAGGGGAAGATTGAATCAATTTTCAGTATTGACATTTTCTACTTCACCATATTCACATACCCTCAGCTTTTCCATTTGCTTGCTGCCTTTCATGGCCCTATGGGACACATTTACTGGAATATCCTCTTGATGTTCTGTGATTATGAATAACAAAGGAGCTTCTGCCTTCCAAGCTTATTTTTTAAATTAAAATTTCATCATAGCATAACCTACATATAGAAAATTGCACATGTCGTAAGTGTAAGTATATAACTTAAGGAATTTTCACAAAGTAGACACAAACAAGCAACCATCATGCAGATCAGGAAACAAAAAAACCCAAGAAAACCCCAAAGTCATTGTCATGCCCCTTCTGGTTACTAACTCCCAAAAGGTAACCACCAATCTGACTCCTAATTCCATAGATCAATTTTGCTTCTGCACTTTTTAAAAAATATTTTTATTTGATTTATTAACAGTAAAAAAATCCTAATTTCTCTCAGTGAGGAAAAATAATTATTTTATTAAAAACAGTATAATTCAGTATGTTTCATTATTTTGAAGTCTTGGTTTAACACATTATTTTGGGCAGCAAAATCACGCATTTCTAAAGATCAATTTTCAAATTTCTCTCCTCACACCATGAGTTTCTTTTTAAATTTTTCTCATTTTATTTACTTTTCATCATGATAAGTGTACTCTATTTCCCATCCCCTGTTTCCCCTGTCCCCTCACCCACCCACAAATAAAATCATATGGTAAGTTCTCTGTATTCTGGTTCATTTTGTTTAAAATTTCATTTGTGAGATTTATTCATTTTGTTACCTACACCAATTTACTTGTTCTCATTGCCATATAGTATTTCATGCTTGACTAAAACACAATTTGATTACCCATTCTGTTCTTGATAAGCATTTAGATTGTTTCCAGTTTTTTCTTTTTTTAAATTTCTTGTGGCTATTACAAATAGTGCTACTTAAGAATATTTGGGTGCATATTTTTTTTTTTATTTATTTTTAAGGATTTTATTTTATTTTTTATTTTATTTTTTTTATTTTATTTTTATTTATTTATTTATTTATTTTTAATTAATTTTTATTAACATATAATGTATTATTTGCCCCGGGGTACATGTCTGTGAATCATCAGGCTTACACATTTCACAGCACTTAACAGCACATACCCTCCCCAATGTCCACAGCCC